>OX438800.1:9916329-10562884 GCA_949316475.1 Hypomecis punctinalis
TAATGGAATCGCCCACAGTTCATCAAGATGACAGATAATGCGAGATGGGACATGCCACTTCAATACAGCGGCGACGAAACTCTTTGCAATCACATCTACGCATAGCCGCCAATAATCATATAATTTTAATACTCACAGGGCAAATCTTTCAGGCACAAGCTTTCTCATTTCATTCTATAGAAAAGTGTCGTTAGATATTCTCATAAAAATAATTTAGATCCAGTAGTTTGGAAAAACTGACCTCCAGAAAATTACAGCAACTACAGAAATCGAATAGCAACATCGTTACTTTTGCTCGATATTTTGTATGAAGTCGGTTGTTCATATAAGTTACAATCAATAGTTATAATCAAACAAATGGTGCCTAGTGTAAGTTTCAGTTAGATGCTGAACATACTCGGATAACGTTGGTCCTAACGCGCTCTATAGTGTTGGCGCAATTACCACTGGTATCTGGTGGCGGGCAGCCAAATGTCAACCGCTTTCATTTAGATGTCGCATAATCTGTACCTACTGCCTTCGATATCCCTGTTGGCAGTTGCCATATTATACAGTGTTTGGATAGTTAGACATAGGAAGTCGCAGTTAAAGTATTTTTAATAAACATGCCATACCTACCTGAGCGGAACCTTACTGATATCAACAGAACACAAAAGGAGGAGTTCCTCGTGGACCAACTGCTTTCGCACAACTAGTTAGAGATCCGAAATACGTATTCCTAAAGGCACAACTACGTCCAACTAAGCACAACTACAATATTTTTTTTAAGTATTCTTTTTGACACAACTACAATCAAAATAGATACCTAGTATTATTTTTAATAACCTCTTTTGATGTTGGTAATGATACTAGCCACATTACTTGTCTATTCACTATATTTTGTCCAAAGTCGATGAAGTCTTTGCAGGGACAGTTAATTTTTCGTGATTTGGGGGTTTGGTTCTACCGTAAAATTTAGATATAGTACAAGTCTTGTATAAATATGTCCGCCGTCTTTAAAGACACACTACATAGGTACATATATCTACTCCCAAAAATACAGCATAGAAAGCATTGTCGTTTTTTAAGAAATTTGATTCATTAAAACTATTTAAAATACCAATAAAAGGGAATCGAGCACTAACTTTGCTAAAGACAAATCTTACTCCATTTAATTTTCCATTAAAACCAGCCTCTTAGTCCTTTTACCAAACAAAAGAAAACAGATGACCATCCGGTTCAAAGAAAAGTTTACAAGAAACGCTCGAGGTATCTCAATAATAAAAAAATGCCTTTGTTCACGTAATTTCCACTGATCGATATTGCTTTGTTTGGTCCCGAGCCAGTTTTTATTTACCAACGCGTAATCAGATTTTCCAAATAAGTCGGTAAGTCGGGCGGGCCTCGGGTCACAAACAGGGTTTTAATAAAAGTTAATTTATTCAATAAAAGCTTCGAAGATTCTGTGAGGCTGCGCGCCGAAGCCGAAATTGGTATCTCGATCGTTCTGATCTATCAATGGCTGTGCAAAAATGAAAATATCAAAGAGGTGCCGCTATTGGGGCATGTGCCGCATTTTGATTCCGAAAAGCGCACGTTTAATGAATTATCATAATAATGTCCGTTGAAATGTTGAGAATTAATAAGTACCTACAATAATAATTACTGTACTGCTGTAAAGTCGAACTGAGGAAATATATCTAGTAATTTTGACGGGTTTGGTGACATAAGTAACTACCGATATAATAGGCATAATGACTAAAAAAAATATAATTAGTCCGTCGGATAGACTATCAAAAAATTATTAAAGTAGTTCGCTGTTCTGTGGATTAGACACGTATTTTTAGGGTTCCCTAACTCAAAAGGAAAAAACAGAACCCTTATAGGATCACTTTGTTGTCCGTCTGTCCGTCTGTGTGTATGTCAAGACTCTTTTATCTCGGAACGCGTAAAGATATCGAGTTGAAATTTAAACTATATACGTAAACTTATGAACTCTTGCAGTTGTGTAAAAGAAAAGCTTCTCAGTTACCATATAAAAAAGTTAGAGCCGTTTATGTCGTAAAAAAATGCATATTTCAACGCTCACAAAAATCAAAACCTACAGGGTAATTCCCGTTGACATAGAACTATGAAATTTGGCGACAAGCATTGTCTCAGAGTACACATATAGGAATAAATCTGAAAACTGTACATTTTTATTTACATCACATAAAAATAGGGCCCCAAACTTCTCTAAATATGGGTTCAAAATTCAATGTGAGTAAATCATAGCATGTAAGGTATCATATAAAATAACTTCATTAGCATGTGCTAAAACAGGTTTTTGATTATTTAAACAATATGTTTGTACGGAACCCTCGATGTGCGAGCCTGATTCGCACTTGTCCGGTTTTTTTTTCTTGTATCATTTATTGATGAAGATGTAGCCCGTCAAAGATCCGCGTGACTTCTCAAGTGCCATACAAATGTATATAGACTTCTGTAAGAGAAATGACGTCACGATCCCGTTCCCAAACTTAGACAAGGTTTATCTTTGTCATTTGTTGTTTGATTGACAAAAGAAAAAATACGTGTCCAAATTTTTTGATAGTCTATCTGAGGGGCTAATTATGTTATTGATTAATTGTTGCATGAGCACGTAACGGGTGTCAACTTGGGCGTTTCTTAAAAATCTTTACGGATTGTACGTGTGCAGAAGTTAGAAAATACGTATTTCAAAATGGACGAGCGACTCGACCCGATTTCATCCGGGATAATATGCAAGGTTGCTGTTACAGCTGTTTAGGAAGTGAAGAGTGATAGCGCAACGATATTCAAAAGCACTTCGATAGCATCTGGATGAGACTAGCGCAAGACAGGAAGATTGGCGAAAAGAGAAGACTTAGGCCCTGCTGTGGGCCGAACTAGGCTGTCGGTGACATGTCAGTACATCAAAATGAAAAAAAAACGCCTTTTTTTACCCAGTCATCATGCCTATTCGAATTTTTATTTTATTTTAATATTGTTTGCTTTGTGGACATCGTTTACATTGCATTAGTATCCAATTTGTAAACTTAACGTGATTTTCTAATAAATGAGTTTTGTCTAGCAATCAAATTGAACTATATAAAAATTTAACGGTTCTAATAAAACTTCGTTTCCTGAATAAATTTAGGAATTATAAGGATATATACTTTACGAAAATCACATAACTAATGTTGTAACTTTCATAACGTGAAATTGCGTAGCAACCAAAACAACGGAATAAAATTTACTTGCCTATAATTTATTCACTTAAATAGTTGTTAAAACTTAAACCGTCGTTAGAAAATCAAAGTAACATAAGTTGATACGGTCTACAGGTAGGGCAGTCAACTTTTCAGAACTAAAAGCATACCTATAAAATCTTCAACGCTCTCGTGCAACCTCGTGACAAGCGTCTAGAGTCAAATCTGAAGAATATAATGACAACCCTCGAGAATGAGGCAAAAACTGGAAGAGAGCTACCCTAAGGTCACGAAGTTTGATGTAAATAAGGCTCAGAATAATTATACAAATAAGGTTACTTATATTTAGATAATATTTGCTAAGATCGTTTAGTATCAAGTATTAGGCGAGTACCTATTAACGAAATTGGTCAAGAGCAATTCCAGATATAGGCTTATGAAGATTTAGTAAAACAGATGCAAGATCTACTGTTAGGAGAACTACTAGTTAAAAATCATTTTTCATCTCCCCATCTCGGAATGACTATTTTTGCTCTTCGATATCTGAGTGCAAAAGTCGTTTTTATCCGCACATTTTATGTGCACACTATCGGACATCAGTTGCGGACGTCACCTTGGGCTGACCTTGAGCGTTCGAACGTCCGAGAGCTATCTGGCACGCCGGATGTTTTAAGACTGTGCACACTGCTAAGTCGCGGCTGTCAGTCGCGTCCGTCAGCCGCGTCCGATAGTATGTTTCCAACTTTAGACTCGGAATCTTCTTGGTGTACTTTTTTTTTAATTTGCTTTGCGCACGCCATTTTTTTGTGTCATATTGTTAAAACCTTATGTTAGGTATATTATTATACTCTTTGCCATATGTTAAAAACAAGAAACTTGAAAATAAGTGAAAGACCTAAAATTAGTGATTCTAGTGGCGAGAAAGTTAATTTGACACCAACAGATATGACTGAAACTGTTAATAATGCGTAAATGAGTTTTTTCCCTCAACAATCACGAGAGAAGAATTTGAAACAGTGCGATATGTAGACGACTTTAGTTATTTCCTCGCTGAAGTGGAATGAAAAGTCACGTGTTGCACTCGAGTGCAAAGATTTTTCACCTTGTGCTCTTTTGATTTCCTCGCTAACGCTCAGGATTCTAATTTAATTTTATTTTAATTTTAGGATCCTTCGCTTGCTCGGTCATCAAAATTGAGCACATATAAAAAAGTAACTTTGCACTCTTGTATAAAAAATAACTATTACTGTGTCAAATTGTTCCACAAATTTTATCTGTGAAAGAAAAAGTATCACCTCCAAGAAATATAATAGCACTTTCTTATAAGAAAAGTTCAATTTGATGGCAAGACATAATATATTTGCATTTTCCCACCCCGTTTCCTTATCTCAAGAGAAAACAGTATAAAACAACTTTCTCGCTGAGTAACTTTGCGAGCGTTTGAACCGGCAAAGTTTCACGACTGTCCAAATATGGTTTCACCTTTTTATTCTGAGTACTTTTCAAATAAATCAGTAGGTATTGCAACGAGATCTGTGTGCTTCCAACTCTTTGTTTTAAAAGTTTGTCCCGGTACTTGAAACCAGTTATTTGAATGTATTGAAGTTGCGGGAATGAAAATGTACAATGACAACACCTATATTTTCGTTGCATTTGATGCTTGCCTTTAATATCTATACTCTTTTTAATTTTTTGTAGTAGTAGTTTTAGATTATGTAAGTCTTGTATTTAGTGGTAGTTAATAAAGGCACTTTTTATTACTTTTGTATCCTAAAATGTTTTATTTGTTATCTTAAAATATTTATTTGTAAATAATAATACATTTAATAAGTACTACCTAGTGTACTGTGTAAAAACATCCAAAAGTATTATAGAACCTGTGTACCAATTTTCGTCAAGATCCGTAGAAAAATGTGACATGCAGAGAAGAATCAATATCCAAAACAAATATCAGGACAGATGAAAAATCTATAAGCATAGACACATTTACGTCAATAAATAATTATGCTAGGAAATATTTATTGAACATTGTTTTGATATTATATTAAGAAGATTGTATAGTGTGTGTTAGACCCAGCTATGTTATATATTCAGTACTTACAAGTCAAAGGTCTTCCACCAAGATCCTGGCTGAACTTTAACCTTAATCAATGCAATAGTTTGTAGTTGAAATAACTTTGAAATTCCCGAGGTCAATGAAACCTACGTATTTTCACAGGATCAAAGCCAAGTAAGGATAATACGATCAAATATTGAGTATTCAAACACTGGGTTCTTCAAGCAGAACGGTTTCGCGTACTCTGGGTATCTATTTAGCAATTGAGACTTTAGACATAGATACAAAATTTCCTAAGTTTTGGGCTATAATTTGATATCTCTAGAACAGAAATCTAGAAGAGATTGTCAGATACGAGTACATCCACAGTAGATAAAACAAAAATACTAATGTTTAATTTACAAAAATAATTTTCAGTCTATATGACTATAGAAATCCACCGATAAAGAACATATAACAATACAATACAATACAACAATATGTAACCTACAATACTTAAATTAATGAGTTGTCTAAAAATACAACCTTTAATTTTTTTGAGTTTTTACAAGTAACCGTAACAGTAAATATGCATAAGATATTACTCGTAAATGCGTTAGTTTTATTTTTAAACAAAATTTATCTCTAAAGGATTATGCTAGTAAGAATATTTTTGTACCTAATTTAATGCCTTTTTAATCTATTATATAAAGGCTTCCCTGAGTGACTGACTGACAGACAGCCTACAGCCCAAACCGCTTAAGATATGAGCTTGAAATTTGGAATATAGGTACATTGAACGACGTAATGGAGCACTAAGGACGAAAATTTTGAACTTTCGACCTCTAAGGGGGTAAAACGGGCTCTTTTCGTTTGTATGTAACTTTTTATTCCCTGTACCGATTGACTTGAAACTTTGTATACATGCTTTTCAAACAAAATAAAAGTTACATTATTTCCTGTTTTCCCGAATTTTTTTCATCTAAGGGGTCAAATAAGGTCCCAAAGTTGGTGAAAAAAGCGTCAATTACATCGAACCAGCTGAACGGTTATGGTTGAAAATTAGTATGAAGGAGGCACACAGCATGTTTTAATACAGGAACTAATAAAATCCAGGAAAATTTATAAGGTTCCTTAGGGATACGCAAAATTAATAAGATTAGGCTACAGCCCAGACCACTGAAGATATGAGCTTGAAATTTGGAACATACGTACATCGTACGACATAATGAAGCACTAAGGATGAAAAACGTACCCAACTCTAACTTACGGGGTAAAACGGGCCCTTTTTGTTTGCATGTAACTTCTTATTCCCTGTACCGATTGACATGAAACTTTGTATAGATGCTTTTGAGACTAAATAAAAAATATGGCTGTACCTGTTTTTCTTAATTTTCCTTAAAAAAATCCTTAATGGTCAGATACGTCCCAAAACTTCAATGCGCTTTTTTAAATAATGTAGTATCTAGAATAGGATTATGATAATGATAGTTTATCTTTAAATGGGGCAAAATGGGTCCCTAAAAGTTTTTTTATTTTTTATTTTGTGAGCCAATATTCTTAACCTTAGCGCACAATAGATCAATATAGGTATTTCACTATGGGATCAACCCTGACAAGCGAAAATTATCTACATTTTCCATACAATTTGTCGCGGGTCGATGAGCTTTTTGTGTTGAACAGCTGATTTCATTCACGTGCTTTTGGGGTTGGTACCATTGTAAAAGTTAATCAAATTATTGAGTATAATAGCATCCTAGAACATGCTTGACTAGAATTACGACTTGTGTGCCATTTTTTCATTTGCATGGAATATTAAATTTCTAATGACTTAATGAAACATGTCGAATACCTGTACCGGCCTTAATTAATAGTGCACTACTGAAAATAGGTACTACGGATAGCACTACGGATAATAGAAACAGGTGGGTCTTAAGATGAACATGGACAAGACGAAAGTCATGTGTAATTCCCATGTTTTACCCACCCCGATTTCTGTTGGAAACTCGGTTCTTGAAGTCTCGTACGTCTACCTAGGACAAGTAGTCCAGTTAGGCAGGTCCGACTTCAACAAAGAGGCCAATCGCCGAATTCAACTCGGCTGGGCAGCGTTCGGAAAAGTGCGTAGTGTCTTCTCGTCCGACATAACTCAGTGCCTCAAGTCGAAAGTTTTCGTCCAGTGTGTGTGGCCAGTGATTACTTATGGCACAGAAACGTGGTGTTATTAGTAAGCTCCAAGTAGCCCAACGAGCTATGGAGAGGGCTATGCTTGGAGTCTCTCTGCGAGATCGAATCATTAATGAGGAGATCCCTAGAAGAACCAAAGTTACCGACATAGCCCAACGGATTGGCAAGTTGAAATAGCAATGGGCAGGGCACATAACGCGGAGGGTTGATGACCGTTGGAGTCGAAAAGTTCTCGAGTGGAGACCATGTACCGGCAAGCGCAGCGTAGGACGTCCACCCACAAGGTGGACGGATGACCTCACTAAGACCGCAGGATCGCGCTGGATGCAAGCCGCTTCCAACCGGTCTTATTGGAGATCCATAGGCTCCCCTTCAAGCCGCTTCCAACCGATCTTATTGGACGTCCATTGCTGGACATAGGCCTCCGCCTATGTCCAGCAATGGACGTCCTGCGGCTGATGGTTGACTGAAAATAAGCCTATCCGCGAAGGGTAATTGGGCCATATCCATCACGCCGGCCGAGCACGGGTTGCTGAATTCACATACGACATTGATTTTTTCTACGTTCGTACAGGTTGCCTCAATGTTTTCCAGCAATGAAAAGTGAAATATCTTACATAGTTACTCATACAATTATTATTATTGGCTCCCTCGGTGGCTCAGTGGTTGACCCTGACTCCTGGGTCAAAAAGGCGTGGGTTCGTTTCCCAGGGCTTTATGGATTTATGTGATGTTCATATATGTGTTTGCTCTGTGTCTGGGTGTTATTAATGTATTTTTATTTATTTATTTAACACTTTCTTGCACACTATATGTACAAAAGGAGGACTTAACGCTAAACAGCATTATCTGCCAGTCTACCTACATGTATATGTAGTATATCAGTCTCTGCCAGCCAAATCACAAACTTTACTTAGTTTGGGATCAGAGACCGTGTGTAAGTTAGATTTCCCCAATATTTATTTTATATATTTATTTATTATTGAGTTAATTTCAGAAATTCGGCAATTTATCATCCAAAAATTCACGTACTCCGTAATAAGCTTTAGACACAAGTAAATTAAATAACCAAATACTGAGACAATTCAGGCTAAGCCGTAGGCATTATTTTGCAAGTAATACAATAATAGGCTCAGTTATGAAGACGCCATAGTAAATATAATAACAACATAAAAAGTGTTCTCTCTATCGAATGCTTAAAGTGAAAATGAAACAGATATAATTATGATAATTAGCTATTATAATTACGATGGCGCCTTCATAATCGAGCCTAATGCGGGCTTAACCACAAGCTATTATTATTTTAAGTGCCAAGAAAACGCGGGCCTAACTGTGGGTTTTTATCATTTTAAGCAGTTACAAAAATAACGCGGGCCAGACCGTGACTATTATCATTACAAGTTATACAAAAACGCAGCCTAACGGCATGCTATTATAATTTTAAGAATTTATTAAGACAACACGGGCCAGACCGCAAACTATTAGATATTATTATAAGCAAATGCCAAGATAACGCGGGTTGAACCGCAGGCTGTTATTTTAATTAAGTATTAAAACAACGTGGGCCAAACTGTGGGTTATTATCATTGTAAGTACCTAATTATTAACACAACGCGAGCTAAACCGCGGGCTTTTATCATCTTAAGCAAGTACTAACAATACGCGGGCCAAACCGTGACCTATTATCATTATAGGCAAATACTGTTACAATTTTGACCAAACCGTGGGCATTATCCTTGCAAGTAATTTTAAGCAAGTATTAAGACAACGCGGGCCAAATCGCGGACTATTAGATATTATTATAAGCATGTACAAAGACAACGTAGATCAAAACGCGGGCTATTTTCATTTTAAGTAAGTACCTATGTACTAAGACAACGCGGGCGAAGCCGCGGGTTTTAAGCTAGTATTGAAAATATTTTTTGAAAAATTCTCAAAAATACCGGGAATATTGTACATTGTTGAACGCTTTTATGCGTTTCCTCTTGTCGGTCAGAGTGGATGTGACGTCGTCGTCTGTATAAAGTGTTGTTTGCTAAAGACGTATCAATTGCAATTTTAAGTTATAATTTTTAATCGATTACTTTAGTCATAAAAATCGGTTTTTCTTTAAAATGTGTCTTCTATCGGGCTTTCTTCAATCCAATATACGCCAACATAGCTGTCTAGGATTATTTTAGGTATCCTCTGTCAGCTTATGTAGGTAAATAGGTACTTCATTATTGTTTTTTTATGATGAATGGTAATCGATATTAAAAATCGGTTATTCGTTTCCTCCGTAAGTCACACTTCTAACCGTCAATAAGTCATTGAGGTCATAACATAGAGATTAAGCTCGAAACATACTATCGGACGCGGCTGTCAGTGTACTTTCATAGTCTATAGACTATGAAAGTACACTGTGCCGTGCACACTATCGGACATAAGTTGCGGACGTCACCTTCGGACGACCTTGAGCGTTTGGACGTCCGAGAGGGATCTGGCACCCCGGATGTTTCACCCGGATGCTTCACCCTATAAAACAGGGTCCTCAAGTAGAAGTAAACATATAATATTAAGTTATATATTATGTTATAATACTCTCTTGTTGGTGCAAATAAATATTCTGATTCTGATTCTGATTCTGTTTTAAGACTGTGCACATTGCTAAGTCGCGGCTGTCAGTCGCGTCCGTCAGCCGCGTCCGATAGTATGTATCCCGCTTAAGAGATACAAAGAGGCGTCCACAATGTATGTGAACTATGAAATTTGACATTCTATCACACTAACCTTCTTCCTAGTTTGTTCACCGTTGTTCCTGAGGAATGACAACGGTTTCTGGCAGCCATGTTCAGCTCAAGAGCATGTAAACTTCATTTGTAGTTTTGGGCGCCTCTTTATAAATAAAATAAAATTATCATAATAGTTTTCGATTCAGACTTCATACAGAACCTGCTAAATCACGTCTTCAAGAACTAATTTTTTCTGTCATTTTTTTCATATTTCACAATAAAAACTACCAAAATATGATACCAATTAATTTATTACCTGAACTGTGACATAAATATCTAAAACATTGACAAATTTCAAAAGATAAATAGTACAAAATTTGAAAAAAAAATAATAATATTGGACAGCCTAGTTAAAAGTTACGCAAAGCCTAAACATACGTCTCAAAGGCGTACAACACTCAATTAACTCTAAAATGACGAGATATATCCGAATGATTTAGGCACCATTTGCGAGATCTCACCGACTCCTGATATGGTTGAAAAGCATGAAACATCAACTTTACTCAGTAAAAAGATATACACAATTTTCAAAATCATCTACGTCTCAATGACGTAGATTAGGCTTTTAGGATTAATTTAATACTGGAAACTGCTGAAACGCCATCACAATGGTCTGAATCAAACATTGTTTTGCTCTACAAAAAAGGAGATCCAAAAAATATAGGCTATTACAGGCCTATAAGCCTTCTTCCAGCTATATACAAACTATTTTCAACTGTAATAAATTACAGAATTAGTCCTACGTTGGAACAACATCAACCTGTAGAACAAGCAGGATGTAGAAAAAAAATCTCAACCATAGACCATATCCAATTATCCATACTTTGGAACTGATAATAGAAAAATACCAAGAACAACATAGACCATTCTACATAGCATTTATTGATTATCAAAAGCTTTTGACTCTGTTTCACACCAAAGCATATGGGAAACTCTGGAAGCTCAAAATGTGGAGATTCAGTACAATGAGATGTATTGAAACAAATATACGGAAAGAGCACCGGTAGAGTTAAGCTTGGAATCATTGGCCCAAGCATCCCTGTTGGTAGACAGAGGGGTAAGACAAGGTGACCTGCTCTCTCCGAGAATTTTTCTAGCTATATTAGAGTCTATCATTAGCAAATTAGACTGGAAAAAACAAGGATTGTATATTCAAAGCAAATACTTAAATCACTTAAGATTTGCTGATGATTTAGTGTTGCTATCCGAGTCAAGTAACCGACTACAATATATGATTGGAACTCTACATGACGCTAGCATGAAAGTGTCTACAAATGAATATTTCGAAGACGAAAGTTATGTCAAATCACACCAAGTAAAGCATAATTGTTGGAAATTATATTCTTGAATACGTAAAGCGATACATTTATTTGGGGAAACAAGTTGGATTCAACATAAACAATAATTAGCTGGAAGTAGTGAGAAGAGTCAATAGAACATGAAACAGTTATTGGAGGTAGAAAGAAATATTTAAAAGCGATATGCCTATAAAGTAAAAAAAAAAGTCATGGACTCGTGTTTTATCCCTTGTCTCACATATGCATGCCAAACATGGAAGTTTACTAACGAAGTTAAAAATAAATTAGCTACTTGCCAAAGAGGAATGGAGCGCAGCATCTTAAACATAAAAAAGTACGAAATCATAATATAGCTACATAATTATCTGTGAAGATTTATCGAACGTCTGTCATCTAATTGAATAGTACCTCAATCTATTCGAGATATTTAGTTGTGATCCACTCCCATGTTGTGTAATCAACATTCTCTGCTTGTTTGTTCAGTTAACAACATCTAGCCCGAAGCTAATGATTTAATTTGGTTATGTACATTTCACGGTGGTCACACTATTTGGGCAGAATACGCAATTCTCCTGTTGAAACGAACCGTGCTAACGAGCTTGCATCGCGTTTGAAACTTTCAACTGTGACCGTAACTTATTATTACTATACCACGAGACAGGTAAACCGATGTGCTTGGAACAACTGTTGTTCAAAAACATTATTTTATCGGATGTATTATTGCCATTTAAAAAAAAATTCGACAGGAAGGGACTTGACAACCCTTGTCACCTATTCTCTGACCTGTCAAATATCCAGTTTTTTTTTAAGGAGTTCGATAACCACTGATAACAAACACTATGATACGAGATTTTATATAAAGATAACGTTAATAATAGTTATTTTACTATAACGTAGTTAGTAGTGGGCATTTACGTCGTTTCGTTATCCATACATTTGATAAAGAAGTTTCTCAAGACAACAATGACATCAATGCTAACAATATAAGTTAATAATTGCGTCTATAGGCCCAATTTGGCGCTATCGTAAATTTAACAGCAATTTGAAATATTGTTCTCTCTTTCAAATGCATATAGTGAAAAAGAAACAGGAATATTTTAAATTGCTACTAAAATTACTATTAAAGACGCCATGTCTTTAAAATTCGGCCTTAGCCACCTCGCCGTCGGCGACTTTTTGATGCTGTTGCGCTACAATCGCAATGCAGTCGCTAGCTGTGTGCCTTCGCCCATCCACGTAACCACGAATCAGTCGCGATGCAAATGCGCAACCGTCGCGCGCCAGGAGTAAAGATTTTCTCTGGTCGCGCGTCTTTCACGATACAAATGCACTCCCGTCGCGCGTCTGTCGGTCTGCGATTCAATAAAAAGTCTATACCTTTTGCTTCGATAGGTACCTACAATCGCGATGCTGTAGCGCGTTTGCACCGAGTCTGTAGCGCTTCTGTATCGCGTCTATAGCGCGTTTGAATCGCGTCTATCGCGCGTTGCAAATAGGACTAGCGCGCGTTAGTAGCAATGCAATTGCGCGATTACGATAGGCACGTCATCGCGTCAGTCGCGCTACAAAAAGTCGCCGTGGCCGTGGGCGAGGCCCCTTAACCCTTGGGGTGCTTGGTGGGTCTGACAGACCCGTCACTCCAAAGAATCGTTGATATTTTTTCGAATTCTTAACCTAGCATGCTGTGCTCCTGGGTAGCTTCACAATGTGACTAGCGGTCATTATGACACCACTTTGCAACGCGCAACGCGCACGCGTTGGAGTAACACGCATTTTCTTTGCGCTTAGGTCCCTGAGACTGGACCAGGCACGCGGCGTTACATCAAATGGGCAAGTCATTATTTTTGGTTTTTTATGGTCTAATGTATTTTATAAAGTAAATTATTTTTGTAATTGATATTGTCACAGTTGAAAATGACCAAACGACTAACTCATACCGGTATAAAGCAATTTATAAAATAATTTCAGTAAAAATGACGATGACGATGTTGTATTTGATTAAAGTGTAGGCGAGTCGGACCACGTGAGTGACCAACGTGATTCAGATGGTTCTAAGGAATAAAGGAAAGCATCTCATCCACCAAACAACAACAATGCAAGTAAAAGAGAATTTATAAAAAAAATTGGGCATGGCATTGACGGTTCCATATCAGGCTGAACGACATAACAAATACAGACATAATTGGCTCTCATTTAGGTGAATCCTCAAAAGGTAATCTTACCTTTATTAAGATGCTGCTGTAGGCTTTCTAGCAAAAATGTCGCAAGTCTACGTACACTTTATCTCGAACACGCAAATTTTATATGCGAAAATTGCCGCCCTGATACTGAGTAATTAATAGCGGTTTTTTTTATTAGTTAACCAAATAAAAATAGTTTGTGAGATTACTCATTTAAGCTTTAAACTATATTCTTAAGTTTGAATCTTGTTTTCTATCAAAAAGCGTAATATTGTTAATTTAAAAATTAACAGTTGATTTATGTTACCTAAAACTAGAGGGTTTTCATTTAGTCAATAAAACTTTGTAAAACTCCATATGTTTTATTCTTTTCTGTTTAACCATTAAAAACAATATCCAAAATAGACAAATAATTGTAGTTTGACACTTTTGCAAAATAAATAACATAAGAATCGAAGATTTTGTTTTCGGGTCCGACAGATCCACCAGGCACGCCGTGTGATTTTTGCCCACCAGGCACCCCAAGGGTTAATCTGTATAAGAGAAATTAGCTTATTTTTAGCTAAGCCCACTTCTAACTTTATGCTTTCCCTGTAACGTGGTAGAGTCAGAAATTGGTATATCCTTCTCTGACTGAATAACCCTGTGTAATATAATTTTTAACACAAATGTTATGAAAAACTAAATTATGAAATATCATAATAAAATTGTTTATTTTCAATGTGCACATTCAAATTACGGTTACGTTGTAGTCTGATGAATTCTGTGTAGTCGTTCCCTGAAGGCATCCACGAAAAACAATTTACCGATTTCAATTATTATGTTATAGTTCAATTGATTAAAATAACACAGCCCATTCCAACTCCAGTAATATTTGATTTGAGCAATTCGAACTTAATTAACATAATATAATGAAATATTTATAAAACAAATGCAGGATTAGTCAAGAAGTGTGTAAGACCGAAAATATATTCAGACCATTAATTTGAACCACATTTACAAAAGGGCCAACACGACACACACAATTGGCAAAAAAAAACAACTGTTCAAAACTAAATTGCTAATTTGCAATCGACAATATGTTGGAAACAGCTATTTTTGACCGACAAACCAACCGGAGGAGTTACTCAATTATATATATTTTATGTATAACCACGCATAACTTTTTTCTTAGTTATCCGATTTTAATAATTCTTTTTTTATTAGAAAGAGTATACTTTGAAATTGATCCTATTTACATTTTATTGAAATCGGCTGAACCATTTTTAATAAATCAACAATAATGTGAAAAATGCTACAACGATCCGTGTGAAATATTCGCGGATTCCGTACGCGGGTGAAGTTGGTCATGCTATTTTTTTGCAAAAAATAATTATTACTGTCTAAAGCCAGAAACATGCTATCGGACGCGGCTTACAGACGCGACTGACAGACGCGACCTAGACTATGAAAGTACACTGAGCCGTGCACACTATCGGACATAAGTCGCGGACGTCACCTTCGGACGTCCTTGAGCGTTCGGACGTCCGAGAGCGATCTGGCACACCGGATGTCTTAAGACTGTGCACATTGCTAAGTCGCGGCTGTCAGTCGCGTCCGTCAGCCGCGTCCGATAGTATGTTTCCGGCTTAATTCCGGGTAAGATCTATAGTAAAAAGTAGTTAAGTAGTTTGTAATGAAGGTCTTAATGCAGCCTTGTGGGCTTAGTACACGTCATCTGAACAGCGCTGTAATATGTATAACGCGTTTTTAATAGTAAAATTTTAAGTAAATTCTTTAATCGACTTCTAGAAATACTTAGGTATATTATCAAAATTAAGTTTTTACTTCGAATCAATGTAATGTAATAATCTCGTAGTAAAGAACGTTCGTCGTACCGCTGAGAATCATTAATTATTTTAAGGTCGGCATATTCAAATCACGTATTTAATTAGTACAAAGATTAATGAATTAATGTATTTTAATAGAAGATCTTAATTTTATGAAAAAAATATTTCCGGGCCAAAGCTCTTTGACCGGCATTTTAATTCAAATCAAGTCAATTTTATGAGGTGCTTTTATATATGGGGCTTAACTTTATTTATAACATACATGCAAAAAAACTTAGTGGTTAGTAAATCTGACTTCTGGATCACAGGTCGTGGGTTCGATCCCCACCCAGGGCAAATATTTATGTGACGAACATAGGTGTTTGCTCTGTGTCTGGGTGTTATTTAGGTATTATCCATATAAGTATGTATTTAAAATATGTATATGTAGTATATCAGTCTCTGGCAGCCATATCACAAGCTTTGCTTAGTTAGGGGTCATAGACCGTGTGTAAGAGTCCCCCAATATTTATTTATTTATACCTACCATGGATCTTGTCCTTGTATTTGTGGCACCGCGGTACTTCTCGATACAGGAGGTCCTGATGGAAAGCTAGTTTTGTGGCATTATTTCTTTATTTTAATTTTAGTTTTTAATTTTAATGGCAAGCAAAATTAAATATGTTGGTTCCTAAAAAAATCTAAACGGCTAGATTACAATAAACACTTTATTGACACCACAAGAAATAAAACATAACAGAAGAAGAACTGGCACACCAAGGGTTCCGTACAAATGCAGAAAATTTAATTTATTTAAGTTGTTCAAATCTCTATACTATGTCATCGACAAAAAAAGTTTTTTTTTTGTTTTTTTTTTCTCTTTTCTCGTTATACATTAAAAATTACACATTGTTAAAATAATTAAAAATCTGTTTTAGCATGTGCTAATGAAGCTCTTATATATGATACCTTACATTATACGGTACTCACTTAGAATTTTCAACCCATATTTTGTGAATCTAGGCCCTATTTTTTTGTGATTTAAATAAAAATGTACAGTTTCAGATTTATTCCTATTCGCTGGGTGCAAAGCGGGGAGTAGGGACAGACGAATCGATCGCAGCGCCCGCAGTGGCTAAAAAAGGAACTCGCGGCGGATGTCATCCTTGCGTATACATAGTGGAGTGTTGTTGTTTATTGTATTTCGTTAAAAATAAAGAAATATGGGTCACGATACCTGCTGTGTTGATAACTGTAAAAACACTGGCGTAAACAGTGCTTGTAAATTCTACAAATTTCCACAAGCACGTTGGAAACAAGAACAACGAATGAAATGGATAACAGCCGTCAAGAAGAAAAAGTAAGTTAACCTATAAAATAACACTTTTATTGTTTAATTATCCATGTAGTATGAGAATGTTAAGTGACTATAATTTATTTGTTGGTTTATTTCAGTGCTGATGGATCGCCGTGGTACCCAAAGCCCCATGACAAAATTTGCAGTGCACACTTCATTGGAGGCAAAAAAGCTGAAGAACAGGGCAGTCCTAGTTACGTCCCAAGAATATTTCAGACTACATCCACCTCCGCGAGGGTTAAGGCAAATTTAGCCATGTCAAGGTATAACCGATACATGGAACGCAGAAACAAAAAAGAAAAAGAATTGTTGAGCAGAGCAGAAGAACCTAATATTCCTTACGAATCAAGAATTGAAATCATGGAAAATACTGCAAAAAAAATTGATAAAGGATGCCAAATACTTAGAAATATTTTCGAGTGTTGAAAATGAAGGAAAAACATTTATATGTAATCGGTATATATACAGTGGCAAAGAAATATGTGATTCTGAAGTACAGACTGATATACCAAGTGACTCCAAGATTATTAAATATGACAAGAAGACGAAAGACCAAGGGTGTAACACTATTCAAAAGACTTTCGCTCATCAAGGAATTATGACAGAAAATAAATATTTTAATGGGTTTCGTTCAATTACTAAGGATGAAGAACTCATTGATCTTGCTGGTGTAACCCGTGACAATTTTCATTTTTTATTGAAACGAATAGTGGATAATCAGAAGTTTATGATTGCCAAAGAAGACAGACTTCTTATTTTTTTGATGAAAATGAAATTAGGAGTTACATTTTCAGCTTTAAGTGTCTTGTTTGGTGTACACAGAACGACAGTATCAAGAATATTTTATTCATATCTAGTAGATTAGCTTCTAATTACTCGCCATTTGACACTTCAGAGTCCGCCTAAAGTTCATCCGCTAGTTGGCGCTGCCGTCACGCACCCAGCGAATATGTGTACTCTGAGACAATGCTTCTCGCCAAATTTTGTAGTTCTATATCAACGGGAAGTACCCTGTAGGGTTTGATTTTTGAGTGTTTTTTACGACAAAAACGGCTCTAACTTTTTTATATGATAACTGATTATCATATAAAAAAGAAGTTTTTCTTTTACACAACTGCAAGAGACTATACACACGACGGACGGACAGACGGACAACAAAGTGATCCTATAAGGGTTCTGTTTTTTCTTTTTGAGGTACGGAACCCTAAAAAACGACAGAAGAATGGTACAAAAGGCGGTCTTATCGCTAAAAGCGATTTCTTCCAAACAACCTTTCTAGGTTTGAGTCTGAGGATATTATCAGGCAATAGGTATATGGGTTAGCTCAGCAGTAACTAGCCACCATAAGATTTTAACTATTTCCGTGGGAAAAAATTTGAGTCAATTTTTTTATAAAGTATTATTTCTCGTGAAGCTGGTTGTGTTGATGTCTGATATACCTAAGTCTAATGTTACAATGTTATAATGTTACAATTGCCACTCTCATTTTCAATATTTTACTTCAATAACGTATTAATAAAAGGTAATTTATTCCATAAATCGCGCTGTTGGCCTGCCATCGTAACGAACGGAAAATGGAATATTGATGTTGTCAGAATTAATTTTAATTTTCGCCTTTAAAATATGCATTTATTCTACAATTTTAATATTATATTCATCGTTGAAATTGAGACGTTATTGCCAATCTTTCGATATAATTGGTTGATATTCTATTATTATTACTGCACCAGTTTTTTAAAAGGCCGTGCAAGCTTTATTGCCGGACATAGGCCTCCGATTGGGCCATATCCACCACGCTGGCCCAACGCGGGTTGGTGGATTCGTTAACGACATTATTTTTTTTCTACGGGCGGCAGGTTGCCCCACAATACTTGTTTTTCAATGAATTTGTGTAAAGGTATTAAAACTTTTACTGAAAAATAAATATATAGGTAGTTTTCAAAGAAACTAAAAAAACACGCTTAAGACTCAATTTTTTTTTTATAAATTCGTTGTCATCGTTCTTTGATAAGTGTGAAATTTAAAGAAAATCTGATAACTCAAAGTAGGTCATAATCGAGCTCATAGGGGTTGGTTACAAGCAAGCAAACATACAGGTGGAACTAATAAAAGCATGTTAATAATGTTTTAAGGTTGGTCAACAATAATACAGATATCTGACAGAATCATCATCATTATTTTGGACGCCTGTTACCTTTGAATATCTAGATATTGCATCATATATTTATAGGTAGGTACTGTTTACAACTGCTGACTCCTATTAGTAAGAAAACTAATAGAGAGGTCTGCGTCCAGCATTGGACATGCTTCCTTTGAAAGAACGATGATTCGGGTAAAATATTAAAGCGTAAATAGCTGACCACCCGGTAACAAAATATCAAGACTACAGAGCTAAAGCTTCTTACGATTTTGTTTGAAAAACGCAAACATAAACGCTCACTGATATTCTTGGAACACAATTTGAAACAGTGATATTAGAACACGTGTATTCCGTGTTTTCGTGTTCTTAAAAGATGTACAATTTTATAGTACACATAAATATTAGTTAAGAATAAAAGCTACAAGTGATATTGTAGCTTTGTAAATTGTCGGGAATTAAAGGTCAAATACCTACTTAATTATAATTAACAATAGAATTGTGAAATTGAGATTTCTTTTCATTTTATAGGACATAAAAACCCTGAGAGCATATAAAATTATAGAGTTCCGAGGTTAAAGTAAATGAACATGGAAGTATGGAAAATATTTTTGCGATATGAGGTATGGTTGTTTATGTTTATAATGATGACTTTATGTGCACTAATACTTCCACGATGCGCCTAGGTATGTGACTAGTGACCTACCTAGGCGCACAAGGATTTCTAAAACCTATTTTGCACAGTAACAGTTGTTAACGTGTACATTACTTAAGAGCGTATTGTACAAAGCTTATCTTCTGTATTCTTCGTATTTTATGACCCAGTAATCTTAACTTAACGACGTCACGTAATATTAAGGACTCAAGGTCTATCCACAGAACAGTAAAACAAATTGCAAGGATTACGCACTCGCCGCCCGGCGAAGTAATAAAAACTTTAATGTCATAAGGCTTGCGATAAAAAATGTTTTCGACGCCAACTTGCGAGGATTTTCTTTTGACCTTTGATTATTTAAAGAGACATGGCTTACATGAGTTTCAATAGGATAAAAAAAAATGTATAGTCCGTCAGCTAGCTTAATTATAATGAAATAATTGACATTTTTTTGTCGATTAAACAAAATTTTATGAAGATGTAGCCCGTAAAGTTACGTGTGACGTCAAGAGCATGTTACAAAATAAATTTAGGTATTGTTTGATTGACAAATGAGAAAATACGTGTCGATTGTTTTATCCAGTCATCAACAACAACAACAACAACACTTTATTAGACAACCACATTACATAAAAAACAGATTAAAAGGACAAAAACAAAACAATAGGTATCTAATTGGCAGCCTTATCGCTTTAAGCGATTTTTTCCAGTCATCATGCCTATTATAACTGTTATAATTCTGCCGTGGTATACTGAGCGCCACACAAATCGACGTATGGTAAGTTATGCGCAAAAGACGAAATATAGGCATTCGCGGGAGCCAGAGAAACGAGACGCCGGGGCACACCCGCCCGCCAGCCTCATGCCTCCCGCGCGCTCCGTACGCACTATGACAGGCGGCGTCGGAATTGTGCACACATGCACAATAATTAGCCAATTACGGCGAAGTGTCATCTGCGGCTAACATCCTCATCTGCCGATTTGTGTGGCGCTCAGTATACATACAGTGATCGGCTGAGTGAATTTATTCTGAAAAGGAACAAAATGGGTTGGTTTTTCATTTGTGTATACGTGGGTCATAGTCCACTTTTATGAAAAATCGCTGTATGACTTGTACCTACATTTCAGGTATACATAGTCACATCAACAATTGTTTTTAGGGTTCCGTAGTCTGCTGTGCTGTGCTTTTCGTGCACTGATGACACTCAATATTGTCATTTTACAATGAAACTTTGAACTTTCTGGACGTGGAAGTAGGTATTCCACGGTTACCGACTAGCGACTGTCAATATAATTTTTGACATATAAGTAGACTTTTTACAAAATTTGGTGCCGTATCCCTCAGAGCAAATAAAAAAATCAAGAGGGAACGTCGTTGAACAGCCAAGTGAAGCCGGTTATTTCTACATGTGTGAGTGCGTCGCTGTCGCGCCGCCATAGTTTGAATGACAAGCCAAGGCGTAGTTTCCTAGTACGTCGATGTGTGTGTGAGTAGTACACGGCGAAGCGTAGTTTTGGTTGGCTTCACTTGTTTGTTCACAACATTCTCTCTTGATTTTTTTATTTGCTGAGGCCATATCCTGCCTAAATAATCAAAGCCTATGACACTCGGTCTTATTTGAGGGTTCACTGCGGCCGCTTTTGACCCGAAGATATTATATGTATAGAAACCGGACCTTTTAGCACCTTTAAACTGTGCACTATGAAAACTTTACATAATTATGGCAATAGTCATACTGTACTGTACTGTACTGTACCAGCCTTTTTAATAGTCCACTGCAGGACGTAAGCCTACCCACGAAGGGTGATTGGGCCATATCCACCACGCTGGCCCAGTACGGGTTGGTGGATTCACATACACCATCGAATTTCTTTTACGGACGTATGCAGGTTGCCTCACGATGTTTTCCTTCACCGAAAAGCCAGTGGTGTGAAATTCCGTACATACATCCACCCACGACCTCACGATTGTGAGGCGGGTGTCACTACCTCTTGACCACCACAGCTTAGTAATAGTCATACAACAGTATTTTATTCCAACGCCATGTTACAGTTGCAGTAGCTTTAGTTTTTTATACATTTTTGAAAATAAAATATGACTTTCGAGTAATCTAGAAAAAGTTACATTTATCGATTCCATTAATGAAATCGTCCTATCTCATCGATTATATTGTTTTCATTAAAAACAATATAATATTTTCTTTAGAACAAAACTTTATCCAGATGACAAAAACAATCATTTTCGCTCGCTGATCTATTGGTATGTAGTAGTACTTGTTTCACCAAAACCATGTAACATGTCCTCGACTAATATCAATACATATAATTCACTTAAAAGTATAAATAAAATGTTAACGTGAAAAATTTCAACGTGCTGATGTAGATTACACAAAGATATTAGGCCCGATTATAGAGGCGCCAGCGTAAATTTAATAGCAATGTAAAAAGCGTTCTCTCTATCGAATGCCTAAAGTAAAAAAGAAACAGAACTATGCTATTGAGCTATTATAATTACGATGGTGTCTCTAATCGGGCTTATTGTCGCATAAATAACCCTGCTACATTTCTGCCACAATAGGCTATTTGACTATAATTTTGGAAATCGTTTTAAATTATTCGTTAGTACATAATAAGCACACTTCATTTTTATTTCTGAGAGATCTAATGTATTAACAATGAAAATCAAGTGTTAAAGAATAGATATTTAAGATCCCGCCAAAACGACATTCTGTAATGGCGCTGGTCTGTGACGTCACACACTAGTAAATAACATAAATACGCTAGTTCACATCTAAAAATTGACAAAAAATACTATAAAAGTAACTTACAGATCCAATAAAATTACTCTAAAAACACAAATGACACAAACTACAGTCAATCGAGAAATTCTTGTTTACTAGCATGTAACGTCACCACACACCCTTCTTAGAGCGTTCACGTCACGATAAAATATCAAAAAAATATTGTATTTTATTTCGTGCGATTTGCGAAAATTAGATATATTTTAGTTTAAATAAAGAGAAATATATCTTTTTCAGGCTATTATTTGTATGGATTACCACAATCAATAGTATATTTTCATTGTTGTCATATAGCCTATTAGGTACCTACGCGTTAAAAGTAACAGGTAGAATGTGCTAAGTTTACGCACGTTCGGGGCATTTTATCCTCCTCGAATTTAACTTTGTACAGCATTTATAGATTTTCAAACAAACTTAAAGCTCAAGTGCAAAATTTATTTTAATTCCGCTAAAACCTTGTTTATGCTTTCAGTTAAGAGTTTTTGAGGCACAAAGTTGGACTATAAATTCGTGCAATAAACAGATGGTGATATTATTCATTACGTTTCCCAGAGTTTTGCTTTAACGACCGTACCTTTTATAATTACTGGATTTAATAAAGGTTGTTTCGTGTTTAGGGTTTACCAAAAAGTTGACAGTTTTTGACGGAGAACTTGAAGGTCTACGAATGCATATTTTGAACTGTAAATTTTTGAAAAATGATATGTAAATATCTTCAACTTTGGTACATAACTTACAGTAAAACAAAGCCAATATTTTGAGTTTGTTTTTAGAAAAGAAGCATTTTAAAAGAAGGCCGTAGGCCTAGTAGGAGACCTAAAGTTAGATACAAACGGGAGTACTGTATTCAAATCCGGTCCCGTACCAATGAGTCCTTTGAAATTGATGTACGAATTTTTGGAAAAGAAAATAATCGTGATGCAATCTGTATATGTCCCTAGAAGAAATTCGATGGCGACGAATACTTTATTATAACTTCCGGCTGCGCGTCTGTGTTCAGCAAAAATCTTCTTGTTTACATAAGTAATAGTACTTACATTTAAGTATTCAATTACTTAAAAGTTAATATTCAATCCATTTCAGCAATATAAACTTACAACGCAATATCTTCCGTGTACCTACATAGGTATATAAGCTCACTAACTTTTGTCTACGGCATGGCCCGCGTGATATTATATTTAATTTGTGTGCTATTTGACTGCCTCGGTGGCTCAGTGGTTAGTGACCCTAACTTCTGGATCAAAGAGGCGTGGGTTCGATCCCCACCGAGGGCAAATATTTATGTGATAAACATAAGTGTTTGCTCTGTGTCTGGGTGTTATTTAGTTACTATCTGTATAAATATGTATTTAAAAATAAGTATATGTAGTATATCAGTCTCTGGCAGCCATATCACAAGCTTTGCTTAGTTTGGGGTCAGAGACCGTGTGTAAGATGTCCCAAAATATTTATAATATTATTTTTCGAAATAAAAGTAAGCCACTATCACTTTCCGACTTTTGACTATTTCCATGTCAAAAATCAAGACGATCCGTTGCTTTGTTGCTGCGAGAAAGAGGAACAAACCATTACACATACTTTCGGATTTATAACATTAGTAAAGATTTTTCTATACCTACTTACACTTGAAATACCTATGCTGAATTAGTATTCAATTTATTCAACATTACCTTTTGTTTCTAAAATTATTCTACCACCTGTGTAGGTACATTAATCTTAACGTAGTGTAACGTATGGAATGTGTATTTTCGAGTTGATACCAAAATTCCATAGAAGCCTTTAGTTGACCTTGACTTCTCAACTTAATCTACGGCTGTGATAGAGTGAATAAGATTTTAAAGAAAAATTAAGTTTTCCACTAATTAATAAAGAAGCGACCAAAAGCATAAGCATCTACGCCTGTATAGTTAAAAGCAAAAATATATATATTTTATATAGGGCAAGAGCCTTTATTAACTACCACTAACTACAAGACTACTTATATAATCTAAAACTACATAAACTACCTACTACTACATAACAAGCAATTGGATCATCCACAGACCCTTGAAGGTCTAAAGATAATCCTAATGCTCAAGACCACTGCCAGTTGGCAGCGTGCCCAGCATGCTAGCAGCATTATTGCCACGCTGAATGGCAATGCTTATACGTTGAACCAAATAAACACAAGCATTTTGGTTATGCGTCGCGTCCACCAGAAGCTCAGAAAGACTTTCGAAAACAAGATGATAAACAAGAAAATATATTTTGAACTATTCAAAAAATAGATATCCTTAACTGCTACAAAAACTTCAGCAAAAGACATTAATTGGCTAAAACCGAGCACGGTAGGAACATCATGACATCTCTTAAACGTAACGGCTCCCATGTGTGTACTCCAAGCACCCTTAATTAAAAACCCGAAAATACGCAAAGGAAAATTAAACGCAACTCTTGCCGAAACTATGTCCTTTTAATGTATCTTTTTGCGAGTCATAGTAACTCCCACTTAAGCTGTGCTATGTTCATACAAACTCGTACGCAAACTTGGTTTCCACTTTATATACTAACTGTGACTTATTCCATGTATTTGGAAGCAAACAGATGTAAATCTTCTACACCGCTCTGGTAATGGGTTTTCTTGAGTCAACACATTGAGTATCGTTACATGGCTGGAATAAAATCCAATTTCCAGGACAATTAATAAATTTGCTTCACCTTACAAGGACAAAAGGAATAATGTTTAGTTACGTTGTTTTGCCGTAACTTTAATAAGAAAAGCAACAAAAATAAAACGTGTCAAAGTTCGGGAGCGTGGACATATGACGTCACTATTGAAAGTGTAGTGTATTAGGTAGGTATAACTTCATATTATTGTTTAATTGACAAAAAATACGTAGATACCTTATATTTTTTGCAGACCTAACTGGCCGAATTATTATATTTTCTTAGTCATCTAGCCTATTTCAAAATTGGATGAACGCCGGCGCCGTCCATTCAATCAGACGTATGGTCGTAAAGGGACTTTTAAGTGCTCTTTTTGACTGACGAACCACCGGAGGAGGTATACAATTCGACGCGTATATATAATATATTTTTTTATGTATAACCACGCACAACTTTTTTCGTAGTAGTCCGATTTCAATATATTTTTTATTGGAAAAAGTATACTTCGAAATTGGTCCCACCTAAATTTTATCGAAATCGGCTAAGCCATTTTTGATAAATCAACAATAATGTGAAAAATGCTACTTCGTGCCGTGCGTAATATTTGCGATATAGCGATGCGCCCCGGCTTCGCACAAGTGTATTATACATATAAACATTTCTCTTGAATTACTTTATCTATTAAAACAAACGGCATCAAAATCCGTTGCGTAGTTTTAAAGATATAAGCATACATCGGGACAGACAGAGGGAAGCGACTTTGTTTTATACTATGTAATGATTCTGTACACTGGTGAAGTCGGTCATGCTATTTATAAAAAAAATATTAGTTCTGTCATAGTAGAGCTTGGAAATTTGGACAGCAACTCTCGATTTTAAGGAAGTAATTATAATTAGTTCATGTAATAAATTTTATATGAAAAGGTTTTCGCGCCCACATTAATAATCAATACTTGTTTAAAATTATTAATATGCGCGTGATTTATCTCTGTAATTAATAAAATAATTTACTGTTATTCAGTAAGCATTTTTGGACCTAGAACTAATACCAAATGTGATTTAATATGAGAAGGCAGAAGGCTATGATATGGGTCCTACATTTAGGACACACGGGAATATTATTTATTGTTGCGAATTCGTGATTCATTCCAACGTTCTGTAAGGTTATGACCCTAAAGGGTTCGGTTTTGTTTATCTTCAAATTCATGTTACTTGTAATAAATATCGTTTATTTTACATAATATGTTCTTTGTTATTTTTACTTGCTCTACCATTTTGAACTCTCTGTTCCGATATACAAATGTTATTCTAAATGTATTTTTTTTTGTTGAATGTATCATAAGCACATACATATTTTGTTATCCCGTCGTTTGTGACGTCAATTTGACTTACATCGTTTGTGACCCCTGTGTCACGCACTGGGTTTTTCAAGTACAATATTTTTCTTTTCAAGTCATTTATCCTATTTCACATGATTACGTCATAAAAACACATGTTTTTATTATCATTTAACATATGTATTATATATATGAACTGTCTTTTATTAGGTCTTAAAGAAACAAAACTAAAATGCCTAAAATTTGCCATTTTTTGAACCAAGTCAGTCGATTTGCTGAACTATGACGGTTACTTTGGATCCTCAGAGCAAATAAAAAAATCAAGACAAAATGTTGAGAAACAAAGAAGTGAAGCCGGCAAAACTACGCCTTGTCGTGTACAGACACAATTACACACACATATACGTACAAAGAAACTACGCCTTGGCTTGTTGGTCGAACTATGGCGGCGCAACACAGACGCACTCACTGTGGTGAGTGCGTCGGTATAAATAATAAAAATGGTTTAAAAAAAACCGGACAAGTGCGAGTCAGGCTCGCACATCGAGGGTTCCGTACAAACACATTATTAAAATAATTAAAAACCTGTTTTAGCATGTGCCAATGAAGTTCTTTTATATGATACCTTACATGATACGATTTACTCACTTTGAATTTTGAACCCATATTTAGTGAATTTTGAGGCCCTATTTTTTTTTAATTTAAATAAAAATGTACGGTTTTCAGATTTATTCCTATATGTGCACTCTGAGAAAATGCTTGTCGTTAAATTCGATTATCTCGCGAAATATGCGGTTTTTTACGACATAAACGGCTCTAACTTTTTTGTACGATAACTGAGAAGTTTTTATTTTACACAACTGCAAGAGATCATAGATATACGTATACAGTTTAAATTTCAACTCGATATCTCTTCGCATTTCCGAGATAAAGAGTCTTGACATACACACAGACGGACAGACGGACATACGGACAGACGGACAACAAAGTGATCCTATAAGGGTTCCGTTTTTTCCGTTTGAGGTACGGAACCCTAAGTAAACTAAAAAACACGCGTAGGAGTCATCATTTTTTTTTATAAATGCATTGTCATCGGTCTTTGATGGGTGTGCAAAGTTTAAGAAAGAACTGATCGCTCAAAGTAGGTCAAAATCGAGCTCAAAGGGGTTGGTTACAAGCAAGCAAACATACAGGTGGAACTAATAAAAGCGTGTTAAAAACCGACCCCACTTACATTAACAGTATTAAAAAAAAGGTCTTTTTAATACTGTCAATGCTCACTTGACTATTAAACGACGTTCTCTCTTGATTTTTTATTTGCTCTGAGTTTGGAACTCCTACGGGTCTCATTTTTGATTCGATCTCGTAGAGCTAGAGAGATTCTCTTTGCAAAATCTACTATCATTACACGAGTATAATAATATATAACAAAGCAGAGTACAAACTAACGTAAATTAATCACATTACAAAATCACTCGAGGCATTGACTTGTTAAGTTGTTGTTGACGTAACTACTGATAGCGCGCCTTCATTAATATTTGATGTGGTAATGTTTATTTGCCGTCGATATACGCCTTGTTTCCGCAGGATGCGATAGTTTCAAGTACATTGTTTATTAGAAATAGATTAGAATTCGACAAGAAAATTGTTTTACGTTGAAAATTAATTGCTCATTGTCATTGTCAATTTAACTAAAGACGAAGTAGAAAAATAATCACGAAGGCCTAGCACAATCTTGCCTAAAATAGACAATATTAAAAATGTATTAGAATCAGAGATATGTTTAGGGCGGTATCCTATTCATTCCCCCAATCCTAAAGTTGTATAGGCCTCCCCTATGGATCTCCAATAAGACCGGTTGAAGGCGGCTTGCATCCAGCGCGATCCTGCGGTCTTAATGGGGTCATCCGTCCACCTTGTGGGTGGACGTCCTAGGCTGTGCTTGCCGGTACGTGGTCTCCACTCGAGAACTTTTCGACCAACGGTCATCAGCCCTCCGCGCTATGTGCCCTGCCCATTGCCATTTCAACTTGCCAATCCGTTGGGCTATGTCGATAACTTTGGTTCTTCTAAGGATCTCCTCATTTCTGATTCGATCTCGCACAGAGACACAAGGCTGGTTTTGAACCCACTCCTCAAGCTAGTCAGGCGTACGGTAGGTACGCTTACTAAGCCAACTCGGCTACGGAGATGCAAGTAGTAAAAAAATATCATTACAACGGCCGTATTGTGTACGCGTTCTGACGTTCGGTTTCGGTTTTCCTCCCGCTCGCTCTCGTGGCGCGAGTAATTGGCGCGAAGGAGAAAAAGCGAAGCCGAAAGTCAGAACACATACACAGTACGGCTCCTGAGGCCATATTTTGTAAGCGTTCTGGCGTTCGGCTTCGCTTTTCCTCCCGCTCGCTCTCGCGGCGTGAGTAACTGGCGCGAGCAGGAGAAAAAGCGAAGCCGAACGTCAGAGCGCTTACAAAATAAGGCCGCTGGTCTTTGTTCAATTCGGACCCAACGTAGCGTGATAACGATAAAGGAAATGCGATGAAACATTAAGATATCGCCTCTTATCCATATATTTTCCTCGATGTATTGAGAATATAAAGTAATACTGACACTTGTTTCTAAGAGGTTCGTTTATTTTGTTGACACGCGGCTACAATGGTTAAAATATAAAGAGTGGATATTCACAATACAACAATAAAGTAATATTGGGTATTTTTATCAATCGTCTTATCAACCTCATAAAGTTCTTTTTTGGGTTCCGTACCCAAAGGGTAAAAACGGGGCCATATTACTAAGACTCCGCTGTCCGTCTGTCGGTCCGCCCGTCTGTCTGTCACCAGACTGTATCTCATGAACCGTGATAGCTAGAATGTTGAAATTTTCCCAGATGACGTACCTATTTATGTTGTTATAGCAACAAAATAAATACTAAAAATAGAAAAAAAAACAATTAAGGGGGCTCCCATTCCAGAAACGTGTTATTTTTTGCTAACGGCAACAGGAAGATGATTCTTTTGCTGTCTTTAGGTTACCATTCTGTTATAAGTTTGGACCATTTTTCTTTTTTTTCTCTAATCATGTGACCTGTCCATCTCCATTTTTGTTGCTTGTACACTGTTTTTACATACTTAAATTTGGTAATAGCTTTAATCTTCTCAAGTTTAACTCTGTCTCTTATTTTGACTCCTGTTACGCTTCTTTCTATACTGTTCTGGCAAACATTTAGTTTTTCAGCTAATTAGTAAGCGCCCAGGTTTGACATCTGTACGTTAAGCATGGAAGGATACAGGTATTATAAATTTTTCTTTTTTCTTTGATTTGAGTTTATACTAACGATATTTTAAATAAAACTTAATTTATCATTGATTTTATCGTATATTTTAATATCATAACATTATTTACATGTGTAATTAAATTAATCCCAATTATTTGTCACATTAGCATCGATAATAGTGAAAAACGTCGCTAAATACTATCGTAACATTATTTTATTTAACTAATATCATAACATTATTTACATGTAAAGATAGGTACTTGATCTTAAATAATAGTGAGTAAATAAAATCCAATTTCTCACCTACAACTACTAATTCGATTTCATTACAACATTGTTTGATAATCGATTTTTTACACCACTATCCCAACTCTAAAAATGTTAATCTTCTATGTCAATGTCACTGTCGTAGAGATCAAGCTATCTTTTATGCAGTATAGGAAAATTTGGAGCACTTCAGAATAAATTAACCGAATATTCTCCCTATATAGTAGGCAACGCAGCAACGTCTCTGGTGTTGCAGTTATCCATAAAGTCATGGTAACTAACCTCTATCAGAACGATCATCAGCTTGTTTTGCTATCTCATAAAATAGAGCCATTTTTTTGGGAATAAGAACACGCTGCATCCCCATCTTGAAATCACGTTGGTGTCACCATGGATTTATTACATAAACAGGATTGAGCACTGGGAAAGAAATAAGTACCGACAAGGATATCACATCAGAGGATTGTGTCTCTTTTCCAAGTAGGATGACCAAAACATATCGATCATATCGGGATATAATATTTCTTTGGAATGTTACTGCACACAGGAATCGCAGTTATCTTACCCTTAACTCGTCGTCCTTCGTCATCGTCGTCGTTTTAGCCATAGGACGCCTACTGATGGGCATAGGCCTGCCATAAAGAGATCAATCTCCAATCTCCAAAAACCAATCTCCATAAAAGCAATGGTCTAGAATTAATATATACGGAGATAATTCAGTTTCAAGTTTGACAGCTGTTATCGGAAATGTATATCTCGAAGAGTTCTTTCACCTTTGTCACAGAAATGGTCTAGAATTGATAATGACGGAGATAAACCACTTTTAAGTTTGACAGTAATGGTCTGGAATCCATATTTACGGTGTTTAACAACGTTTAAGTTTCATAGATGTCATCTTGACACATATTTCGAAACCCGTATCAGTACTTACCATGAAAAAACCTTATCATGAAACTTTATCACTAAAGACTTTATCACGAAAAATCTTAATCACGAAAACTTTTCCACGAATAGACTTTGTCACGAAAAATCTTAATAGACTTTATCACGAAAACTCACAATAATTTTTAGCATCTATTCGCAATTTTAACTAAAATCTTATCAAACTACATTGTTATAAAAACTAAGAAATGGTTAAGACAGTCACGGATTTACAAATAAAAATTCTGCCGTTTAATATGTGTCGTTTCGCAATGGCAATAGTGCGAGCGGGACACCCTCATCACTTTGGGACCTCTCACTCGGCACGGCGGCGTCTCTCTTATGCCATTTTAAAGGAATATATGTATTGTTGCAACGCTTTAAGGTTGAATTTCCCTAAGCTAACTTTGAACCAAATTTCGTCTGTGCGCAATCCAGATGGTATACAAAATCCTTGGGTGTCACAAAACTTTTAGCAGCACTAATATTGTTCTTTTAGTAATTGCTTTATAATTTAACTGTAGTAGTTAAAAAATCTCTGGTTCATTGATATGCTCTGGTTGGTAGACAATAAACATCATGAGACTGTGTTACAAAATGTGTATTAATATGCACAAATAATAATATGTTATTTTCCGCAAGAGAAAAAATATCTCTTGTCAAAAACAAAAGAAAATCGCCTTGACCATGACCTGAGACACGCTGCGCGGAGGTCGGCAGCGATGGCGACCGCGAAGGTTCGCTACAATCTCATCTGACAGTAAGCAACAAAGAGTACTTTGTATAATTGGTAAGCAACGTTGTGATCGAAGATGAAGCATGCATTACCTACTCCCTCACACTTTGAAAGCTTCAGATTAGATATTTCCCGAAACAAAAAAGTCGGACTTAGATATCTTTCTTCGTATACTGACAACAGCATTTCTTGGACTGGCTCTAACACAATTATAGAGTAGGTACCTAAATCAAATACAAACGGTATTTTTTCATTAAATCGAAAGTAGACGACACCCCAGCACTAAAACATACACATAAATAAAACATTACGGTCCATCCCATTTGAGCTATGAATCCTTAAGAGCCAGATTTCCATCTCAAAGATGAATCTGTCGTTTCTGAATTGATATTCTTATAGCAAGCAAAATGTTTCTTAAATAAAATATTATTAAGCCCTATTCGAATGCTAAACAGTCTAAAGCTATGTTTGAAATATGGAATTTTGTATGGCTCGAGTAGGTACTGTTTACTGGTAACGTATAACGTAGTACTATTATCTCTTCTTTGGTATAACTGTTATTTTTTGTCCATCCTTTCTGAATAGGCTATGTGCCTCAAATCGACTGCCTCGGTGGCTCAGTGGTTAGTGATCCTAAACTTCTGGGTCAAAGAGGCGTGGGTTCGATCCCCACCCAGGGCAAATATTTATGTGAAGAACATAAGTGTTTGCTCTGTGTCTGAGTGTTATTTAGTTACTATCTATATACTTAAGTATGTATTTAAAATAAGTATATGTAGTATATCATTCTCTAGCAGCCATATCACAAGCTTTGCTTAGTTTGGGGTCAGAAGCCGTGCGTAAGATGTCCCAAAATACGAGTATTTATTTATAACTAGTACATAAGTTTGATTAAAATCTTAAATCTATTAATAAAAAATATGTGTCTAATAAGGATAAAATATTTATTTTTTATAACTTAAAAAACTTTAAATATAATTCCTAGTTACCTTTATAATAATAAGATAATATGTGTCTTATAAAATTTGATAAATGTCAAATTTACACAAATGAAAATAATATAAAGATGTAGCCCACTACAGTTATCTACGCGTGTCGTTACACTTAGCTAAGTACATTTTTTTACTGAGGCATGCCATGAGCCTGATACCTTTTTAGGGTTCCGTACCCAAAGGGTAAAAACGGGACCGTATTACTAAGACTCCGCTGTCCGTCTGTCTATCACCAGGCTGTAACTCATGAACCGTACTAGCTAGAACGTTGAAATTTTCACTGATTTTTTGATAAATTCTACTTAACGGATAAGATGATATTTTGTCACTTGGCGTCACTCCTATTATGAATTATTAAGTCCTCAACAGAATTAATCTCCACCTCCACATCAAAGAAATTATAATAATATCTTCATTGACAGAAGGTAAATAGGTAATAGGTATATCCCGAGTAAATGGGTGTCTTCTAGGTAAGAGTGCTACACCTTAGACCGCATATTGTCGCTTTGGTGGTGAAGAGTAGGAAGGTAACATTTTGAATTTTTTTTTGTGATAATAGTTTGTAACAACTAAATATGTCTAACCACTAAGTAGTTTTTAAAAAAATGCTGTATACACCTATTAAAGGTGATCATATCAGATCTTTGTATACCTACCAATGTAATAGTTTAAGATTGTATTCAATACTAGTTTTTACCCGCGGTTTCGCCCGCATACGCAATATATCATTATAATTTATAGCCCATGTGTTATTCTGATATATAAGCTATATTATTGCAAAGTTTCATCTTAATCCGTTCAGTAGTTTTTGCGTGATAGGGTAACAAACATCCATACATCCATCCATCCATCCATCCTCACAAACTTTCACGTCTATAATATTAGTAGGATAGGATAGGATGTTCACCGTTGGTGTATCTATTTAAATAAATAAATAAGAGAGCTAACCCACAAAATCAAGTTTTGAGATAATGAGCAATTAAGGGACAAGGGTCAACTACAAAATATAATTTATTATAATATCTTCTAAACCATTGGTCTGATTTTGATGAAAATTGAGTCGTATTAGGAAAATAGGCTTATTGAATCCCCGTTTAAATATAATAATTTGTAATTATCTATGTAATTAATTTGACTAAAAATGTGGGATGACCTCTGTTCACCACCAAAGCGACGATATCTGCTTAACATCATGCAGTATGTAATCAAATGCAAACCTATACGAAATAAATAAAAAAGAAGGCAATTAAATAAAATTTAGCCCACGTATTACATCTATTTCACTTCAAGCATCTACCAGACTCGTCCCTAGATGGCAATCTAAACAATTTATAAATTTATAGGATCTGTAAAAAGATCTATTAAAAATAGAATATTAAGCCCGATTACAGAGGCGCCAGCGTAACTATATTAGCTGAATAACAAACAAACAAACAAACAATAACACTTAATTAGACAACCACATTACATAAAAAAACAGATTACATTATTAAATTATTATTTTTTTTTTAATTTATTAATTCGTTTTTTAAAATTTGTTAATATTTTTATTTAATTTATTATTATTTTTTTTTTTTTACGTATCTTAAAAACATAGAAATTCAATTCTTAACTACCTACCTACCTATACTACCATTTTTTTAATTTATTAATATATTTTTTTTAAATTGACTTATCATATATTTTTTTAATTAAATAATTATTTTTTTATATATATTTATTTAATTAAATAGCATCGTTCTGTTTCTTTTTCACTTTATGCATTCGATAGAGAGAACGCTTTTTAAGCTGCTATTTAATTTACGCTGGCGCCTCTGTAATTGGACTTATTGTGATGGTTTATTTGTAGCTTATTCAGCATGTTACTACGTAAATTAGTGTGCTAGACCGCCACACGACACAAACAGCGTTTGCGGTCGCCACGCTCCTCTGTCGATGGCATATTATCCAATGTGTTATTTTACTAATGTACCGGTGTTTCTGGATTAGGTGGTAAATTCAAATTTGGTATAAACGTATTTGGGAAAATACTTTAGCTCTATCTAGAATAGGTAACTGTGCTGTCATATACAGGGTTATTTCTAATCAATTAGCATCCTTCTAGGGGCTTATTCTGTACATCAAAACTAAAAACTTTTGTTCTACGACTTTCGTCAAAAGTAAAAAAAAAAAATTGTTGTTCCATAGATTAATTTAGTTCACCCGCGACAAAATGTATGGAACAGCTGATTTTTTTTTGAGTTTTGACGAAAGTCGTAGAACAAAAGTTGTTAGCTTTGATGTACAGAATAAGCCCCTAGAAGGATGCTAATTGATTAGAAATGTTCCAATAAAAATGTTCCAATGGCATAGCTCACGCAATTTAAAACATGCGCGTAAGTATAATCTTAAATTTTAAGTGTTAAAATGTATTAAGTGCAAACTCAGACCCTATAAAAAAATCAAGACAGAATGTTGAGCAACGAACAAGTGAGGCCGGCAAAACTACGCCTTGCCGTGTACAGACACAATTACACACACAAAGAGGTAGGTACAACAAAACTACGTCTTGGCTCGTCAGTCGAACTATGGCGGCGCAACACCGACGTTCTGTCTTTTTTTACTATGGAAATTAACGTGGTTTTCACACATTTTATACTATATATAACGAGACTAAACTCACGTGTACGGATAGTCATAACAACGACTATAGTTTCGATCGCGTTCGGCGACCTTTTTCAAGTTGGCGAGGGCTAGCACGCGGGGCCGTCTCGCAATGCACATACTATATGTAACGGGACTAAACTCAGGTGTATGGATAGTCGTAACAACGACTATAGCTTCGGTCGCGTGCGGCGACCTTTCTCAAGTTGGCGAGTGCTAGCACGCGAAGCCGTCTCGCAATGCACTGAATGATGAATAGCAGTCGCCAACTTGAGAAAGGCCGAAATTATAGTCGTTTGTTAGGAATATTCGGTACACGTGAGTTTAGTCCCGTTATATCTATCTATTATATAAAAGGCTTCCCTGAGTGACTGACTGACAGACAGCCTACAGCCCATACCGCTTAAGATATGAGCTTGAAATTTGGAATATAGGTACATTGAACGACGTAATGGAGCACTAAGGACGAAAATTTTGAACTTTCGACCTCTAAGGGGGTAAAACGGGCCCTTTTCGTTTGTATGTAACTTTTTATTCCCTGTACCGATTGACTTAAAACTTTGTATACATGCTTTTCAAACAAAATAAAAGTTACGTTTTTTCCTGTTTTTCCTAATTTTCCTCATCTAAGGGGTCAAATAAGGTCCCAAAGTTTTTGAAAAAAGCGTCAATTACATCGAACCAGCTGAACGGTTATGGTTGAAAATTGGTATGAAGGAAGCACTCAGCATGTTTTAATACAGGAACTAATAAAATCCAGGAAAATCTATAAGGTTCCTTAGGGATACGCAAAATTAATAAGTTTAGGCTACAGCCCAAACCGCTGAAGATATGAGCTTGAAATTTGGGATATAGGTACATTGAACGACGTAATGGAGGACTAAGGACGAAAATTTTGAACTTTCGACCTCTAAGGGGGTAAAATGGGCCCTTTTCGTTTGTATGTAACTTCTTATTCCCTGTACCGATTGACTTGAAACTTTGTATACATGCTTTCCAAACAAAATAAAAGTCACGTTTTTTCCTGTTTTTCCGAATTTTCTTCATCTAAGGGGTCAAATAAGGTCCCAAAGTTGGTGAAAAAAGCGTCAATTACATCGAACCAGCTGAACGGTTATTGTTGAAAATTGGTATGAAGGAAGCACTCAGCATGTTTTAATACAGGAACTAATAAAATCCAGGAAAATCTATAAGGTTCCTTAGGGATACGCAAAATTAATAAGTTTAGGCTACAGCCCAACCCGCTGTAGATACGAGCTTGAAATTTGGAATATACGTACATCGTACGACATAATGAAGCACTAAGGATGAAAAACGTACCCAACTCTAACTTACGGGGTAAAACGGGCCCTTTTTGTTTGCATGTAACTTCTTATTTCCTGTACCGATTGACATGAAACTTTGTATAGATGCTTTTGAGACTAAATAAAAAATATGGCTGTACCTACCTGTTTTCGAAATTTTCCTTAAAAAAATCCTTAGGGGTCAGATACGTCGCAAAACTTCAATGCGCTTTTTTAAATAATGTAGTATCTAGGATTATGATAATGATAGTTTATCTTTAAATGGGGCAAAATGGGTCCCCAAAAGTTTACGATTTTTTTTTATTTTGTGAGCCAATAGTCTTAAGCTTAGCGCACATATGGATCAATATAGGTATTTTCGAAACTTACCTACATTTTCCATACATTTTGTCGCGGGTCGATGAACTTTTTGTGTTGTACAGCTGATTTTATTCACGTGCTTTTGGGGTTGGTACCATTGTAAAAGTTAATCAAATTATGAGTATAATAGCATCCTAGAATATGCCTGACTAGAATTACGACTTGTGTGCCATTTTTTCATTTGCCTGGAAAATTAAATTTCTAATGACTTACTGAAACATGTCGAATACCTGTACCGGCTTTAATTAATAGTGCACTACTGAAAATAGGTACTACGGATAGCACTACGGATAATAGAAACAGGTGGGTCTTAAGATGAACATGGCCAAGACGAAAGTCATGTGTAATTCCCATGTTTTACCTACCCCGATTTCTGTTGGAAACTCGGTTCTTGAAGTCGTTGACTCGTACGTCTACCTAGGACAAGTAGTCCAGTTAGGTAGGTCCGACTTCAACAAAGAGGCCAATCGACGAATTCAACTCGCGGCTGGGCAGCGTTCGGAAAAGTGCGTAGTGTCTTCTCGTCCGACATACCTCAGTGTCTCAAGTCGAAAGTTTTCGACCAGTGTGTGTTGCCAGTGATGACTTATGGCACAGAAACGTGGTCTCTCACTATGGGCCTTATTAGTAAGCTGCAAGTAGCCCAACGAGCTATGGAGAGGGCTATGCTTGGAGTCTCTCTGCGAGATCGAATCATTAATGAGGAGATCCGTAGAAGAACCAAAGTTACCGACATAGCCCAACGGATTGGCAAGTTGAAATGGCAATGGGCAGGGCACATAGCGCGGAGGGCTGATGACCGTTGGGGTCGAAAAGTTCTCGAGTGGAGACCATGTACCGGCAAGCGCAGCGTAGAACGTCCACCCACAAGGTGGACGGATGACCTTATTAAGACCGCAGGATCGCGCTGGATACAAGCCGCTTCCAACCGGTCTTATTGGAGATCCATAGGGAAGGCCTATGTCCAGCAGTGGACGTCCTGCGGCTGATGGATGACTGAAAATAGGCCTATCCGTTAAGGGTAATTGGGCCATATCCATCACGCCGGCCGAGCATGGGTTGCTGAATTCACATACGACATTGATTTTTTCTACGTTCGTACAGATTGCCTCAATGTTTTCCAGCAAAGAAAAGTGAAATTTCTTACATAGTTACTCATACAATTATTATTATTGGCTCCCTCGGTGGCTCAGTGGTTGACCCTGACTCCTGGGTCAAAGAGGCGTGGGTTTGATTCCCAGGGCAAATATTTATGTGATGTTCATATGTGTTTGCTCTGTGTCTGAGTGTTGTTAATGTATTTTTATTTATTTATTTAACACTTTATTGCACACTATTTGTACAAAAGGAGGACTTAACGCTAAACAGCATTATCTGCCAGTCAACCTACATGTATAAATAAATAAATAAATATATCTTTATTGTACACAGAAACACAGTACAGAAACTATACAATACACAATATGCTGTACAATGGCGGCCTTATTGCCTTTGGCGATTTCTACCAGGCAACCTTTGGATGGACTGGAATTATTCTAAAAATAGGAGTATGGTTGGTGGTGTATACAATACAGTACATACATTGAAATACATGTATATGTAGTATATGAGTCTCTGCCAGCCAAATCACAAACTTTGCTTAGTTTGGGATCAGAGACCGTGTGTGAGATGTCCCCCAATATTTATTTTGTATATTTATTTATCTTTATCTATCTATTATATAAAAGGCTTCCCTGAGTGACTGACTGACAGACAGCCTACAGCCCAAACCGCTTAAGATATGAGCTTGAAATTTGGAATATAGGTACATTGAACGACGTAATGGAGCACTAAGGACGAAAATTTTGAACTTTCGACCTCTAAAGGGGTAAAACGGGCCCTTTTCGTTTGTATGTAACTTTTTATTCCCTGTACCGATTGACTTAAAACTTTGTATACATGCTTTTCAAACAAAATAAAAGTTACGTTTTTTTCTGTTTTTCCGAATTTTCCTCATCTAAGGGTTCAAATAAGGTCCCAAAGTTGGTGAAAAAAGCGCCAATTACATCGAACCAGCTGAACGGTTATGGTTGAAAATTGGTATGAAGGAAGCACTCAGCATGTTTTAATACAGGAACGAATAAAATCCAGGAAAATCTATAAGGTTCCTTAGGGATACGCAAAATTAATAAGTTTAGGCTACAGCCCAAACCGCTGAAGATATGAGATTGAAATTTGGGATATAGGTACATTGAACGACGTTATGGAGCATTAAGGACAAAAATTTTGAACTTTCGACCTCTAAGGGGGTAAAATGGGCCCTTTTCGTTTGTATGTAACTTTTTATTCCCTGTACCTATTGACTTGAAACTTTGTATACATGCTTTCCAAACAAAATAAAAGTCACGTTTTTTCCTGTTTTTCCGAATTTTCTTCATCTAAGGGGTCAAATAAGGTCCCAAAGTTGGTGAAAAAAGCGACAATTACATCGAACCAGCTGAACGGTTATGGTTGAAAATTGGTATGAAGGAAGCACACAGCATATTTTAATACAGAAACTAATAAAATCCAGGAAAATCTATAAGGTTCCTTAGGGATACGCAAAATTAATAAGTTTAGGCTACAGCCCAAACCGCTGTAGATACGAGCTTGAAATTTGGAATATACGTACATCGTACGACATAATGAAGCACTAAGGATGAAAAACGTACCCAACTCTAACTTACGGGGTAAAACGGGCCCTTTTTGTTTGCATGTAACTTCTTATTCCCTGTACCGATTGACATGAAACTTTGTACAGATGCTTTTGAGACTAAATAAAAAATATAGCTGTACCTGTTTTCTAAATTTTCCTTAAAAAAATCCTTAGGGATCAATAATACGTCCCAAAACTTCAATGCGCTTTTTTAAATAATGTAGTATCTAGGATTATGATAATGATAGTTTATCTTTAAATGGGGCAAAATGGGTCCTTAAAAGTTTACGATTTTTTTTTTATTTTGTGAGCCAATAGTCTTAAGCTTAGCGCACATATGGATCAATATAGGTATTTTACTATGGGATCAACCCTGACAAGCGAAAATTACCTACATTTTCTATACATTTTGTCGCGGGTCGATGAACTTTTTGTGTTGAACAGCTGATTTTATTCACGTGCTTTTGGGGTTGGTACCATTGTAAAAGTTAATCAAATTATGAGTATAATAGCATCCTAGAATATGCCTGACTAGAATTACGACTTGTGTGCCATTTTTTCATTTGCCTGGAAAATTAAATTTCTAATGACTTAATGAAACATGTCGAATACCTGTACCGGCCTTAATTAATAGTGCACTACTGAAAATAGGTACTACGGATAGCACTACGGATAATAGAAACAGGTGGGTCTTAAGATGAACATGGACAAGACGAAAGTCATGTGTAATTCACATGTTACCTACCCCGATTTCTGTTGGAAACTCGGTTCTTGAAGTCGTTGACTCATACGTCTACCTAGGACAAGTAGTCCAGTTAGGTAGGTCCGACTTCAACAAAGAGGCCAATCGACGAATTCAACTCGGCTGGGCAGCGTTCGGAAAAGTGCGTAGTGTCTTCTCGTCCGACATACCTCAGTGCCTCAAGTCGAAAGTTTTCGACCAGTGTGTGTTGCCAGTGATGACTTATGGCACAGAAACGTGGTCTCTCACTATGGGCCTTATTAGTAAGCTCCTAGTAGCTCAACGAGCTATGGAGAGGGCTATGCTTGGAGTCTCTCTGCGAGATCGAATCATTAATGAGGAGATCCGTAAAAGAACCAAAGTTACCGACATAGCCCAACGGATTGGCAAGTTGAAATGGCAATGGGCAGGGCACATAGCGCGGAGGGCTGATGACCGTTGGGGTCGAAAAGTTCTCGAGTGGAGACCATGTACCGGCAAGCGCAGCGTAGGACGTCCACCCACAAGGTGGACGGATGACCTCATTAAGACCGCAGGATCGCGCTGGATACAAGCCGCTTCCAACCGGTCTTATTGGTGATCCATAGGGAAGGCCTATGTCCAGCAGTGGACGTCCTGCGGCTGATGGATGACTGAAAATAGGCCTATCCGCGAAGGGTAATTGGGCCATATCCATCACGCCGGCCAAGCATGGATTGCTGAATTCACATACGAAATTGATTTTTTCTACGTACGTACAGGTTGCCTCAATGTTTTCCAGCAAAGAAAAGTGAAATTTCTTACATAGTTACTCATACAATTATTATTATTGGCTCCCTCGGTGGCTCAGTGGTTGACCCTGACTCCTGGGTCAAAGAGGCGTGGGTTTGATTCCCAGGGCAATCATTTATGTGATGTTCATATGTGTTTGCTCTGTGTCTGAGTGTTAATAATGTATTTTTATTTATTTATTTAACACTTTATTGCACACTATTTGTACAAAAGGAGGACTTAACGCTAAACAGCATTATCTGCCAGTCAACCTACATGTATAAATAAATAAATAAATATATCTTTATTGTACACAGAAACACAGTACAGAAACTATACAATATGCTGTACAATGGCGGCCTTATCGCCTTTGGCGATTTCTACCAGGCAACCTTTGGATGGACTGGAAATATCCTAAAAATAGGAGTATTGTATAATACTCCTATTTTTAGGATATTTCCAGTCCATCCAAAGGTTGCCTGTATTGTATAATACATGTATATGTAGTATATCAGTCTCTGCCAGCCAAATCACAAACTTTGCTTAGTTTGGGATCAGAAACCGTGTGTGAGATGTCCTTCAATATTTATTTTATATATTTATTTATTATTGAGTTAATTTCAGAAATTCGGCAATTTATCATCCAAAAATTCACGTATGTACTCTGTAATAAGCTTTAGATACCAGTAAATTAAATAACCAAATACTGAGACAATTCAGGCTAAACCGTAGGCATTATTTTGCAAGTAATACAATAATAGGCTCAGTTATGAAGACGCCATAGTCAATATAATAACAACATAAAAAGTGTTCTCTCTATCGAATGCTTAAAGCGAAAATGAAACGGATATAATTATGATAATTAGCTATTATAATTACGATGGCGCCTTCATAATCGAGCATAATGCGGGCTTAACCACGAGCTACTATTATTTTAAGTAAGTGCCAAGAAAACGCGGGCCTAACTGTGGGTTTTTATCATTTTAAGCAGTTACGAAAATAACGCTGGCCAGACCGTGAGCTATTATCATTACAAGCAATACAAAAACGCAGGCAAACGGCATGCTATTATAATTTTAAGGATTTATTAAGACAACACGGGCCAGACCGCGAACTATTAGATATTATTATAAGCAAATGCCAAGATAACGCGGGTTGAACCGCGGGCTGTTATTTTAATTAAGTAAGTATAAAAACAACGTGGGCCAAACTGTGGGTTATTATCTTTGTAAGTACCTAATTATTAATACAACGCGAGCTAAACCGCGGGCTTTTATCATTTTGAGCAAGTACTAAGACAATACGGGCCAGACCATGGGCTATTATCATTGTAAGTAATACGACAATGCAGGCCAAACGGCGAGCTTTTATAATTTTAAGCAAGTATTAAGACATCGCAGTCCATGCTGCGTGCTATAAATAACCATCTTAAGCAAGTACTAACAATACGCGGGCCAAACCGTGATCTATTATCATTATAGGCAAATACTGTTACAATTTTGACCAAACGGTGGGCATTATCCTTGCAAGTAATTTTAAGCAAGTATTAAGACAACGCGGGCCAAATTGCGGACTATTAGATATTATTATAAGCATGTACAAAGACAACGTAGATTAAACCGCGGGCTCTTTTCATTTTAAGTAAGTACCTATGTACTAAGACAACGCGGGCGAAGCCGCGGGTTTTAAGCTAGTTTTATATATTTAGTTAATTTCAGAAATTCGGCAATTTATCATCCAAAAATTCACGTACTCCGTAATAAGCTTTAGATACAAGTAAATTAAATAACCAAATACTGAGACAATTCAGGCTAAGCCGTAGGCATTATTTCGCAAGTAATACAATAATAGGCTCAGTTATGAAGACGCCATAGTAAATATAATAACAACATAAAAAGTGTTCTCTCTATCGAATGCTTAAAGTGAAAATGAAACAGATATAATTATGATAATTAGCTATTATAATTACAATGGCGCCTTCATAATCTGCTTAACCACGAGCTACTATTATTTTAAGTAAGTGCCAAGAAAACGCGGGCTTAACTGTGGGTTTTTATCATTTTAAGCAGTTAAGAAAATAACGCGGGCCAGACCGTGGGCTATTATCATTACAAGTAATACAAAAACGCAGGCTAACGGCATGCTATTATAATTTTAAGGATTTATTAAGACAACACGGGCCAGACCGCGAACTATTAGATATTATTATAAACAAATGCCAAGATAACGCGGGTTGAACCGCGGGCTGTTAATTTAATTAAGTAAGTATTAAAACAACATGGGCCAAACTGTGGGTTATTATCATTGTAAGTACCTACTTGAGTCTGGAGGCGGTATCTGACTGGGATGATGCTAACCTGGTCAAGTTTAATGCCACGAAAACTCAAAGCTGTTTGTTTTCGGCCAAAAAGAGGCCCTTCCAACTGTCTCCTGCTTTCCGTGGTGTATCCGTTCCGGTAACTAACAGTCTGGAACTATTAGGCGTTACGATATCGTCGACTCTCAACTTTGGGTCTTATATAGAGTCAAAAGCCCAATTAGCCTCAAAAAAACTTGGTGTTCTCTGTAAGGTGAGACGGTATTTCACACCTGAGCAACTGCTTAGTCTTTATAAAGCGCAAGTCAGGTCTTGCATGGAATACTGCTCTCACCTTTGGGATGGCTCTGCCAAATACCAGTTGGAGGCTTTGGAGTCCATTGAAAGGCAAGCCAGGAGGCTGATAGGCAACAAAACCTTGACTGAGTCGAAGCTGCAAAGTCTTGAGCATCGACGTAGGGTGGCGTGTCTGTCTGCTTACTATCGGATACACTTCGGTAAGTGCGCCCAGGAGTTGCACGATCTGGTCCCACCTGCCCCTTTCTTCTATCGTACGGCTAGACAGACGCGACCAAAGCGCCACCCTTTTATGGTGGACATCCCACGCGTTAGAACAAAGCGTTTTGAGTCCACATTCCTCATACGAACTGCCAGAATGTGGAACGCTTTGCCTAAGTCTGTCTTTCCGTTAAAGTACAATGTAGGTGTCTTCAAATCTCGAGTAAATAGGTATCTATCTTCTAGGTAAGCGTGCTACATCCTAGACCGCATATCTGCTTTACATCAGGCAGTGTGTAGTCAAATGCAACCCTATTTAAAATAAAAAAAAAAAAAAAAACCTAATTATTAACACAACGCGAGCTAAACCACGGGCTTTTATCATTTTGAGCAAGTACTAAGACAATACGGGCCAGACCATGAGCTATTATCATTGTAAGTAATACGACAATGCAGGCCAAACGACAAGCTTTTATAATTTTAGGCAAGTATTAAGACATCGCAGTCCATGCTGCGTGCTATAAATAACCATCTAGCAAGTACTAACAATACGCGGGCCAAACCATGACCTATTATCATTACCTATAGGCAAATACTGTTTCAATTTTGACCAAACCGTGGGCATTATCCTTGCAAGTAATTTTAAGCAAGTATTAAGACAACGCGGGCCAAATCGCGGACTATTAGATATTATTATAAGCATGTACAATGACAACGTAGATCAAACCGCGGGCTATTTTCAATTTAAATTAGTACCTATGTACTAAGACAACGCGGGCGAAGCCGCGGGTTTTAAGCTAGTATAGTATAAAACGTTCTGTCTTGATTTTCTTCATTTGTTCTGAGAGTGCAAATAGGATAACTGACAACCGTATGTCCCGTAATTAGTCATTCACAGCATACATTCTCCCAACATACGAAGGTCGAAGGTACATCAGAATATCTGAAGGTAACTATAGACGCATCGCCGAAATCCTTAGGGGTTGCCGTAGACTTTGTCATGCAAATCAGCCACTTTGCCTGAAGAGGTGTTCGCACTGAAATAATATTTCACTTGTGCATATAGCAATGGGGCCTTTGAACTCTATAATATCCTTCTGATTATCTACTTTATTCAATTTGTACGAGCTTGTGAATTGAAACACCTTTACATTAGTAAATCACACATTAATATAAATTGCGTACATGATATCATAAAAATAGTTATAATTTCAATTTGTTATCACTCAGTTTCAGTTTATAGCCAAATACTATACCTATATTCATCTGTTTAAAAAATATTTTTGCTATAAAAATCATAGAATTAGAACTAAAGTAATAAAAACCGAACTAAAATAGCAGTATACCTATATCACTTCGTCCCACTTTAAATATGAAATTTAAAGGTGTTAGAAAAAGATGCACCCGAACTTACGTAATTTCGAAGGGTTTCACAAACTAGCATTGAGCTATCTAGGCTGTCCAATATCAAAAAGGTAAAAAGTAGGAAGATACAATGATCAGAGATTTGAACCTTCTTACTAGAACTAGAGGGTTCAAATTTCCGACCAAATCGCAAAAGACAGTGGAACCAAATTTTAACCATTTTGACATTCCAACTTGTGATTTTGACGTATGCCACATTGCCGACAAACAATGCGTTTTTCTTGTTCCACTCATTCTCGCGTATGATAAGTATACATCATACGCGAGAATGAGTGGAACAAGAATGAATAAGACAGCTGTAAGACAGTTTTTGTGTGAGCAAAATTTAGTAAGTATATTCTATTAATTTAGTTCTAATTCTTTGATAAAAATCATTGCTGTTCAAAATATTACCAATTGTTTTAAATACCTAATTAAATCATTATTAAATGGTTTCTTAACTCGTTGTTTCTAAAATATGGTGAAATTAGAGTAATGACAATATTACAGTAATCTTAGTTTAGTGCAGCTAAGTTTTTTTTACTATAAACCATTACTAATATACTTCCTTGTTTAATTACATTTATTTTTTATTTATTCTATAAGATTCCTGCAAAAAAATCTCTGTTAAACTTAATAATTCCTTATCATAATTCTTTTGATATCGGCTCAAAGCAATCAATTTATGAAAATAGTCGCCTGTTAAACGAATAAATTAACATTTATTTCTAAAAATGCGGAAGAATATTCAGATTTTTCTTTCAATTTTCTTTTGGAGTGCTCTTCTTTGTAACTCTCGTCGATATTGAATATTTTTATCCGTTTGCCTTAAGTACTTACGTGAACATGATAATATTTAAGAACCAAGGTACCAGAAGATCGTATTTTTAAACTGTTCTCGTATTATGTCAACTTATAAGTGGTTTTTAAGTTTGAGTCAGCTCTATGAGATAGTCATAGATGAAGTACCCAGCTTGAAATTTTGAAGTTATGACTTAGGAGGACGGCGAAATTGTCGCGACCTTAAAGCTGGAAACATACTATCGGACGCGGCACAGTGTGCACAGTCTAAAACGTCCGGCGCGCCAGATCGCTCTCTGACGGACGTCCGAACGCTCAAGGTCAGCCCAAGGTAACGTCCGCGACTGATGTCCGATAGTGTGCACGGCTCAGTGTACATTCATTATCTAGATACCTATCGGTCGCGTCCGTAAGCCGCGTCCGATAGTATGTTTCCAGCTTAACTGCGCGTGTCTAGGCTGAATCAAACTTTTTGGCGGCTGTGATGTTAGCTACAAGCTGCGGATAACCCAATTATTGCGTAGCTGTTTTAAGGGGGCGCCTAATGCCAGAATCGACTTTTTAAAGACGTGGTGTAAAGATAACGAATTTAAATATCCATATTAATAATTATTTTTTGCAAAAAATGACTTCACCCGTGTACAAAATCATTAACAAAGTCACTTTCCGCTGTCTGTCCCCTTGTATGCTTATATCTTTAAAACTACGCAACGGATTTTGATGCAGTTTATTTTATTATGTAGAGTAATTCAAGAGAAATGTTTATAGTATAATAAACCTGTGCGAAGCCGGGGCGCATTGCTAGAATGCAAATATTATGCACGGATCGATGTAACATATTTCAGATTATTGTTAATTTATCAAAAATGGCTCAGCCAATTTCGATAAAATTTAAATGGGACCAATTTAGAAGTATATTCTTTCCAATAAAAAATGAATTATTGAAATAAAACTACTATGAAAAAAGGCGTGGTTATACATAAAAATATTTATATATACGCGTCAAATTGTATACCTCCTTCGTCGGTCAAAAATATACTATAGGAAAGGAAAGCTGGCGCTCGAAGCCAAAATCATCGTAAACTGTGTCACGCGATTTTCGACTCTAAACAAAGCATCATAGATGATAGCGGGCGATGCAAGAAGCGCGAATGAAATCTGTTTTTTTCATGGCATTAGGCGCTCTCTTAAATGAGTTTAAGTCAAAAATTAATTGTACTATAGATCGGTCACATGCAAACACCCGTAAGGGAGCGAAAATCATGGAACCCGCCCAAATTAAAAAACACCAGAAAATGGCTGACAAGCTAACTTCTCTATAATAATGTAATAATTTGTAACTACTACTTATTTGGTCGGTTAATACCACGAACAAAAATTAACTGTTTAATCATATTTTAGAGTGCTATAGAACATAATGAATATGCCGTATGCACCTCAGTTATGAAGGGGTTAAAAATTAGAGGTTATGTTTTCGGATTTTAGCTTACTACGACTTTTGCAGCCTAAGATATGATACATCAGCATTATCGCACGCATAATCAGATGATTGTAGATCCTAAATCACCTGTGTTTTTCCCACATTATCTATGAGGAATTCAAAATATTGCAACCCCGTTTCCCTAAATACTCGCACTCGTTTCGAGTTTGGCGTAAACATGAACGCGCTCGTCGAAGAGCGCGTAAGCATGTAATTTGTAAAAAGAAATGTACAGCGCCACTAGCGGCGCGTTTTTGAAACACTTTGTGCAAGTGCAAGTTCATACAAATTACATGCTTACGCGCTCGCCGAAGAGCGCGTCATGTTTACGACAAAACTCACACTCAGCATACTGAACGCAACCAAGAGGTCCCTAACATACACGAGGCTAAGTGAGAGTTGGAGCAAGTATTGAATCTTTGGGTTGGAGTAAATGAGGTGGCGTTGTGTGCTATTATCTATCTTCTATACATATAAAAAATGAATGTTTGTCTGTATGTCCTGTATAGAATCGTAAATTATGCATTTGATCATGTGATGATCTTTAGCAAAGTTGTTGTGCTTGAGCCAAAGAAGGTTTTTGAGTTGGTGTGAACAATTTTCGACAGATAGCGCTACAGTAGGTGGCGTAGCAACTCGCGCAGGGTACAACTAGTGCTATTATAAAAGTTGTATCCTTTCAAATATTAAACTCCCGGACTGCACAGTTAAGTGTAGACTTCTATTACGTACATACGTAAACATGGAACCGCTCAAACAGTTTCATAGTTCCCTATGGAATCACAGAATAAAGCAATAAATCATAACAACTTCAAGCTACCAATTTATGTCCCCTGCTTTGAAGAAAAATAACTAGGTAAGTATGCCATGGAAGACCATCAATGAAAAAACGATCTTAATCAATCAAAATTTCTATTTTAGTGTTTTTACTTATAACTTACCAATAGTTTCCATCACGATTTAGTAAATATTTTCCATAGAACCCCAATAAAATACATAATACAGATAAATATATACTTATCTAAGAATAAAATAATAATCGTACCAATATTCTTCTAACTTTTTCAGAAATTTTTTACCATTATTACTGAACACGACACACAAGAGTTTAACGAGAATCTCATTCTCACAATGGTTATTCAATTTCCTCAAGTTAACTTAAATATAAATTACAAACAACAAATAAACTCAGAAATAAAAGTTTTTGGCTGTATTAGTGTAAGAGTATTTGTGTAAAAGGATAACGACAATGAGGATATTAAACGTTTTTAGGGTTTTCACTTTGTTGTCCGTATGTCAAGACTCTTTATCTTGGGGACACGTAAAGATATCGAGTTGAAATATAAACTGTATACGTACATCTAAGGTCTCTTGCAGTTGTGTAAAAGAAAAACTTCTCAGTTATCGTATAAAAAAGTTTTAGAACCGTTTAGTTCGTAAATAATAATTTAATAAATAAATATCGATACTCACAAAAATCAAAACTTACAGGGTACTTCCCATTGACATAGAACTATGAAACTTACTACGTACGACATATAATGAGTCGATTTCGAGCAAGTGGTATGAAAAACTCCTTACATAATCTACGTCGTCATCTTCTTCTGGTATGGGACAGTATTTATAAATATGGCCAAGACACGAGTTGTCTTTTAGAGCCAAATGAACCGACCTTCCAACAGCTCCAGCCATCAATTATTAACTTTGCCACGAAACTCGGCTTAACTTTGATAAAGGCAAGTTCTAATTAATTCAATCTGGCCTGTAACCAAATTGCTCGGACCCCGAACACCTGTGTTGTGTATAACTACTTAAGCTTAGGCTTGCAAAGCCTGTAGCATTGTCGTAGAAGCAACAGGTTTCACAAGATCCTATTATGACATAGGATTTATCATAAGACTGTGTAGAGAGAAATGCCAGTAAAGTTAGTGACATGAGAGGCTTACTGTGTCCTCGATGGTGTTTGATCTTTGACTCTATTGTTTTTTGGTGACATGGAAATCGCAGGGATTATGTTTTGGTATTGTCTCTTTATACAGCATATTGAAACAAGAATATTTTGTTAATTCTTGTCTTTGATGTCTTTGCAACTACAACACTTTAAATTCAATTGATAAATTTCAATAACTAATTTGAACTGTCTGGTGAACGCGACACACGAAATGCTGGCGTTTATTTAATTCAAACATGTAAGCACGCTGGGTGCTTGAGCATTTGGATTATATTAGACCCTCAAGGGTCAGTGAATGATCCAATTCCTTTTATCTAGTAGTAGCTTAATTATGTAGTTTTATTGTATTGTGTTGTATTTAATAACGGCGCTCTCATCTTTAGAAATTGTAAATGTAGTTTGTTACTTTTACAAGTAGGCATAATAATTCTTCTATAATACTTCCGTTTTGTTAATGTTACGTCACAATTTGTACCTACTTACTAAATACAATTAATTGTACATCGACGCTGAAAGTTTCATGAGTCTCACTCCCCCTGGTTGTTTAGGTTTCTATAGCTAACAACTTTTGGGATAGCAAAACATGACCGGTCAACTTTGGGGTTGCTGTTGATAGGAACTTTTCAGTCTAACAAAACAATGCTGACTTGAATTACATTTAGACTTGCCTGCATGAAATCAGCATTTATTTCTTCGTCATCGTTCAAGGTCAAGGTCATCTATTTTTTTCCTGTAGAAAAAACCTTTACTGTTTGAGCATCAGCTTTTTTGCCCATTTTTTTCAAAAAATAATTTATTCCTATACGTAGACAGTTAATCTAATACTGATTGTAAGACTGTGTTATATTACGTATCTTTTAAAACTCGAGCTCGCATGCCGATTACCTCACATTTTTTATTACCTTAAACTATGCTACCTTTTATTTTTCAAGAGGGATGTGATATAACGTAGGTATTTATTTGTAAATGCTATAAGTATTGTAAGAAAATTGAAGACCTACAGACTAACAACCATCCTATCCTACAAACGCGAAAGTTTAAGGATGGATGGATGTTAGTTACTCTTTCACGCAAAAACTACTGAAAGAATTGAGATGAAACTTTGCAATAATATAGCTCATATATCAGAATAACACGTAGGCTGTAAATTATAATGATATTGCGTCAAAAATCAAAATATCATGCGGGCGAAGCCGCGGGTAAAAACTAGACTCGAATAAATTAGATTTGAATAAAAAAATAACTTCAAAATATGTTTGTAATCTAAGATACCTTAATAGTTATAATACCTATATGTACAAAAAGTCAGAGTTCAAAGAAGCTCTTCTATAAAATTTACGGAACGCTTCGCTTCGCATTATTATTTTTCCCAAAAAATGGCTTAACCGACTTCAACCGTGTATAGAATTTGAATAGTTCGCACGGATCGATGTAGTAATTTTCACATTTTTAAACTTTCGCGATTTGAACACATTATTATTATATACTACGGGACTAATCGCGCACTAAAATTACGAGATAAATAAATACCTCATCATCCCGACGTTTCGGCCAAGTTGCATCGAGCATCACCTACCCGTGTCAGTCAGTCTACCCGTGACCACGGTCGATGCAACCCGGCCGAAACGTCGGGATGAGGAGGTATTTATTTATCCCGAAATTTTAGTGCGCGATTAGTCTCGTAGCATATAATAATAATTTTCACATCATTGTTGATTTATCAAAATGGCTCAACCGATTTCAGTAAAATTTAAATAAGTCTATCTTTGACGTATGATCTACCAAAGATCTAAAAAAATAATTATCAAAATCGGACTACTCAGTAAAAAGATATGCGTAGTCAAACATAAAAATTTCATCGGTTATTATAAAAATGAAAACTATTAACAACTTAAGTTTAACTTTCTAGTGGAACTGCAAGTTAGATTATAAATTAAGAGTTATGAAGCCCGCCACTTACACTTTACGGGGACCTCCATTAGCATCCTAGATAAAAATTCTAGAGTTTTCAACTGACAAAGTTTGTGTGAACTTTGAGTTCAGCCATTCATCTCGGTGACAGTTTAAGTGGGCTGTAAGTGGCACAGATGGAAGTCAAAACGTGTCTAACTTGCGGTGAATGCTTGTGGGTAGAACATTATTTTTGTACTTTTTTGAGGTATCTTCTATTCCTTATACTACATGCCGTGGTGGTCCAGTGGTAGTGACACCCGCCTAACAATTGTGAGGTCGTGGGTTCAAATCTCGTACCAATGAGTTCCTCGGAACTTATGTACGGATTTTGATACCATTGGCTTTTCGGTGAAGGAAAACATCGTGAGGAAACCTGCATAAGTCCTTAGAAAAAATTCGAAGGCGTATGTGAATCCCAGCCAGCGTGGTGGATATGGCCCAATCACCCTTCGTGGGTAGGCATACGTCCTGTAGTGGACTATTAAAAAAGCTGGTACTATTCTTTAAAAGGTAACGTGGTACTCTATAACTTAGCCTGGCTAAGTATTCTTTATAAAATGAAGCTATTCTTATGTAACATACTCATTAGGCTATTTTATTTAACTTCGTCTATCTAGATCGTTTGATACCTGTTTTGTGATCAAGTAAAAAATTGCTATTTAACTTAATGGTGATAGTATTTTGGAAATTTCTTTTGGAAGGCAGTTTCTATTTTCGACTAACAAACTTTACCATTTTTACTAAACACTGTCATAGAGTTTACTCTATTAAAACAACCAGTTTAAAATTCATAGCCAACTCTGTAATACCTACTACAAAACTACTGGCATTGAATAAAAACTTATCAAGGGTAAATGCTAACCCGCTTTGATACCTTTGTTCTCAAAAGGACAGATTCTCAAAAGACAGAAGTAAACTTAAGAAAAAAAGGAAAACAAATTTTCAAATATTTCTATTATGCTCATCTCAATCTCAATACAGCAAAGCTTTGCAGGCAATGCATTATAGATATTTAGTCTTCCCAGCACAATAATAATCACCGGGACATTTATGATTAACAATATCGGCATTGCTTCCTTTCTCTTTTCCTTTTTTTTTGGAAATAATTTTGGAATTCTGTGGGTTCCTCTGTGCAAGGAGCTAATTCACATAATGTTAGATACACCTCTGGAATAATCTCAGCTAAGCTGGCAACAGCACTAGCATGGATGAGAGCCGAGTGTATTTACGACCCTCTATAGGGAAGAATTGAAAACAATTTTGAGTTTTTCCAAATTGCATTTTGTTAAATGATAGAGCATGCTTTTACTACATGGGGATAAATTGACGATGATAGCTAATTCGAAGTAACTAATTAGCTATTTATTTTTGACTACTGTGTATTTAATTTAAGAATTGCGACCTTCAACCTTCAGAGATCAAGGACATCTACCGCTCATATGCCAAGCCCGGCGCTACTAGACCAATAATTATCGAGTTCTGCAGCGTTATCAAGAAGGAGGTATTTTTAAATGCCGCAAAAATTTTTAACAGGAAGTCCCATGGAAATCGATTTAACACCACACATATCGGACTAAACTGCCCGAAAAATGCTGTATACGTCTCGGAATTACTTACCCCCAAAGTAAAAAAATTGCATTACTTGGCTAAAGAATTCGCAAAAGCAAATCGTTATTCTTATTGTTGGGTAGCCCACGGGAAGGTATACTTAAGGAAAAAAGATAAATCTCCCGCAGTCCGCGTAAATAGCGAAAAAGATTTGAAGAACTTAGCAGAAAAGTGACTATTCGTGTCAATATACTTTATTATATGCGTTCATGTTGCTGCGTTTCTAATACTAAAATATATTTTGAATGTTTTCTTAATTACTAATAAATGCATACTTACCATTGTTTTTTCAAACAATCATTGTAAAACGGGACACTTTTTACACACACAGACACAGTTATATCACTTCACATTTTCCGTCAATCACATACACACACCACCGCAAACATTGCTGACTATTACACACAACTACATCAATCGAGCGCATTCGAATAACTGTTATCTTTACAAAGAATTGCATAAGATCAATGTTATTGTTTGTCGTAAAACCGGTAATACCAAGACCAATCATTTATACAGGAATACTGAACCTTATTCACTGGCAATTTGTCCTTATAATAGGGCAGGGATTCTAACAATGGTACATAACTATTTCATCATCATCTACTATGGATAATTGCAACAATATCATAAACGAGCTCGATTTAATTAGTGTATCCAAATCTTTTAAATGCTCCCCAGAGTTTTGTAACAAGTACGTAAAAGAAAATAACCTACTCCAGTCTCTAAAAGTTTTTCATTTGAATATTCGTAGTATTGGCCGTAATTTTGATGAAACACAAACGCTTTTGACTAGAATGGATACGGACTGTGATATACTAATTTTTACCGAATGCTGGCTAAAATCAGCCCCTCACACCCCCACCCTAGATGGATACGTTAGCCACAGGTCAGGGTTTACTAATCAAAATGATGGAATAATAGTATATGTCAAATCGCATATCCAATGTACTATTACAGAAAAGGCGCTGACACACGCTAACTGCTTATTAATTACCTGTCATAGTAAAAACTTAGCCATAATTGCCGTGTATAGATCCCCATCGCAGTTTATATTAGATCCATTTATAAATAGTTTGAACGACTTAATAAATAGTTTATCAGTGTATCAGTCCGTCGCAATCTTGGGCGATATAAATTTAAGTACAATATCCAAACAAAATGAAAATCATCAAAATAAATACTGCGATCTTTATCTATCTATGCTGTCTTCACATGGCATGCTGCCCGCGCACTCATATCCAACTCGCGGTTCAAACTGCTTGGATCACGTGATTTTACGTATTCAAAAGCCAGCGTACACTTTTATAATTGATAATACGGTCACTGATCATGCGGCCACTCTACTATGTTGTGTTTTTGGTTTCATAGATAATAATAAACGACAAAACGCCCTTCCCAAAACTAATTTTTCTGCTGTCATTTCTGAGTTGAAAAGTACAAATTTCGAACATATTTATCAAATCCAAGATCCGAACCTTTCTATGGACACCTTAATTGATACTATTTCTACCATAATTAAGTCTAATACTAAAATAGTGAGAATTCCAAGGCGTAAAAATATTATTAAACCTTGGATTACACCGGGTCTATTAAAATGCATTCGAAATCGAGATATGTTACACCTAACTCATAAAGCCGATGTTAAGAACCATGTCAATAAAATCACCTATTTCCGATATCGAAACTTTTGTAACAATTTACTTAAAAAATTGAAAAAAGAACATGAAAGCAACGAATTAAAAAAGGCGAAGGGAAGTCCAAGAGAAACTTGGAAAGTAATTAAAAATATAACAAACCTAACCCAATCACAAACATCTGCTTCTGCATTAATTGACCCATCCGGTGACCATAAAACATCTACTAATAAGGTTAATGAATTCTTTGTCAGTATGGGTAGCAAATTAGCTAATAATTTTTCACACATCCCTGGAGATGGCTCTATTGGTAGGGACACCGCAAATGATAACTCTTGCCCCAATAGTATGGCAATGTTTGAAACTGACTGCGCAGAGGTGGTCAACATCATACGAGGGTTAAAAAGAAATTGTGCAGTTGGTTGGGATGGCATTCCCTCTAGTTTGATCATGGATGCTTGTGATGTGCTTGCTCCTCCTTTGACCTACATCTTCAATCTTTGCCTCGCCACAGGAACCTTTCCTAAATCTTTGAAAAAGGCACTGGTGCTTCCTGTTTTCAAGAATGGGGACAGAGACTGTGTCAACAACTATAGACCCATCTCTATATTAACGTCTTTATCAAAAATTTTAGAAAAAATTATAAATGTGAGACTCACAAAGTATTTGGATAAATTTAATTTATTAGCGAATAATCAGTATGGTTTTCGTAAAGGAAAATCCACAGAGGATGCAGTATTGGACTTAACAAATACTGTTACGAATTTTCTAGATTCCAAACGCAAGGCCATAGCTATTTTTCTCGATTTATCGAAGGCATTTGACACAGTTTCTGTTCCAAAGCTAATCGCGAAACTAGAAAAACTAGGTATAAGAGGTATTTCTCTGGAAATTTTTAAAGACTATCTCACTGATCGCTCTCAGCGTGTCAAAATTGACGGACATGTAAGTGACGACATGTTCTTATCCTACGGGGTACCTCAGGGCAGCATTTTAGGCCCAGTTCTTTTCCTCATTTACGTCAACAATCTCTGTCTTCTTGATATACCTAATTCCACTATTATTACCTATGCAGACGACACTGCTGTAATAGTACAGGGAAGAACTTGGGCCGAGGTCAGGATGCGCGCTGAGGATGCTCTTAGAATCATTATGGAATGGCTTACCTCTAATTTACTTACATTAAACATTTCAAAAACTAAATATGTCACTTTCTCTTTGAGAACAAACTTACAACCAGACTCCTTTTCAATTACAGCTCATAAATGTAACCCACTTCTTCAATCTGCCTGTGATTGCACCACATTAAGTAGGACAGACAATATCCGTTATCTTGGAGTACAGATAGATAGCACCTTTAGTTGGAAGCCTCAAATAGATAATCTCGCTAACAGAGCTAGAAGGCTTATATATGTATTTAAGAAACTCAGGTCATCAGCAGACACGAACACTCTCAAACTTGTTTATTTTTCCTTGGCTCAATCTATACTGTCCTATTGCGACACGGTATGGGGAGGAGCTTCTACTGAAACTCTGCTAAGGCTTGAAAGAGCACAAAGAGCTATCCTCAAGGTAATGTTGAAGAAACCTATTTGGTTCTCGACCAGTGCTTTATTTCAAGAGTCTAATGTGCTGACGGTCAGGCAATTGGTTTTCTTGCATATAGTGATGCGTAAACACAAGCAGCTGGCCTTTGATCCAGATAAAGTAAAAAGAAGAAGCAAAGGAGTCTGCCCGACCCAAACACATCGAACCAAATCTGCTAGCAGAGCCTTCGTACATCTTAGCAATCACCTCTACAATGCTATTCACAAAAAGCTTTGCATCTATCCTCTTCCGAACTATAAACTTAAACAAACCGTAGAAGAGTGGCTTAAAACGCTTTCATATGCTGAGACCGAAACACTACTGCGCATCGCAAGTTAACAGTTATTCTAGATAATAACACACACATAACAACATTATTACTCATACATTACACACGAGTAGCGCTGCAAACCTTGACTCTCATGAGATCTCGTGTATTGCAGCGTTACACACATACGCACACACACACACACACACACACACACACACACACACACACACACACACACACACACACACACACACACGGAACCGTCTTGCGTTGAATTATTAGTTATTATCTAATTGATATTAATTTGACACCTTACTGTGCAAGAGTAAAAACTGTGTGTAATAAGTGTATCTGTAAGGTTTATAGATTGAAATGCTTAAAATTGACTTTATGTAGTATAATTAACTAAATCAAATCTTTCTTTTTAAACAAAAATTGTAAGTATTATTTTATATATTTTTTTTTCTCTTCAAAATTAATAAATGTAATAATTGTAATTCTCTGATTCTTATATGTACTTTTTTTTATGTTGTCAAATTTCGTCGGAGGGCTCTGGCGCCTGTAATACAGTTTAATTACTAGTATGGGCGCCAGCCAGTTCTTCATGCTTAATAATTAAGCAAGAATATTGTCAAAAACTTTATAGTCAATAAATGATTTATTATTATTATTATTATTATTATTTACCTATACGATTTTCAGGGTTTTGAGAATCTGTCCTTTTGACAATCTGTCCTTTTGAGAACAAAGGCTTTGATTGTCTTCCGACCGCACAGTTCTAAATTAAGCAACCTACTCCGGATTGTTTACGTTTTCTTCAACTACACAAGTTTATTATAATCCAACTTAGAGGTTACTATGAACCCTTCTCTAAGGCAACGCTGAATTATGGAAGGTCAAACTTTTCGTACACTACTGTGTTAGAGTGATTGTTTATAGTAGAATAAGTTGCGAGATGGAAGGCCCGGCAGTCTGTCTCCAACGATAGAATAAGACGGACGTTTGTATAACCAAGTACAATAAATAGTAATTCCGAGCATACAGTGTTTGATTATTCGACTTTACGCCTTATATCAGAAGTGGCATGTTGAACTAAAATGTTCAGCAATAATAAAAGACGCCCACGAAGCCGAAACTGAAATGGTCAGCAAGACATTTAATAAGAAAAGCTATAAACTGAAACATCCAGCGACAATAAAAGCCGTCCACGAAGCTGAAACTGAAATGGTCAGCAAGACATAATAAACGCCATGAACTGAAATGGACAAAGACAATAAAAGACGCCCTCGAAGCCGAAACTGACATGATCAGCAAAACATTTTAAATGCCATTTGGAGCCAGAGCACGACTACACTAGAGTTTAGAGTGAGAGGACGACACCCGGCGGAAGAGCAGATGGAGGCAGCGTCATCAGTCGCGATTCACGAGGAATAGAGATACCGGAAGGCCAGGGACGAGAGATGGATGTGCAACCATGGAACAACCCAGGGAAGTAACGTTGTAGTAAATTACTTGTTGATTTTGCGATAAAATTCTTGTTGTAGTTACCCATGTTACATTCTTCAGATGATTTCAGTAATGAGACCTTATAATACCTTAAATTTGTGCGTTTTCAACATTAGAGATAAACTTACTTCAGATGTGATTTCGATTGATCATTGTTAGATTACCATATTACGTGCTTGAGTTTAAGTATGTTGATACATGCGCGACCCAGAGCAAAAGCTATTCGGTCCCCTTATTTAAATAAACACGTGTACTGTACCAATTCATAAACAAAATACCTATTAAATTTCTTGGCACAGTGAAAACAGGCCTAGTTATTGTATTCATGGAACCGAGTAAGTTTAGTTTATGTACCTACTAAAGATTGAAGTTAGTGGTCTTTTTTTTTTGGGTTTTAAAGTTGATAAGACAGATATTATGATTTCCTTTAAATTGCTACTATGGTATTATCTAATTTGCTTATATATCACGAAAAACCAGAGCGTTGTATACATGGATGTTTGTGTTAAACACGTCTATTATATTCATATCAGTAATTGCAGTCAATTCAAACCGATTTATGAATGAAAGTAACATAAAAAAAATACATATATATATACCTTCATGTGGCTTAAAAATTTTGACACCAGGTCAGTCATAATGAAGTCTTTGTTCTCGCTTACCCAGTAAATCTGAGATGCGATTGCGTCATGTTAGGTAATCCAACACAGCGACGCAGGCGGTAACACTCCCGGGAAGTACCAGGAGTAGGTCTTGCATACAGGAATGTTAATTAAGTAAAAGATAAGTCGCATCGTTTATAGAAGCTGGAACTCGAATGAATCTCTGCTTGCTTTATACAACTCATGGCGGTCTCGAGCTTCGAACTAGTATAGAACAAAAAAAAAAAAAGGTTTTGCTTGTACCGGGTGAATCATTAGGTAAAATCGATTGATGTAAACATATGTATATATCGTATCGGTATAAAATTTCAGGAAAATAATTCACCGCGAGAATGGTGTGAGGCCGGTGTGGCAAGTCAAAGTCATACGAGTGCAGAACTTCATGGCAAACCGTCGCTGCCAGTGACGGCGGCTGAGTCAACTCGATAGATGCAGGCAAGCTCCAGAAACGAATATTACGAAGACGTCTGCACGTAAACTCAACTAAGTATTACTGAATTAACTCAGCTTATTCAAGATTTGCGTAATCAAATAAACAAATGATGTAATATAAAATATAAGTATACCCACATTTGACCCATCTCAGGAAAATCAGAGAATAGAAAGTTGGATAACCAAGGTTAACGAATGCACACAAATATACAAATCGATTGACTAAACTAAATGATCTAAACTAAAGATGTGGTATTGTCATTGGTTGGGTCATGGAACTAACGATTGCTGCGGTAGAAAATATGTAATATTTCTCTAGTACATTGTAAACATTAAAAAAAAGGCATTGAAATAATATAACATACAGTGCTATGTGAATTTTAAGAGTAATTGCACACTAATTGGGTACGATACTTATCGTAGAGGTCTGAGAGTGACTGACGCTCAAAGCATTGTCAAACATTAACTAGTTCCTTAGGGAGTTGAAATCAATATTCAATAATCTGTAGCAAAATGTATGTGCTTCTTATGCATTTCAGGCATGGCAATTTTATATTTTTTTTTGATTGGGTACGATTTGGGAACGGTATTAAGTTTTTAAATTATTATTGCTTTTGATTAGTATGATATTATGTTTAATTGCTTTATAATACCGTTTAATATATTTTAGATTGTTTGACAATTTACTAAGTATAAAAAAGGACATGGAACAACGACATATATTAACGCGTACCTATGACATCAATTCTATCTCCCTATTAGTCGGATAGAATTAAAAAAATATATATATATATGATAATTCACATAAAACACATACGACGTGACAAATAGATGCTAGAAACTAAAAAACGTGATAAGATTCTCATAAAGATAAAAGTAGATACGACCATAAGTCAATTAAATTGCGTTGAATGCAGAGAGTGGCAATAATTCTTATGATATACTTCAAGGGGACAGCGTAAGAATATAAGAGAATTACTAATGTTGTGTTATGGGCACAGGTAATGGTAACATTATAACGCGGCTATTAGAAAATGTCAAATAAGTAGTAAAAACAGGGTATCGGAAAATTTCGCAAAAATTCGGTTTTATCTAGCAGCAAATTCATAGTCTTTATCTTGCAGCAGTGGTCGTGTCAAGCTCACTTGAATATGATTCAGAAGTAATCCCGCAACCTTCTAGCACCTTTCACATACCTAAGGGACGAAATTAGAGTAAACTAATGTCAAAACAAATGTCACAAGAACAATCCATTTTGGATTTAACTAATAATAAATGTTTTGCACAAACCTTGTCAGTTATCAGAGCTGGGGTGTACCGATAAATCTAGAATTGACACCTTTCCTGTAATAGATTTCTCAGCAGTATTCCAAAGGACAATAGGCTGGTCGACAATATTTTGATGCCCTCTTGTAACAGCTAACCATAAACAAAGCCAATTATCGTTATCAAAAATAAAATCGATTTAAAAATGAAGAAGTTACAAGCATATGTATTTTCTTGCTAGACAGAGAGCGCACGACTAGGTAACACTGCAAGTTTGTACAATGGGCTACTTTGATCTACAAAGCAATCATTAAAAACTAAGTAACAAGTTTGAAAGTATAGTTATTTTTTAATGATTTAAAGAGGTACTGAACATCCTTATATAATACGATTTCAAAATTTGGAGGCAATTTTAAAACGACGTGTCATCGTTTCTTTGAACTTGGCTCACGAAAATTTTCAGTGCGTATTTTTTTTGTGACTCTCGGTGTAGTCTAGGTTTAATTTTTTTTTTATAATCATAGACCTCGTTTTATATTTAAAGTTGAAGTCCTGTCTTTGATCAGTGTTACAATACAACGATTATATAGATTTATAAGTAATAATTATATTATACAAGATAATGAATAGTGTTCCACGTATAGAAGACTATAACGTCACTGCCTGTAAGTGGCATACATTCGTCATACCATGTTATGCTTTGTGGGAGATGGACAAGACATTCCCTCTTTATTTCTTTTCAAGCTTATATCTCTGAACTTGATAAGCCAATATCAATTATTTTCATTTTAGGAATTATAATGAATTGCATAATTCACTAATCCTAATACGTTTACCTATTGAATTTCGATCCTTACAGCTGCATTAAGAAAAAGGTTGACGAAAAATTCTACTACAAGAGGCTAAAATGACATGACATGTAAAAATTATAATACATCCCAGAAGATTAAAATATCTTGGCTATGAAATAAATGAACATTGTCTAAGATCTGTAAAAGCAACGACCGATGCTCTTGATTTATTATAAAATATAGCTAAGTACTTTCGGAAATTCGTTCACAATTTTGTAAGCATTGCTAAATGCACTAACTTAACCTAACTTAGAAAAGGAAAACATGGTATTGATTAATCAATCAATCAATCAATCGTTTATTGCATCATATGTAGTATAATTTACATGCAGGTCTTAAGAAACATGTTTAGTATCTATATTCTATAAGTTATACATATTATGACCCTATTAGGGTATAGCAATATTGTGCGGAGCTATTTATTTGTTTCAATTTGCTATTTTATGACTATCCAATAGGTACTCGTTTAATGTATAATAACATTTAGTCATAAGTAGGTTCTTTAATACTTTTGCAAATTCGATTTCGTCTTCAATCTTTATAATTCCAACCGGAAGTTTATTAAATATTTTAACAGCCATCGAGCATGGCCCGGAGCTGTGTATCGATAATTTTGATTTGGATAACATTAAATTATGTTGATATTGGGATCTGGCAGGATGGACACGTGCAGTTGATAGTTTTGTGAAAAACTGTGAAAAATTACTGACTAACAAGAATGATTTATTAAGCCAATATTTTTGGTTACAAAAAATATCTTTTTTTATAAATATGTATATATATGTACTGTATGTTATAGTATTTATGTGTACGCTATAGGCTGAATGTAAACACAAGTACAAATTTTGTAGCAAAGAGCCAACAGGACATAAGAGAAGCATTCTGCAGTCAATTTATAAAATAAAAATCATTTGATCACATAGTCTTTTAAAAAAAGTGCTAAGAATAATTCGTAACTCCTAATACCCGTTGAAAATAAATACATTGTGTACATTCGAATACCGAAATAGGTCGATATCGTATTAGGTTTACATTTTCCTATATCTCACGAATTTAAAACACTGATGACCACAAAATAAATCACATCAACAATACAAAAAATGCTAATGCTATTCCAATGGTTGGCAAAGGTGACGATATATGTTTTCAATAATATTGATTGCCAAATGAAATGATATATTTTATTAGAAGCTTTTATTTAACTTGCAATAGATGTAGTATGTACCTATGTAAGTTAGGGTGGAATCTTATTAAATTTGACCAACTTCCTGGTTTTCGATTGAGCTTAAGTTTTGAACGCATATGTATCCCGTGACAATGCAATAATATGGTACTATGGAGCTGATCTGATGATAGAGTCGGAAGGTGGCCATAGGATCTCCTGTACAAAAAAAAAAGATATACCCGTCGTATATGAGCTCGGTTTACTTGTCCCAGCTAACACTCTGCTGCTATGTGATATCCAGGATCTCAAAAGCTTGTACGTAGAAAGTTATATTTTTAAAATAATTTATACCACAATCTTACTACAAATACAAAATACAATTTAAAATTGTTATTTTGACAATTCCTAAGGTGGTGCTCGTAATATAGAATGCATACTGTTTGAACGTGATTTCCTTACTGAAAATAAATAATAATCTATCCGTGCATATGTACAAAACATAAATGACGATGTCAGCAAACGCAATGAAAATTTTCAACAGACCCGGAAGAGTACCTAGTTCAATATAAAGAAAATTAAGGCTATTACTTTATTAATCTTAGTACTTTGTAAGTAAAATAAATGATTTAGTAAAAATCTTAAAACCTAGGCTGTCCCAGATAATGATTGCAAGAGTAAAAGGTTTCTTCCGAAATATACCGGATCTTTACAGAATATCACAAATTCACTAAAATGACAGATATGAAGTATCATATAAATTCGGAACCAAAATAACTCAAAGAAACAATTGCAATGTATGGGCTGCTCGCATTAAGCCTTGGATATCCATCGATTATGACGAAAAAGTCAATGATAAGTATAAAAGTAATAGTTATTATGTAGTACTTGGTAAGATAAAATCTGGTTGGCCTGAGATCGGGTAAAATGATGGAGATGGGGGTGGATTTAATGTCTCTTAAGACAACTCTGAATCGACTAGTGTTTTCACGTTTTCTCTAGAATATCGAGAAAATTTGCTTTGTAATGTTGATAAAATTTACGTTCCGGGAGAGAACTCCTTTCACCCCTTTAATTGTAACATATGTTATGTTTTTGGTGTCAATCGCTTGAGTGAGAAATATAGCACGCTCGTACCTATGTCATTATTTTATCTTACATACTTTTCAGCCAAATTCTCGCGTAAAATATGGGGTTTAGAGGCTTATAACTAATAACTATATAAAATATATATGTTACTGATGGCAAACTAAAGAGCTTCTAAAATAAGATTATTTGTATCAACGATTTTATTGAGAATAGTTGTTTAATATCTTTTAAATTTTAGTGCCGTGTCGATAAATTTATGAATGCTTTTATTGTGATATTGTGAGAGTAATATTTAAATTGTGTCATGATATTGTAAGAGTAATATTGGGCAGGTAAAATATTTGGTTTTGGTAAGTGTAACCGATATTTTACTGGCTAAAGTTTATTGAAAATATTAGTATCGTGTTGATAGGTCCACGGATATTTTCAATAGATATTGTGGAAATGCGATGATATTGTGGAAATACGGTATTGTGAGAGTAATATTGGGCAGGTAAAATATTTGGTTTTGGTAAGTGTAACCGATATTTTACTGGCTAAAGTTTATTGAAAATATTAGTATCGTGTTGAAAGGTCCACGGATATTTTCAATAGATATTGTGGAAATACGGTATTGTGAGAGTAATATTGGGCAGGTAAAATATTTGGTTTTGGTAAGTGTAACCGATATTTTACTGGCTAAAATTTATTGAAAATATTAGTATCGTGTTGATAGGTCCACGGATATTTTCAATACATATTGTGGAAATGCGATGATATTGTGGAAATACGGTATTGTGAGAGTAATATTGGGCAGGTAAAATATTTGGTTTTGGTAAGTGTAACCGATATTTTACTGGCTAAAGTTTATTGAAAATATTAGTATCGTGTTGAAAGGTCCACGGATATTTTCAATAGATATTGTGGAAATGCGAAGATATTGTGGAAATACGGTATTGTGAGAGTAATATTGGGCAGGTAAAATATTTGGTTTTGGTAAGTGTAACCGATATTTTACTGGCTAAAGTTTATTGAAAATATTAGTATCGTGTTGAAAGGTCCACGGATATTTTCAATAGATATTGTGGAAATACGGTATTGTGAGAGTAATATTGGGCAGGTAAAATATTTGGTTTTGGTAAGTGTAACCGATATTTTACTGGCTAAAATTTATTGAAAATATTAGTAGCGTGTTGATAGATCCACGGATATTTTCAATAAGTACATGTTGCTGAAATGCGATATTGTGTATAGATATCTACTATTTTTATTGTATTAATGTTAGACTTGTAAGGGTAGTATTAGTTAAGTTTGAGGACGATTGTTTTTTTTTTAATATTTATAAATCTACCATTGTATTAGTTGAATATTAGTCATGATAAGTTTGAGGACAAACTTAGTGTCAGGAATAGGCCGAATGTTAGAGTGATTGTTTATAGTAGAATAAGTTGCGAGATGGAAGGCCCGGCAGTCTGTCTCCAACGATAGAATAAGACGGACGTTTGTATAACCAAGTACAATAAATAGTAATTCCGAGCATACAGTGTTTGATTATTCGACTTTACGCCTTATAACTGGAGCACAAAAGTCATTACTGCCACAGTGGAGAAATAGTAGGAATTATCGTATAAGTAAGTTTAGTTTCAAGGAGTTTAAAGTTATGATTTAACATAGTCGATTTCTGCATTGGCTTACAAATTACAATGTTACTCAAATAGCATTTTAGATTTAGAGTTGCTAGAATATTACCTAGAGTCTAGATGCTAGAAATAAAAAAACAGAAATTTCTGTCTTTCACATTTCAAATACGAAAAAGTATCTTTCATGCTTCTTCAATGCTGCCAGCATGCTGGGCGCGCTGCCAACTGGCAGTGGGCTTGAGCACTTGGATTATCTTTAGACCTTCAAGGGTCTGTGGATGATCCAATTGCTTTCTATGTAGTAGTAGTGTAGTATTGTCAACTTTTTTTATTTATGTTCTTTCAAATGTGAAAGACTGACATTTCTGTTTTTTTTATTTTTATTTATAGCTCTATACTTGAATTTCCTACTTGCCGATGCAAGTACGGAAATTCAACATAAGTGTGCTTTAGTTCAGTCATTGATTTCACCTCTAGTCAGCAATGTCCTGTTTTCACGTAGCATATAATATGTACCTATTATTACTTTTAAAAAAAAAGTTCTCGAGTGGAGACCACATACTGACAAGCGCAGCGTAGGACGTCCAACCACAAGGTGGACGGATGACCTCATTAAGAACGCAGGATCGCGCTGGATGCAAGCCGCTACGAACCGGTCTTATTGGGGATCTTTACGGGAGGCCTATATCCAGCAGTGGACGTTCTATGGCTGAAACGAACGAACGATTATTACTTTGTTATAAGCCCGACTCACTGCTTTTTGCACTTTACAGTTCGCTTTCTTCACACTAATTTTACTCATAAATGTACCTACATCAATGTCCCTTTCCAATGATTTGTTATGTTCTACTCATATCATACTAATAGGTTAGTCTATACTGATATTATAAATCCGAAAAGTTTGTTGGTTTGTTCTTCTTTCACGCAGCAACGTAGCAACGGATTGACTTGATTTTTGGCATGAATATAGTTCAAGGGCCGGAAAGTGACATAGGCTAATTTTTATCCCGAAAAAATAGAAGGTTCTAGTGGGATAGCACAAAAGTCAAAAAACCACGCGGGCGGAGCCGCGGGCAAAAACTAGTAGGCCATAGGGTAACTCCCGGATAGATGCCGCACTGGGATAGATGCCGCGTTTTCAAAAACTCCAATAAGCGTTATTACCTATCACTTCTAATGCATGTCATAACCTTGCTATTACCCCTCCCCGCACCGGTCAGGCGCTTGACAGCGTGTGCGACGACCGTGTGCAACTCTGTGTGACACGAAAAAATTTAACGCGCGAAAATATCCTTCATAATTATAAAGACGCGTTTTCAAAAGGTGAGTATTTTTTTTCTGGTCCTTCCTTTCGTTTCATTTTTTATAAATGACAAAGTAAAACTATTATATTGGCTTATAATGCGTATTTTATAATTTTATTTTACTTAATTTTTAAGTATTTTTAAAAGGCATCTATCCTTCACTAATAGGATAGATGCCTCGTTTTTAGTTGGGATAGATGCCTTTAGAGGCGTATAACCTTCCAGCAAGGCATCTATCCTTTACTTGTAAATAGTTAATATACTCACATGAGGATTAATTTGTTGCTGTGTATACATGCCCAGAAAAAAATATACCAAAACCAGGAGCCAAGCAGCGTGCCAGAAAATAAATGAAAATAATTTTATTTAGATTTTTTAAGCATCTCCTGAGATCAAATATAAATTATTAATAAAAATATTTAACACTTTAATTTTGATACCTACTAGTAATCATAAAAATATGTTTTACTGTCGCTATTTCATCCATTTTTATATATTTATAGATCATAATATAAAGGGCATCTATCCTTTGGATTCATAACTTAATATGGTTTTCCAACAAACAACAAAGGATAGATGCCCCAACACAAACGTTTAAATATTGTTAAATTATAATAAAAAAGTTAAGTAAAGGCGTTGAAAACAAATGTATTGATCTATGCTTTTGCTTGACATGAGTATTTACAATGAATATTAAGTGAAATGCGTTTTTTTCGTTAAAGCGTCTATCCTTGATCCCGATACAAAGTAAATGCTCTTTTCACAATTTATCTATGTATTTTAGGTGTATCATAAATACATTATAGATCATATTTACGCATTGCTAACTTTCATTATAAATGTATTTCTCAAAGTGGCATCTATCCTCCGGTCTAATTTATCAGGCGGGGCGACTATCCGGGGTGGGGCATGTATCCGTGAAATTTTAGAGGTCTACAAAATTTGTTTTAGTTCCTATTATTCATGGCTTTGCATACTGACTTTGTATACTAAACTGTAGTCTAAAGACCGTGCTTTACGAACGCATAACCAGTTTTTAAATTTTGTGATTATTTATGAAGCTGTGAGACTTTTTCAAAAAGTGCGGCATCTATCCGTGACTTACGGGTAAGTACCGGATAGATGCCGCACTGGGATAGACGCCACGTTTTCAAAAACTTCAATATGCGTAATTACCTATCACTTCTAATGCAAGTCATAACCTTGCTCTTACCCCGCCCCCCACCGGTCAGGCGCTTGGCAACGTGTGCGACGACCGTGCGCAACTCAGTGGGACACGAAAAAAATTCTCGCGCGAAAATATCCTTCATAATTATAAAGACGTGTTTTCAAAAGGTGGATATTTTTTTTCTGATCAATATTTTGTTATTTTTTTTTATAAATCATCAAGTAAAACTATTATATTGGCTTTTAATGTGTATTTTATATTTTTTTTCTGTTTATTTTCGAAGTATTTTCAATAGGCATCTATCCATCACTAATCGGATAGATGCCTCGTTTTTAGTTGGGATAGATGCCTTTAGAGGCGTATAACCTTCCACCAAGGCATCTATCCTTTACTTGTAAATAGTAAGTACTACCTTGAGAATTAATTTATTATGGTGTATAAATGCCCAGAAAATATATACAAAAACCAGGAGCCAAGCAGCGAGCAGAAAAATGGAATGAAAATGATTTGGAAGCTGCCTTAGCAGATTTTTATTTGGATTTTTTTAAGAATTTCCTGAGAGTAAATATAACTTATTAATCAAAATATTAAGCAGTTTAATTTAAGTACCTACTCGTAATCATAAAAATATGTTTTACTGTCGCTATCTCATTTATTTTAAGATCATATGTAAAGGGCATCTATCCTTTGGTTTTAAAACATAATATGGTTTTCCAACAAACAACATAAAGGATAGATGCCCCAACAAAAACGTTTAAATATACTTAAATTGTGATAAAAAACTTAAGTAAAGGCGTTGAGAACAAAAGTATTTAGCTATGTTTTTGCTAGACATTAGTATTTACAACCAATATTAGGTAGAATGTGTTTTTTCGTTGGAGCAACTATCCCCAACCTTGATACATAGTAAATGCTCCTTTCATCATTTATCTTTGTACTTTAGGTGTCTCATAAATCCATTATAGATCATATTTACGCATAATGAGCTTTTATTATAAATGTATTTCTCAAAGTGGCATCTATCCTCCGGTCTAATTTATCAGGCGGGGCGACTATCCGGGGTGGGGCATGTATCCGTGAAATTTTAGAGGTCTACAAAATTAGTTTTAGTTTCTATTATTCATGGCTTTAACTGCTGACTTCATACACTAAACTGTAGTCTAAAGACCGTACTTTACGAACGCATAACCAGTTTTTAAAATTTGTGATTATTTATGAAGCTGTGAGACTTTTTCAAAAAGTGCGGCATCTATCCGGGACTTACCCTATATCCTTCTCTATTTTACCTCATGTGACTCAAAAATCTTCAATACTGTGCGTGCACAGTGTTAATGCCCAGTCAGAGTAATTTGGCCACATTTATTCAACACCGAGTAAAATTTGTGTCGTGTAAGCTAAGATTTACGATGAAGTCATTACGTTTTATGGGCCATAATTGATAGAGATACAATCTGAGGGCCACTGAAATTGCAAAGTGGGGTTTCAAGAACATTGAACTCACACTCAAGCTTAAGGCAAAGAAAAATAGCTTAAATTAACATAAACGACAAGCACCGAGGTTATTAATTACAATTTTTATAGACACGCAGCACGCTCATACTTTTTTTACTGTTGTTGAGTTACTTGGCTTTTTGAAAATATTTTCGTCAAATAAAGATGTTTCGTTAAAATTACCGTTATTTTGTTATTACCGTTGCATAACCCAAAACAAATGTTGAATAACAGAGGCGCCAGTTTGTCAGCAATCAGTAGCGTAGCGTGCCTTGGTGGGGCCCCGTATACAAATTTGTTTAGTGGCCCTTATGAAGGGTAAATATGACTCACAATATAAAAAAAATTTGCATAAAATTAAAATAAATATTTAGGTATTTACTTTTTCCAAAATTTTTACAAACAATTCAAATTAAATATACATTCTCCTTGCCTTTTTTTCGGCAAACTAATTTATTAAATCTACTAAACCAGAAGAACAATTTTATTGTTTGTATAGTATTATAATGTAATGCTCAATTAAATAAAAAGAAAATTGGGAAGTTTTTATTAACTTTTGCTTACGTACGTCGGGGGCTCCCGTGTCCTGGGGGCCCCGTATAATTGATACGGCGAATACGGCGGTAGCTACGCCCCTGTCAGCAATACAAATTTGAGAAATATAAATTAATGAGTGAAACTTGTGTGTATATATCCAGAGACCCAGAGACCCAGAGACAAAATTAGATAACGTATGTAAAGCTAATGTTGTTTTTAAGCTTTCGCGATTTAACACATTATTATTATATACTACGGGACTAATCGCGCACTAAAATTACGAGATAAATAGTCTACCCGTGACCACGGTCGATGCAACTCGGCCGAAACGTCGGGATGAGGAGGTATTTATTTATCTCGTAATTTTAGTGCGCGATTAGTCCCATAGTACATAATAATAAAGTATGTAAAGCTAATTTGTAACAAAACGAGAGCATATACATTTACGTAAATAAGTTATGATGGTGTAGTAAAGTCAAAAGCGAAATCATGTTCAGCTGAACAAGAAAATCATATATTGGAAATTTTGACACAAGAAAATACTTTAGAAACTTTATAAATTAAAATTATATAAGGTAAGTCTATCTCAGGTCTATACACTATACATACTGTTCAAAAAGTGAATGACATCTTCGAAGATATTGTTTTCTTCTTCAATATCTCTTTGTTTATTCAAATTCATATCAAACCATCAGACAGTTCTGGTGATGCAACATTTGGAAGAGTATCAGGTATCAAGTTGATTCTGCACATTGTATTTTCTTGGAAGCACATGAAAAAATCAAACATAGCATCAACAGGATCACTGTGCCGTACTAGTTCGTCACATTTCTTTAGTACTGCCGTCTGATTACAATTTTCTGGATAGAGAGAAGTAGTATGTTCTATAAAAACACGCCCGGTTTTTTCGTCTGCATACCCAGATTTTGTGTAGCAACAGAAAATAAAATCTTTAAATTTCTGATCTGAGGAATATTGTCCTAGTTTTACAAGCAACAGTTGGTTATATTTCTCGACAGGGTTGCTCGCACATTCATCAATATCATCGAGAATTCTTTTCTGTATATCAATTGAGAACTTCACTGCTATTGGCATCTGAAATAATAAAAAATTAAAGCCTAGAAAATGTTCAAGACTCGTCCTTCTTTTCACCATAGAAACTAGAGTAATTTGTCCACTTTTTACTTGAAATTTATATACGAGAAATCACTCACGTTAAATTGGGAAATTAGACATATAACTAGAATCGGTTAAAACACTACGAAAGACTACGTGAGTGATTTCTCGTTTTTCATTTAAAGTAAAACGTGTTGTAAAGTTTACCCAATTGGGAAAAGACTCTCTCCCTCCCTATTTTATCAACAAACCATTGTTGAACAAGAGTTCAATTAGGTCTAGGCTAGATCTAGTTTAACACCGCTGGCTTTTCGGTGAAGGAAAACATCGTGAGGCAACCTGCATATATCAGTATTAGAAATTCGATGGCGTATGTGAATCCACCAACCTGCACTGGGCCAGCGTGGTGGATATGGTCCAAACACCCTTTGTGGGTAAGCCTACGTCCTGCAGTGGACTATTAAAAAAGCTAATACGGTACAGTATACTGTAGATCTAGTAAGGGATCTGCGCTTGAACTTGTTCACCATCACTATCCACATCCTTTTTTATCCCACTGATAGATATAGGCCTGTCTCTTACTGTGCCATCCGCCTTGGACTACTAACTAGTAGTAACTAGCTATATAGAATAAAAATATATATAAAAAAATCCTGTTAACATTGCATACACGTCTGTAAAATATTGTATTGCTCAACCTATATCATAGTAAATTTGCAACAATCGCAAGATGATGTAATAGTGTTGGTTGCTAACGTCTCCGACTTGTGTTGGAGGAGAACACTGACGAACATACAAAAAAAAAGCTATATAGTTAAACTAGCTAGCACTTAACTAGGTATAATAACATGTTGACTGGATCATTATAAGAGTGACTTCGGATTTCTGATACAGTAAAAATAATATTTACTTACTTGTAGCTCAGAGACGCTTTTATCGATGTCATCAAAAGATATCGGTAATGAGAAGTCAGAAAGATCATCGGGTAACAGGTTGATCCGGCATCTAGTGTTCTCTTGAAAACACTTGAAAAAATCAGTCATAGCAGCAAAAGGGTCATCGTGTCGTACGATGTCATCACATTTCTTCATAACTTCTATCTGATTGCAATATTCTGGATAAACAGATGCAGCCTTTTCTAAATATACACGCCCTGTTCTTTCATCTGCGTAGCCAGATTTAGTGTGAGCACAGAAAATAAAATCTTGAAAACTTTGATCTGTTATGAACTTTCCTTCCTTCACAATGAATAAAAAAGAATATTTATCGACCAAATTGCTTACACAATGGTCGATACCATCAAGAATTACTTTTTCCACTTCTTTTGAAAACTTTACTGGCTTTGGCATCTAGAGTATAAAAAATAGAATTTTAATAATTTTCAAAAATCGCCTGATTACAACCAATTTAAAAAAAGCACGTGTGTGCATATACAGGGTTACTTCTAAAACGCCAGCAACCTCGCAGGACTAAATACCTAACACCATAAACAAAAACTTTTGTTCTACGACTTTCGTCAAAACTAAAAAAAAAACAGCTGTTCCATACATTTTGTCGCGGGTGAACTATATTTTTCTATGGACCAACAATTTTTTTTTTTTAGTTTTGACAAAAGTCGTAGAACAAATGTTGTTGTTTATGGTGTTAGGTATTTAGTCCTGAGAGGTTGCTGGTGTTTTAGAAGTAACCCTGTATAAATACAATTATTATTATTATCATTTTACTTACTTGTGGCGCAATTGAACCTAAATCATCAGTAACTTTTGCAATTGATATATCACTTAGATCAACAGGTACAAGATCAATCCTGCATACAGCATTTATTTGGAAACACATAAAAAAATCAAACAGTGCCTCAACGGGATCACTGTGACGTACAAGCTCATCACATTTTTTTAATACTTCTGTCTGATTGCAATTTTCTGGATAAATAGAAGCAGTGTGTTCTATAAATACACGCCCTGTTTTTTCATCTGCGAATCCAGATTTTGTGCACGAGCAGAAAATAAAATCTTTAAATTTTTGATCCATGAAATATTTTCCGTCCCTTATAAGCGTCACTAGAAAATATTTCTCGGCAGGATTGCTCACACATTCGTCAATATCATTAAGAATTTTATTTTCTATATCGATTGAAAACTTTGTTGCTTTTGGTATCTGAAATCATAAAGGAACTATAAAAAAATCCATAAAAATTTACATTCTTGCATTTAAATAACGTCAACATTTATAATTAAACATCGAAGTAAATTCAACAGTAGTTATATTTTTACAAGCTTTAATTTAACTTGCAAAGGATGTACCTATGTACTATGTATGCGCTTATATGTATATCACGTGACATATCAATAATATGGTACCATGGAGCTGATCTGATGATGGAGTCGGAAGGTGGCCATAGGAACTCCTGTACTAAACAAGATAGACCCGTCGTGTTTGGGATCGTTTTACTTGTCTTGGCTAGCACTCTGCTGCTGCATGATATCCAGGTTCTCAAAAGCTTGTATTTTTAAAAAGTTATATTTTTATATTAATTTATTATCATACTAAAAGTTCGTTGCCACTCTACGAAATGCATGAAACACCTTTTTTTTACGACTTCGGGGTTGGTAGGTAACCGTTCATTACGATCAGTTTGTAATGCAACGGCCTGTCAGTGTTAAAAAAAAGGGCAATGTTACCTGATTCACTAAACAATTATCGGCGTTCACATCACTGTTTAAAAAATATGTTAATGCAATAAAAAATTGTAAAACCATTTTAAAAATTTTATGCAAGAATTTTCAAATAGTCGGCAAAATAAAACTAATGATCATAACTGACTTATAACTCCAATTTATATAAGAAATAAATTTTATATTTCATTTCACATTTGAGATTAAGTACCTACACCAGCTGTGCTAATGATGGGTTTTGAATGTATATTTTCCAATTAACAGTACTTAATTTACACTTGGTCAAATGTAAAATGTACAGGGTGTTTGGTCCGCGTTAGACAAACTAAAATGACATGTAGTTGTAGGTACATTCATTTCTAACAAACAATTTGACCAAAAAAGTTCCTGAGGCCCAATTTTTTTAACGTTAAATATTGGAAAATATTTCCAACTTGCCGAAAGAAGGATGCACGGAATTAACCTGTCAATATTTTTTTTTTTTTTTGTTAGTAAAAAACCAAACATATTTTCTAAAAATGATATGTGCTTCAAAAATATTGGGATTTTTTGCTGTTTTCATATCACTAATTAAAATTAAAATTAACCCACCAGAAAAATTACAATGATTTTTTTATTGTTTTTACATTACGGATTACATACATAAGAAGTGGCGGTATGGTCTTAAAGGCTTTAGTGTACAAAAATGGGCGAATTATTTGAAAAAAAAAACAATCTTTTATTACTGTTGCTGTCAAAACAAAAGGAAATGTCAAATTCAGTCAATCAGATGAAGTATTTAGTGTTGCCAGACTTCGTTCTCGGTATCCAGACTTAGCAATTTTGGAAATGTTGACGTGTTGATGTAATAATTATTTTCTTTTTTAACTACTGGCACATAATCCTGCGTTAACTCGTTTTAGCCCGTAATGTTTACAAACTGAGGTGTTATTATACATTTTTATAGAAACATACATTTTTGTATACTAAAAGATTATCAAAAAGAAAGAATACTCTTATTATTTTTATATGTACTTTTTATCATATACTTTAACAAAAAGCAGTAGTTGAAGCTATCCGAGAAATTCGTGGCAATTTTAATATTACTCGTAATAATCCTTAAGGGTGCTATTCGAATCTATCACTTGCTTTACTACACTTGCAGCAGCTGCACTAGGCCGGCTGTGGCTACACAACTGAGGCGTTAGTCCAGGTTTACAAATAAATTGAAATTACATCTGTTCGATATTGCCCTATACATTTTTGTACAGCGCCCCTGGCCGAAACGATGAAGAACTAACCAAAATGTATGGAGCCACACGCGAACGCAAAAGTTTAAGTAAACAACACAAAATCTGGACTAAGACCTCTGGTTATCTACGTAGTTGTATGAATTTCTACAAAAAGATTCCGAACACGGCTGCGGCAGCATGTGCTACCGAGCCTCGGCTGCAAGTGTTGTTAGCCTGTTTAAACAAGTCCAATGTACCTGCGATGTACGACGTAGGCAACCAGCATCGGAATCATTCCCGACTGCGGATACAAGCAGCGGCTCATGTGTGTGCTACCTCCATTCGCAACCTGCATCCGCAGGCTGCAGCCGAGCTGAATTTATTCGAATAGCTGCTTTACTTATATTCTTAACTTATATTTGCGGTTCTTGTACTACAATTATGTTGCTAATGAAATGAATAAATACCGAATTTTCTTTATCATTCCATTTTTCATTTTCTTTTTATATCAGTCCTAGACGTTGATTTTTTTGACGTGACAACGTTTTATAAATCGATGAACTCCAAAAAGTAATCTGATATTACAGACAAGATGACATGCACTGTTTTAAAAATCAATATAAATATCATTGAGACAATATTGACTAAAAATACATGACATCAAGTTTTTAAAATCGAGCACCATTTTAGCACTCTGAACATAACAAACCTGGCAATCCATAATCTTTAGTGTGTATAAATGTCTATAAATAGGTACTTATAGCTTGAAAATTGTTTTCGTTTTTTCTTATTTTATATTAAATTTTAGCCAAATTGTACATATTTGAACAGTTTTAGAAGCGTCATAAATCACATTGGTGAACATATCATTCTTAGAAAATAAGTGAGGAAAAATTAGTCTGTTTGTATATAACAGGTCCTGGTATGTATGGGCTCGCGCATCCTTCTTTGGTTCCTAAACTGCTCTTACTGGCTATTCGCATGGATGAGATGATATGATATAACATCCATCGCCTCAAAGCAAAGTTAAATACAAGAACGGATTTCTTTGTTATGTACTTGTAAAGTCAAAGAAATGGTGAAATTTACGCAAAAATTTCTACATTGATTTTTAACAGAGTCAAAGTTGAAATATCTCTATTTCTTTGAATTTACAAGCACATAACTAAGAAATTTGTTCTTATTTGTATTTAACTTTGCTTTGAGGCAATGGATGATATATAAGATATTAAATATACATGTGCCATGTATATTTAATATCTGATTTATCAGGCACATACCCAGTAAGAGTAGTTTGGGGATCGAATATCGGCGAGTTCGAAATATTTTACTTCTTATAAATTAAAAAAAAATGTGAGCTCCAGGAATTTTTTTGGTAAAACTCTTTATACGAAATAAATTTACCTACATGCCAATTCAGTTTGTCTAACGCTAGACCAAACACCCTGTATAAATTAAATAAATACAAAATTTTATTGTTCCATATATTTTCCGATAACACGTTAAATTGTCGGCCCCGGTTGCAATAATTGTTTAGCCATGTCAGAGGCCTTCAGGCGGCTTAAAAACTCTGACTCCAGGGCCCGCCGGCCGGCTTATGTATACGAACTTACTTTTAGTTGGAACCGAATTCCATTTAGCGTGTTCTCCTCTGGTAGATTTTGATCATATGTCCAGTTTGGCATTTTATGCTACGCTTGCCAGTGCGTGATCTCCATCCAAAATCGAGAAACTGACATGACAAACATAAAATTTATTTTTATCAAAATCTTGATTGGTCTCGTAGTAAACTTGTTCATAATGATGGTTTGGTTCATTTCTGACCGACAAAACGGAGTAGGTACTCAATTCACATATAACTTTTTACATAGTAGTCCGATTTCGATAATTATTTTGTATTGGACAGAATATACATCGAAGTTCGTCTCATTTAAATTTTATCGAAATCGGCAGAGCTATTTTTGATACATCAACAATAATGTGAAAATGCTACATCAATCCGTGCGAAATATTCGCGAATTCTGCACACGGTCGATTTCGGTCATGCTATTTTTTCAAAAAATAATCATGGTTTAAAACCTCAGAGCAAATAAAAAAATCTAAATAAATATTTTTTTATTTGCTCTGAGTTTAAAACGCCTATGACAAGGATGTAGGTTTAATAAGATTTAAAAAAAAAACAGTAGTCTGTCTGAAGTCCCACAGCTTCGATATTATTGCTGAAGGTTGATCTTATAGGTACCTACTCTATAAGACTCGCGACAAAGCAAGGAATCGAATGAAACTGCTCATATCAATATTGGTACAGCCCTTTACGACTTTTAGTGAAATAAAAAATAACCCGGATACAGACCTACGTGCCCTTATCCCCACGTAGACCCTGACAGCATTTAACACCTTTTTCGGTCTGTTGTATAAATTAAGACTTGTTGTCAATAGAAAGCCATATTATGTACCTACCTACTTAAATAGTAAGTAATTTTAAAACGTTAATAGGTATAGCAACTTGCAACACGTTTGTTTATCGCTTTCTAGTCGATTTAAATTAATGATGTGTAAAATGTATATGTTTGGTGCAAACACAAAATTTTATCATATTTTTTTTCAAGTAAAATATGCAGTTTCAATTCATATATTTAAAAAAAACCAACAAGTGCGAGTCAAGCTCACACACCGAGGGTTCCGTACAAACTCAGAAAATTTCACAAAATTGGGAAGTAGTTAAAATCTCTATACTATAACCATCGACAAAAAAGTTTTTTTTTTCACTTTTCTCGTTGTACATCGAAAATACACATTGTTAAAATAATTAAAAAGCTGTTTTAGCATGTGCTAATGAAGTTATTTTATAATTATGATACCTTACATGATACGATTTACTCACTTTGAACCCATATTTTGTGAAGTTTGAGGCCCTATTTTTTTGTGATTTAAATAACAATGTACAGTTTTCAGATTAATTCCTATATGTGTACTCTAAGACAATGCTTATCGCCAAATTACTTTGTAGGTTATGTTTTTTGCGAGTGTCAAAATATGCGGTTTTTTACGATATAAACGGCTCTAACTTTTTAAAAGATAACTGAGAAGTTTTTCTTTTACACAACTGCAAGAGACCATAGATATACGTATACAGTTTAAATTTCAACTCGATATCTTTACGTGTTCCCAAGATAAAGAGTCTTGACATACACACAGACGGACAGAAGGACAACAAAGAGGTCCCATAAGGGTTCCGTTTTTTTCCGTTTGAAGTACGGAACCCTAATAATGGAACGAACATCTATTTATTTATTTTGTCTGGATAGATTGATTGAATTTCCTGGTGATAAAAATCGTTTAAGAAAAAGTTATTTTCGTAACGTTATGTGGGCTTGAGTAAATCAAACAATTCGTTAAATTGTTTTACGCGTGGCTGCGTGCGTGCGTGCGAGTGTCTGTTGTGTGTATGTGTGTGTGTTTGTTTGTTTGTTGAATTTCTAGTCGCTTGTGACAAATACCAATCGTTACATTTTCTTCAATTTAACTTACATACTAAACGTATAATGTTGTAATGTTCCAGTTAAATAATAACCTACTAACGATACGATACTTACTTGACAGCTGTTCGAGCAGATTGTTTACTTTGAAAACAATAAAACTGTTGTTCTGTAAAATAACAATACGTTATGAAATATTATAACATATTTTTAATTATAATGACATACGTAACTTCAACAGCAATGGTAAGTAGGTATACAATTATTTACCTTACATTACCTTACTTACTTTGGGTGCCTGGAAGAAATCGCTTAAAGCGATAGGGCCGCTAATAAGAGATCTATTGTTTTGTTTTGTCCTTATAATCTGTTTTTTTATGTAATGTGGTTGTCTAATAAAGTGTTGTTGTTTGTTTACCTTATTACCTTATTAATACTTACCTACTTTTCCTTTCGACACGTAGATAGGGTAACACTTACTGCCTTTTTTTTCAGTTAAAATTTCAGGTGTTGTCAAGGCTTAGCGAGACTAGCATTCATTATTATTTTCCTATAAGTATATAGATAACTAGCTTTTGATTGCGGCTTCGCCGGCGTGTCATTTTTTGGGGTTCCGTACCTCAAACGGAAATAACGGAACCCTTATAGGATCACTTTGTTGTCCGTCTGTCCGTCTCCGTAAAGATATGGAGTTGAAATTTAAACTGCATCTATGGTCTCTTGCAGTTGTGTAAAAGAAAAACTTCTCAGTTATCGTTTAAAAAAGTTAGAGCCGTTTATGTCGTAAAAAACCGCATATTTCGCACTCACAAAAATCAAAACCTACAGGGTACTTCCCGTTGACATAGAACCATGAAATTTGGGGAGAAACATTGTCTCAGAGTGCTCATATAGGAATAAATCTGAAAACTGTACAATGTACAGTTTTCAGATTTTTTTAAGATTTAAATGAAATGTACAGTGTACATTTTATTTAAATCTTAAAAAAATAGGGCCTAAAAAATTCACAAAATATGGGTTCAAAATTCAATGTGGGTAAATCGTGTCATGTAAGGTATCATATAAAAGAACTTCATTAGCACATGCTAAAACAGGTTTTTAATTATTTTAACAATGTGTTTGTACGGAACCCTCGATGTGCGAGCCTGACTCGCACTTGTTCGGTTTTTTTACTTTTGTGCTATCCCATAGGTTTTTTTTTTATTTTTCCGTAATCAAAAGTAGCCTATGTCACTTTCCAACTGAACTATATCCATGCGAAAATTCAAGTCTCTCCGTTAATTTATTGCGGTGTGAAGGAGTAACCAACAAACATACTTTCGGTATTACAATGTTAATAAGGATAAGGATACTAGTTTATATTTACCTGTCCTCCATCTCGTCAAAACAAAGACTGTTGTCATAAAGGATATGCTTCGTGAAACTCGCTTCGTCAAACGTCGCTTTATATTTGATGTGACAAGGGTCTAGCCTTACTCGAAATTATTTGAAACTATTGTTATTATTCAAATTATTGACTATGGAAATAGAAATACACTCTATTGAATATGTACATATATAGATCCAAAGTTGCGCAAGCAATGCGCATATATAACGCGGTCACATTAACTCGACGCATCGGATTAATTTTTAACCAATTTTTGCTCGATCTTAATAAGCAGGTAGAAACTTATCTTTTATAGAAGATGGTTCGGGAACTTTCGTGCGGGAGTCCGACTCGCACTTGGCCGGTTTTTTTGCACACCGTACTTGAGCGCCAATATAATGTCACATGGTCAAGCATCTAGTTAATGTGACTGCGTTGTAGGTATTTAGTGGCTAGCAGTTAGTGTTTATGATGACTTATAGTTTTCGTTTGGTGCTTCTCGGCCCGCGTGGTAATTTGACTTCTGATACCTTTTATTTTTTCGGGATAAAAAGCAGCCTTTGTCACTTTCCGGCCCTTTAACTATATCCATTCCAAAAATCAAGTCAATCCGTTACTCCGTTGCTGCGTGAAAGAGGAACAAACCAACAAACTTTTCGGATTTATAATATTAGTATGATATACATTGCCACGAATTTAAGTATAAACTCATCTATACTAATATTATAAAGAGAAAAGATTTGTTTGTTTGTTTGTTTGCATCGAATAGGCCCCGAAACTACTGAACCGATTTGAAAAATTCTTTTACTGTTGGAAATCTCCGGTGAAAATAGGCTACCTATTTTTTAAAAAAATAGGCATCCTTATTATTTGTCTTTTTTCTTTTTAGCTAATTGTACCCGGCGTAGTATTATTATATCTTCTTTGCCCGGGCGAAGCCGGGACGGGCAGCTAGTACTAACTAATCAGAGCTTTCGAAAAATTTCTAGAAATTAACACCGCATCGTTAATTAGATAGTACCTACTACTGGGTCATTTTGATTTTTTTAGATTGAAATAGGTATTCTTTGTTCACTGATGAGCTGATGAGCTGGCTTTTTGACGTTTACTGAGGTTACTGGTTTGAAGATATAAATAAATATGTGGTTTTGGTTTCAGAGTCTTCCAATGAAGCGGAGCGTAGATCACTGTAAGTGATATAATTATAATTTTTAGGGTTCCGTAGTAAAACGAGGAACACTTACAACTTCGTGTCTGTCCGTCCGTCCTAATGTCACAAAACTTCCACATTTATTAACTAAATGTGGTCTCTCACTATCGGCCTTTCTAGTGAGCTCCAAGTAGCCCAACGAACAATGGAAAGGGCTATGCTCAGAGTTTGTCTGCGAGATTGAATCAGAAATGAGGAGATCCGTAGAAGATCCAATGTTACCTTTATAGCCCAGTGGATCGGCAGGTTGAAGTGGCAATGGGCAAGGCACATAGCGTGGAGGACTGATGACCAATGAGGTCGAAAAGTTCTCGAGTGGAGACCAAGTACCGGCAAGCGCAGCGTAGGACGTCCACCCACAAGGTGGACGGACGACCTCATTAAGACCGCAGGATCGCGATGGATGCAAGCCGCTTCCAACCGGTCTTATTAGGATCTTTAGGGGAGGTCTATGTCCAGTAGTGGATGTCCTATGGCTGAAACGAACGGACGAACGATTTACCTCAACTTTCAACTTTTCTAGGCTGCTCAAGAGAAATTTCCTAATTGGGTAACATTCGTCCGCGTATCTCCTAGCTACTTACGTGAAAACAGCATCACTTTACTCTTAATTTTCTTCATTTGTGTAAGACTCATCTGACATCGCCTGTAACTGCTATCGTGCAGCATTAATGGATATCGTGCAAAATTAATAGTTCTAACGCACACAGCGCGAAAGACCTAGATCTATATTTTTCAAACTGCTAATCAGTAAGTAAGTAAGTTAGTATATACTACTAGCTACTGGGGGGTGGCTACCCCTGATGTCAGTCATGTTAAGCCGCATGATAGCCAGTTAGTAGGTACTTACGAGTAAGAGCAGGAATGAGCATTGAATAATTTGTTTTTCACAAAAAATCGCAACACCGACTTGCATCGTCTACAGAATTCGAATAATTTGCACGAATCTATGTGACATCCATGTACATTTTTCAAAAATAGCTCAGCCGATTTATATGGAAGGTTAAATATACTCTTTCGAATTAAAAAAGAATTTTTTTATCGGTTCCCAACTGGCGAAAATATCGATGAACATACACAAAAAAAAATACACACAGACAAATACAGTACTTTCTTCTTTTTGGATGTCGGTAAAAACCTAGGCATTAGCCTTAGTATTTCATCAAAGTCTCCTCGCTTTTTACATCCCTTTGTACTATCTAAGTTGTGATTCCAACAAAACTTTGTATTTCAGTGATAAGTTCAACCAATTTGGGTGCACCAGCTACGTTTGGAGAAAAGGGAGTGTCAGAGTGTGAAGCAGCCGGCAATCCCCCATGGAAGTGCTATTCAGAGCAGTCCGGTATCAATCCGCAGTGGTAATTTATAAATTTGGAATACATTATAATATCTTTATTTAAAAACAAAATACCTGTTCTTATTTTTTTCCTAAATATAATATTTTATACGTAGACAAGAAAAAATATATCTTGTACTTGCACATCGCCAAACTGAAGAACTTTGAGGTGAAAAAATAATTTGAAGTCACTGTATTGATTATATTTTAACGTTTTATGAAAAACCATGATGGAATACACAAAGCAGATGCGCAATCCTACTGCCCGTTGGTAGCACACCTACGAGTACCTTCTTCTTCTTGATCGTTGCGCTCTTGACAGAACGGCCGTGGTCATCACGCAGTATTATTATTGGTAGGGGCAGATGTAATGCGCCTCACGATGTCTCGCCATCTCTCTCTATTGGACGTCAATCTGGCACATTCATGCACGGGCCCGCCCACAGCAGACATGATCTGATCGGTCCATCTCATGGGCGACCTTCCGCGTGGTCTTGTCCCTCAACTTTGCCCTGGACGACAAGACGCTCTATGGACTGACTACCTCGCCGTGAGACGTGTCCGAAGTAAGCGAGTATTCGAGACTGTACTACGGATGATAGACGCTGCTTGATACAGAGTTCTTGTAGTATCGAGACATTGGTACGAAATTCACTCCACGATACCCCAAGCATTCTTCTCCAGCACCACATCTCTAGCGCATCTACTTTCTTCTTTTCGACTTCTCGTAACGTCCACGTCTCAGAGGCGTACAAAAATATGGGTAAAATTAGCGTTCGCACGAGCCTAATCTTCGTGACGTACGAGTACCTATCATGCTGGAAGCATTACCACGCTGAATAGCAATCCTTATACGTTGAGCCAAATAAACACTAGCACTACAGGTCGCGGCATATGTTTAGCGCTGAGCGAAGTGTGGAGGGGATGGTTGCGCATGGTGATCGCCATACTAAAGCCATGCGCAGCCATCTCCTCCACACTTCGCTCACTTACGTGCCGCTACCTGTACGGTCACGTATCGTGTATACTAGATTTTCAGAAAGAATTTTGGTAATTATTTTTCGCTAAATATGGCCCCTTTTCTTTTTGACAGACTTTTGGTAGAGAATTCGAATAGTTTGTAAGAATCAATGTGATATGTGATTATCAATGTACATTATTGTTGATTTATCAAAAACAGCTCTACCGATTTCGATAAAATTTAAATGGAACCACATCAGGTGTATACTTTTAGTATACTACTTTTGAAATAAAAAGGATTTTTTTAAATCGATTCACAATTGTCGAAAATATCGATGAACATATACAAAAAATAAATTCAGAAGAACATAGTACCTCCCCATTTTGGAAGTCGGTCAAAACATAACCGGTCTTCACTGACCCGATATTTTGACGCCAACGGCTTATCCTAAGTCATATCCATGACAAATTGTAGATTACATATTTCACCATCTAATAATTAAATCTGATTTGTCGATTTGCTGTAACAGGTCTCAAAATCTTTAAAATATATTTTATTATTATATACTACGGGACTAATCGCGCACTAAAATTACGAGATAAATAAATACTTCATCATCCCCGAGTTGCATCGACCGTGGTCACGGGTAGACTGGAATGTGAAACAGCTGGTACCGCCAATTCAATTTGAACTTGAAAAATTATCACCACGACACACAACACTGACGGTATTTAATAATGTCCTTCAACCTACACTACGCGATTTACATTTGTTGACAACAGGATTCCACGACGCCGATACTTAAATCCATTCTCCCAGTTGAAATTGTTATGTTTTTTGATTTCCACCGCTTCACGAACTATTCTTGAAAAATGGTGTCGATCCGTGGAGAGGACTTTTGGGCCGTGGAGCTCGATCCGATGACCAGTTAGTAACCTCCGTCTAGCCAATGCTCAGCTATAGCAGACTACTGTATCTGGCGGTTTTTGACTGCCGCGATATGTTCTTTGATCCGTTCAGCAATAGTACGCTTCTTTGACCTATGTAAGAACTACCGCAGCTGCAATCCACCTTATATACACCAGGAGTCTGAAACGGAATGACATCCTTCGGCGTTCTGACTTGGCCCAATAGTTTGGATAAGGGAGTATACACTGTATTGATGGAGTAATCCTTTAGCAAAATCCCCACCTTATCCGTCACTCCTTTAACATAGGACATGAAAGCTGGCTGCCTCTCAACGTCGATGATGAGGTATTTATTCATCTCGTAATTTTAGCGCAATTAGTCCCGTAGTATATAATAATAATGTGTTCAAATCGCGAAAGTTTAAAAACAACATTTATAATATATTGTTGACAAAATATTTTTTTAAATATCACAATACCAATGACCATGATCTAAACTAACATATTTAAGTATTTTGCAACTACATCATGCAGGTTCGCTTAGTATAGGTATTTACTTTACTCTACCAGCATCTTAGACTAGCTGTAGCGCTCGTAGCGTAGTTGGATTAGGTGTCAGCGATCACCGAAATTAAGCAACGTTCTGCACGGTCAGTATTAGGAATATTAGGATGGGTGACCGCGGGTGGCATTTTGCATCTGAGCGTTACCGTGGCTCGGATGATACGTTTAAATGTAGGTCCCGATTGTTTTAACCGTTTAGTTATGTCAGTGGACGGCGGCTTAAAAACTCAGACACCAGGGCCAGCCACCCGGCCTACACGAATGTACTTACTTTTTAGCTGTCTTGAAAATGTCAGCTATAACCGTACTCGTATCAACCGTCCAACTGTAAAGATCTCTTGTCCTGAAGTCTTGGTCCATAAATCCCCTGTCTTCCGTATCCGGTACGTTTATTATCCGGCTCGTACCAATTTGGCCGGTTCCACTGAATTCTCAGATATTATACAAGTGGTACGTGACTTCTGCTCCGTACGTATTCAGCAGCGAACACTGTGATATCGTCACGTACATTGCGGTTTGCGCCTTTCGTAGATGTAATTTCAACTAGTTTTATTACCATGCATGCTTTGGCCTTGGCCATGCATGCCTGAAATGATTTTTTTTTAATTTATTTTTTATTTATTCAATTTCAGATTGCCTTGAATTTTTTATATATATTTATAGTATCGTATATTTTGTTAGTTACACATTGGGAAACTAGATGGCGTTAGCATCGCGCGTCGATATTTCTAGATCGCGGTAGCATTACGTTTACAGAATCTTCTAAAGAAACTTCTATAGCTAACTTTACATCGCCACATTGCCGACTTGTATACTTGTTCACGATGTGAAGTTAGTTACAGCTGCGGTGCTCGTGTCGCCTCGCGGAGTGTGTGGACGCACCATTAGAAATTAATAATAAATAAAAAGTTTATTCATTGATAACAAAACAGGTGACAACCATTTTAATGAATCCACTGGCTCCGAACTAGTCTTACGACTGTATTTCTAAAGCCAGTGGCTTCTCCTAATTTTTTACAGCTTATCAACATAAATACAATTAAAAAGTACAATGACATATTTATAAAAAAAATAACAATGAGAAAGAAAAAAAAATAACAATAATCTATTATATAAAAGGCTTCCCTGAGTGACTGACTAACAGACAGTCTACAGCCCAAACCGCTTAAGATATAAGCTTGAAATTTGGAATATAGGTACATTGAACGACGTAATGGAGCACTAAGGACGAAAATTTTGAACTTTCGACCTCTAAGGGGGTAAAACGGGCCCTTTTCGTTTGTATGTAACTTTTTATTCCCTGTACCGATTGACTTAAAACTTTGTATACATGCTTTTCAAACAAAATAAAAGTTATGTTTTTTCCTGTTTTTCCGAATTTTCCTCATCTAAGGGGTCAAATAAGGTCCCAAAGTTGGTGAAAAAAGCGTCAATTACATAGAACCAGCTGAACTGTTATGGTTGAAAATTGGTATAAAGGAAGCACACTGCATGTTTTAATACAGGAACTAATAAAATCCAGCAAAATCTATAAGGTTCCTTAGGGATACGCAAAATTAATAAGTTTATGCTACAGCCCAAACCGCTGAAGATATGAGCTTGAAATTTGGAATATCCGTACATCGTACGACATAATGAAGCACTAAGGATGAAAATGTACCCAATTCTAACTTACGGGGTAAAACGGGCCCTTTTTGTTTGCATGTAACTTCTTATTCCCTGTACCGATTGACATGAAACTTTGTATAGATGCTTTTGAGACTAAATAAAAAATATGGCTGTAGGTACCTGTTTTTCTGAATTTTCCTTAAAAAAATCCTTAGGGGTCAGATACGTCCCAAAACTTCAAAGCGCTTTATTAAATAATATAGTATCTAGAATAGGATTATGATAATGATAGTTATTCTTTAAATGGGGCAAAATGGGTCCCCAAAAGTTTACGATTTTTTTATTTTGTGAGCCAATAGTCTTAAACTTAGCACACATATGGATCAATATAGGTATGTTACTATGGGATCAACCCTGACAAGCGAAAATTACCTACATTTTCCATACATTTTGTTGCGGGTCGATGAACTTATTGTGTTGAACAGCTGATTTTATTCACGTGCTTTTGGGGTTGGTACCATTGTAAAAGTTAATCAAATTATGAGTATAATAGCATCCTAGAACATTTGCCTGGAAAATTAAAGTTCTGATGACTTAATGAAACATGTCGAATACCTGTACCGGCCTTAATTAATAGTGCACTACTGAAAATAGGTACTACGGATAGTACTACAGATAATAGAAACAGGTAGGTCTTAAGATGAACATAGACAAGACGAAAGTCATGTGTAATTCCCATGTTTTACCTACCCTGATTTATGTTGGAAACTCGGTTCTTGAAGTCGTTGACTCGTACGTCTACCTAGGACAAGTAGTCCGGTTAGGTAGGTCCGACTTCAACGTCTTCAACAAAGAGGCCAATCGCCGAATCCAACTCGGCTGGGCAGCGTTCGAAAAATTGCGTAGCGTCTTCTCGTCCGACATACCTCAGTGCCTCAAGTCGAAAGTTTTCCACCAGTGTGTGTTGCAAGTGATGACAGAAACGTGTTCTCTCACTATGGGCCTTATAAGTAAGCTCCAAGTAGCCCAACGAGCTATGGAGAGGGCTATGCTCGGAGTCTCTCTGTGAGATCGAATCATTAATGAGGAGATCCGTAGAAGAACCAAAGTTACCGACATAGCCCAACGGATTGGCAAGTTAAAATGGCAATGGGCAGGGCACATAGCGCGGAGAGCTGATGACCGTTGGGGTCGAAAACTTCTCGAGTGGAGACCATGTACCGGCAAGCGCAGCGTAGGACGTCGACCCATAAGGTGGACGGATAACCTCATTAAGACCGCAGTATCGCGCTGGATGCAAGCCGCTTTCCAACCGGTCTTATTGGAGATCCATAGGGGAGGCCTATGTCCAGCAGTGGACGTTCTTCACCTGATGGATGACTGAAAATAGGCCTATCCGCGAAGTGTAATTGGGCCATATCCATCACGCCGGCCGAGCACGGGTTGCTGAATTCACATACGACATTGATTTTTTCTACGTACGTACTCGTAGGTACAGGTTGCCTCAATGTTTTCCAACAATGAAAAGTGAAATTTCTTACATAGTTACTGATACAATTATTTTTATTGGCTCCCTCGGTGGCTCAGTGGTTTGTGACCCTGACTCCTGGGTCAAAGAGGGGTGGGTTCGATTCCCAGGGCAAATATTTATGTGATGTTCATATGTGTTTGCTCTGTGTCTGGGTGTTATTAATGTATTTTTATTTATTTATTTAAAACTTTCTTGCACACTATTTGTACAAAAGGAGGACTTAACGCTAAACAGCATTATCTGCCAGTCAACCTACATGTATATGTAGTATATCAGTCTCTGCCAGCCAAATCACAAACTCTGCTTAGTTTGGGATCAGAGACCGTGTGTAAGATGTCCCCCAATATTTATTTTATATGTTTATTTATAATGAATTTCAGAAATTTGGCAATTTATCATCCAAAAATTCACGTACTCCGTAATAAGCTTTAGATACAAGTAAATTAAATAACCAAATACTGAGATAATTCAGGCTAAACCGTAGGCATTATTTTGCAAGTAATTAATACGATAGTAGGCTCAGTTATGAAGACGCCATGGTAAATATAATAACAACATAAAAAGTGTTCTCTCTATCGAATGCTTAAAGTAAAAATGAAACAGATATAATTATGATAATTAGCTATTATACTTACGATGGCGCCGTCATAATCGAACCTAATGCGGGCTTAACCACGAGCTACTATTATTTTAAGTAAGTGCCAAGAAAACGCGGGCTTAACTGTGGGTTTTTATCATTTTTAAGCAGTTACGAAAATAACGCGGGCCAGACCGTGGGCTATTATCATTACAAGTAATACAAAAACGCAGGCTAACGACATACTATTATAATTTTAAGGATTTATTAAGACAACACGGGCCAGACCGCAAACTATTAGATATTATTATAAGCAAATGCCAAGATAACGCGGGTTGAACCGCGGGCTCTTATTTTAATTAAGTAAGTATTAAAACAACGTGGGCCAAACTGTGGGTTATTATCAATGTAAGTACCTAATTATTAACACAACGCGAGCTAAACCGTGGGCTATTATCATTTTGAGCAAGCACTATGACAATACAGGCCAGACCAAGGGCTATTATCATTGTAAGTAATACGACAATGCAGGCCAAACGGCAAGCTTTTATAATTTTAAGCAAGTATTAAGACATTGCAGTCCATGCTTCGTGCTATAAATAACCATCTTAAGCAAGTACTAACAATACGCGGGCCAAACCGTGACCTATTATCATTATAGGCAAATACTGTTACAATTTTGACCAAATCGTGGGCATTATCCTTGCAAGTAATTTTAAGCAAGTACTAAGACAACGCGGGCCAAATCGCGGACTATTAGATATTATTATAAGCATGTACAAAGACAACGTAGATCAAACCGCGGGCTATTTTCATTTTAAGTAAGTACCTATGTACTAAAACAACGCGGGTGAAGCCGCGGGTTTTAAGCTAGTATAATATAAAAGTAGCGTTGTTGCGATAGTTCAATAGTCAAAATCAAAATTCAGTTACACTGTCGATAGTTCTATTAAAAATATAGAAGTTCTCCAATACTATCGTTAGTATAGATAGCTGAACGCTATATAATATATCTAAATATTAGGCCTAATAATCGCTTAACATACTTACAAAGAAGAAAAACCAAAGCCGATTTGAAAGCCTCTTATTTGGAGTCGGTTAAAAGTATCGACATTCGTCATGCATAAGTGCATAATGAAAAATGTAATTTCCACACCACATTTTCTTAAATAAATAAGCGTTCCCAGCCTCAATTAAACCAATAACTTTCGCAGTACGTAGTATAATTTACCAAAGAAATATGGGGACATATTATAAATAATTCAAGAGTAGGTAGCAAAAAATCAAATAACTTAAATAAATAAAATGTGCTGCCTCCTCTATTTTCTCATGTCATTGATACAATCGGATTGAGATTTCAAACATGACAAAATGAAATGTGTCATGTATTTAAATAAAAAGTTATTTAAATCAAAGTTTTTACCAAGGAGTTTTGATATCAACTTCGATGCAAATCACCCCCAAAAGAACTTTCCCCTCCTTTTTAACACCGATGAGGGGTGAATTTCAATAAAATACGAAACACGTCTTCTATCAATTCAATAACAGAATGTTTATGCAAAATTTCAAGTCGATTGGACCAAGGAATCACGATGTACCATAGAAACTTTGACCCCGTTTTTCACCCATTTAGGATTAGAATTTCGAAAAATCCTTTCTTATCGGATGCCTAGGTCATACAAAGAAGCCACCCTCCAAATTTCAGGCTTCTACGACCAGCGGTTTGGGCTCTGCGTTGATCCGTCAGTCAGTTCAGGACAAAGCATTTTATATATATAGATAACAAAATACAACAAACTACTAGGTACTACACAAAGAGCATAAATTTATATGAAACCATATTCTTGAGAAAATAGTGTACAAAATACCTAGTTTTCATAATACAAAAATAATTGAATAATTGATTATTCATATATGCATGTAAGTGGTATTATCGGAACTACAATTCCTATTTACCTACAAACTATATTATTATTATTTTTTTATTCTTCTTTTTTGTGACCTTTTGGACCGAAAGTCCATGCCAGCCCCATCGTACCCTTATAAATACAAATTTATTACATATTAAACACACACATATTTACACCTACAATAAGATATAATAAGCCAGCGAGGCAGTCTCGTAAAGTTGGCGTGATTTAGAGACTGGAAGACGGTCTCCACCAGTCTGTAAACCATTCCAGGTTATGTAACCCCGTCTCTGAGGACAAACTATATTATAAAGCACTAGAGATTTCAAACAAATGTAATAATTTGTAATAAGTGTACATTTCTCTGAAATTTCAATGTAATAAACTTGAACAAGTTTAACTAAGAATCGGCGAAAATCCATTTGCTAAAAATTTCCACATTTAGCACGTATTTATTATATCAACAGCAAATGATCTACAACTCTGTAACGTCTGTTTGAGCAGGTGGAAATTATTAATTACTGGTCTAGCTTTAAAACGCGTCTTCACCTATATGATAGTAGCATATGGAAATCACCGATCTTTCGAGTAAGCAAATTGCTTGCACCAACTCCAAAAACCAATGCAAGTGTTGGGAAGGTACTGGGAAAGTGAGCTTTCTATTTTTATCACGCTTTCATTAGTTTCACCTGTATGTTTGCTTGCTTGCTTGCTTGTAACTAACCCGTTTGAGCTCGATTTTGACGTACTTTGAGTGATCAGATTTTCTTTAAACTTTGCATACCTTTCAAAGACCGATGAATATACGAAAAAAAAGTTATGACTCGAACTAAGATGCAATTAGTCATTTCGTGCGTTCTGAGAGACGAATAGTTATGTATCTAGGGTTAAACTATAGCTGTCCGGTACCCGCAGGGAGGGGGGAGGAGGGGTGGGGGGAGAGGGGAAGCCCCCCTCTGCAATCCCTTAGTTTTTGAGTAATATTTTTTTTAGTAATTAACCTCACTTTCGGCTACATCAGTATTTTTAACCTATTTTTTGTTTCACACGTAATCTATCAAGGAGGTTCACTTCTGGCACTTCGCCGGCCGCTGCCGCGGCCGGCACGCTCGCTTCGCTCGCTCGGCTCGTGCGTTGTTTGTCATGTTCTAACCTAACCTAACCTATTTTGTGTTTCACACCTAATCTATCAAGGCGGTTCACTTCTGGCACTTCGCCGGCCGCTGCCGCGGCACGCTCGCTTCGCTCGCTCGGCTCGTGTGTTGTTTGTCATGTTCTAACCTAACCTAACCTATTTTTTGTTTCACACCTAATCTATCAAGGCGGTTCACTTCTGGCACTTCGACGGCCGCTGCCGCGGCACGCTCGCTTCGCTCGCTCGGCTCGTGCGTTGTTTGTCATGTTCTAACCTAACCTAACCTATGTTTTGTTTCACACCTAATCTATCAAGGCGGTTCGCTTCTGGCGCTTCCAAAGTCGTAACAAAAATCGAAAAACAAGAAAGCATACATTCACGAAACTACGAGAGAAACGGAATAAATGGATGACAGTCCATCTGTCAGTAAGACAAAATACCGGCTTTTTTTGCTTATGATACGTTTCGTTTCACTCAGTTTGACAACTTAATGCATAATATTGTACCATTTTCTCAACATTGCGTTCCATTTCACATGTTTTTATTAAATTTTAATTTAATCATAATTAATTTAAACTACGCCTCCGGCAAAAAAAAATGCTGGAAGAGCTTCAGGTGGACTCCAATGATACCCCTACACTCACACCTTAATCAAAATCAGGTACCGGATGGCTATAGCCAACCCTTTGTCTCGATTGTTGTATCGGAAATTCAACAAAAAAACTGTATCTCTTAAACGAGTTGACTAAATAAATTTTACGACATAGCATCTACCTTCTCCTTCCTACAAATTCCCTCCGTGGTCTTCCCTTTCCTAACGCATCCACGAATAATATATGTTTCTGTGTTTTTATTTTTAACCCCTAACGAAATGATTGTCAGACGTTTAAAGTGTGAGTCTGTGTATCTGTATGTTTTTGTGGTATCATAGCTAACAACTAGGTTGATTTAGATGCTTTTTTAAAGCTGAAGTAATAGAAATGGTTTATAACTATGTTTCAATAATACATATTTATCTGTCGTCAAGGACTCGAGTTCTAATTTAATTTTTTTATTTTACACAAATGTTTTACCTACTCGAACTCGTACGTACCATAATGCGGCGTGTATTCAAACGATTCCGTAAATAAAATGAGTCCACAAAGTCTTTTATACACATTTTAATCAAAAATATATGAGTTTGAAGCATGTATTTACAAACGTACTGTGTAGTACAGTACAGACATGCCTCGAACTTAAATACTAAGTTTGACGCATGTCTGTAATTTGGATTCAATGTCAGAGGTTTCCAAAATTTTTAATGGTTAAATTTTCTGCTGTTTGCTCTTGACAAATATCAATTGTTATATTTTCGTCACTTTTACGTATTATTGAAATAATAACCAATATAATTATGACATAAGCAGTATAGGCACTTATGTATCAGCTTATGTACATTATTTACTTAGTAATAATAAAACTTTCGCGTCGTAAAATAACAATACGTTATAAAATATTTTAACTAATTTTACAATTAAGATCATTTAAGTATTTCAACTTCTTAATATATTTATAAGTTTGTTTTGAGGTGACACGACATATTGGGTATGACCCAATATGTCTTGTCACCTCAAAACATTCAATAAACACGTCAATAATTACTAAAGATTTATTAAAAATATTATTAGTAGATCTGTGAGCCGTACACCTCGCGGGCACTAACTACTGCAATATTTCTGGTACCTAATCTAGGTTTATATCTATAACAATTTCAGAGCCTGTGACGACATTGGTGGCCCAGTGACGAAAAGCGTAGGCCCAGTAGTCCTATAGTACAAAAGTGGCGTGATTCTATCCTAAAGTTTTGCGGCATCACCTGGATGAGACTAGCACAGGCTCGGTAATTAACGTGGCACAGAACAGGGATATTGGCAAAAAAGGGACGAGGCTTATATCCTGTTGCGAGCCGAAATAAGCTGATAATGATTTTTATTGGTTCTTGTATTGCAATAGATCCATGGCAGTCAGATATCGAGTTTGAGAAACCCTGTATAAAGTTTACGATATATACCCTGAGCTACATAATGTCAATTTGAGCAGGTGAAAACAGAACAAGAAATCTACATATCGCAGTATCCATGGAAATTTGAATAAACGTTATAATTACTAATACTATTATTATATACGATACGTTAATATTATATTAAATATTATTTCACTTTATTCGAAACATCTCTCGGGTCTAGCCCAGTTCTTTGATGGACATCAGTGGAGCCGAAGCTAAAACACTGAGAGGCCCCTTTTAATACGTCATTTAGTTATATAGTAGGGATGATGGTACAACGAAACTTATTATGAATAATGAATTCAAAAAGTAATGGGCTATTGTTGTGAACTTCTGTATGATTTAAAAAACCGGTCTATGGAATGAGGTGCGGCACCCGCCAAGTAATGCCTCATTTCAAAATATTAAGGTGGTGACTTGCCATCCATTAAATGGGCCCCTCATAATAGCCACCGTAAGTTGGCAACAGAGGGGCAACATTGGTGTGGACGGCTTAGAGTGTCGAGAGGTGTGCTGCGCGTTCACTAAGAGCTACTAGCGGCGTTATGCCCTTTAACACTTCCACCCTGGAGCTTAGGTTCTTAGCTCTTGCGGTTTCCACTCCATGCCAGCCAGTTAAGGCAAGAGAAAAGTTAGGGGTCTCATTTAAATCCAGGGAATCAGGGTTCGCGGTGTCGCCACTCAGCGACAAAGCCACCCCTGCGTATAAATTATTATTTTTTATTAATAAGCAGCTAGTAAACACGGGGGTGTGGTTCAAAGAAAGTGTTGGAAACCTCCTCTTTGCATGTATGGAAGATACCACTTAAATAGGCAATTTTTAAATTTTAAAGCATTTGAAATTGAGATCTATACCTACTTAAATTATCCCTATGTCTATTTGCTGACAATTTGGTTTATAAATGAGGGATATATGAAGCTTTGTGACATGAGAGCGAAACAAACAAAACGAAATTATAAGGTCTCACCATATTCGTATCACCATGAATAACTTATTTCAGCCTCTGCATTTTTTATCCTTTTTAAACCATTCGGTCCTTGAAAACTACAAGACACCGTAAATTACATAACACTTTTAGTTTTTTAAAAATATGGATTTTTCAATTATAACATTGCTTAATAGAGACGGCGATACTACCGTCAGGTGTGTAAATTGATTTAAATAATACAATGGAATACGCAAATGTACTAGCTAAAGTATAAATTGGGGCAACAAGGAAGCTCCAATCATTACAAGTCACGGAACACTTTCAAATGAGTCTAACGAAAAAATTAAATTTTCTCAACGATTGAAAAAATGTTTTTTAAAATATCAAGTTTGTTGATATTTTTCTTAGCCAGTGTTGGTTTAACAAATTCTATAAATCAGGTGAGCGAGCATGTGCCTATTGATTTTCAATACCCGTCCTACCACGAAGCCGAGGTGCTATGATATAAATTTTCTCAGCTTCATTGTTAAGCATAGAAATAGATTCGAACGTAAATTGGAAACATTCAAAAACTTAAGACCAAATTAAGTAGTATCATTTACGCTATTATAAATCTCATACTTACAGACAGCTAAAAGTGCTTATCACGCTTTAGCTCGTGGTTCCTAGGTATATGAAATTATACTATGGGAAATAGTGTAAATGCGCAAAAAGTATTTGTGATATAGAAAAATGTATTCGACTATTCGTATTCACGCAGATATTAAAATCACTATCACTAAATAAAACTTTCATATAGACCGAATCATACAATTCGGCGGAGGTGAAGTTAGCTGCAAGATGCGCAATATCCAATCAACGTGCGGCTTTATGTGAGCTTCAGTCAGGATTGGATAGTGCGCAGCTTGTAGCTAACTTCACTTCCGTCGAATTGTATGATTTTAGAAAATGATATTCCTAATATTTTGTGATCTTATTATTATGGCATTGCTTGCAAAACATGGCGGCGTGCCTTGTACAAAAATCAAATAATTTAACATTAACCGCCTTACCACAAAAAATTTAAACAAGCTTTAAACACTATTTAACTGTGCAATTTGTTCTGTTAAACATTGTCTAAAATGTGCGTAAAACTTTTGTGGGGAGACGGTAATTTTTTTGTGTAAAGGACATGTCCACAAAATGTATTGAGGCTTGTATAATATTAATCAAAAATTCTAACCACAACACTAGTTACATTACGAGAAAGTTCATCTATTACATCAGTTAAAAACAAAAAAGAGGCCTCCGATTTTTTTTTTAATTAATTTTGAATCTATTAGGATAAATAAATATATTTGGCTAAATGGGTAGTTTATCTCTAGCAACCCTGATTAAGTAACCTTCAAATTGTTAAATAGAAGTATTTTTTACCAATTTGACACAGTTTTAGTGTTTTTTGTCACATTGTACCTACTAACTGGTCACACTGGTAGGTTATAATTTTTAATTTTAGCAAATTAAGATATGACTGTGGAAGAATCAGCTACGAATGTAAGTAAAATAACGATAGAAACACTTAATTATTGCTAAACTAGAAAACATAAAAAGCTGTGTTGTTATTTTTCAAACAATTTATTTTTCACATTTAAAAAAATTGGAGGGATAAAAAAACTTAATTTAAATATTTTTGAGAAGCCCATAAATCAAGCTTTCAAATGATGTATATGTCGCAGGCAATTTGTATGATTCCGACGTTTACATACGGCGTCGTCAGTTTAAAAACGCTCGCAGTTATGTATAATGCCGAAGGCAAAATGTATATTGCCTTAGCATTTTATATTATGCCGAAACATTTGATTGACAATTTAAACGCCGTATACATAATGCCGAGGCAAATTGAAGTATTTAGTTCTGCTTCTTACCACGCGCGTCGCTGTTGATCAAACCGAACAAAATGGCGTCAAGTAGTGGTTTTGTGACCCAAGAAAATATTGAAAATACTACGTGTACAAAATGCATTTCGCAAAATACTTGTGAATTTAAAGACATTTATTATAGTAAATTAAAAAAAGTTACGATTCTTAAACGAAAGCAATAAACACGCCGTGGACAACTTTCAAGGTTTTTCGGTACCTAAAAAATGCTAAGGTGTCCATAGAATCTAGTGTTCCGAGGACTCCTGAAATATGCAGGAGTCTTCCGATTGTTGCATATCGACCATAGTTAAAAAATGGTCAGAAGATATCAAAGGAGGCTAACCTGACCAATTGAAGTCGAAATACCTTAGATAAGTGCTTATGTTGGTTAGTTAATGTTAGAGTATTTAACGGAAGGTCCTGAACTCGTAATAAGGACATATTGTTTCTGGCGCTTCGCCGGCCGCTACCGCGGCACGCTCGCTTCGCTCGCTCGGCTCGCGCGTTGTTGTCACTGGTCAAACCTAACCTAACCTACAAACTTTATATAAGTTTGACCTAAGGTCACTAAGTTTGGTTCACTTATCCTGGCGTAAAAGTCAATGTCAGTATTTCCCCACCCATATACTCCCACATCCCATCGCATTCCGAAGATCGCGGTTTAGGCTCAGTGCCGCACACACGTTTTCGTTTCGTACACTCCAACCGTTAAACGAACTATATCTCGAGATTATAATCGATCTGATTGATTTGAATTGTCCAAAATTTTTAACTGTCAATCTGATTTTTCTGAAGTGGGATTTTGTCATGGTCACCCTAAAACTACACCGACGTTGAAATTATTACAATTGAATGAGTTGTCATTTTGCCTTCGGCATTTTACATAACGGCGAGCGTTTTTAAACTGACGACGCCGTATGTAAACGGCGGAATCATACAAATTGCCTGCGACATATATATCATCTTGGTTCGATTTTTCTCTAAATAATATACTACTTGTGGACGTCACCTTTGTTTATCATTATTTAACGCTTTTTTGGGCTACTGTACCTACAAGCCGTGGTGGTCTAGAGGTAGTGACACCCGCCTTACAATCGTGAGGTCGTGGGTTCAAATCCCCGGTCCCGTACCAATGAGTTCTTTGGAATTTATGTACGGAATTTCACACCACTGGCTTTTCGGTGAAGGAAAACATCGTGAGGCAACCTGCATACGTCCGTAGAAGAAATTCGAAGGCGTATGTGAATCCACCATCCCGCACTGGGCCAGCGTGGTGGATATGGCCCAATCACCCTTCGTGGGTAGGCCTACGTCCTGCAGTGGACTATTAAAATGCTGGTACAGTACCTACAAAGTCTGCGACGACTTTGCATGATGTTGGAATCACGCAGTAGTTTTGTTCAAATTCTTAAAGCTTTGTACCTACCAAATAAAAAATAAATTAACTGCATTTCAGAATCCCGTACCAATAAAATTCGCCAAGGATGTAGAAAGTGGAATTCTTAATGCTGTTGATCAATGTGTGAGCAACTCTATAGAGAAATATTTCCGACTATTGATAGTGAAAAATGGACGGTATTTGACAAATCCTAAATTTCAAAAGTTTATTTTTTGCGCGTACACAAAGTCTGGTTACGCAGATGAAAAAACAGGACGTGTATTTCTTGAATACGCGGCATCGGTGTATCCAGAACATTGCAATCAGATAGAAGTGATGAAGAAATGTGACCAACTCATACGAAGTAGTAGTCCTGTGGCTGCAATATTTGAATTTTTCATGTGCTTTCAAAAAAACACCATGTGCAGAATTGACTTATTACCCGAAGTTCTTGACGACAGCCTACCCTGCCCTGAAACATCTTATTCAAAACACAACAACGGACAGGTAAGTAAAATATCATTAAGTAAACAGCGTAACAATAAGTTATTTGAATGTATAGTTGTTCATGTACATAATTTCATAATTCATACGTACCTACTTTTTGATAGATACCCAATTAATCAATCGTTTATTGCATCGTAGTATAATTTACATTACTTAAGAAACATGTTTAGTATCTATATTCTATAAGTTATACATATTATGACCCTATGAGGGTATAGAAATATTGCGCGGAGCAATTTATTTGTTTCAATTTGCTATTTTATGATTGTCCAATCGGTACTCGTTTAATGTATAATAGCAAATTCGATTATGTCTTCAATTTTCTTAATTTCGACCGGAAGTTTATTAAATAATTTAACAGCCATCGAGCATGGCCCGGAGCTGTGTATCGATAGTTTTGATTTGGATAACATTAAATTATGTTTATATTGGGATCTGGCAGGATGGACACGTGCACTTGATTGTTTTGTAAGAATCTGTGTAAAAAAACCAATATGTAAGCGCGTACTCACTGGGTACCAAAAAGTAGGTGTATAAAGCAGCTGAGCTAAGTACAAAGGACTCAATGCACTCTCGAATACTTCTCTACTGATTTTATTTTGAGTTTATTTAGGCATAATAAAATATAATGAAGATTTTTTGTTTCCTAAAAGTACAACTAAATAATTGGTAAGAAATACATATTAAGTGTTGTTTTGCAATGTGCATAGATTTGCTAGGGTACAATTATATTTTTTTTGCTCACCACTGTGATCAGTTTTAACCTAGGTACTTTGGGAACCAATACAATCCAATAATTCTACTACGAAACAAAAATTGGCTGTTCTTACATTTTGCCGAGAGTCAATCTACCTAATTTTTGTATGGGACAGGTGTTTTTTTCCCTATTTCGCAGTTGGTCCTATAGTAAGATTGTTCATAATATATTGCAGACCTATACATCTTTGAAAAACACTGCACTTTACAAAACAACACCTAGTTGTTAAAAAAAATAGTTTCTTGTAGGCTTTGGTTGAAAACAATATACATCAAAACAAATAATTGTAAGTATTTCAATAAAAGTAAGCCACTTAGTTAGATGATATCAAAAAAGTAAAACCAGTCCCGAGCTTACACGTGCACGAATCTTAGAGACTAGTTGCCACGAAGTATCTCACATGCTTAGATTGAAATAAATAGTTGAACACTAGTATTCAGGTATTATCACTTTACCGACCATAGAAGACTTATTTAATCGTGATAATTATACTGATGTTCAGCGTGTCGCGTCAGTTATGTTGTATCTTATGTTATTTTGAGAAGCAGACCTCAGCTAAATGACTTATTGTGAAATTTAAACTCGAAATAAACACAATAACAGTACCTACGTCAATTCTTACCTAATAATTACGGTCTTAACACAAAAGTTTTAAACATGCTTTAGACACTGTTTTACATAACAAATTGCATGGTTGAACAGAGTTTAAAGCATGTTAAAATCTTTTTTGGTAAGACGGTTAGCTAAACTGCTAAAGAGTATTTAAATATTTCAGGAACCCAAACCCACAAAATTCTCTAAAGATGTCGAGAGCGAAATTCTCGTTGCTATTGATCCATGTGCGAGAACCCCTGAAGAGAAATATTCTTACTTGTTGATGGTCAAGAATGGACAGTTTTCGACTGATCCTAATTTCCAACAATTTATTTTCTGCGCGTACACGAAGTCTGGCTACGCAGATGAAAAAACAGGACGCGTTTACTTGGAATACACGGCATCTATTTATCCGGAATATTGCAATCAGATGGAAGTGTTGAGGAAATGTGACCAGCTTGTAAGAAGCAGTGCTCCTAGTGCTGCACTGTTTGAATTTTTCGTGTGCTTCCAAAAAAATACTAAGTGTCGAATAAATTTATTACCTGACAATCTTCTTGATTCTCCAGTACTTGAAGTTTCCTATCTGAAAGACAGTAACAAAAAGGTGAGTAAAGGGTATCGTTAAGTAAAAATCGCAATTATATACCTAACTATGTGTATTGATTTCTTTATAAAACCGTGGTAGTCTAGTGGTAATGACACCCGTCTTACAATCACGAGGTCATACGTTCATATTGCGGTCCCGCACCAATGCACCCGCACCTACTCAAAGATACCCAAAGAGCTAAGGGAAATGAATGTTGGTATGTTTAAAACTAAACTAAAATATTTGTTAGCTCGAAAATGCTACTATGACATCGGGGAATTTCTCAGTGATAAAAATATTCTGTCTAACATTAATAATATCTACAAGTAATGTGCGATTTCTTTTTAATTTTTATATTTGACATGTTTTTCTTATAGTTATATTTTTGACATACCGATTATTTGACATAATATTTTTGGACTTTATTTGACATTTCTTTCATACATATAACAATTAAAATTATTTATTATATTTGTACGCCTAATCAGGCATGGACATGAGCACCATTTATAATGACTTCTACTTGTATTATGTGTACTTGTACCATGTTCTGACAAATAAAGAATATGAATATGAACTCCGTGGAATTATGTACAGAATTTCACAAAACTGGCATTTCGGTGTAGGAAAACATCATGAGGCAGCCTGCATACCTACATCCGTAGAAAAAATTGGATGGCGTGTGTGAATCCACAAGCCTGCACTGAACCAGCGTAGTTGAAATGGCCCAATTACCCTTCGTGGGTAGGCCTACGTCCTGCTGTGGACTAATAAAAAGGCTGGTATAGTAGTTGTATATCCTACTTCCTAGGTACTATTATTATAAACGCGAAAGTTTTTATGTATGGATGTTTGTTCATCTTTCACGCAAAAACTACTAAACGGATTAAGATGAAACTAAGTCGCCGGGTCAGCTAGTTGATTTATAAAGAAGTACGACATGTTAACTAGACTTATCTCACAAAACACCTATATTCGAATGCACTGATTAATATTACTGATGCTGTGATAAGTTTATTGCATAAAAACAGATAAGGAATTATTATAACGCAAATAAATATAAAAAGACTGTAAAAAACATGAATAAAGTCAGTTAATTCAAATCCTTCACCCACTCAAACCTTTCATATACCAAGTCCTTTACACTAAGAGCTGTCCTGCTGTGGAATGAACTGCCTGTTGTTATTAGACAGGCTAAATCCTTCCCCATATTTAAAAATCTCTTTTATCAGCATTATTTTTCTTTATGTTAGCTAAACTTGATATATATGTATTTGTATATAATTATCTAGGTTATATGATACATCTGTACCCTGTACCAGCCATTTTTAATAGTCCACTGCAGGACGTAGGCCTACCCACGAAGGGTGTTTTGGGCCATATCCACCAGTGCGCGTTGGTGGATTCACATACGCCATCGAATTTCTTCTACGGACGTATGCAGGTTGCCTCACGATGTTTTCCTTCACCGAAAAGCCAGTGGTGTGAATGATACATACTTACTCGTATATTATGTATGTTTATAAAATATACCTTTATTTGTTTATTTTTACTATTGTATCTAAGTATTTTTTTCTCTCTCTTTACTTATTTCACTGTATTTTTACACCACCGACCGTATTTTTTATTTTTCGTATCCAATACATCCAAAGGTTGCCTGGTAGAAATCTCCAAAGGCAATAAGGCCGTCATTTTACATCTTTTTTGTAATTATTATAGTAATTTTTGGTGTGCAATAAAGATATATTTATTTATTTATCTAATTATCTATAGTAATTAATTAGATTTAAAAATTCATTTCATTGGCTTTGTCTATAGAACAGCATAAATCAAACTTTTGGCTACTTCGTCAATTTTCAATAATTTAAATATTTCAGACACCAAAACCAATAAAATTCTCAAAAGATGTGGAAAGCAACATTCTTTATGATATCGATAAATGTGCGAAAACCCCTATAGAGAAATATTCTCAATTGTGGATGGTCAAGAATGGACTGTTTTCGTCTGATCCTAAATTCCAACAATTCATTTTCTGCGCGTACACGAAGTCTGGCTACGCAGATGAAAAAACAGGACGCGTTTACTTGGAATACACGGCATCCATTTATCCGGAACATTGCAATCAGATGGAAGTGTTGAAGAAATGTGACCAGCTCGTAAGAAGCAGTGCTCCCAGTGCTGCATTGTTTGAATTTTTCGTATGCTTCCAAAAAAATACCATGTGCCGAATAGATTTAGTACCTGACGATCTTCTCGATCCTCCAGTTCTTGAGGATTCTTATTTGAAAGACAGTAACAAAAAGGTGAGTATAGTGTATCGTCAAGTAAATATCGCAAAAATACATTTACATATACATATATTGATTTATTTATTAAGCCGTGGTGGTCTAGTTGTAATGACACCCGCCTTACAATTGTGAAGTCATGGGTTCAAATTACGGTCCCGTATCAATGAATTCCTTAGAATTTACGTATGAATTTTCACTCCACTGGCTTTTCGGCGAAGAAAAACTTCGTAAGGCAACCTGCATAAGTCCGTGGATGAAATTCGATAGCGTATGTGAATCCTCTAATCCGCGCTGGGCCAGCGTGGTGGATATGTCCCAATCATTATTCGTGGGTAGGCTTACGTCCAGCAGAGGACTAACAAAAAGCCTGGTATAGTAGTATTGATATATAATATAAAGTAATGCGACAACTTAAATAGACTTATCTCACAAAACACCTATGAACAAAATATGCACTGACTAAGGTTACTGATGCCGTTATGAGTTTATTGTACAAAACAGATAAGAAATTATTAAAACCCAAATAAATATAAATAGATTGCAAAGAAAATATAAAAAAGGCAGTTTAATAATTAGATTGATAAATTCATATCATTGGCTTTGTCATTAAATCAGCATATTTTACTATGAAAATTAACGTGGCTTTTACAAATTTTATACTATATATAACGGGACCAAACTCACGTGCACGGATAGTAGTAACAACTACGAGTATAGTTGAGTGCATTGCGAGACGGCTTCGCGTGCTAGAACTCGCCAACTTGAGAAAGGTCGCCGAATGCGACCGAAACTATAGTCGTTACTACTATCCGTACACGTGAGTTTAGTCCCGTTATTTATAATATAAAATAAATCAGCATACATCAAACTTTTGACTACATCGTCAATTTCTACTAATTTGAATATTTCAGGAACCACAACCAATAAAATTCTCGAAAGATGTGGAAAGCAAAATTCTTTATGATATCGATAAATGTGCAAAAACCCCTATAGAGAAATATTCTCAATTGTGGATGGTCAAGAATGGACAGTTTTCGACTGATCCTAATTTCCAACAATTTATTTTCTGCGCGTACACGAAGTCTGGTTACGCAGATGAAAAAACAGGACGCGTTTACTTGGAATACACGGCATCCATTTATCCGGAACATTGCAATCAGATGGAAGTGTTGAAGAAATGTGACCAGCTCGTAAGAAGCAGTGCTCCTAGTGCTGCATTGTTTGAATTTTTCGTATGCTTCCAAAAAAATACCATGTGCCGAATAGATTTAGTACCTGACGATCCTCTCGATCCTCCAGTTCTTGAAGATTCTTATTTGAAAGACAGTATTGGACAGGTAAGTTAAGTAAATTGTTAAGTAGACATAGTAAAATATAGCTCTAAATATAAACTGACTTGTATACTCGTAGAGTTACAAATATTAAAATTGACTCATCTGACAATACATCCATTATAAATGATTTCACTCTCAAAAGTCACTGATGTTATAGTAGGAACAAAAACTGAAATTGAATTATCATTGCAATTACAATAATAAATAAGTAGCATCGCATAGATGAGCTGAAAGACAATAAAATAATGAAATGAGTCAATAAAATAATTAGTTAATTTTCTTGATGTCTTAAATGTCACACAAATAAACAAGTTTTGGAAGTACATCGTTTCTTACTAATCTAAATATTTCAGACACCAAAACCAGTAAAATTCTCAAAAGATGTGGAAAGCGGAATTCTCGATGCTGTTGATCAATGTGTGGGAAACCCTATAGAGAAATATTCTAGCTTATTAATGGTCAAGAATGGACAGTATTCAACAAGTCCACGTTTTCAAGATTTTATTTACTGCGCGCATACAAAGTCCGGTTACGCAGATGAAAAAACAGGACGTGTTTATCTGGAATACGCGGCATCGGTGTATCCAGAATACTGCAATCAGATAAAAGTGATGAGAAAATGTGATCAGCTCGTAAGACACAGAGTACCCGTTGATGCATTGTTTGACTTTTTTATGTGCTTTCAAAAAAATACCATGTGCCGAATAGACTTATTACCTGACGATATTCCCAATTCTCCAGATTCTGAGATTTCATATTGGAAAGGTAGTTACGGAAAGGTAAGTAAAATAAATTGTTGATCTTTCTTATCCTTCAGCTCCCAAAATTTCTATTTGAAACACAATAATGGATTGATTGAAGGAAAATATGTTATCAAGGAAACGCCGTTAATGGTAACCATAAATTTAATAATGTATGTATTATAAATCGTCAATTTTTACTAACTGAAATTTCAGAAACCGATACCTATAAAGTTCTCAAAAGATGTGGAAAATGGAATTCTCGATGCTGTCGATCAATGCGTGAGAGACCCTTTACAGAGAACTTCCCTTTTATTGGTGGTCAAAAATGGACTATTTTTGGAAGATCCTGGTTTCCAACAGTTTATTTTCTGCGCATACACGAAATCCGGTTACGCAGACAAAAAAACAGGACGTGTTTATTTGGAATACGCGGCGTCGGTTTATCCAGAACACTGCAATCAGATAGAAGTAATGAGAAAATGTGATCGCCTTGTACGACACAGAGCACCCGTTGCTGCGATGTTTGACTTTTTCATGTGCTTCCAAAAAAATACCATGTGCCGAATAGACTTATTACCTAACGATCTTTTCAGTCCTTCAGTTCTTGAAATGTCTTATTTGAAAGACATTAGTACACAGGTACGTATAATTATTATTTTTTGCAAAAAATGGCAAAACCGCCTTCCATTATGTACCTCCTCCTTTTTGGAAGTCGGTTAATAAATTGTTGATCTTTCTCATCCTTCAGTTATAAATATGTATTTATAAATATGTACGAGTATGTATTGTAACAAAATTATAGTTTTTAGGGTTCCGTACCTCAAGCGGAAAAAACGGAACCCTTATAGGATCACTTTGTTGTCCGTCTGTCCGTCTGTCCGTCTGTGTGTATGTCAAGGCTCTTTATCTCGGGAACGCGTAAAGATATCGAGTTGAAATTTCATCTATATACGTAAACCTATGAATTGTTAAAAAAAGTTAGAGCCGTTTATGTCGTAAAAAACCGCATATTTTGCACTCACAAAAATCAAAACCTACAGGGTACTTCCCGTTGACATAGAACTATGAAATTTGGCGAGAAGCATTGTCTCAGAGTAGACATATGGGAATAAATCTGAAAAATGTACATTTCTATTTACATCACAAAATATAGGGCCTCAAAATTCACAAAAAATTGGTTCAAAATTCTGTCTAAACTGAAAATAAGTTCAAATATAAATTTATATGTAAATGTATAATTGTATAAATATAAAACATCAAACTTAATAGCAATCAAATCAAATAAGTTATAAAATCAATTCTTAAAGCAGTTTAAATCTCAGTATTTACTCATATCAAAACTAGATGGCGTTGGCGTCAAGTTAGCCCGCGGCATTAACTTTCTCCGTCGATGTACGAGGTATCTATGCGTTCGAGAGATGTTGTTTTAATGCAAAAATTTAAATGCATTTCCTGACTCGATCAAATTCAAAGTGAGTGACGTATAATTTTAAAGAACTTCATTTGCAATGCTAAAACAAGTTTAAAATCGTGTTTGTACGGAACCCTCGATGTGCGAGCCAGACTCACATTTGTCCGGTTTTTTATTCAATTCTGATATAGGTAATAAAATATTTCAGAAACCGATACCTATAAAATTCTCCAAAGGTGTGGAGAGCGGAATTCTTGATGCTGTCGATCAATGTGTGAAAAATCCTGTAGAAAAAGCTTCCTTATTATTGGTGGTCAAGAATGGACTATTTTTGGAAGATCCTGGTTTCCAACAGTTTATTTTCTGCGCATACACGAAATCCGGTTACGCAGACAAAACAACAGGACGTGTTTATTTGGAACACGCGGCGTCTGTTTATCCAGAACACTGCAATCAGATAGAAGTGATGAGAAAATGTGATCGCCTTGTACGACACAGAGCGCCCGTTGCTGCGATGTTTGACTTTTTCATGTGCTTCCAAAGAAATACCATGTGCCGAATAGACTTATTACCTAGCAATCTTCCCAGTCCTTCAGTTCTTGAAGTTTCTTACATTAAACCCACTAATGTACAGGTACAAACCATACCTATAATTTTATTGACTAAGATCTCCCGCATTAGCATTTTTAATGGCCACTGTCTTTTTTGTGTCTCTTATAGCCAAGGGCGACACCAAATGTATAATAATAATGTGAACATAGGTCATTCTGATTTATTTTTCATCTTAACAGTGCAAACCTGCAAAACTTATTTAGTGCATGTTTTCAGTATATCTACATTTTTCTTTATTAACTACAATAAGATACAATACTACTTTACATACTAAAACTACCTACACTACTACCACATAGAAAGCAATCGGATCATCCCCAGACCCATGAAGGTCTAAAGATAATCCAAATGCTCAAGCCCACTGCCAGTTGGCAGCGTGCCCAGCATGCTGGCAGCATTGCCACGCTTAATGGCAATGCTTATGCTTATATTTTGAGCCAAATAAACACCAGCATCTACATATCATACCAGAATATCTACAACATAATTATAACAAACCTAGCAGTGCCAAACAGCATTTGCTGTTATATCCAAAAGTAAGATTTGAAGCAAACATTTAACTTTCAAAAAAAATTAAATGAACCTACAATAAAAATGTAGGTATCAAAATATAAAACAATTCTGGAATACAAAAACAATTCAGGTCGTGATGGGTTAATGTCAGTTCCATATACCTATTTACTAAACATTTTGTACCCATCATTTTTTTTTAAATTTTTACCAAAATGTCTTGTTTCAGATACCAAAGCCAATAATAATTTCGAGAAATGCGCCAAGGAGAAATCGCAAGAATAGAGCATATCTGCGTGTACACAGAATCTGGCTACGCAAATAAAAAAAAACACAGCGTACCTATTTAAATAAAAATACTGAATTGCTGTGTTCAGAATTCTGCAGATAGAATTAATAAAGTAATGTCATGTAATTAATTAAAATGTGCAAAAACCACGCTAGTTTCCGTTATCAAATGTCATTGACTCGTTATTCACATCACGTTCTGTTGCTGCTAAACCTAATTTTGTAATTTCACAAATAAAATTATTATTTAAAAAAACTCATTCATTTTATTGATTCCAAAATAAAGAACTTGTTCCATGAGCTGAGTTACTAGGGATGTGTGATAGTGCAGTGGTTTCCCGTTGCCTTCTGCACCAAACCTTTTAGGAAGTATTTAGCCACCCAGGCTGCTGAACCCTCTTCCAGATGGTTGCCCTACTGGGTGTTAGGATATACCGCCTATGCTCGGTCGCCATTGTCTCGTCTGTTGTCTAGCAGGAAGCACCACGACAACCAAAGGGTCGTCGCCGTTAGTGTTTCTAAAAGAACCACCACGCGTGTAGGTGAGGATGACAATAGGGTCGGATGAGATGTTATATCCGTTCTCTCCTTACTCCCCAAAATAAAGAAAAAATCGCTTTGAATAGCCTGAAAGAAATCGCTTCCAGCGATAAGGCCACCGTTTGTTTTATCTAGGTTAAGTGATGTTTTTTTAGGAAAATCAGATAATGCTATCCAAAAACACTAAATCTATTCAAGAGAGTTATTGACTAGCTCCCTAATCAAACAAGCCCCCGCAAAGTGCATTCCGCCAAAATGTGCCCATGATGCTCGCGGCGTTGCCCCTCTGAATAACAAGGGAGATGTGCTGCGCTAAGTACGCCCCCGACCGCGGATCCTGTCCCATCTCTCTGAGCCGCCAAGCAAAATCGCGCACATTTTTTTGCCTCGGAGCACCACGCACATGCCTTCTCAACGGCAAACGGAACAAAGTTGTACGTCGATTCCATGCAAGAGTATTTGAGGCGTTTCCCTCGGGCCGCCGCCTCTGCTACCCGCGCCAGCCGACACCTGGGTAGCTGGGATGTGACAAGAAGCAAATGTGCTTACACACGTCGCATCCCACACGAAGCAACGTCCCTTCTGCCATGGAATCAAGGTCAGACCATCCGGACGCTTGCCATCAGAATGGCACAATCCGGGGGACTCCAATACACAAAGTACTCCAGCCGACACCAGGCCACGCCCCAAAATATCATTAGGCGCGTGATGTCGAGGTCATCGCCCGGCACACCGCACGCACCCTAATCCATGATGGCCATCTGAGTCGACAGTTGCACCATTAATGCAGACGTGGGACTCGAAAATCTTGCTGCCAAGACGAAGAGCGAAAGCAACTCTCAAGGAGTCATCATCGAGTAGCGTGCCCACATGTGGTCTCGGCAGAGCGTTCAGCCACGCCCCGGACTCGGGTTCAGCGGCGGCCCTCACTCGAGCCAAGTTGGCTCCCGAGATCTCACTTAACAATTGCGATAGGTGGCTCTTCGATAGCACGTAGTCCCAACTCCGCTAGTCACTTTATTTATTCAGTACTTGGCTATGGGGGCAGTATCTAGACGCATCTATCCAACTTTGATGCTCTCATAGATAAGTATAGATACTGAATAAATGAACCAACATGTGTTTACATTTGATCTCATAACTTTTTTCTGCAGAACTGTTGCTTGAGTTGTTGTACTTTTTATATGCCATGTTTTTGTTGAGATTAAGTTAGAATAGTAAGGATAATAATTATGTACGTATATGGCTTTTGTTAGTAGGTATAACTATTAAAACTTACTTTACACTAAAAAAATTGGATTCGACCGCCTCTAAATGTTAGACGTTAGGTACACAAGATCCGATTTTGCCACTTCAGTACTTTTGACCACTTCAGTAATCCTATCAGTAAAATGGCTCTGTTCCACCAAAGCATGATGGCCTTACTAATGAGCGAGAGTTTTCTGCTAATTTATTGCCATTTAACAATGCTAATTTTGTCTATTAACAATAAATCAGCAGAAAACTCATCCGTGGATGAATTTGAGTTGGAGATGTTTTTGTCCATCTCAACAGAAAGAAATATTTATGGTCAATAGTGCGCAACACTTCAAAGTAATAGTGCAAAAGTAAGTATGTTGAAGAACCGCATACACTGACTAGGTATATTGCTTTCCATGTTTACTAAGATAAATAAAGGAAGGAGCTAAGAAGAATGTTTACGATGATAAGAAAATACTCTTATCATCGTAAACATTATGTATAATACTTACCTGCTCTTAAAGTACGTTTCAGGACAGCTATGCGATTCTGTAACATAACTCGCTTGGGTGACCGTCGAAGTGAGCACCAGTTTAGCGGTGAGATGTCAAATTCGTATTCCACAAACTCATCTAGCGCCACAAGCGCCCCCCGCGTGAGTACGAAGTGATAAGAACTAATCTCGGGTGATCAATGTCGCCATTCTCTATGAAATTCGTATTCTACAAGCACAAACTCACTTCACTTAGTTATCACTTCACTTGAGAATCTCGATTTCTATTGTCAAATGAAAAGTTACTATTTTCTGCGTGAGATGTGCGTGACCTTGTGACTACATCGATGTTTTTTTAGAAAATACAAGTTTTTGGGAATGAATAATTGTTATACCTATAACAATAAAATTGGGTAGATCGAACATTAGTTACATTCTGTGACAAATTATTTGGGTATAATAATAGTAGTATTGTGAACAGTAGACCTAGCGGCGCATTCGTTTAAAAATGCGGCCTTTAGAGGAAAATCAATATCCAGGCATACGAAAGCAAAATCGTCGAATTCAAAGGGAGAATTCTCACTTCCTTAGCTCGGTCAATTACACCTAGGTAGGTACATTGCGAAGTGTAGGTAGGGATTTACAGAGGCATACATACTCATCTTTATTGAGGTTTTAATGTGGGACTAACCTAGTAAACTCGAGAAATCAGCTATTCAATACAAAAAGGTACCTACTATCGACATACACTGTCTATGCAAGTCATATGCAAGATCAGAATCTTGTTTTTTATTCACAATTTTTAGGTTGGTCCCTTCGTAAAAGTAGACCTCGCTGAGTATGTATGGGGTTATCTGCATACTCTGTACTATAAGCCTTGAAGGGGTGATTAAGATAATTCCTAACAATTTCTATCATGGGAACAACTCAAAATTTGAGAAAATTAATTATTTTTCGCAAAAAATTGCAACACAGTCAGTGTTGCGATTCTCATTATTCACCGAGTACAGAATTTTCACGAATCGATGTGACATCCATGTTCATTTTTGTTGATTTATCAAAAACGGCTCCGCCGATTCTGATAAAATTTAAATGGGTGGTCCCATTCGGAAGTATACTCTTTCGAATTATTTTTTTAAAATCTTTTCACAATTGGCGAAAATATCGATGAACATACACAAAAAAAAACATACAAACATAGTAAGTACGTTCTCCTTTTTCAAAGTCGGTTAAAATCAGCTGTTTCATACAAAACTGCAACTCGGATTCGACAAGATGTAGGTATGAAATACCTGTATTTATTTTCTCGAATTCCAGGTTGGCTCCATAGTAAAAGTTGTTCATAATGACGGTCTGAATTATGCCTCTTTATACTTCTAATAGTGCATTTTGTAAATCAACACTTAGCTCAAAGAACTAATAAAAAAATTGGTAAACACCAAACTATTTTTTCATAATAAATAAGGAAATAAAATAAAACATACAGATACATTCCCAAGAATTATTAAAAAAAATAGATAAACACAAAAATATTTTTTCATAATAAATTAGTACATAAAATAATATGCCACAGATACATTCCCAATACATACAAAACATATCATTACATAACAAGTCAATATAATTTTGATTTTCTGTCAGATCAAAATTATCTGTTTACGAATTTTTGTTGTTTTTAAAATTTTGCGATTTGAACACATTATTATTTTATACTAGGTATGGGACTAATCGCGCACTAAAATTACGAGATAAATAAATTTAAAAAAAATTACAAATTTTTGTACCAACTGTACAAAATATAGGTACTAAATTATCATATTATTTTAGGTAATAAATAAAGACATCTTCATTTAAATCTACATAGACATGTATTTATTTTATTGCAATAATTTTGCACATTATAACGAATAAATACATAGAATACCGACATTATTCAATTCAATTTTGTGCTATGCAGCACAACATAAGGTACTTTGTAAAAAAAAGTATATTCTTTAGATTATATTCTACCTTGAAATATAATGGTTAGCCTTTGAAACCAGTTATCAATAACATAATGCCAATTATATACAATTACCAATTATATAATTTGATCATCAATGACTTAACCTTTGATAAAGTCAGAAGAATATTGGCAATAAAATAAATAGAATACATACTCGATGCCGTATGACGCGAATATCCTACCACAAGAATTAGACAAAATACTTCAGGCAACATCGTAAACAGATTTTAGAGGAGTTGATTCTTAATTACAAATTCCTTATCCGATAAGTTCTCTTGACGAAGGCACATGGATACCTACCGTTTACCATGCAGTATAAATTAAATAGGTTAAAAGAAAATTACACTTTATTGTTATAAACATAAGGTTCAATTCGTTATTTTATTGGAATGCGTGCTTGCCATTCTGAGAGTAAATTGTTTAATTAAATCATCAATAAAGGAGTCTTATGAAAACTGAGGTTGGTTCGTGAAAATATATAACTCTTTTTTTTAAATTCTGAATAGAGTTAATGTTTTTCTAGATCTATAGCTTATAGTGTGGTATGAAAATGATATTAAATATTTTTATCTTCTAGTAAAATTTCTTTAATTAAATTTTAACATTACTGTGAAAGAAGACCATGGGACATGGACGCTGGCCCTGTGGAGACCATGGACAGTTGGGGGACCGAAGCCAAGTTATTAATACGAGACATTGGACGGAGAATAAGGGACAGAGGAGGTGACTCCCGCTCTGGCTGGTTCTTGTTGCAAAGGATGTCTATCGCTATTCAGCGCGGTAATGCTGTTAGCGGTAATTATGGTCACCTTTACAGCAAGAACCATCAAGGGCGGATTATTTGATTTGTTATGTTAGTTGTATTTCTGAATTCGAAGTTTTGTTGTATTATTATTTTTGATATGTTGAATTGGATTAATAAATTACTATATTCTTCTAAATAACTGAGTAATATAAAACACGTGTCACGCTATACGTATCACTCAAGTCATTGTACCTATCTTATGTTTTTTATCTTCATGACGTCATATTCAAAATGATAGTACTGTACCTACCTAATAAAATACAAGTAGTTAATTATTTAGAATAGGTAGTAAAGTTTTATGGGTCGTTAATAGTAATTTGTTAAACAAGACAAATTTAACTGACAAATATGACTGTTATGAAAAAAACAGCTGTTTCATACAAAATTGCAACTCGAAATCGACAATATGTATGAAAAAGATGATTTTTTTTCTCGAATTCTGAGTTGGCCCCACAGTTAAAACTGTTCGTAATTATGGTTTTAATCACCCTTTTCGACTTAGTACAAGGTAAGCAGATAACCCTGTACTTATAGATGCTACTATTAATAATAAAAATAGTTGTAAAAATATCTCAGTTTTTCACAGAACTATCTAGCACACGTGCCCCCCCTTTTTTACCAGTGTTAATCTTTTAAAGATACCACCAAACCTCTCTTTTTGTACCGAAACCCTCGAGGGCAGGCGGATGGTTATGTGGGAGTCCCCGCCCATTGCTGGACGGTATACCCACATAACCTCAGGGTGTTCCACCGATGCGCCTGATGTCGGGGCCACGGGCACGCTTCCGCAATCCTCCGCGGCACGTGCTCACCTTGCCAGAAATAAACATTAATTTGATTTTACCGCAATCAAAATTATCAATACACAGCTTTGGGCCAAGCTCGATGGCTGTTAAAATATTTGGTAAGCTTCCGGTTCAAATTAAAAAAAATTGAAGACGAGATCAAATTTGCAAAAGTACTGAAGGACCTACTAATCAAGAAATGCTTCTATAACTACTTTAAACGATTATTTATATTCAAAACAGCAGACTGAAATAATCAATGTTTTGCAAAAAACATAGATTACTTCCACTCAAAGCAACGCCTGATTCAATCAACTATCTTAAGACTGAAATAAATCGCTTCGCACAATATTACTATAAACTAATAGGGTCATATGTATACAGAACATTAAATTATTTTTATCGCGCTTCACACACTAGGTTAATAGAAATGTTCTTTTTGTGATAAACACTTCAAAAATTGACGCGCTCGCAGGATTTGAACCTGCATTTCTCTGGGATTCCGGCCCAGCTAGTCAAGCACGCGACCACAAAAAGAACTATTTCCGACATGTGAAAAAGCGACAGATATATATTTTGCCATAACGCTGTCTCGTAAGCATCCTAGCCCGGCAGATGCTTTGTCGAATTAATCTAGGACGCTATACTACGAACCCGCAAAATTAGTTAAGTGTTTATCATTTTTACTACCAACTTCTATATAGGTGCAGAACATGTTGCAATAAACGATTAAGTATTAAGTATTGTAATATAATAATAATAACCATCCGGTGCCAACTTGCGGTAGCATATATGGGGGGCCGATTAGTGAGCAGTGAGTCACCTTCCGCCTAAATATTTTGAAATGAGCCATTATATGGTGGGTGCCGCACCTCATTACATAGCCCGATTTGCAAACCATGTAGCAGTGCACCATAATAGTATATTTATAACCCATTACTAGCAATATTTTACTTTACCATCACCCCTACCACATAGCCACACAATGTTATTTAAAAGGGACTCTCAGTGTTGGATTCAGCTCTACTGATGCCCACCAAAAGATCGGGTCTAGCCCGTGAGATTTGACCAAATAAAGGAATAAATATAATGCCTAATATCGTGGGACAGCTGAATTTTTTTCGCACTTGTTCGGTTGGTGCCAAAATAAGAGTTGTTCCTAATGATCTTCTTAAACGCTATGTAATTTTCAAAGTTATAGAATGTAGAGCATTGAAAATGATCATGACTGATTTCATAACTAAGGCTCCTGGTGATCCCTTTAAATAAAGTAATTAATCATTATCGAACTCGTTCTAATTATCAGTATTCATGAGTATACTTTAATTTTGAATTTTTCTCTACAGCTATAGGCTCAATTTTATTACTGGTAATTAACTTTGAGACATAAAAGTACCTGTCACGTCTGTTACGTTACGCATTACTGTAATAACACACATGTGTGTAGTCCACAATTGATTTTTTTCTTAAGTGGAAATTGACACTTCAGCGAATATGTTCTTTAAGATTGCTACTTTTGTCTGTCTATTTGCTATTATTTACTGCGCCACAGACAACTCTGATACAAGGGTAAGATTTTATACAGTTTCTCTTTATTTTAGTCCCGCTATACCTACTACCTTCCTAATAGGAACTTTTGTCTGTGAATAGGGAAGGTCTTTGTAAAGCAATTTAGCCGTCTCGTGGGAGATTAATATTCTAACCATTCTTTCAGAAATTTGTGATTGTTTTTCTTCAACTTGATACGAGTAGGTACTTTGTCTCAAAAACATTTGAATTTGATTTGGAACACAAGTACAATGAATAATAAAAATATAAGATTACGGAATTTTCTTTACAATCATACAATTTTACAACTTTTTCAGATACGTATTAGACTAACTAAAGATGCTGAAGAACAAATTATTGAGACTGCTTATAATTGTACTGACAATCCTCGATCAGTACCTTGTTTCTTCAAAGTAATAAAAAACGGAAAATATCGCTGTGACGACGAGTTTAAAAACTTTTGGTTTTGTACATTGACAAAAACTGGGCTCGTTGACGAAAATACCGGTTTATTTGATGCAGAAAAAACAGGTTCGATATTTCCAGAAGAGTGCAAAACGTTCGAACTATTTGAGGGCTGTTCTAAGAAACGGGGAGAGACCGCTTTTGACACGTTCTTCTTGAATTTCATATGCTTTCAAACAAATTCTACTTGCATACCTAATCTGTTACCCTCTTAAGCATATTTTTTTATGCTTATCGATAGTTAAGCTGAAAACATACTATCGGACGCGGTTGACGGACGCAACTGACAGCCGCGACTTAGCAATGTGCACAGTTTTATAACATCCGGTGTGCCAGATCGCTCTCGGACGTCCGAACGCTCAAGGTCGTCCGAAGGTGACGTCCGCGGCTTATGTCCGACAGTGTGCACGGCTCAGTGTACTTTCATAGTCTAGGTCGCGACTGTCAGTCGCGTCCGTAAGCCGCGTCCGATGGTATGTTTCGAGCTTTACTTTCAAAATAATGTAGCTCACAATGGTGCTTTTTTTGTTTCTTAACAATTTGCTCTACCATCTTTGGCGCTATTTTGAAAGTTAGTTCGGGAACCAAAAGTTCCATTAAATAAACACTAAACCTTTTTATGTCAATAAAAACTTTTGATTGATTGATTTGCTTTTATTTACAGCAAATGACATTAAGCCATGTATTTACTGAGCAACGATGTTTCGGATACACAGTTTCTGAAACATCACGTGGATGTTTTCAGGAACTGATTAGTTTTCTTGTTCCACACGGTAGTGTTTACAGAAACAGAATAACTGTCTCTGAAACATTATTTTTTGTTTCAGAAACACGTAGATTTTGTTTCTGATACAAATTTTATAAACAATTGTTGCCCAGTTAATACATAGCTTTAGTAGTGTGACATCAAAATTGATTTCTGTGAAATGAATAATTAGTCAATTATTCGTCGTGTAAAGTTTTGAGTTTCATTTTTACTGGCTTTTCAACGTGCCTCAATTCTCTGACTCGCACATTTTGTAAGTTTGAATTCGTAGGTATTGAATTCCTAAAAACCCCACGGAAAGTATTCTTGAATTAAATTAAAGAGATGGTAGACGTAATGTCGTACAAGGAAGTTTAAACAATGGCGGAGGATTATTATATCTCTGGACGTGGAACTTGCTCCATCGATAAGAGCTTTGTTCTTAAATTTTGAAAATAAGTATAATTAACAATACACGAATAAGTCAAAAGATAAAAAAACTCCTTAAACCAGGGTTTCTCAAACTATGGGTCGCGATCCACTCACCAGTGGGAAGTTTGGGAAACCCTGGTTTTAGATATCTCTGCCTGTAGAACGATACACTAACTGATTGAGCAAAAGATAAAAGTAGTGGTAATGGTTAAATTTCCTAGAGGTGGGTCCCGAGTTTGTGAACTTGCATTAGATGGGTCCTAGCCCAGACAACAACCACTGCGGTAAACTATTCATTCTCGAGCATTTACAGTATCAAATTTAAGAGTCGATGTAAGGCCGGGCCGAGATTTTCTACAGTAATTATCTTACAATTTTTGCTCTAAATTGCATAGATATCGGCCAAAAACGTTTTTTCAAGATGGCGCTTGAAGCTCCACCTGGATCTGTTAGCATTTTCTGATTTTGTAAACGTGTATTTTTCCTGAGGACTTCCGCAACTCGTCATCTTTTTCATACAAATGTCAAAAGCAAGAGCGGAACCGACTGCCAAAGGCAAACGACTCATTGACCGAGCGAGTGAAGCGGCTTCGGATCTTTGTCTAATTTTCTTTCATCTGTCCCGATGTTGCTTCTTCTCTACAGGTCGCAGTTTTTTCGAATCTTGACGGAATTTGGTACACAGGCACCTATCTACCTTTTCTATAATTGATAGTTTTAGTCGACAGTAATTTTGTTTTTGGAGAGATATTTCCTCCAAATAGTGGGAAAATTTGTAAGTTGTAGCGCAACGACCTCTTCTTTCATAGTTCTCGGCGTTTCGCCCCGCGGGCCGAATGGGGGCCTTCAAAAAGAGTCATGGGCGATTCACCCCGCGGGCCAAACAGCTTGCGGGGCGAAAAGCCGCATTACCCAATCTACCGACCGATTTTGATAAAATTTGGAAATACTGTTTTGCATTAAAATTTTAGTATCCAATGTTTGCGAGTATTTCAACAGGCCTTAGCTCTCGAACTCGAACATTTGAGTAAATAGGCATTGAATTTTTAAAAACTCACTAACTTCTCACACTAAAATCTCCTCAAACTTATTATTATAAACTTTTTTTTAACCTTCTCTAATCACAAAAACTGAAACCCCTAGCCAGAATCTTTATTAGGTACATAGTTAAAACTTGCACACATGCACTATGATTTTTTTATTACTGGTTATAAAACTGTGAAAAACCATTTAAAAATACTTGTTGCACTACACTTATCACACTTGCACTTTGTGGTTGTACACCTAGAGCTACCTTCCACATCATTTGTAAAAAGATTTAATAAACCCGAAAATTTAAGAATGTACATTGGAACAAAAATGTACCTAAACGGATTTATTTTTGTTTGCTGCTTTATTATCATCTTCTGTGCCAGAGACCCTTCCGACACCAGGGTAAGATTTAGATTTCATTTATTTATTTTATCTACTGCACAATGCACAGTTTAAACGTAGAATGTGAAAGAAAACCTAGCCTCTCACAGTAGACCATATCAGTAAGCACCGAGTAGCCCAACAGCAAGAGCTATGCTCGGAGTTTCTCTACAAGATCGTATCATCAATGAGGAAATCCACAGAAGAACCGAAGTTACTGACATAGCCCAGTGGATTGGTAAAGACAAGTTTAAATGGCAAAGGCGGCATGTTCCACTAAAAACTGATAAGAAATTTAGTCGAAATATACTGGATGAAGAGCCGTGGAGATATACTGGAGATAGAAGTGGAAATATACTGGAGATAAAAGCCGTGGTGGTCAAGAGGTAGTAACACCCGCCTTACAATCGTGAGGTCGTGGGTTCGAATCCCCGGTCCCGTACCAATGAGTTCTTTGGAATTTATGTACGGAATTTAACGCCACTGGCATTTCGGTGAAGGAAAACATCGTGAAGCAACCTGCATACGTCCATAGAAGAAATTCGGTGGCGTATGTGAATCCACCAACCCGCACTGGGCCAGCGTGGTGGATATGGCCCAATCACCCTTCGTGGGTAGGCCTACATCCTGCAGGGGACTACTAAAAAGGCTGGTACAGCACAGTTTTATACTGGATGGAAGTTAAACTAAACCGGTTGGATTCCTAACCGGTTTAGTTGGGGATCTATAGGCCTATATCCAGTGGACTTCTTAATACTGAAACCACGACGAATTCTTTGAATAGTACCTAGACCTTACTTACTTAACCTTACTTAGTACCTAGAACTTTTTTGACCGAATTGAGCGAAGCGTCTCGGTTTCAAGTTATTTGCATGAACGTAAAATTAATTTGAGTGTATTTTCGTCCCACTACTCAAAATATCAATTTTTTCCAGCCTCGTGTAAGATTAACCAGAAAAGTTATGAAAAAAATTACATACGCAGCTTATGACTGTACTGATAATCCTCAAATCGTTCCTTGCTTCTTCAGAGTAATCAAGGATGGAAAATATCTATGTACTGACGAGTTTAAAAACTTTTGGTATTGCACGCTGTATAAAGTTGGCCTTGTCAATGAAACTACTGGTTTATTTAATGCAGAAAAGACAGCTTCCATATTTCCAGAACACTGTAATACGCTTCAACTATTTGAAAATGCTTCCAATATTAGTGGAGCAACGCCCGAAGAGACGACGTATTTGGGTATAGTTGGATTCGAAACAAACACTGACTGTGTTCCTGATCTACTACCACCTGATGTGAAAACTATGTGGTAAATGAAAGCGGAATAAACGTTATGATGTTTTGACTTAGAATGTTTTCTTTTCCAATCTATCCCTCCTCCTTTACTTCCTTTATACGAGCCTTATTATTAAGAAGTTAAAAGTAGCGCAACGAACTATGGCGAGGACTATGCTCGGCGTCTCTCAGCGAGCTCCCAAAAGGTTTTATTCTTAGAGGAGGCAGTCGACGTTTTACGTTTGAATTTTATTATAGAACGAAAGTTTACAAACAAAATTAAATTGACATATCCGGAAAAAAAACAAAATAATTGTTTACAAGAAGTTGAAACCATTTTATTTCTAATTAAAGTATATCACAGGTGGTACTCAAGCTTTATTTTAGTAGAAACTTTTACTATAGTTTCGATCGTATTTGGCGATCTTTTTCAAGGTTGGAGTACTAGCACGCGGGCTCGTCTCACATCATCTCAAAGTAGCAGTTATCTACTAAAATAAAGCGCGAGTAACACATGTGCTATACTTTAATTAAAATGTGCAAAAACCACGCTAGTTTTCAAATTCAAATTTTATTTCTAGTTACAAAGCACACAAATATTAGCATTGATAAATAAAAGTCTGGTGTATCCCAATGTTAAAATGACAAATACTTCCTTACTAGCTTTTGCCCAGTAATATTACAATATGATATCTAAATACAATAATAAACTTTAAAAGAAAATTATTTTATTTACAAAAACTTTATCAATCTCTATAGAACTCTAAAAAATACAAGACTATAATATAAAACAAGCACACTGAACTAAATATTCAGTTAAGATTTATGATGATAATAAAGAATTTTTCAAAACAAAAACAAAAGTTACCTACCTACAAGTTAATACTTTTCTCTATTTCTTCGCAACCTCTTTCCAAATTGAAATCAAACTATTATGACTTCAAGAAAGAGGTCAATCGCCGAATCCTACTTGGTTGGACAGTGTTCGGAAAATTGCGTAACGTCTTCTCGTCCGACATACCTCAGTGCCTCAAGTCAAAAGTTCTCGACCAGTGTGTGATGCCAGTGATACCTTATGTTATGGCACAGAAACGTGGTCTCTCACTATGGACCTTATTAATAAGCTTCAAGTAGCACAACGAGCTATGGAGAGGGCTATGTTCGAAATTTCTCTGCGAGATCGAATCAGGAATGAGGAGATCCGTAGAAGAATCAAAGTTACCGACATAGCCCAGCGGATTGGCAAGTTGAAATGGCATTGGTAAGGGCACATAGCTTGGAAAACTGATGACCGGTGGGCTCGAAAAGTGCTCAAGTGGAGACCACGTACCGGCAAGCGCAGCGTACGACGTCCACCTACGAGGTGGACAGATGAACTCATTAGTAAGCAAAACGTTTTTAGGACTAATGATAATTTACCATAACAACTAAACGCATAACTGTTATCGCATAATTTTTACTAGCTTGTATATTGTATAGCTTAAAGATAACTTAGCATAATGTTTAAAGGCACACATTGAGAAAAGCTTATCATTCATCATTTCTGTGGTGTTTTGTATGTAGTTATGTTTGATGAAATTTTTTCCAATGTTAACTGGTCGTCATTAAATCGAAGAATGTGTTTGTGTAGTGTACTGTGCAGAAAATGAAAATGTATTATTGAAGAGTTTGAATCAACATAATGAATGAATGAGTGCAAAATAATGTTTTCTTTTATTTGTAGAGTTCACAGCTCTACTTGTGAAATGTATTTATTTTCGATCAAGCCTCGTTTGAATTATATATAATTATTATCTATTGCACTTAGCAATTCAAATTAATACACAAGTGTTTAAAGGTAAATTGAGTTGGTGATTAGACACGTCTGGAGTATAGAAAAGTATAAAGTGGTTAGTTAGTTTTCTTATCTATGCAAAAATTATCAGCTTGGTCTATACCAATCCGTCGGTCCGGTGTTATTTTTATTTTCTTTACTAAACAGGTGTAACTTATTTGCGATGGCACTATGTATGTACCTATGTACATACATAGATTCATTCACATTCACGCGAGATGTGTTTGAAACAGTACGATATTTATTATGTAGACGACTTTAGTCATTTCCTTGCTGGGGTGGAATGTGTTGCTCTCGAGTGCAAAGATTTTTCACCTTGTGTTCTTCTGATTCCCTCGCTAACGCTCAGGATTTTAATTTTTTATAAGAAATAACTATTGAGACGATGGTGCGACAAAATTGAGAGGGACACTTTTTTCAACTTTTCAACATACCTATTACACAAAATAGTACTTACATAAAAAAAAAACATTTATTTAAAAAATCCTGTTCAACCCTTCCCCACAAAAGGGTAGTGACGCTAAATGTAGATAATCTTTCCGGTGTTATTTTTATTTTCTTTGGTATTAAGGTGTAACTTATTTGCCATGGCACTATGTATGTACCTATGTACATACATAGTGCCATCGCAAATAGGTTAAGTAAGGCACTATGTATGTAGATATGTATGTACATAGTGCCTGATGTTGAGCAGATATGCGGTCTAGGGTGTAACACGCTTACCTAGAAGATACCTATTTACTCGGGATTTGAAAACACCCACGTTGTACTTAAGCGGGAAGACAGACCCAGGCAAAGCGTTCCACATTCTGGCTGTTCGTATGAGGAATGAGGATTCGAAACGCTTAGTTCTAACGGGCGGAATGTCCACCATAAAAGGGTGGCCAAAGCGCCACGTCTGTCTAGCCGTACGATAGAAGAAAGGGGCAGGTGGGACCAGATTGTGCAACTCTTGAGCGCACTCTCTGAAGTGTATCCGATAAAAGACCGACAAACACGCTACCTTTCGTCGATGATCGAGACTTTGCAGCTGCGACTTAGTTAAGGTTTCGTTGTCAATCAGCCTCCTGGCTCGTCTCTCAATCGATTCCAGAGCCTCCAGTTGATATTTGGCAGAGCCATCCCAAAGGTGAGAGCAGTATTCCATGCAAGACCTGACTTGTGCTTTATAAAGACTAAGTAGTTGCTCAGGTGTGAAATACCGTCTCACCTTAGAGAGAACACCAAATTTTTTGGAGGCTAATTGGGGTTTTGACTCTATGTAGAAGCCAAAGTGTTAAACGCCTAACAGTTCCAAACTGTCAGTTACCGGCACGGAGACACCGCGGAAAGCGGGAGACAATTGGAAGGGTCTCTTTTTGGCCGAAAACAAACAGCCTTGAGACTTCGTGGCATTAAACTTGACCAGGTTAGCAACACCCCAGTCAGATACCGCCTCCAGACTCAAGTTGAGCCGTTCGACCATAGTCTCTCTGAGTGACTCGATCTGTGGCCCGCTGATTCTTGCATCGGATGTGTAGCTCTCCACGACATGTGAGGACATGTGGGTCTGCGTACCCAAAGATCCCGGGCTTTAGAAGATCGTTGATATGCAGGAGGAAGAGGGTCGCAGAGAGCACTGACCCCGGAGGACCACCGGCATTAATAGCCATTTGCTCTGACGAGCAGCCATCTACAACCACTCGAATCGACCGATTCCTCAAAAAAATCTGATATCCATGCGCAGAAATCAGCAGGCAGGCCGTAAGATGGAAGTTTGCCAATAAGGCTTTCGTGCCAGACCCTGTCAAAAGTTTTAGAGATGTCCAAGGAGACAACCAGCGCCTTCCCGTGTTTTTCGATGACCTCACTCCAAATGAGTGTGGTGTACGCCAGAAGGTCCCCAGTAGACCGGTTTCGGCGAAAGCCGTACTGGCGGTCACTAAGTAGGTCATTCGCTTCCAGGTAGGCCAGGAGCCTGTTGTTAAGAACACGTTCCATTCTCTAGTAATAGCACGCGCATAGCAAATTAAAAAATAAGTTTACCAAGAAGGTTCCGAGTCTGAGATTTTAATTAATTAAAAAATAATGTATGATAAGTTCATTAAAATGCACCATGGAGAGTGAATTAAATAGGTTAAATTATATTTTGAATTGACAAACATAGTGCATACGATGTGATGTTCTAAATTCAATTTTACTTTATCCTCTAGCGCATGAAATATTAGATTGTATCATATGGGAGCGAAATAATAATTTTACGGCGAGGGCGCTTTTTTGAATCTAAATTTTTGAACAACACCTCTATGAGAAAATAAAAGGCGCCTCATATTTTATTGTAATATTATTATAATAAAACGTATAGTAACAACTAAATTGAAATTAAACGGTATCTAATAATAAAACAAACGAAAACTTAAATTTACATTCTTATTCATTCATTTTCTTGGCGCTGAACTTTACAAATACTTCCAAATTCAAAAAGTGCGCGGCAAATATCATTCCGGCGCACTTATATGTTCCGAATTCAAAAAGTGCGAGGCAAAGATAATTTCGGCGCATTTATAAAGTTTCTTATAGAAAACACAACCTTTGGGCGCACAAAGGCGAACCAAGTATAATAAATGTGATGAAAAAGCTTTTGCACTCATATTTCGAAGAGCAAAAATACTTTTTCCGAGATGGGGGGACGAAAAAGCTATTTTTCAAATTATTGAGAGTATTGTATGATAGAGAATAACTTTTTGAATAAAATAGTAAAATTTTAGTTTTCAAACTAGTACACAGCGCAGACGTAGTTTACCTTAGAAACATTTCTTCTTCATTTCTTTCCAATATACATGTCTAGTAGTCAACCATGTAATAATGTTATAAAACTGGTTTTTATCATCATCAAAATCATCGTCACCATCTACGAATGCCTATCACACGCGTATTTCCACACACGCTTGCCAACTTATTATACCTTAGTGTGTTTTGGGAACTACTTATTTAATGGTTTTATTTATTGGGCAAAGTCACGGGCAGAAGTTATTACGTTACTGTATTTGACATATAAAAAGGCGTGCAATACTTAGCTGCATTTCAAATTCTTACGAAGACTGCAAAGAAAATGTTTATCAACAAAAAGAATTGCACTAAGTTTATTAGGTGTCTGCGATAATGTATTTAAAAATTATTATTCTTGTCTGCTTTGTCAATTTATCAGAGGGAAATTCAACACATACAATGGCACCAGTAACAGGCTTTAAGCGAACAAAAGGAGAATTACCGGTAAGATTTTAAAATATAGTACATAACTAAAATAATGTGAAATAATGTTTAATGTCAAATAATGTACCTTATAAAAATAACCAAACCAAAATACCTCATTAAACGGGTGCACTTCGAACCGCTTAAGTAAGTTTTTGAGTACTTTAATTATTGTTTTTTACTATTCAATTTTACTATAATATGGGCAGGTTCTGTGTCCAGCAGCACTCGTTCTATGCCTGATGGATGCAAAAAAGTTAAGTTATAAGTATTGTTTTAATAATTTGTTTTGTAGTACTTACTGAAAAACAAAAAAAATAAAAAATAAATAACACCTATTATGACTCAACTTAAACAAAAAAGAAAGAAATAATTCTACTAAATCTTAAATTAAAAAGACACAAAATAAAATGAAACCTAGTTTAAAAGTCCCTCGGCAAAGGGTAACGTGGCCAGAATGCTGGCAGCATTGCCTCGCTGAATAAAAATACTCAGCTTTTGGGCAAAATAGCAGCCAGCATTCTGGTCACGTGTCACCTCTACCAAACGTCTGGCCAGATCTTTGTACAAAATATGAGCGTTCCCACGGACCTAAAGTCTCAACCTCAAACGGCACAAAATGGTACATTCTGTCCAAGAACCCATATTTGTGTCGTTTGAGGTTTTCCGCTTCAGCTGCAGAAGCGCCAGCCATGTCTGTTGTGTCAGGAAGGTGAGACGACGCCAGTGTGTCAACGCACGTCGCTTATCTAAAGGTCATCCCATCTTCCATGGCACCAACGTCATTCCGTCGCGTCTTTTATTTATTTTCATTTCAGATACCGAAATAATCGACTATTGTAACCGTTCCGTCACAAACAAGATAGTTAATAATACTATCAAACGTAATACAGTGTTATTTAAGTTGGTGTAAGAATAGAAGCGATGCGGTGTGCTATTAATGCTATTATGAATATCGTCAACTTCATTAAAGCACTCCGTCAACAACCACTTTAAGATTGCAGGGTAGCGCGGGATGTCAGCTGTTTCCATCCGATTTTATTGCAAATGACTTGGTCAGTTAGTACACAGGTTCTCTATATTTTTTTATTATCGTCGGCTATTTTAAATAAGAAGTGAGTATCTCTCAAAAAGAGAACATTTATCAGCCGATTTCGCTAATACTTGGCATGATTGTTTTCTACCAAATATCAAACACTTGTAGTTGTACTAGCTAGCAGTGACAAAGCAATGTTGTCAAGGTAACAAAATTAGTAAAATGGCACATGGGCGACTTTACCTACGACGCTTCTCTTTATGCACAAGCTCTACTGTAAATGTTTGCGTATTATTTTTTATAATTTATTTCTTTGTTCACAGACACCTATTACATTTCCAGAACCTTATCAGAGTGCAGTAAACCAAACCGCATATGGTTGTGTAGACCCCGCATACATACCCTGTTATTATAAGCGAGTAAGGGATGGAAAATACTTTTGCAGTACCAGGTTCATTAATTTTGTGAGTTGCGTATTATTCAGTACTGGATTAGCTGACAAAAATACGGGTTACATCAATAAAAATTTGTTTATTTCAATTTTACCTGAATATTGCAAAGTAGGTCAAATAATTGACTATTGTAATTCAATTGTTAAAAAGACAATAAAAAATACAACCAAACCTATCAAAGTACTGTTTAAATTTTATATGTGTTACCAAAATTGCGCCTTATGTGATCCCGATTTTGTAACAGACGACATGCCATGTCAAAAAAATTAAAAATACTGAGAGAAGTTGAAATGCGTTTACTATATTGTTAATAGATGGGTTCTTGGATAATGAGTAAAACGCCGATTATTCACTTTGCAATTTATTGCACAAAATCACAATACACACGACACAACTGGTTCGCAGAAACACTTCTCACTGGCACTAATAATCACACAAACTAGTCACTACACTTGAACACGAGATGTTTTCGCTGCGATACAAAACGCGGTAACTGAGTCCCCAAGGGTCGGCCGGCGTATTTATATCTCTTATTACTGGAATTTACTAGATAATTCGCGAAATTACTCGATCTAATAAACACTATTGTGTTAACTAAGTAAACAACCTAAAAGTTCAAGACTTCCCTATTGTACTCAAATACGACAACACAAAAAAAAACACCATAAAAACCGAACACAAAAGACTGGGAGATAAAAAGCATCAAAAAACGAAGACAACAGAGGACGTAAACAAAGGCCGACCCGCGACCTCATATAGGTATATATATGCACGTAAACAAGGTGCGCGCGCGCCTATCGCGTGACAATATTATTAAGGTAAGATAAGATAACTTTATTGATATTAATAGAACCTAATACTACAAAAAAAAATATTGCATAATATTCATTCATTATAACATGCTCGTCCAGTTAAACATTTTTTCACATTTTTTTTAATAATGATACTAGATACAGAAAGGCAGTGTCATTCAAATTTTTTTTATTACAAAATAATATTAAATTCATTGACAAATATATAAGTACTAAATTTAGCACTCAACATTTTTTTTACAGTTTCAAGAATTACTTTAGATCATTAAATAAAACTAGTAGTCCTCTGTACTGTAAGTTGACCTTGCATTTGCTTAGCAAAATTTTCACAACCTCGACTCGCTCTTGGCCGATTTGATTCATACTCGCCAATCTCGTTAGGATTGGCATATTAAACGATATCACAAATCGTCGCTTTGGTGGTGAAGAGAGCTAACCCACAAAATCAAGTTTTGAGATAATGAGCAATTGACGGACAAGGGTCAACTACAAAATATATTTTTTATAATATCTTCTAAACCATTGGTCCGATTTTGATGAAAATTGAGTCGTATAAGGAAATTTGCCTTATACGACTCAATTTTTAAACAGGGATTCATGTTTAAATATAATAATTGGTAATTATCTATGTAACTAATTTGACTAAAAATGTGGGTTGACCTCTTATCACCACCTAAGCGACGAAATATTATCGAAATCAGCGCTACAAATCAAAAATGGCACTACATAGAATTTTAAATCTGAGGGAAATACACCTCCAATAAAAAATCGCCGACGACAAAAAAAACAAAACTTGAATTTGACTAAACAGATGCAAGGTCTACTTACTCTTCGGAGAACGACTAATTTTATTTTTATCATCATCCATCCATCTATATGACGTCCACTGAACATAGGGCTCCCCTATAGATCTCCAATAAAACCGGTTGGAAGCGGCTTGCATCCAGCGTGATCCTGCGTTCTTTTCTTATTTTTATCTAAAGTAATTCTTTAAAAATATATAAAACACGTATGCAAAGTATCGTCAAGAAGCGTATAAAAATGCGACGAACAGAGGAGCTCGCAGCATAGACGCTTCACTCGCTACGCTCGTTCGATCAATATTCGGCGCTTCGGTCTATCCTCACTGCGTCAATAAAAAAGTTAGCTTTAAAAGTAATCTTGAAAACTAAGTTTTAGGTTATCAATACTCAAGAAGAGCCATGCTTTTAGAGCTTGCTCTATCAGATCAGACTTAAATATGTACCTAGATACTACATCTTGGCCAAAGTGTGTGAATTAGCCAGACAGTGGAAACCTCCAATAAAAATACATACTCGTTTCACATGCTTTCCTGGATTATATTGTGGTTTTTTTAACACACTTGATTGCCTCACCACTGAAGTTTGATGAGCCTACTCATATGACGGAGTTGCCAGGATAAAAGTACACTTATCACAACATATTTATGAAAAACAATTCTGAATCTGACCCGCCTGGCACGACAATGTCTTTTTCGTAAATAACTAAAAAACACAACATCATTAATCCATCTCAATAACATTTAGGTATTTACTTATAACATTTTTACTGTCCAAGAATCTAAAGTTGTCACAAAAACAAAGGTACACAGGTGTACATTTTTATGAAAACTTTTACTAAGAACCAAACTAGAAATTGCGAATCAGTTCTTGAAATAATATCTACAATTAGAAGGTCATTAAACATTGTTCGTGATCCATTATTTTTTCATATTGCCAAGTTTAAATAACAAAATGTTTTGTAGTTAAAAATTTGAAAGAACCAGTTTAATTACATTAGTATTTTGTTATACGTTTGAATTAATGTGTTGACATTATTTTGTGAAGAAGTAAAAGCAATTTTGTTTTTTAATTTCAATTTAGTGTCTTTACTCTTTTTATAAATGTGAAGAGCACGTAATTTTTTATCTAACTTTAATTTCATTTATTTTTTCATTGACCTGTAACAAAACCTTATCAATAAAGTGAATATGAATACAAAGGTTTTTAATTGTTTGGATTTTCTACTTCATTGCCTTTAATAAGACAAGATAGGCTACATAGTAACTAACAAAGAATCTATTACTCTTTAAGACATGTGAGTCTAGAACGATTATTAGTAAGCCTTTATTTACTGTAAAATACAATTGTAGCTTAAGTATTTTAATGTTTTTGCACTTTGAATACAACATTTTTCCAGTACTTAGTGTTTAGACGCGAAAGCCTCCTCCAGATTCTTCCATTCCCGATACATTTTAACTAAATAGAAATAAACACTAAGCATGCGTATTGCGTAATTAGTAAGGTAATATTTAGCTAACACTTGTAACTGCCTTATACAAAAAGGGAGGTTCGTTATTAGTTTTGGGTTTTTTTTCCAATATTTTATGATATGTTCTGGTAAATTGTAATTTACTTAAGTATATGTTATATTTTGTATATTTTTTCAAGTCTTACAAAAATCAATTATGTAGTATTTTTTTTAATCTGCCTTAACAAACAGAAGTGAGAGAGATTTTTGTGAAATGGGAAGATGCTTTTTTGTAAGATACTGTGTATACAATATTATTATTAGCTACTTCAGAAATAAATATAAATTTTGACTGAAGCAGAAATAAATTGCAAAACAAAAAGCAATTAGTAATTCCATTTAGCATATTTGCGGGAAGAAGCTAGTTCATTGCAGTATTTTACATATAAAAAAGATTACAGACCTGAATTCAGTATTCTAACAAATATTTTATTCGTTGAAAGAAACTCGATAAAAACTGTAGCCATTTTTAAAATGTATTTGAAAATTACTATCATTATTTGCTTAACTATTTTTAATTTTTCTGATGGAAACCGAAAATCAACAATAAGTTGTACAAAAATTGGAGGAGCGGTAAGATAACAATCCCGATTTTCAGAATCAGAATAATTATTGTCAAACTGTGTTGTTACAGATGTTACAAAAATATTACAAGTCTCAGCAGCTTCGTCCATCATGGACATACAATAATAATATTATGTACAAAGAACTGAATAATAATAACATTATATTTTGTCAATCATAAGACACATATTACAAAATTCAAACAACTTACTCGTAAATTAATATCACCTACATATGTTTTACTTATCCACCGACCCGCACTGGGCCAGCGTGGTGGTTATGGCCCAATCACCCTTCGTGGGTAGGCCTACGTCCTGCAGTGGACTATTAAAAAGGCTGGTACAGTATGTTTTACTTTATCGTTCAAAAAATCGCTTACTGTATAATAACTCCTCACCACCAGAAAGTCAAACAATTTCCTTTTGAAATAAATTTAGCATGGTGAGAATGAAATTTTGACCGCACTATGTCCTTATTCTATTAAAAATTTGTATTCTATAAATATTCTCTTTCAGAAAGCTATACAATTTTCAGAAAGTGGGAAGAATTTAATCGTAAATGCATCGTATAGTTGCATTGATGATCCAGATTACGTTCCCTGCTATTTTAAGCGCATCAAAGAGGGAGGATACTACTGTAGTTTTAGGTTTAAAAAATTTGTCAGTTGTGTGCTAATGAGTGTCGGAATAGCTGACAAAAAGACGGGAGACATCAATATAGATGCACTATCATCACTGTTCCCTGCATATTGCGAAGAGAGTAAAGTTATAACTAAATGTGTGAAGACTGTCAAACGCTGCACCGATGCATCAACGACTCCTGTTGAAGCAGTAGCTGTGTTTTACACTTGCTTTCAAAAAAACACGTGCTGCTATCCTGATCTCACCTCAGATGATATGTAAAATTATTTTCTAATATAAGAATTGATTCATTCTGATGTTTTACTTGTATATCTACAATTTATTGACTAAATATTTACCTTAAAGTATTTGACGACCGTCTGCGTAATCCTAGCCACTATACCTTACGCTACGGGGCTTTTAGATGAGTTTTATTTTAATTTTACTATAAGTATAAGTTTTTATTTTGAGTAAGTTAATTTTAATAAGTTCATGAAATATTTTTTTAAGTTTTGTTTTAATACCTATAGATGTCGTTACATTGGAAGTGTATTTATTTGGTGGTTAGTTTACCCGTGATTAAACGGTTACGATTAGTAGTATACAGTAAGAAATCAACGGATTGGTGTCATACCTATTCAGGGTTCTGTACCTCAAAAGTAAAAAAAAAACAACCCTTACAAGATAACTTGACGGTCTGTCATGACCATTAAGTACCTAACCAAAACGAGTCGACACTACCATGCGTACCCCTCTGTTAAAAGTACGCGACCGGCGGTCATGCTCTTTATATAAATATATCGGTCTGGTTGTGCTTGTGTTGCGTTAATTTTCAGCTAGTGTTAGTTAATTACATTTGTGTGCGTGTAAACTTGCTTGTATTTTGGTTTGTGTGCGTTTCTTCACCCCCCACTGACTTGGCAGACTTCGGTGCTTGGGCGTATCGACTCTTTTTGGTTAGGTACTTAATGGTCATGACTCATTCTGATTTTTCTCAGAAAAGCGTTGAAGAATTATTATTCTCATACCTACATACAAAATGTTACAAACTAATAAATTCGACATTTCACATATACTTCGTCAACATCATCATCAGCCTGTATTGACCCACTGCTGGGAATAGGCCTCCTCTCCCTTTTGCCAGTTTTCCCTGTCTTGGGTTGATCGCATCCACGTGCCCGCGATGGATGGTCTGCCTACGGAACGCCTGTCTGCTATTGGAAGCCACTCAGTCATCTATTCCACCTTCCATCATCACATGCTTACACATGTAGATACTTCCTAATACTTCCAATAATAATGGCAATTATTAGCATGAGGATAATTGTTTTCTCTGGCGTTTCTAATAATTATGTTAAATGTATAAGTTTATTTATTGATATAATATTGAAATAAGTGACCACTTTCATCCGAATATGTGGTGCCCGACAGGGTCCATACGGAAATTAGTACCTAAACGTTGTTATTGTTACTAACATCTTGTATAAGTAAGTAAGTTCGTATAGGCTGGGTGGCTAGCCCTGGTATCAGAGTTTTTAGACCGCCTGAAGGCCTCTGACATGGCTAAACGGTTAAAACAACCGGGACCTACAATTTAACGTATCATCCGAGCCACGGTAGCGCTCAGTTGGAAAATGCCACCCGCGGTCACCCATCCAAATACTGACCGTGCGGAACGTTGCTTAATTTCGGTGATCGCTGACAAACACCTAGTCAAACTACGCTACATCTTGTATAATAAGGGAGCATAAACGAATGAAATTTTATTATGGAAACTAACGTGGTTTTCACACATTTTATTACTTTATATTACGGGAATGCACTCAGGTTTATTTTCATAGTCATTACACACGACTCACGACTATAGCTTTGATCGCATTCGGCGATCTTTCTCAAGTTGAGGTGAGAGCTAGCGCGTGGAGCCGTCTCGCAATGCAAAGCAAGACAGCTTCGCGAGTGCATTCCCGTTATTTAAAGTATTAATAAAACGAATGAAATTATTGAAAAATTCAATCATAGCATGTTTTTAGTGGTAGCTACTAGTTAGTACATGTTATTTTATAGTTTTTTTTTTCTTTACAAGTGACGATATTTTAGGTCATAAAATTATCAAATAAAAAACCCAGAGGCTCATTTCTACATGCACCTCAATACTTAGTTAATTTGTAAGAAAGTGGTTGTTAAAAATTTCAAATTTTTGTCCACATTGATTTTTGCGCATATTAATGCAGATGCAGAGGTGGCATAATTCTCTTAAATGATGGAGCGTTAACCGATAATAATTTAATCTAATAACACCTATTTGTATCGGCTCCAAAAAAATATACCCACTAAATATAATTTACCCTAGAAAAACAGTTAGTTCTACTTGACTGCCTTGTTCTTTGACTGCCTCGGTGGCTCAGTGGTTAGTGACCCTGACTTCTGGATCAAGAGATTAAATGGGTCACCCACGTACTAAAACTGTACAATTTTATTAACCTTATCTCGAAGTGCATTCGGTTCACGATTGTGTTTCTTCACTTGTTTGGATAACAATTGATGAGTTTGGTCATCATTACGTTTTATTGTCTGAGCGGACGTTGTTTAAAGTTCATGCCGTAGATCATTATGTTTAGGTATTGTTATGCTTTTCTCAATGTGTGCAAACATTATGCTAAGTTATCTTTATGCTATACAGGGTTATTTCTAATCAATTAGCATCCTTTTAGCGACTTATTCTGTACATAAAAACTAACAAATTTTGCTAATTGATTAGAAAGAACCCTGTATATGGACTGCCTCGGTGGCTTAGTGGTAAGTAACCCTTACTCCTGGGTCAAAGAGACGTGGGTTCAATCCCTACCCAGGGCAACCATATATGTGATGAACATAGGTGTTCGCTCTGTGTCTGGGTGTTATTTAGGTACTATCTATATAAGTATGTATATAAAATATGTATATGTAGTATATCAGTCTCTGGCAGCCATATGACAAGCTTTGCTTAGTTTGGGGTCAGAAACCGTGTGTAAGGTGTCCCCTAATATTTATTTATTCTAATAAAATATCTTAAAATCCGCATCCGTATCCACGGATGTGAGCCTTCAAATATCCGCATCCGCCTCCGCGGATGAAAATAAATACACATCCGCAACATCCCTGACCACAAGCGCTGCGCGCCGCGGCTTATAGTGCTATGCGAGACGAGAAAGCGTGCTAGTACCTACTCCAATCTTAAAAAAGATGCTACTGACCGAAAACTGCAAAATGCCATCGAAACTATAGTAGATCGTCTATCTACTTCGTTAAGCGTGAGTAACACTTGTGTTAAAAAACTGGACAAGTGCGAGTCAGGCTCGCACATCGAGGGTTCCGTACAAACACGTTGTTAAAATAATTAAAAACCTGTTTTAGCATGTACTAATGAAGTTCTTTTATATGATACGAGTACCTTACATGATACGATTTGCTCAGTTTGAATTTTGAACCCATATTTGGTGAATTTTGAAGCCCAATTTTTCGTGATTTAAATAATGTACAGTTTTCAGATTTATTCCTATATGTGTACTCTAAAACAATGCTTCTCGCCAAATTTTATAGTTCTACGTCACCGGGAATTACCCTGTAGGTTTTGATTTTTGTGAGTGCGAAATATGCGTTTTTTTACGAAATAAACGGCTCTAACTTTTTTAAACGATAACTGAGAAGTTTTTCTTTTACACAACTGCAAGAGATCATAGATATACGTATACAGTTTGAATTTCAACTCGATATCTTTACGCGTTCCTGAGATAAAGAGTCTTGACATACACACAGACGGACAGACGGACAATAAAGTGATCCTATAAGGGTTCCGTTTTTTCCGTTTGAGGTACGGAACCATAAAAATAAATTAAAAACAAAAGCCAATGATATGAAAATTCCAAGAGCTACATAATATAGACCTTCATAATATTTGAACCCATTCACCACAGTTATACTTGCATAAATATTTAAATTATTTTGAGTCATAATGTAGAAAATGTACTATTAAAAGCATAATATGGCTGAACACGTCCATATCAGGCGAATAAGTGATAAGACTTCATTAGAATATTTTACTCCTAATTACATCATCTTTTTAAAACTCCAACAATGACTAAATTTGTCATTAATTACCAAGCATTTAGTTGTAAACAGTATCTACCAAAGAGTGCTATATAAAACACATTTTTTATTATTTCTTGAATACTTAACTGATAAAATCTGTCAAGAAATGTATTCTAAAGTTCTCATATTAATTTGCTTTGTTATCATGAATTATGCTGATTATGCTGAAGCACAATCGGATTTTAAAAGGAACCCTTCTGCGCTACCGGTATTTCTTTTTTCATTTTTTTAAAGATTGAGTAAATTTTTTGCAAATTATTTTGTAGAAGCAAATCACTTAAAATATTTTCTATCGTCAAGAATTTATTGTTTCATATTTCCTGAATTCTATCCACAGTCAAAATCAATTAATTTATTTTAAAAACATTGTATTATTGGAACATTGTTTTGTTAAAACATTTGGCTTGAAATCATCAAACCTATCTAATTCCTTTATAATGCGGACCGCCAGGGATTAGAATGCCCTGCCTCCGTCATTGTTTCCTGACAATTACAATTTGGATGTCTTCATGTCAAGAGTGAATAGGTATCTTCTAGGTCTACATGCTCCATCTTCGGCTACAACTTCGCTTTCCATTAGGCTAGTGGTCAAATGTAGAGTATCCATAAAAAAAAACCATCTCATCATCAAATTAATACGTAGTCACAAATGCGGGACTGCCGTGAAATATTCCAAAGTCGATGGAATTTATATGACAAATTATTTTGGACCCAATTATAACTGTTTTTTTTTTTACAGGAGCCGGTGAGACTTGAACAATCTGTTCAAGAGACGCTACTAAACGTATCATATGGTTGTATAAAAAACCGTAGACTAGTTGACTGCTACTATAGATACATCCGGCAAGGAAAATACTTATGCAGCAATTCTTTTAAGTATTTTGTAACTTGTGTTAATTTTGATGACCGTCTTAGAATTGCAAACAAAACTACAGGTCTTTTAAATCCTGATGTAATAGACTCAATATTTCCAAAAAGATGCAACATCTATAAACTAGTCATGTTTTGTAATGAAAAAGCTAAAAAGATGAAACAACCTGGTGATACGATGTTTGAAGTTTACAAATGCTTCCAAACTTATGCATGTTGCGCACTTAATGTGTTGGCTAAAGGTATGTAATATACTCGTAACATGCTGATGAATATTGAATATTTTATGGATTTAAGTACGTAGTTATAGTAAATTCAAAATGTTTGGAATAATTGTATCAATTATAGTACTAAGTAGTTCAATACTTTAATAAAAGCAATCGTATGAAATCATTGTAGTCATATAGCCATGTATTCATCATCATCATTTGTCATAAGATGTCCACTAACAAATAATAATTATAATATAAGCCTCTCCTACAGCTCTTTGAAAAAAATGTAGGAAGGCAGCCATTCAGCCCCCCGACCGCCTAAGCAATAGTAATAGCAATCGTTTATGACTTCATTTTAGTCATTTGGCACCGCCTATGTGACGTTAGCCATCAATTGCTTTGCGCGGATTGCGAAAGCAATCGTTGAATGAACAACTTTGATGGCTAACGTCACATAGGCGGTGCCAAATGACTAAAATAAAGTCATAAACGATTGCTATTACGATTGCTATTGCTTAGGCGGTCGGGGGGCAGGACGTTTGATAATTTAATTGTTATAAACATATTTTAACCGACCTCAAAAAAAGGTTTTTATGTTCTTTTGTATGTATTTTTTATTTTTGTGTATGTTCATCGATATTTTCGCCAATAATAATTGAGAACTGAATCAAAATATTTTTTTAGTTCAAAAGGGTATCGGGGTTCCATTTAAATTTTATCGAAATCAGCTGAGCCGGTTTTGAAAAATTAACGATAATGTAAAAATTATATATGGAAGTAGGTTTTGTCATTTATTGCGAAAAATATTATTATTTACTAAAACGTCAAATATTTAATCTATTAACACCTATTTTATCGGCACCAAAAAAACATAGTTAAATATAATTTATCCTAGAAAAACAATTAGTTCAAATAAATATCCTAAAATCCGCATCCGCCCTTCAAATATCCGCATCCGCATCGGCGAACAAACCCGAGTACGTGCCTTGCTACTTGAAGCACATAAAAGCTGGAAAATACTATTGCAGTCTTAGATTTCAAAAATTTACGAGCTGCGTTTCATATAATACTGGGTTTGCTGACGAAACTACAGGGTATTTTATAACAGAAATGTTTGCTTCATCATTTCCAAAATACTGCAAAACTAGAGAACTGGTGGAGTACTGCAAAAAAGTTGTGAAGAAGACGACAGATAAGAAAACTACTATTCTTGAAGTATTTTTTAAGTTTTACAGGTGCTTTCAAAATAATTCGCTGTGCGACCCTGATTTGGCTTGACTTTTTGAAATGTTCGTAAGAACGACGCATATTAACTACATGTAGAGCTTTGTGTAACAATCTAAAGTACCTAATGATTATATTAGATATAGTTTTTTTATATATAGCTTTTCTTTTAAATATATTATTATTAGGATTTTATAGGTACCCTAGACCCTGCGTTAGGCTCCACCTGTGTTACAGGATCTAGTCTCTTTCGCTTATAAATACTATTCATATTATATAAGGCAAAACCTCACACACATACTCACACACATACCACACACACCAACCACAGTGCCTTATATAATGTGAATAGTATATATATATATATATATATATATATATATATATATATATATATATATATATATATATATATAAATAGATACTTATCTGTTACATTTTGAATTTTAATAAGTAAGAGGCAGGAGGCTTAAGATTTGAGAGTAGTAACCAGTTATTGGGTACTTGGTAATAATATGTAAGCGATTAACACGAATTTCATTGTTAAAGAAACATAATTATATGCTATAACTAATGTCATTTGTTAACTACAATAAGATACAATACTAGATACTTTATAAGCAAAAATTACCAACACTACTACTAACAGACTGTCCGCTGCCAACTGGCAGTGGGCTTGAGCATTTGGATTATCTTCAGACCTTCAAGGGTATGTGGATGATCCAATTGATTTCTATGTAGTAATAGTGTAGGCAGATTTAGCATGTTATTTGTTTGAGTTTAGTTTTCACATACAAATAAAGAAGTAATTACAATAAATCACATGCGTTTCCATTCATCAGATCCAGAGACCTGGAAGAGATTGCTCTTACCGACACCATTGTCTAATTTTGTACTATACATATGTATATAACGGGACTGAACTCACGTGTAGGGATAGTCGTAACGACTGTAATTTCGGTCGCATTCGACGACCTTTTTCAAGTTGGCGAGTGCTAGCACTATTATTAATATTATTAGTATTGTCTAATTTCTTGTTTTTTTCTGTTACTTTTGTTTTCATTTTATAGTTTTAACAAAATGTCGTAAGATTGTAGGTATTGTAAGAGCTATTTCATATGCATTACGTAATCCTTACCTATCGGTTCCTCACAAAGGTTTCATCAACCCTAAAGCCAATGGTATGAAAACACATTAAATTTCATAAGGGCTTTATATTTAAACCCATTCACCACAGTTTATACTTGCATAAACATCCTACTTTCTTAATTATTGTGAGTCATAATGTAGGCCGTGGTGGTCTTGTGATAATAACACCCGCCTTACAATCGTGAGGTCGCGGGTTCAAATCCCGGTCCCGTACCAATGAATTCCTTGGAATTTATGTACGGAATTTCACACCACGGGCTTTTCGGGGAAGGAAAACATCGTGAGGCAACCTGGATATGGCCGTAGAAGAAATTCGATGGCGTATGTGAATTCACCAACCCGCACTGGGCCAGAGTGGTGAATATGGCCCAACCACCCTTTGTGGGTAGGCCTAAATCCTGCAGTGGATTACTAAAAAGGCTGGTACTAAGCATAATGTAGAAAATGTAATGTAGTACAGAAAATGTACAATGAAAAGCATAATATGGACGTGCCATATCAGGCGCATATGTGATAAGACTTCATTAGAATATTTTACTCCTAATTACATCATCTTTATAAAACACCAACAATGACTAAATTTGTCATTAATTACCACTTATTTAGTTGTAAATAGTATCTACAACAGAGTGCTATATGAAAAACATTTTTTTAAAATTATTTCTTGAATAATTAAATGATATTTTTTCTATAATATGTATTCTAAAGTTTTCATATTAATTGGCTTTGTTATCATGAATTATACTGAAGCACGATCGGATTTTAAGAGGAACCCTTCTGCACTACCGGTAGGTTTTTGTTTCAATATATTTTGAAAGATAGAGTAAATTTTTTGCGATTTATTTTTTAGAAGCAAATTACTTAAAATGTTTTCTGTCTGCATATTGTTTCATATTTCCAAAATTCCACCCCAGTCAACATAAATTAAATTATTTCAAAAACATTGTAATATTGGAACATTGTTTGTTCATTTGGCTTGAAATTATAAAAACCATCAAATTGATACGAAGTCGCAAATGCGTCGTCAATCGTCGTCAAAAAAAGTCGTTAGAATTTAAATGACGAATTATTTTAGACCCATTTTTTTACAGGAGCCGGTGAGACTTGAACAATCTGTTCAAGAGTCGCTACTAAACGTATCATATGGTTGTATAAAAAACCGTAGACTAGTTGACTGCTACTATAGATACATCCGGCAAGGAAAATACTTTTGTAGCAACACATTTAAGTATTTTGTAACATGTGTTAATTTTGATGACCGTCTTAGATTAGGTAACAAAACTACAGGCCTTTTAAACCCCGACGTACTAGATTCGATATTTCCAAAAAGATGCAATATCTATAAAGTAGTATTGTTTTGTAATGAAAAAGCTAAAAAGATGAAAAAACCTGGTGATACGGTGTTTGAAGTTTATAAATGCTTCCAAACTCATGCATGTTGCGAACCTAATGTGTTGTCTAAAGGTATGTAGGTAATATTATACTCGTAACATGCTAAAATATCGTATTGAATATTTTGTAAATTTAAGTACCTAGTTATAGTTTTATAACAATAAGAGTTTTTGTAAATACGAAAATGATTCAACTTGCTTAGAATTATAATTGTTTAAATTGTTCTACACTGGCTAAGTAGTTCAATACGTTACACAATGAAATCAATCGTAAGAAATCACTGTAATCATAATCATTCGCCATAGGATGTCCACTAACACATAAAGACCACTCGAAAAGATAAAGGCCTCTCCTGGAGATAAATGCCATTTCTATAGATCTCAGAAAACATAAAAGCCACTCCTATTGATAAAGGCCACTCCTATAGATTTCTGAAAAGACTAGAGGTATTTTTGCCTTGCACCAGTTTTTATAAACAGATTTTTATTATAACATTAAATAAATTACGGAAAAACAATGCATTAATTGCACACATTAAATATTTGTTTTGTTTCAATATAAATCTCAATAATTACGTGATTTAAATTTAAAAAAAAAACAAATATTTAAACTCGTGAGGTTATCGTTTCTGAGCTTGTTCATGAATAGGTATTAGATACGTGTTACCTACTTGACATAAAATTAAATTGTATTTGTATGATTCATCATCTTATAGTCGGCGTGTTTTTGTCCATTCATGTATTTTTTAAGATAATATTAAAAAACAAATGTTTGCTCTAATAATTGTGTATTTTATTTAAAAAATCATGCTTGCACGGATGTGCAATGTGCATCCCACATTAAGTAGGTACTAGGTATGATGCGCAGTGTTAAACAACTTACCATTACAAGCTTAGCTAACAAAATCTAAGCAAGTATACTAAGCGCCAGACAAATCGGCGGATGAGATGTTAGCCGAAAACGCCGTGATTGGCTAATTATTGCGCATGTGTGCACAATTCCGACGCCGCGTGTCGTAGTGCGAAGGAAGCGCGCGGGAGGCATTATGTTGGCGGGCGGGTGTGCCCCAGCGTCTCGTCTCTCTGGCTCCCACGTATACCTATATTTCGGCTTTTGCGCAGCGTTCTGAGCATAATTTCCCATCCGCCGATTTGTATGGCGCGTAGTATAAATATGTTATAGTTAATACCCGTTTTAGATAAGCATTTTCCTAGTTGGAACTAGTTATTAATAAATGCCTTTATTACAACGCGTTTTTTCGAAACGCGTCAGTTAAAACGTAAATGATCATTGTTTCATTTGTGTCGTGAGACTCCAAGCTTTGCGCTGTTGCTGCGCTGGCTTGCTCCAATCAGGATCTCCTCAGAGCATAAATGCTCCCGCTTTAAAAAAAACTCTCTAATCGTATCCACAACAAGATTATGTGGAGTCGGGGTGCTTTGATTCAGATCTGTGACTCATTTCGAACCTAATTATTTTGTGTCGGATTTGTGTCGTGTGACTCCGAGTGTAACACCGTCAAAAACCGTTTTATTTTATTTATTTAACTCTAGTTTTAACAAATTATAACTGAGGAAAACGTGTCCTATCTAAAAACGAGTTTTAACTTTAGCATATACCTAAACTTGTGGCAAATTAATTGTTAGATAATTATACAGGGTTACTGGTTATTGAACCTATTCCTTCTTGTGGGTTATAGAGGGGGTTACTATCTACAAATTCGACTCCATAAACCTTCATGCAAAAGTTAACCATTTCTGAGAAATAACGAATCAATTTTTTTTCCATTTATCGATGCAAGGTGATTTAAGCGTTAATAAAAAAGTTTGATGTTTTGGCTCAATTATTTGTTCTTTTTTACTTAGTAGAGACATCAGGCTATCATTATCAGTAAAAAAACTGGACTTGGTGCCCACATTCGATAATTATCACATGAAAACATTAAAAAATGTAATTTTCATTGTTAATGATATCATTGATTGACAATTAAAAAAAATGCCAACATATTTGGCGAGCAGATTATTTAAAAGACAACTGCATACTTTTAGCTTTCTAATGAGGTATTAAAATCTAACATCGGTTACAGAGTCACAAAAAACGATTCACAAAGAGGTCCAAAAAATTTTAAGAAAACCGTTATTTATAACTTTCTCCAGATTACGTTCCCATCTATCAACAAACACGGGATTTAGACCCTTACTACCTGCCATGACCGATTATTGTTCCATTTTCACTTATCATCATCATCATTATTAGCCGTAGGACGTCCACTGCTCGACATAAGCCTCCGATATGGATTTCCAATAAGCCCGGTTTGAAGTGGCCTGCATCCAGCGCGTTCCTGCGGTCTTAATATCCTCGGTCCACCTGGTCAGTTTACCGACATAGCCCAATGGATTAATAAGTTGAAAAGGCAATGGGCAGGGCACATACTCGTAGCTCTGAGAACTGATGGCCGATGGGGCAGTAATGACATTATTAGTATTGTTATTATTAGTAGTATTGACATTTAATTGATTTATGTTTTTGATTTAATTTATTTATTACGGATTTTTATTGGATTTTGATATATGCACTTTTATGTTATTAATTAAGAATCATACTATAGGTAATGCAATACAATACAATAAAATTTATTTATTGGTAACTTCAGTTACATGTCATAGTAAAATTACATAATATTAAAAAAACTCATTCATTTAAAACTTATTACATAATATTATAAAATTAAATTTAATTACATTTAATATAACATTGTATAAAAAAAAAAAACATAATTAGAAACAGATTGTCATCAAAATTTTAAACTACATAATATCAATTACGTTTATTGTTAAAAATATAAAGTAGTCAACAGCCGTTGTCAGATCCATTATGCAATGATAATTCACAATACCACTTCTTTTAATTTTAAAAAATAATTTATGTCATAAAACTGTTGGGTCAATAGCCATGTTTTTAATTTCATTTTGAACGACATGACGGAAGGTGCATTGCGCACTTGCTCAGGGAGTCTGTTATAGAATGCAGGGCCCGAGATGTACACTGACTTCTCGGACCTCACGAGCCTATGAGAAGGTGTCACCAGCTGGTTCTGTCTCACATCACTACGCAAGTTCCGCGTCTGGTTAACACCCCTTCTTTTAAACATATGCAGGTTTGTGTGTGTAAACAGAGCCAGCTGGTAAATCACCTCGCATGGGAGAGGGAGTACCAGTAGCGTCGGATCCGTTAAAATCGGTCCTGTAAATGCTGTGTGAATATTACCTCCAGTAGCGTCGGATCCGTTAAAATCGGTCCTGTAAATGCTGTGTGAATATTACCTCCAGTAGCGACAGATCCGTTAAAATCGGTCATGTTAATGCTGTGTGAATATTACCTCCAGTAGCGTCGGTTCCGTTAAATCGGTCCTGTAAATGCTGTGTGAATATTACCACCAGTAGCGACAGATCAGCTAAAAGGATCCTGTAAAATCGGACGCTATGTGTACGCACCCTAACGTCTACAGTTAGATTGATAAATCTAAGGTTAGATTAGGCAATAGAACCTTTTAAATTAAAATTGTGGTATAGGCCAAATCATACGTACATAAGTTGGCGGTTGAAAAGTCGCGCAATGTCCAATCCTACATATAGCAGATATTAGCCCTTAAATGCATGACTTTTCAAAAATTTCGTTTTATTTTACCAAAGTAATGTATTGGATACTGGTTTCAATCCACAAATTAAAGAAAATCATTGGGTTTGTAGACTTTTGGCAACGATATGCATTTAAGGGCTAACTTCACATCCGATGACTTGTATGATTCTACTTATTTGCAGTATTTTGTAATTAATACCTAACTTAAAGGATGTAGATTACATTGACTGTATTGAACAAGAAGTTTATGCAGGACATTTACTCTTTTAAGTCCCATAAAAGACATTGTTAACTATGTAATCGTACATCCGCTGGATAACTAACTGAACTAGAATATAAAGTATGCATATTTAAGTGTAAAATATATTAGCTACGCTACGTTGTATATATACCTAAATAAACTATCTGGAAGATATTATTACCTAAAGGGCTAATTTTACAGACTTCTAAAAAGGAGGAGGTACTATGTTCGTCTGTATGTATTTTTTTGTGTATGTTCATCGATATTTTCGCCAATTGTGAAGTGAATTACAAAATTCTATTTTAGTTCAAAAGGATGAACTCCCGAGGTGGTCCTATTTAAATTTTATCGAAATTGGCTGAGCCGTTTTTGATAAATCAACAATAATATACATGGATGTCACATCGCTTCGTGCAAACTATTCCAATTCTGTACACGGTGGAAGTCGGTGTTGCGTTTTTTTACGAAAAATAATTATGTACTTATATTATATCTATTAATAATATTAGTTTACAATTCCTAAATTTGATATCTGTCTGCTTCTAGTATTACATATTAATATATACCTCTTCGTAACAGAAACCAAGAAGTTTTTCGGGCCATTAAATTTTATTAGCTTTATAAAATCGGGTAACTATATGCATTTTATTGCATCCTGAAACACTGTTTTGTAAGTATTTATTTTTAATGGAACTTTGGTTTTACTGCTGAAAATAAAATTCTACAAGTATAAAAGCCTCGGAAGTTTCTCAGGTCGACACAGTTTGCTGTTTGGAGACAGTGTCTAATAAGATTTGTAAAAGTTAGTATTGCCATCGCTAAGAAGATGTCTTCAAAAATATACGTATTTGTTTTCATCGCAATTTTATATTATGCTGACGCCTCACCGCGGTCCGTTTGTCGAAAACCTGGTGAACCACCGGTAAGTCTGTCAAATATTATACCTTATTGTTCTTATTTTACCTTCAAATACTTAGCTACAAGGTTATTTGCAAAATGTTGTAGTCTACGTACTAACGTACTATACCGAAAGGGGGTGATTCATACAATCGTTATGAACAACAATAATAATTACAATAGGTCTATGTTTTGAATAATTATTTAGTGTATTTCCGCTATCTTGTTGTAGGCAAATAAGTTTAAGGGCATTAAGGACATTAAGGACATTTATGTAAAAAAAATACACTTAATTACTAATATAACAATAAAAACTTAAAAAACGTAATTTTACAAAATAGATAAAATAATAATAAAATATATAAATGTCCTTAATGCCCTTAAATTTATTTGCCTACAACAAGATAGCGGAAATACACTAAATAGGTATTTATTCAAAACATAGATTTGAAGATGAATTTCTGAGCCTGAAGCCTGATTTAATCAACTATAATTACAATGGGGCCAAGACGGAATCAGAAAAATAAAACAGCTGTCTCAAACAAAATTGCAACTGGGAATCAGCAAAATGTATAAAACTGCTAATTTTTTTCACGTATTTCGGGTTGACCCCATAATAAAAGTTGTTTTTATTGATGGCTCAAAGCCCTAGGGGCTTTGAGCTATTGATTCCATCAATACGCCCTCACCCAATTCTGGCTCAGTAGATGCAGCTTTTATGAATATTCCCGTATAAACCATTAGTATACATTGATTAACCTAATTAGCGAAATCAGCTGATCAACTTTAAAAACGATTTAATGTTACAATATATTAAAATATTTTTCGCCGTGATTTAATTGAAACCGAATTTGTTTTCAAAGCCAAGTATCTAACCGAGATTTTACCTCCAGCCAGCTCTAAAATTTCTTTTTTAACCGACAAAACAACGGAGGTGGCTCTCTTTTCGAAGCATACATTTTTTACGCATAACTTTTTACAGGGTAGTCTGATTTCAATAATACTTTTTTTGTTTAGTAGATCATACTTTAGAAGTGGCCTTAATTAAATTTTATTGAAATCGGCTGAGTAATTTTTGATAATTCAACAATAATGCGAAAATTACTACATCGACCTATACGAACTAGGTATTCGAATTCTATACACTGTTGCAGTCGGTTAGGTATGCCATTTTGGAGAAAAATGATAACAATTACAATTGAGTCTATATAGAAAGTAGATTATAAGGACAAAAATATTATAACATCCATGTGTTCATAGTATCTATAGTTTGTGCAAAAAGACAAGCGTCGTAGGTGAGGTCGCTCGTGTGCCATTTTACTAACTTTGTTACATTGACAATACCACAGCCTGGACACTCCGCGATTTTTCATACAAAATCTGCTGTCTTACGCACACTACACAGTACTTACTCACAGACAACAGACACACGCACGGTCGCTACACGTGCATTTGTGTGCGGAACGTCTATGGCTGTCAGCGATCACCACGACGTGACGACATGCCGCTTGAGTGAGACAGTTGCGTATTCAATTTTGCAAAAATGAATAAAAATCTAGTGCTTATAAAAGTATAACAATTACTTAATTTGGAAGCATTTTAGCAATAAGTAACCGATCTACTTTATTTGAAAGAAAATATCAAGAGAAAGTGACCAAAGAATGTAAAATAGGTTCCTTTTACTTATCCTTAGATAAACATTAAAATGTATTGTTTTGTTACGTATTATTGATATTCAACCATACACAGCACAATTCGTCCCTATTGTCACAGTCTAGGTATTTTTTATTACAAAATCTACCGGACAGTGCAGCCCGCGCGCTGAGTACACGATCGGTACGTGGAACGCGGGGTGGAAGTGAGGAAGACTCAAACGGGTGGGGAGTAACGAGTGACCGTTCTATACGTAGTATTATTATATCTTCTTTGACAATACCTACTACTCTGTCATTGCTAGTAACGGTATTTGATACTTGGTAGACACCAATTCGGTTTTTATCAGTAGACTCGCGTCTACCAAGTAGTCGGAACCTTGGCTGCTGATTAAAATCTTATTGTTAGTTCTGCGTATCGCCACGATGGTTCTCTATTTGCTCAAACTCTACTGGTATATATTATGATGAATATTATTTCTGTTTACTATAATTTTATTCTTACAGAAACTAGTGAAATGGCCGCAACCACAAGAGGACGAGTTAATCGAACAATCATATGACTGTGTCGAGAATCCCAGAAATGTGGGCTGCTACTACAACCGCATGCAGAAAGGCTTATTCTATTGCAACGACGGATTCAAAAACTTTACGTATTGTACACAAAAAAATACTGACATGATCGACCCGGAGACTGGTAGAACTAATGTAGAAAATTTCGTTCCCTTATTTCCAAAGTACTGTAATATGGCTGCAGTTATCAAAGAAGTAGAAAGTCGTACAGTGGTGACAGATGATATGACCCCGGTAGAAAAATGTTGGGCGTATTTTAAAACCTATCAAGTTTGTTCGCCGTGTATTACTCAAGTTACTATAACAGATTCTTCTGAGTAGTTTACAAAATACGTATTACTACTTAAACCGTAGTATATTAGTTCAAATTCATACATTAGTGTTGACAAATAAAATTGCAATAATATACTACGGACGTTAGGAGCGGAGTTAATATTTATGTTAAAGTGTTATCCAGTGATTTGTTTGCTATAAAAAATGTTGTAAAACACGTCTAAATAAAGTTATTCTCCTCTATTCATGTTCGTTTTTTTTGAAGCGAGAGAAGTTTCTCTAACGGCGTTGTGCAGTTTTTGGGATCGGTAAAAAATTACATAAGCTGATCATAAATTTGTAGGACGGAGCAAGAGTAGACCGCCGGCGTGGCGTTGAGAGGGAGTAATATCCCCCTCTCTTTCTACCGCGCGGCTAAAATGTATGACTGCTCCTGCGCGGCGCTGGGCTCTTGTGCGAGTGTGCATGTGTGACATTGTACGAGTATTTTACCACATAAATGATAGTACTTTATAATATGTTCAAGTTTTCACTTCTGTCGGCATTCCAAGAGTGCCCGTTGTTTTTTAGGGTTCCGAACCTCAAACGGAAAAAAACGGAACCCTTATAGGATCACTTTGATGTCCATCTGTCCGTCTATGAAATTTGGCGAGAAGACAATGCTTCTCGCCAAATTTCATAGGTCTATGTCAATGGGAAGTACACTGTAGGTTTTGATTTTTGTGAGTGTCGAAATATGCGGTTATTTACGACATAAACGGCTCTTACTTTTTTAAACTATAACTGAGAAGTTTTTCTTTTATACAACTGCAAGAATTCATAGGTTTACGTATATACTTTAAAGTTCAACTCGTTATCTTTACGTGTTCCCGAGATAAAGAGTCTTGACATACACACAGACGGACAGACGGACAGACGGACAACAAAGTGATCCTATAAGGGTTCCGTTGTTTCCTTTTGAGGTACGGAACCCTAAAAATGACTGAAACGAACGTGTGACGTCAAAATATTACACCTCTTTAAGTGTTATATTGTCACGTACGTCACACGCTCGTTAGAGTTAATTTTCTAATGTAGTATAACTTTGTAATTGTCAGAAATAGAAACTTATATAGGCACTAGGGGACCCTCGCAGCGCCATCTACCGAGCTGGTTTCTGAATCTAAACATCCAGGGTACCTTTCTTTTTGTGATAAACATTTCAAAAATTGACGCGTTCGCAGGATTTGAACCTGCATCCTCTGGGACACCGGCCCAGATGCTTTGTCCAATTAAGCTAAATCGCGCCCTGCGAACCCGCCAAATTAGTGAGTGTTTATCATTTTTACCAACTACTGCATTGTTGGAAGCGCCATTTGTGAGAACTGCTTTAAACCAGTCAGACACTTAATGTGAAATTATTAGAACTTCTTACCATTAACGAGAAATGACGCATTGCTTAATCAATGAAATTATTTTTATCGTGCTTCACACACTAGGTGTATAGAAACTTTCTTTTTGTGATAAACATTTCAAAAATTGACGCGTTCGCAGGATTTGAACCTCATACGCCTCATACGCGAATCCAAACGCATACAAAAAATTCATTCAAATCGGTCTAGCCGTTTAGAGGAGTTCAGTGACATACACACGTAGAGTAGAATTTATATATTTAAATAAGATAAAGATTATCATTACAAATAAAAAAAAAATAAAAAAATCCAAAAGCCCAATTCAATATGAATTTGGCAATAGAAACGTAAAACGCACCCTTACTCCATTCGCACACGGCGTCGTATCGTAATACGCGCGTAGGACGAGAGCAATACGAGTGCATTCATGTTAAAAAAACGTCCGCACACGGAGCGGTGCTGCAGCGAATCGTAGGAAATCGTGTTTATTGTCATTACGACAGTGGTATCGTATTGGCGTAAAAAAGCAAGCGCAAAAATAGACTCATTCATTAAAATGAAATTGAATTTTTGTAACTTCCTACGACTTTTAATTTCAATATGACTAAAAAAGTGATTAAATTCGTAAAACAATTTGGCCATGATTTCAACTAACATCTTAAAAACGAGGCGTCTACAAAACGATTCGTGTGTAGAACTCTGCAAGTCTCGTACGCGTTGCGTCGTAACTATACCCTTACGTTACGACTACGCTTACGACTCGTGTGCGAAAGGCCTTAAGGTGGACATGATGACTTCTTTTATGCCACCGCGCTGAATGCAACCCGCATTCGAGCGGTCTTATGCACGGTCTTGATTGATTGGCAGCGTGCTCAGCATGCTGGCAGCATTGCCACGCTGAATGGCAATGCTTATACGTTGAGCCAAATAAACACCAGCGTTCTGGTCACGCGTTGCGTCCACGAGACGCTCAGAAAGACTTTTGAAAACGAGATGAGCTCCCGGCCACGGACCCAAAGTCTCAACTCTATATGGCTCAAATCATTTGTTCGCTTATGGCCAACTTAGCAAACCGTCCACTAATTTTTTCTGTAGGAGATGAGCAATCGGTCCGTTTCGTATATAGTCAACTTCGCAATCGGGCCACTTCTCAAACCGTCCACTTCTCAATAGGTCCACTTCTCAAAAGGTCCGCGTATCAATCGGTCCACTTCTCAAAAGGTCCCCTATATGTAACCACTACCGAGGTTAGCATATTTGCGCCGCTTGTGCTGCTCAGCCGAATTGGCCGCCGCTCCAGCCCTACTCCGAGTCTCAGGAAGATGTGACGGTGCCAAAGTATCGACGCAAGTTGCGTCTCATACTAAGGGCCGTCCACACTTCCAAGGGACCAGCGTCATGACGTCAGGTCTTTTGCCATCACCACCACCACATCGGTTCGAGTACGGCTGCGATATTGGCGGTGACAAAAGCCCTGCGTATGACATCGTTAAGGCTGGCGTGGCGTCCAATCCGACCAGCGCTTCTTGAGCAAGAGAGACCGTGATGACCGAGCTGGTCAACTGCTGTACCACACTGACAGCGATGGGCCTCACAACACCTTGCAGCCAAGCGTAAGCTGACAGCTAGACGAAATGCAGTTGGGTCTAAAAGGTTACCAGTATTGAAAGAGAGCAATGCTTGCAACCAAAGACCGGACTCCCATACAGAGACTGCAAGGATACGAGCGCGATCCGTGACGCTAGGACACGTATCTAGAAGAGATTTCCGTGCTAGTTCTCAGATCAGCCAATCCCACAGTCTCTGCGACGATAAAGTCTTTGGAAGCTCGGTATTTGGGCAAGCGACCCTCCAAGCATTGGTTGCCTCATTCAAATGAGCTCTACGCCAGAATGGCCTAAAATTGCTCTCTATTGCTATTGTTCTCTACAATTTTAATAGTAACCGAATCGTCTGTTTTTTTAGAATTTGGTTTATTCTGCCTTGTTGGCGGAATAATGCTTTCAAAATCTAAAGAGTTCTCTTCCAATGTGCTGTACTTCACGCAATTTTCCTTTACCCTAGTGGTAAGGGATTTTTTGTTTGTTGGGTCCGAATGTACGTAAAGCACAACGTAGGGAAAAGTCAAGAGGTGTTCCCAGGCGTCTAAAGAATTTTTAGAAATAACATTCCGAATAGCAGCAGATAAACACTGCGCAACCGAAAAGCGTGCACCACGCGGGATGCGTTTTAAAACAGGAAGAGAACTTTTGAGTGAGCTAAGAACTGTAAGAACCTCCCAAAGCGGTTTGGAAGGAGCAGCAGCGCTCACGGGACTGCTGCTGGCTCCATCAGAGCCTGCAATAGGGGCCGAAAGTGTAATTTGGCTACTTTTATGGCACCGCGTACGGGGAATTTTGAGGCCTTTCTGTCCTTTAAAAAATCGCACTTGGGAACACTCTAGGCACTGAATCATGTCCCCCTGCGACACATTAACGTATTGGGAGACTGCATTTGGCCCGGCCGGGGCGCAAAATGCCGTGAATAACAAGAATTATACTACAAATATAAATAAAAATAAACTTAGGTTCTCTAAGTGGAGATTTCAGGACGTCAGACCGTGACGTGGGCGGTCTGCGCAGACTCCCCGGATGGTGTTGACATGGAAACAAGAAAACAACAATGAGCCGCGACTGTCAAAAACCTACCGAATATTACAACACAATAGAAAACAATTATTTGACTATCTCTAGCTCTACAAATCTACAAATATTACCTCGAAAGAAAATAAGAAAAAAAGGAAAGATTGGAGTAGAATTTGGCCCGCTAGAGCAGAAAAATCAGAAAAACAAGGGCCGAGAAAAATCCTGCTAATGTTTACGTATTTGTTAATCATACCTACCTACTGCTCAGAGTTTCTTGTAGATATTTCCGTTAAAATTGATTGAAATCAACTTGAACCTAACTAAACCTAACTGGTGACCTCAAGTTGTGAGAAAATAGAGCAATAATTTATTGCACTTTGCTACGTGGATATAGTCCAAAGTAGTAGTGTTGGAGAAACTGTTACGATTTCAGTCCCTTAAAAATTGAAATGTTAAAGTAAATTTTGTAGTTGTTATAGATATAAGTAGTATTAGACCATTAACTCTACAAAGGTTTATAAGTATGAAACAATAGTTTAGTGAATATGTTATGTATAAATGTAAAATATGCTACTCCATGCTTTACGCAACGATACAAAGTAGTATATTTGTACATACTTCAGTGCCCGAAGTCGAAAGCGTCACACACTGGTCGTGTGTATTACCAGTGATGACTTATGACAGTGAAACGTGGTCTCTTACTATGGGGCCTTAAAGTAACCTAATGAGCAATGGAGAGCCATTGCTAAAAGCCATTGCTCATAATTTGACTTTGAATTTGCTGCGAGATCTAGCCCTCTGGCTATGCTTGGAGTCTCTCTGCGAGATCGAATCAGGAATGAAGAGATCCATAGGAGAACCAAAGTCACTGACATACCTAGAGTGCTAGGTATGTCAGTAACTTTGTTTTTTCCGCTGACCGGTGGTGTCGAACATTTCTCGAATGGAGAACATGTACCAGAAAGCACAGCGTAGGGCGGCCATCCACAAGGTGAACGAATGACCTCATTAAAAGACCGCAGGATAGCGCTGGATGCAAGCCGCTACCTACCAACTGGTCTTATTGACGATCTTTATGGGAGGCCTATGTCCAGCAGCGGACGTCCTATAGCAAATGGGTGGATGATATTTTGTCAATATTTCCACTAAGTATGACACTAAAGATGGCGCTTCAATGTTCGAGATAGTAGAAAGTCTTTAAATGTAAGTTTGACTTGCACTTGGCCTGATAAGTATTTGATATTTATCTGCAACTGTTACAAGCATTTATAAATTAGTAATTAAATTCATTAAATAAGTATTAATTAGCTGCATTATGCTCAACTCGTTTATTTCAATTAGACACGCAGATTGATACAAAATCTAGGACCACTTGAACGTTCGCGGGTAATGATTTTCCCGCGACTAATGTTCATTAAACCGCTACCGGGGGCTTTATTACCCGAAGTGCGATTTTCCAAAAATCAGGTTTAAACCGTAACATTAGACAATAGTTTATTGAATCAGGCGTTACTTTGCGGAAATTCATCTTCAAATTATTTTGAACAAATATTTAGTGTATTTTCCGCTCTGTCGTAGGCATATAAATTATTAAGGGTACCATTTAACAAACCAAATTAAATCATAAACAAAATTATTAATCAATTATCTAAGTGTATCATGGTTCAACTATGTATAGGTTAAGGTTAAGTTAGGTTAAAAAACCGTACAAGTGCAAATCAGGCTCGCACACCGAGGGTTCCATACAGATCCATATATTTATCATCATATTTTTTTTTTACTTTTCTTGTCATACATCGAAAATTGCACATTGTCAAAATAATCAAAAACCTGTTTTAGCACGCACTAATGAAGCTCTTTTATATGATACCTTACATGATACGATTTACTCGCTTTGAATTTTCAACCCATATTCTGTGAATCTAGACCCAATTTTTTGTGATACAAATAAAAATGTTCGGTTTTCAGATTTATTCCTATATGTGTGCTCTGAGACAATGGTTCTGGCCAAATTTTACAGTTATATGTCAACGGGAAGTACCCTGTAGGTTATGGTTTTTGTGAGTGTCGAAATAATCGGTTTTTACGACATAAACGGCTCTAACTTTTTTATACGATAACTGAGAGGTTTTTTTCTCACACAACTGTAAGAGATCATAGATATACGTATACAGTTTAAATTTCAACTCGATATCTTGACGCGATCCCGAGATAATGAGTCTTGACATACACACAGACGGACAGACGGACAACAAAGTGATCCTATAAGGGTTCCGTTTTTCCTTTTGAGGTACAGAACCCTAAAAATATATATTTCTTAGGTTGGGTTAGGCCTAGGTATGTTTAAAAATTAATGAACCTGAAACAAAATCAGAACAATTAATGATTTTGTTTGTAATTCAATTTGGTTTGTTGAATGGTACCCTTAACTTATAGGCCTATGACAGAGTGGAAATACACTAAATATTTTTTTTCAAAATAAGAATTTGAAAATCTAAAACATTTACTTCATAGAATGTTTGTCTATTACATAAAACCTATTGCTAAATGATGTATTGTTCCTTACAAATGAGACAGTTCAAGGATACCCTAACAGTATTTAAAGAAAATTCTTAATTAAAAAAAAAATATTAAGGCAATACAATTTAGTGAGTAGGTAATAAACAGAAAAAATAAATTAAAAAAAAGATGATAATATTTGTAGTATGTAGTTATATTTAAATTTCATTTCATTTCGATCTCGATCGCTTATATGTATTCACATAAGAAATATCAATTACAAAATTCGGCACGAATTTCTAGCATCTTCTTGGAGGCATACCAAGATCTTAACTAAACTAGTTGAATTACTGACTAATGACCCTGACAAAACCACACACTTTTTGATTATTTCTACCAAATTGCAGTTGCCTTCGAGAATAGAAGTTGAATCGCGTTTTTCTAAAATACGCCTGGTTTCATCTTCTGTTTTTCCGGCTTTTTCTAGCATACAGGTAACAAGATTTTTAAAGTTTTCATCAGGTATGAATATTCCTTTCTTTATTTGTATTAATTGAGAGTACATTTCCACAGGGCTGCTTCCACATTGATCAAGGGCATCCAATAATTGTTTTTTAAATTCTGATGAAAACTTCACCGGTTTTAAGGACTGAAACATAAAAAATACCTGTTTAATTTTTTTTAAATTGTTATTATTTTAATATTTATCATAATACATCAGTAACCAGAAACCAGTGATGCAGAATTAAAAAAAAGCTTTATAGGCTACCAGTTTCCTGAAAGTATAACAAAATCCATATATTTTTCTGGTTTCCCAGTTTCCTAACCCCGGTTTCCTAAACGGCCGAAGCGGAGTAAAACAAAGATAGATAACCCTTTATCAGACAACCAATTACAACCCGGTCACAATATCTGTGCACCCGACCTCGTGACGTCATATAACAAAAATAACTGTAATAACAAAACAACAACAAAGCGAAAACATCAAAATTATCGGGACGTGTATCGGCAACGAAGATGCTAACCGTACTGTCGCACCGGGGAGTGCGCGGAGAGGTGACAGGGGAAGCGGGAGAGGCGCCGCATTCCAGCGAGGTGCACAGATATTCTGACCGGGTTGTACAAGAACAACAATTACACATCACAAATACTATACTTATGCCCGTTTTCACCAAAGATCCCTAAACTACACCCTAACTAAGAATCACTTACGCTAAGGGCCCCCCTAAAATTGACCCTTACCTAAATTCGTTTTCACAGCGTTAGGTGACACCTATTTAAGGGAGCCCTTGTAAAGTGACAGTTTAATTTTTAGTCTGTGGTTTCCAAAAACCGTATTTTTACCGGTTAAGGAATTTTGTTGATATTTTATAAAAAAAAACATCAAAATACAAGGAATGTTCTTAATTGATCTAATTATTTGAGTATTTAATAAATAATGCATCATAAATAATAAAAACAAATACATTTTTTGGCTTTATGGAGGATGAAATAGTTGCCAAATTCAAATTAAAAAAAAACTGTCATTCATATTGACAATTACAAGTTACAATTTTAATTTTGTTTTGTTGTGCTTTGATAGTGGTTCTGTAAAGTGTTATTTTGTGCGTGTTATTTTCTGATATTTATAAACTTTCAAAAAGATGGCAGATAAGAGGAAACGTGGTCAAAATTTTACTTTAGAAGAAAAACCTCAAAGCACATAGTAATTGATTAACTGGAGATATAGATTGATTCCTGTAAACAAAGATGATTAGGTGTCAGTATACCTACTTTATATATCTCACAATTCAGTTAATTACTTCATTACTTACCTACCTGTTATCGAAATACTCCATATGGGTGTTCTATTTTGTCCAGTAAATATAACACACTTTCTTTGGTTAACCTGAATCTTTTCACAAAGTCTTGATCATCATACTTCGTGAAAAAATTCACTCTCTCACGGTAAGTGCGTGGTCGCCTAAATAAATTAGGGCTTAGTAGCAAGTCCACTGTTTCGATAGTGTCAATACTCTCCAAGAAATCGCTCGAAACACCTTCCATTTTGCTTTAAAAGTAAAAATACCGCGACAATTGAAACCGCCACTTAACGCTATGGGGCCGACTATCGGCCCCGTAAACTTAGGGGATCCCTTAAAGCTTTAGGTGTCCCTTAACTGTTGGTGAAAACGAATTTACTGTTAGGTGTCCCTTAAATATTGTTAAGGGTCCCTTAAAATTTAGGGATCTTTGGTGAAAACGGGCATTAGGTTACGAAATGCGGCCTTATAGTTTTATGTAATTTTATAAATCAATAAAATATGTTTACGGATAAGGAAATAATTCTGATTATTATTTGGAAAATCTTACCCCGTCCGGAAAAGCATATGAATAATTATAATTTAAAATTACAGAAAAAATAAATATAGCTAATTTTAAATTAGAGTACATATTTATGTCTTTTGTATCAACTTAAGTTTTTAAGTTTAAATTGAGTAATACTTCTTAACAGTTAGAAGTTATTAGACAACAAACGAGAACAACCGAGTGAGAATGTTTGAATACAGTATAGCGAGCCGTTTTATACGAGTAAAAACTTTATAGGTATGCAATAACACAACTAGTCTATTAAACAATAATTGCAACATTTAGCATTTACAAATTAAAATATATCAGTAAATGAAATGACTTGAAAACAATGCCATATGCAAGCCAAACTTGAATGTCAAGTGTTCCGTTACTGCTTTATAGAAATATTTATGAAAAACGAAATTAAATTAAAATCCTAATCAAATGTATAATCATTTATATCGTAATAAAAGAATACTACCATCATCAACATAATTGCGCACGAAACTATCATTTGCGTATCTCATACTGCCTTGACAACATTTAAAAAAAAAATAGGTATTTGTTATCGATTGTCACCAATGCGTAATTATTTTTTAAGGATAATTAAATAATCATTTGTGCGTATTTAAATTCTAGTTCAGTTTTACTACTGGACATAAAATTGGTTATAGGTATAAAAACCTTGCAAGTCTCTTGGGTTGATATAGTTTATAGTAAGAAGGAAGTGTGTCTAACAGAATTATATTAGGCCAAATTTTTCAGTTTTCCGTGAAAATGTCTTTGAAAATTACAGTTCTTCTTTGTTTCGTAATATTTCAATATTTAGAAGCAACATCGCCGTCGGCTTCAGTCTGTCGAAATCCTGATGAGTTGCCGGTAAGAGCCTAAGCCTTCGTCGTAGGCATATAAGTTAAGGGTAGATACCATTTAACAAACCAAATTAAATCACAAACAAAATTAGTAATTAATCATCAAACTGTATTATGGTTCGGCTATGCTTAGGTCAGGTCAGAGAAAAAAAATTAATGAACCTGAAAAAAAATTAGATTATTCCGTTAAAAATAATTTAAAAAAAAAACAGATCTAAAAGTAATATTTAACAAACCTGTTAAAAGTTACATATATTATAATTTTAAGATCCTTAGCATAATTTTGAAAAGGTTATAGATAAATTTACATAAATTCAGTACAGGTATTTATGATGCAGAATTTTTTACAAGCTTGCGATGTATGCACCTATGTTTGTAGGTAAATTATGTTTGTTCGGGTGGAATCTTGCAACGCAATTTTGAAGCAGATAGCTTCGACCAATTGGGTATCAAAATATGAATGAGCTTGCCGAGAATAACTCGGAAAATGAAATAAAACTCTGGATACTACTAGCGGAACTTTTTAAAACTATTTAATCAAAAACTTAGTTTTAGTAAAATGTTTTCTTCTTTATATAAACTTTAATTTGTTTAGCATAAGGCCATTCGTAATTGGATAGGATTGGAGAGATATCAACCTTATCTTTCTGGTACATTTATAGTTTATTCTAAGATTAATTTTAATATGTTGTTACAGGAACTTATCAAGTTTCCAGAGGCAGCAAGAGATCTACTCATTGAGGAATCGTACAACTGTGCCGACGACCCCAGAATAGTGCCTTGCTACTACGTTCCCGTCATGCAAGGGAATTACTATTGCAGCGACAGATTTAAAAATTTTGTATGTTGTACTGTACTAAATTTAGGATTGGCCGACAGAAATACTGGAAGGACTAATCACCTTATTTTCGATCCCCTATTCCCACCAAAATGCAACATAGGAGCTGTGGTTGATTACTGTGAAAGTATTGTAGATGTTACTGATGAAGTGACTGGTTGTGATAAATTGTTTGCGTATTATAAATGCTTCCAAAAATGTACTCCTTGTGATCCTGATGTCATGTTACAGAGTAACAGAACTCAGATAGAAAATGTCTTGAACTTGCCATAAAATACTTTATTGTACTATCTATTATGTGGAAATCAATCTAATGTTCTCTGGTATAGGTACGAGTTGGTATTATTTTTTTATTTTAATTTAATACCTATGTTGCATATGATTGTAAACCTATGACAAAAATAAAAGAGTAATATCTGAACTTGATCATTTTATTGATATAGGTACCTATATTTATTTCGACGGAGAGAATTTCATCGTAATCAATAGCGCACTAATGCTTTTGTTTAATGAAAACGTGTTGTCTATTTTTAACTATGAACGTTATTAATTAGGTCTAAGTAGTCCACCCAACTATGAAGGGGCTGTTTTCTCTCTGCGAGATTGAATCTGAAATGAAGAAGTTATGTAGATAAATTACGTTCACCCTAAGACACGGACCACACTGTACCGTAGCCTATCCAGGTTTTTCTTTAAAAGTATCTAGTTTCCAAAATCTAACCACCCACGAGCCTAGAAGTCCCTTTTGGTTGACTCTTACGACAAGCAAGAGATGGTCTACACAAGGTGCACGGCAGCCGGCTTGCGTTGGATGCAAGACTCTTGTAACCAATCTTATTTTCTTCTATTTTTATATTCCGTACATAAATTCCAAAGAACTCATCGGTACGGGACCAGGGATTTGATCCCACGACCTTACGATTGTAAGGCGGGTGTCACTACCTCTTGACCACCATGGCCATATGGTATATCCTTTACAGAATAGTAAACTATGCATTTTTTAGGGTTCCGTACCTCAAACGGAATAAACGGAACCCTTATAGGATCACTTTGTTGTCCGTCTGTCCGTCTGTGTGTATGTCAAGACTCTTTATTGCGGGAACGCGTAAAGATATCGAGTTGAAATTTAAACTGCATACGTATATCTATGGTCTCTTGCAGTTGTGCAAAAAAAAACACTTCTCAGTTGTCGTTTAAAAAAGTAAGAGCTTTTTATGTCGTAAAAAACCGCATATTTCGACACTCACAAAAATCAAAACCTACAGGGTACTTTCCGTTGACATAGAACTATGAAATTTGGCGAGAAGAATTTTCTCAGAGTACACACATAGGAATAAATCTGAAAACTGTACATTTTTATTTAAATCACAAAAAATAGGGCCTCAAAAATCACAAAATATGGGTTCAAAATTCAAAGTGAGTGAATCGTATCATGTAAGATATGATATAAAAGAACTTTATTAGAACATGCTAAAACAGGTTTTTAATTATTTTAACAACGTGTTTGCACGGAACCCTGGATGTGCGAGCCTGACTCGCTTTTTTCCGGTTTTTTTAAGGTTCCGTATCTCAAAAGGAAAAAACGGAACCCTTATACTACACTTTGTTGTCCGTCTGTCCGTCTGTCCATCTGTGTGTATGTCAAGACTCTTTATCTCAGGAACGCGTAAAGATTTCGAGTTGAAATTTGAACTGTATACGTATATCAATGAACTCTTGCAATTGTATAAAAGAAAAACATCTCAGTTTTCGTTTCGCTTTGGTCGCGTCTGTCAAGCCGTACGATAGAAGAAAGGGGCAGGGGGGACTCCAGAGCCTCCAGTAGATATTTGGCAGAGCCATCCCAAAGGTGAGAGCATTATTCCATGAAAGATTTGAAGCAAAGTGTTGTGCATGAGCCAAAAAAGTTTCTGTTTCTAACGCAACGCGCGCATGGTACAGCTGGTTAAAAATAAAGAACCGGAAGAACTATGGGCCAAAATCACCTCGGTCCGGCTACTTGGCAGACTCCAAAAGAGATGGCGCGACGACCTTGACATCTTTGATAAGAACTGGTACACTAAAACACAAAACCGTCAAATCTGGAAAGATCAGGGGAGGCCTTTGCCCAGCAGTGGGACACGACAGGCTATAGCAACAACATCAACAGCAATAGTCACCACGTTCCCTTTCTTGAAGCATTTTGTTGAATTGTCAAATCTTGTCAAAAATACTTTACTGTATTAAATATTATCATCAATGGATTATTTAAACAAGTTAGTAGTTTTGCGATTGGTAGGTACTCCCCGCATTTATTTATTTATTCGCAAGATCACATATTAAGTTATAACATATATTAAGTTATAATTAGATCTTAATATAAGATTAATTAACTTAGGTTCATGTCACCCTGTTTCATTTCAACAATTGTGTTAAGTACCTAGACCAATTATTGATAAAAATGCAAGACAACACAATTTCATATAATTGACATAGATGGTACATTTTTAGTTTTGACAAAAGTCTCAGAAGAAAAGTAGTTAGTTTTGATGTACCGAATAAGCCCCTAAGAGGATGCTAATTGATTAGAAATAACCCTGTATATGCATGAAAGATTTCAAGAAGTGCTCTAAGTCTCTATGTGACAATTATATCAGAAGTCAGGTCATAATTTGTAGACAAACCAAAGTATAGTCCCTCGGATTTGCAACTTGAAGTGGCAGTAGGCAGGCCATCATTATTTTATACTTCCTAGAACGGATGGCTGATAGACTCCTAAAGATTTCGAATGGAGGCCACGTACGTACCAACAAGCACAGCGTAGAACGTCCTCCGGCATCGTGGACTGATGATCTAATTAATATCGCAATTAGGTATAGATGCTCTAGATGCAAGCCGCTCTATCTTATTAGAAATCAATGGGATAGGCCTATGTGCATTGTAGGACTTCCTACGACTGTTAATAACTATGACGTCTGATCAATAGTCTAAGTGTATTCTTAAATATGCACCATAAATAGTGGTGTATGGATACCTGCCTCTTTCTTCTATCGTACGGCTAGACAGACCCTTTTATGGTGGACATTCCGCGCGTTAGAATTAAGCGTTTCGAATCCTCATTCCTCATACGAACAACCAGAATGTGGAACGCTTTGCCAAAGTCAAAGTCAAAGTAAAAATCTCTTTATTTCGTAGACACATTACATGTACTTGAAATCGTCCGATAACATTCAAAAATAACATTAGTAATAGTTATGCATAAATAATTTGTCTTAATAAATAAAAGTACGTAATTTACAAAATTTTAAATATCAAAATAATATGTAATAACATAAATTTTAAATTATTAGGCAGAGATTAGTCCACAGGACTAATCTGGCCTGGGTCTGTCTTCCCGCTTAAGTACAACGTGGGTGTCTTCAAATCCCGAGTAAATAGGTATATTCTAGGTAAGCGTGCTATACCCTAGACCGCATATCTGCTCAACATCAGGCAGTATGTAATCAAACGCAAACCTATACGGAATAAAACATAAAAAAAATCTTATCTCATAAGTAGTAAAATGATACATATATCTACCTAACACGTGCTGCTTTCAGGCCGGATCCATTTTATTGTTCTGTGATGTGTTAAACAATCAAATAAACTGGTTTATAAAATAGAGAAGCAATCAAGCGTCTCCACGAAATTAACAAAACATTAAAGTTTGATTTGATGACCAAGACATTTCCTCAATAAACTTTCTACCTGTGTTCAGTAATATACATTAGAGTTTGATGAGGTACTTAGACATTTCCTCAATAAACTTTCCACCTGAGTTCAGCAAAATACTGATAAGACGCTAGAATACTAACAATAAGCTATCATCACGATAAGAGAACAAAGATCTTTTTTCGCACAATGCGTCTTTTTTTAAGTCTACTCAAGATGTCGAATTCAAGTACACAATGTTTTTGTCTACCGGTGTCGGAGCCTTACATCAGCGTACAGCGCGCCTTACATCAGCGTGACATCTATGGCAAATTTTGAACAACTTTTACTATGGGATCAACAGTGTAAACGTAAAAAAAACCGGACAAGTGCGAGTCAGGCTCGCACATCGAGGGTTCCGTAAGTGTTTTAGCATGTCCTAATGAAGTTATTTTATATGATACCTTACATGATACGATTTACTCACTTTGAATTTTGAACCCATATTATGTGACTTTTGAGACGCTATTTTTTTGTGATTTAATTAAAAATGTACAGTTTTCAGATTTATTCCTATATGCGTCCTTTGAGACAATGCTTCTGGCCAAATTTCATAGTTCTATGTCAACGGGAAGTACCCTGTAGGTTTTGTGCAAAATATGCGTTTTTAACGACATAAACGGCTCTAACTTTTTTATATGATAACTGAGAAGTTTTTCTTTTACACAACTGCAAGAGACCATAGATATACGTTTACAGTTTAAATTTTAACTCGATATCTTTACGTGTTCTCGAGATAAAGAGTCTTGACATACACACAGACGGGCAGACGGACAACAAAGTGATCCTATAAGGGTTCTGTTTTTTCCGTTTGCGGTACGGAACCCTAAAAACAGCTATTCCATACTTTTTGTCGAAAGTCTATAAAAAATCGTATGGGACAGCATTTTTTTTACGTTTTCACTGTTGGTCCCATAGTAAAATTTGTTCAAAATTTGCCATAGATGTCACCGCTTAAGGCTCCGACACCGGTAGACAAACACAGTGTTTAATGGCGTATAATATAAGCGCGCCGTAAAAAATCAACTTGACATCATCAATCCACTTAAAACATACATACGGAAAATACACTGGATACAAGCCTTATTTAACAAGCTTATTTAAACCTTCAGGTAATATCAGTCTTATCTTATAAGTAGTAGGTACATGTTACCCTTTATTTACCTAACTATTTCATGTAGGTAAACACAGGCAATCTTTGATACAGGGTAGAGAGTTGACGCCGACTTTAAATGAAATCACATATTTTGGCTAATGTCAATATGTATTCACAAGATACACCGACAGTTAAATTATATAATTGCATTATGTTAAATTGAATGATGTATGGGAGTGAAGCTTGGACATTAACCCTAAAAGAAGATAATAAACTCTTAATAGCAGAGAGGAAAATAATGCGGAAAATTCTGGGACCAACCCAACGAGAGGACGGTAGCTGGAGAGTAAGGAAGAACGCCGAGATAGAGGATTTGGTCGCTGAACCCAATATCATAGCTGAAACTAAGGCCCAAAGACTACGCTGGGTGGGCCATCTGCTGAGGATGGGGGAGGATCGCAGTGTCAAGAAGGCCTATCTTGGGGTAGCAAGCGGCCGCCAACCCGTCGGTCGGCCCAAATACCGTTGGACTGACGCCGTGCGGTCCGATCTGCGTGAGCTCCAGGCGGACGAGTGGGAAGAGACAGCGCTGGACCGTGACCAATGGCAGTCTCTGGTGTCGGAGGCCAAGACTAATTTTGGGTCGTTGCGCCAGAGGAGTGAGTGAGTGTGAGTGATTATATTAAATATACGCTGCATAAAACCTAATCCTATTCTAAACATACAGTGAAGGTCCGTGTCAAATATACCACATAAACTTCCTCTAAACAAAATACTGATAAGTAATAATTATAAACATATTAAGTGTGTATCGTGAGTTTAAAAGAGAAGTCGGAGCATCTACTCCTCTCAATTTTGGTGAAATAATAACCTCATTTTTGTTATTTCTGGCTCAGAACTTTAATACCTCTCTTGTACACTCACAATTAAACTATTTGTATCATTATTTTAACTAATTAGAATGTAGTATTAATTAATTACGCATTTCGATTTTTTACTACTTTTAAACCTATAAAAAGGCTTATAAAAGCATAGTCAAGTAATCATTTCACTGAATACTAGACTAGACTAGAGAATAAAACTAGCGTTTATCCGGGGCATAAATAAATTTTGAAAAAAAAAATCATGCACAAGCAATTTATTTTGATTTGTTTTGCTATTCTCAACTACTGTTATTCACAATCACAAACGGAGTTTAAACGAAATCCCGATGAATCTCCGGTAAGATAGTTTTAGTAAAATTGTACTTATCTTAAGATGACAGACATGAATATGACTGTAGGTTCTTTGTATTTTCATTAAGAACATTATTTACCATGGCCCAGTCTACCACAGTACCGAAAAAGCGTAGAAATTGTTACTTCGTATTCCTAAATTCAGTAGTGCCACTAGGGATAAACGAACCACCGTTGTTAGTCTATCGCACCCATGACCCAATGTATGTAAAAAAGTAGTTGGTTGCGTATACGGAAAAAAATATTCTTCCATTGCAACTAGTTGCGTACAAAGAAGAAAATCTTCTCATTGGCAACCAGTTGCGAATATTGGTTGCGTACGCGGCCGAAAACAAAAAAACAGCTCATGGTTCGAAACAACTAAAGACCCGGAAGTCAATGGACTTAATGTATGGAAGAGCTGATTTATTTCTGCGATATCAATATTCATCAATATTGATCACAGAAAAAGTTGTTCATTTTTATGTACTACAGACGTTTTAAAAAGATTGTGTGAATTTATCAGTAACCCTTGAGCTTTTAATTGTATATGCTTTGTATATTTTTTTAATTTCATGTTTTAAACCTTGTCAGATTATTAATTTTCCAAAAACATTTATTGAATGCCACAAAACGTTTATTTAAATTGCTTATGAAACATTGATTGTCATTCACGTTAATACTAAACAAAATAAAAAATCCTTCCTCAATATATACAAAATAGAGACTAAAAATCGAAAAAAAGACTATGTCCTTGTGGCAGGGCGCCAAGGTTTATCGAATTAATTTATTTTTCTCTAAATTTTTCAAAGTTTTTTAATAAATTTAGCAAACATTTTTGTTCTATTGCCTTAATCCACAGATATGTTGCTGTCACATAGATTTCTAAAAAAGTAATTTATCGTTTCAGGAAATAGTAACAAACCAAACTGTTCAAGAAGGAATTATCAACGCATATTACGATTGTGTCGACGATTTTAGAAAAGTTCCCTGCTACTTAGATCTTCTCACCGCTGGGAAATATTCCTGCAGCGAAAATTATAAAGCAATCGCTTGTTGCGTTATATTTAAACAAGGATTCAACGACCCAACAACTGGTGCATTTGATAGGAAAGCATTTGCTTCTTCGTTCCCAAAAAAATGCAATGCTCTTGCATTAGTAAATTATTGTGAAGATAAATTAATTAAGACAGAAGACTCGACTCCATGTGATCTAGCCCTTCAGAGATTTTTTTGTTTCCAAACGCATACTAGATGCGAGTATGATGTATCATCTAGCAGTACTACGAGGGCTTAAATACTAGGTGTTGTTTTGAAAAGTGCAGGAACTTTCAATGCTCATAATTAAGAACAACTTTTACTAAGGGACCAAGAGCGAAATTCCAAAAAATCAACTGTTTCATAGTTTCATTTCATTTTTAACTGACTTCCAAATATAAGGTTTTGTATTTGTTTGTATGTATTTTTTGTGTTATGTTCATCGATATTTTTGCCAATTGTGAACTGTTTTTTTTTGTTTGGTAGCTTATACTTCAGAGATTGTTCCATTTAAATTTTATTTCAAGCGGCTGACTCATTTTTGAACAATCAATAACAATGTGAAATTTACTACATCCATGATACATCGATCTGTTCGAATTCTGTATACAGTTGAAGTCGACTATGCAATTTTTGGTGAAAATAATTAGATAATTACCTCTACAGAGATTCAATTAAAAAGATTGCGAAGTGAGACCAGACTATGTAATGTAATGTACAGTAATTCAAAAATCCATTAATAATGGTAAATAAATTCACAGAGTAAAAAAACACATTGAATGCTTAGTTTGAAAAGAATTTCATATTTTCTAATTTGATTTTTGTTGAAGGCCGCCATTACGCCGCCATATTTTACAAGCAATGTCAAAAGATACTAAGATACAAAAAAATGTTGTTATGTAAAATCAACGTAGTTTAAAGTCATCTTTTTTTTTGTTATTAATTTTATTAGATTTAGGGTCCTTTTGTAAAGCCTTTCCAAGCAATATTGTTCAAATCTTTTTTTCTTAATGTATATCCCAAAAAGCACAGACCCTGGAGTCTGTGGAGTGTAACAATTAAATAAAAAAAAAATAAAAAAAAAAAAAGATCCAAAAATATGAAATTCCTTTAAATGAAGATTGTTATGAAAGAAAATAATAGGAAAATCATTTTCCAAAGCAAATAATTAAGTACTGTACAAGGTAATGGCCTTAGCTCGATATATTATAGCATTATTTATTTTACGTATGGAACAGCTGACTACTGCTTCGATTACCTAATTAAGAGCATATTTCACCTCTAAAAGTCCTTGCATTTTCAAAGCAGCAATTTGTGTAACTAAAGTAATGTATTTCTGCCAGTAGCAAAAGATTTGAAATTAAAAACCTTTAAAAAGACCTGTGTGTTTTTTTATAAATAAATATTTTTTGGGACATCTTACACACGGCCTCTGACCCTAAACTAAGCAAAGCTTGTGATATGGCTGCCAGAGACTGATATGCTACATATACTTATTTTTTAATACATACTTATATAGATGGTAACTAAATAACACCCAGACACAGAGCAAACACTTATGTTCATCACATAAATATTTGCCCTGGGATGGGATCCAACCCACGCCTCTTTGATCCAGAAGTTAGGGTCACTAACCAGTAAGCCACCGAGGCAGTCATACTTATATTGAAGTCAACTTTTATTTCGTTTTCGTTTACTTAATATACCTACTTAGATTTCTATATTAGTTCACATGCCTCCTAAACGGTCCACTGATAAAAGTGTGTAAACATTTCACACTTGAACTATTGATTTAGTAAGCTCGATTACAGAGACGCCAGCGTAAATTAATTAGCAACGTAAAAAGCGTTTTATCAAATGCCTAAAGTGAAAAATAAACAGAACTATGCTATTTAGCTAATATAGTTACGCTGGCGCCTCTGTAATCGGGCTTAACGTGAAAGTAATTTGTTACTAATCCACAGTGCATGACTGCATCGTATGTGATGTTAAATCCTTGACCGCGTCCTATAAACGCTTACTAAATGACACATATTGTACACTTGTACACATTATATTTCTCACCAGAAAAATACTAAAACGTTCTTAAAATATTATTATGATTATCAATGTATAGGATTTTTCATATTCGAAATACCTACTCATATTATTTTTTTGTTATAAAAGATTATTTTTGCACAAATTAGCATGACCGACTTCACCCGTGTACTGTACTGTACTGTACCAGCCTTTTTTTAATAGTCCACTGCAGGACGTAGGCCTACCCACGAAAGGTGATTGGGCCATATCCACCACGCTGGCCCAGTGCGGGTTGGTGGATTCACATACACCATCGAATTTCTTCTACGGATGTATGCAGGTTGCCTCACGATTTTTTCCTTCACCGAAAAGCCCATGGTGTGGAATTCCGTACATAAATTCCAAAGAGCTCATTGGTACGGGACCGGGGATTCGAACCCACGACCTCACCATTGTAAGGCGGGTGTCACTACCTCTCGACCACCACGGCTTCACCCGTGTACAGAATTCGCGAATATTTCGCACGGATCGATGTAGCATTTTTCACATTATTGTTGATTCAAAATGGCTCAGCCGATTTCGATAAAATTTGAATGGAACCAATTTCCAAGTATACTCTTTCCAATAAAAAAAAGAATTATTGAAATCGGACCACTACGAAAAAAGTTATGCGTAGTTATACATAAAAAAAAATATTCGCGTCGAATTGTATAGGTATAAAATCTAATTTTATTCTGATAAATAAAGCAATCGTGCGTATTTATTTATCAGAATAAAAGTACTATCATTTATGTGGTAAAATAGAATATCACACACGCACACTCGCGCAAGCGCCCTGCGCCGCTTAAACGAAACAGCAGGAGCAGGGATGCATTTTCGCCGCGGTAGAAAGAGAGGCGGATATTATGCCGCGCCGGCGGCGGTCAACTGTCCCCCGTCTTACGAATTTTAGATCATTTACATGTGTCCTGACGCGAGTTCAACATTTTTTACCCACCCCAAAAACTGCACAAAGCCGCTAAGAAAGTTTTTACTTAAAAAAAAAAAATAGTAATGGACTTTTTTATGAATATCGATTCTTCACGTACCTTTTATAATTATATTCTTAAATTATTAGGTACAAAAGGAAGACAATACCCACAATCGGTGAAATAAAACTAAAAAAGAAAATAAATCAAATTTATTTGTTGTTTTGAAGTAGTTTTTTTCTGGCTTTACCAAAATTTATTATGAAATCAAAAATTGCTGTGTAGAATCGGTTATCTGAAAAAGAAAAATTAAATATTATTTATAACACATAAATATTTAGTAAAATGACAGGTAATTTTATTATTATGATCCAGATTAATAGTCATTACGAATAATTACAATACAAATTGATAATACTCACTAAGTTATTGAAAACAAATTAATTATACCAATCATCAAATGATTGTGAACGAACATAATTATTTTGGTCATAATAATAAACGATACAAATATATTATATTTGTTTTTAATATTTGTGTTTATCTGTGTTTCTTACACAGTTATTTCAATGGTATGTTTTTACAGCCTAGTGTTCTAAATAAATTATATTTACAATACTTATACACGTTACTTTAAAAAACTTAATCAATTGAAACGGGTTATTATTCTTAGTAAAATAAATAAAAAAAACAAATAGGTACACTAAAAAATGCAATAAATTATGTCCTACCTTATTGCACTAAAAAAAGGTTAAACTATAATACTTGTGATGGTTTAAGTGTAATTAATCTTACAGCACTCCTAGCACAAGTTTGTCATGTTTTTACGAGTTCGGTAGAGTTAGCGGAAACGCGTATATGAAAACTAAACTTTGCTAAATCTTTAACAATAGATAGCGTTTTACAAATCCCATAGAACATTGTAGTAAACTTCAACTCTATCGAGGCTCGTGAAACACTTGACACACGTTTACTTAGTATACAAGTTTATCAAACTCACCTGCCGAAAAAAACTAGTCCTCGCCATAGTAGTAGTCTTCTTTTCCAAATGCTGGTAAAAAAAAAAACAATTTTTATATATTTTATACTAAAAAATATTATGAACACCGTATACACGATTATTTGAACGGTCGAGCCGTTATGCGTCCGACCGGTTTCAGACTAGTTAGTACTCCTTCTTCAGGGAATACGCGCGCCCCCGACAACGGATAGCGGCTAGACCGTTCAAATAATCGTGAGTTGTATCCGGTGTTCACATAAATTTTAATAATGAATCCTCACGCTAGTTTTTATATTTTATACGTCTCTGTAATTTTTAATTATAGCCTACTACTTAATTATGATTAAACCAATTAGGTACTGATAAAACTAAAAAAGTTTTTAGGGTTCCTTACCTCAAAAGAAAAAAAAAACGGAACCCTTATATCTTAGAATATTTTTTGTGCAGATGTGACTTGTGGGGGTGATCCTAATGCTCAGCTTGACTGCGGATACAACTGAAACGTTGCCCCAATAACTACATAGATCCAAAATTATGCCCGAGAATTTGATGCATCCATGACAAATGCGTTTGAAAAAATGGATTCTTCTTTGATAAAAACATTATTTTAATCGTTAAGTATGACGATTGCTGTTAGTAATAAATAATCAGTATTAACTTTATCTACTAGCAGTTACAGTATACTCGTACTTCGCGGTACATATCTTTAACTGAATCCTTATAAGCTTATCTATCGACTCGTTCTTGAGAGATTTGGTTCATGCTCATAAATATTGTTAGGATTGAGATACTAGATCTTGCCAAATATTAATTATCAAAATCAGCTGATCAATAGACTGATTAATATTTGGCAAGATCTAGTATCTAAATCCTAACAATATTTATGAGTATGAACCAAATCGCTCAAGAACGAGTTGAGAGATAGGCATATGAAGAGTCAGTTAAAGAGATGTGCCGCGAGGTTTACTGTTCGGAGAACTACTAGTGGATAAAGTTAATACTGATTATTACTTATAGCAATCCTCATACTTGACGCAGCGATTGATGTTTTTATCAAAGAAGAATCCATTTTTGCAATCGCATTTGTCATGGATGCATCGAATTCTCTGGTATAATTTTGGATCTATGTAATTATTGCGGCAACGTTTCTCACAGTTGTATCCACAACCAGGCCGAGCATTAGGATCACCTCCACAAGTCACATCTGCACAAAAAATATTCTAAGAGGTACAGATAGCGGCACGTAAGCTTAGCGCTGAGGGTAGTGTGAAAGAGATGGCTGCGCATGGTGACCGCTATACCAATCCAATGCGCAGCCATTCCCTTCACACTTTGCTCAGCGCTAAACTTACGTGCTGCTACCTGTACTTATAATTATAAAAAAAGATAAAACCTTGTTGTAAAAAATACTATTTTAAATATGATTGGATTATGGTTACCTATTTATAGGGAGATATTCTAAATTTCATGTAATAGTAAGTACGACGTTTTACGACGTTTAAATTTTTTTACCAAAACTTTTAAACATAACTTAACAACAAATATAACATGAGATCAATCACAAGCCTAATAAGGCCGACGTCCGAAAAAATCAATGAGAAATTACAAATTCAGTTCAAAAACCAATGTTCACTTTTAATGCTTTAAATATTAAGTGGAAGCTATAGATAACATCATAGAATAAGTAAAAGGCTTGGTGCCTTTTACTTTTCCGGACAAAACTACTGATCGTTATTTGGAAAATCGCTAAAAATATAGACGAATTCTATAAAATAGACATTGTTAACTTACAATTAGGACATTGTGCTTCAGGAACACAACTACCATTATCAAGTCTGTAGTACCCATCTTTGCACTTGCATCCTTGATTACATGTGATGGGGTCAATGCAGAGTATCGGGCCTCCTACTTGAGAACAGTTTCTCCACCCACACCCACCGTTGACGCAGGAGTCGTACACTTCATTATTGGATGCATTACAAGCAGGAGCTAGAAAAGACGTCAAATGCCATAATTTCGTAATAAAACACGCCTTACCAAATAACTAATTTAAAAATTAGTAAAACATGTCCTATTTAAAATGAAACTATGTTTGTATCAAAATTTATTCATTTTATCACAATATCTTTTTGCAAAAAATAGCATGACTGACTTAAACCGTGTACAGAATTAGCAAATATTTCGCACGGATCGATGTAGCATTTTTCACATTATTGTTGATTTATCAAAAATGGCTCAGCCTATTTCAATGAAATTTAAATGAGACCAACTTCGAAGTATACAATGTTATAAAAAGTTATGCGTGGTTATACATAAAAAAATATATATAAATATATTTATATAATACGCGTCGAATTGAATAGGCACCTCCTCCGTTTCGTCGGTCAAAAAACGGACCATTTGAGAACCTTTATTTTTTCGGGAGTAAGTTGAAAATGAATCAAATGAACCAACAAATTGGTACTATGAATTATGAAGTAAAATATTTTTTGAAGTGCTGATTACTACTTCTGTAAAAAACAAAATAGACAACGCCACTAATCTATCTACTACAGTAAGTAACAGGGTCCAGAGTCCAGACCATCTGATCGGAGGAACCTTGTAGGTATTTTTTTCTGTTTCACGGAAACTATTTACTACAAACTGATTTTTGAATATTCAAACTACTTAAACTATCACTTACAGCATTTTTCATGAGTAACACAGCTCTTGGTATTAATATCGTAATAGTATCCGTCTTTGCAGTCGCATTTATTCAACTGCGGCACGCATGCTATCCTCGGGCAGAATCTAGGATTGACATAATTATTGGGACAACGTCTGCCGCAGTTCGTTCCACAGCCAGAATGCGCGTTGGGATCGCCTCCACATGACGCTATATCATAGAAAATATAGCATTAGTATAAATATACGTATAATTTTACTCCACATATTCCTTTAAGTTTACCATTTATCAGCTTTCAATGGCTCTCTGCTAAATAATAGCTCAGATGCTGATGACGAAAATATTTCTGTCTTTTCGTCTTTCACGCTAGATTTTAAAGTACTCTGCCATACTTATATAAAGCTTTATTGAATTGTTTGCGTGAATAAGCCAACCTTGTGAGGCCTTAATCTTTTATTCGAAAATTAATTAATTAATTTACTTTATTGTTAAGTACATTTCATGCACAAAGAGCCAAACGTAACATATGACAAATTTTAAAATTTGGAGCAATGATGCGTACAGTAAAATCGTTATAAGTAAGTTGTTGTATATAGTTCAACTGTGTTTAGCCAAACAAAGTTGTCAACTATTAAAGGTCAGATCCCTCGATAAAGGACTAAAAGCAGAGCATACAAAAAAGTACTTACGACATTGGTTAATGGGTATGCAAACACCTTTTTCATTTCTTACATATCCATTTTCGCAGACGCACCCTTTTTCACACGTTTCATTACAGTTTAGTGGGAAGCCAACTTGAGCGCAAGTCTTGGCTTTGCAAGTAGGGTTAGAGCAATTTTCAAAAACTTCATTATTGGGACAAATATCCGCTGCAAAAAGTTTTGAATTGTAGTAATAATTATTCTGATAACAGTTAGGTATGCTTTGATTAAGATATAGTTTTGTAACTCTCGTATACAGGGTTATTTTTAATCAATTAGCATCCTTTTAGGGGCATATTCTGTACATCAAAACTAACAACTTATGTCCTGCGGCTTTTGTCAAAATTAAAAAAAATAAATTGGCGTTCCATAAAAAAAATATTCACCCGTGACCAAATGTATGGAACAACTCATTTTTTATTTTGAGTTTTGACAAAAGTCGCAGAACAAAAGTTGTTAGTTTTGATGTACAGAATATGCCCCAAAAAAAATGCTAATTGATTAGAAATAACCCTGTATATTATGGTTTTGTAATTCACATCCGTACGTCTAAAGCATAAAAATAAAACAAAATGCAAGCCGCTCTTGGTTTCATTGCAGATCAATAGAGGAGGCCTATGTCCAACAGTGGACATCCTGTGGCTGAAATGACAAATGTCGTTAGAGGTCGATCACTCTACGTCATATCTCGGGTACCACTCGGTAATTGCCTTGGTTCATCTGTGAATACTCACTGTAGCCTGACAATAAGTGTACTTACTTACGAGTATGTCATCGATTTTAGTATGAAGTTCTCATTCCATGACTTTTTGAGCTGCATGGATTTTATAAATGTGCTTATGATAAAGTAGGTAAACTTACTGCATTGTTCTGCTCTAACGCATTTATGTTGCTTAGAATCGAAATAGAAGCCATTTAAGCAATCACATCCATTCGGATTGCATATTCTGGCGCAAGGTCCTAATTTGTTGAGGTCGCGGCAACGCTTGCCGCAATTTACTCCACAACCAGCCCTAGCATTGGGATCCCCACCACATGAAGCTGGAGGCAAAAAAAAAGGTTATTTTTCAATGTTATTTAGAAAGGATGTTTATCAACACTCAATAAACTTATCCCATAAACATTTTGCCAGACGCCATTTTTAAGTGCTAGTGCAAAAAGAAAAGTTATAGAGTTTGTGCAAAAAGAGAAGCGTCGTAGGTGAGGTCGCATGTGTGTCATTTTACTAATTGTGTTACGTCGAAAACACTGCTCTGTCATTGCTAGCTAAACTTGTTTGATACTTCGTAGGTCAGACACCAATTCGGTTTTCATCAGGACTCGCATCTACCAAGTATAATCGGTATCTTGGCTGCTGACAAAGAATATATAATAACACTCTGATGATTAAAATCTTGTTATTAGTTCACCGTAACGCCACAACGGTTCTCTTTTTGCACTCACTCTATAAGGTACCTATCTATTAAGGTGCATTGTGTGATATTAAAGAGCATTGGCTTTGAGTTATCCGAGTAGCCCATATTACTTTTTCATCTTATGTAAACGTTACCAGTTTTCATAACTACAAAAACAAGCTGAAGAAATTCAAAGATTTTTTTTTTTAATTTAGTCGCTTTTTTACAGAGGAAAGGCTGATATAGAGACTTAAAGCTTTTATACAGTGCACTCGTATGTACTACTCATGGCACTGATTCTTTGGAATACAAGTTCCGTTTTCATTTCTTACAAATCCATCAACACAAACGCAACCGGGTTAGGATAAACCGTGTGCGAAGAACACGGTTTATCCTCAGGTTGTGGAGCGCAAGACTTGGAAAATCCTAGCTCATTGCAATACTGTTAGTCGCAGTTTGCGCCAGGGCATATAACATAACGCTCATTTACTGGACATTGGTTTGCTGAACAGGTACAAACAATGTTATTAATGTGTCTCCTGTTTTATTTGTTTATTGAATTGGTGACATCAGTAAATTTTCTACTGCCATTTAGACAAAATTATCACAATTATTATTAACTAGCTGACCCGGTTAACTTCGTTTGACTATCTGTCAACTGTCAATGACACTCAGAAATCAGAAACCTTCTTTGGCTCATGCACAACGACTGTGCTAAAGATTATCACATGCAAACTATGCATTTGATATGCATAGTTTACGATTACATAAAGGATATACAAACAAACAAACATTCATTTGTATATATATATATATATATATATAGGTTTTTTTTTTAAATTGAATTATATTTAATAATGACAATACTACACTACTACATAGAAAGCAATTGGATCATCCACAGACCCTTTAAGTTCTAAAGATAATCCAAGTACTCAAACCCACTGCCAGTTGGCAGCGTGCCCAGCATGCTGGCAGCATTATATAGGTTGTATTGTTTCATCTGTACCCTAATTTTGATTGACCAAATCGAAGCGAAGGTCTATACTTCCACACGAAGATTTTGCTTTCGTCTGTCTCGATGTTGATTTTTATCCACAGGTTGCATTTTTCAACGAATCTCGACGGAACTTTGTACACAGTTTCTATTTTTGCTGTCGGTAATTTTTGATTAGACGGCAATTCCCTCAAAAACGGGAGAAATTAGCTAGTGCGCTATTTATCAGCTCATTTCGGTAATATTTGGCAACATTGTTTAATATATAAATCTTAAAAAGATTTGTGAGTATGAACTATATCGGTTTGATTAGGGTCGAGATAAAGGCTTATGAATACAAGATATCGAGCAATTCTTAAATTAATACAAACTATAGTGTTCATGTTAAATCCATGTATTCACTGAGGATACACAGTTTCTGAAACATTCTGTAGACGTTTCAAGGAACTGATTTGTTTCCGTGTTCCACACGGTAGAATTTACAGAAACAAAATAACTGTCTCTGGAACATTAATTTTTATTTCGAAAATACGTAGATTTTTTCTAATACAGAGTTTAAAAACAATTGTTGCTCAATGAATACACGGCTTAATCCTAGGAATTGGAGCTTATATATGGATATGATACTCACGACATTTTTCGCGTGGAACACATTTATTGATAATGCTATTATAGTAAAATCCATCTTTGCAATCGCAAGCGTTTTCTCCACAAATGGCCGGACAAGCTACGGGGCCTTCGAAGCCAACGTTAGAACATTGCTTGTCACAATTGGTGCCACATCCTGACATAGCATTCGGATCTCCACCGCAGGAAGCTGAAATGAAAACATTAGATTTTATGTTTTTAATTAATAACATTTTTCATAAGTGCCTTATTAACTGCCACTAAATACATGACTTATATATATTCTAAAATAACATAAACAACTACTACCACATAACAAGCAATTGGATCATCCATAGACCCTTGAATGTCTAAAGATAATCCAAATTCTCGAGCCCAGCATTGCCGTTGCAGCATTTCCGCTGAATGGTAATGCGTATAATAAATTAATTTACCATTCTAAGAACCCTATGTAGCTTTTATCAATTACATGTTTAAAGTATTAAAGAAAATATATTTAACTAAAACGACAGAACATGGTCAACCTTAAAATCTAAATACACAACCCATCTCCGACCGTACCAGGCGCAAAAGAGCCCAAAATGCTGGCCGCATTACCTCGCTGGATGGCGATGGCCATCCTTTGCGCCAAGTACGAACCGGAGCGGGAGTCATTAAGATTTTACCATTTGATAACTTTCTAAAAATAATAATCAAAAAATAGTTGTACCTAGATAAAATTACACAATAATAAAATGTTTGGTTGACGAGAAAAGGTCACTTTTTATTATGAATTTTGTACCTGTATCTACTGCAAATCAAATAAAAATGAATAATAATAAGGAAGGAAAATTTGATTTTATGCTGGAACAAGAAATAAAGCAGAAAAAGAAATATAGCAATGGCTAACCAGCCATAAATTGCGAGAAACGAAAGCAAGACGCTGTTAGGTATATTTTTGGATACCAATCTATCAGTCTAAATTACACAAACTCTAAATTGAATGATATAATTCTGCAGAGAAATCACTGATCGCCGTTCATTGGTACAAAGAAAAAATGTTCAGCCTCCACCTTTTTACCGCCAATTCAATGTCCAAAACAGTAAATGTTTCACCGATCCTTGATTTAAAATTTGCGGATTTGTAACTAGTATTACTTATTAGCTACATATGGAGAATATCACTTTACGCACGTGAAACTTAGACACTAACACAGAAAGATAGAGAAAGGCTTGAGGCATTCAAGACATAGTGCTGGAGAATGATGGAAAAAATCAGGTGAAAAGAAATAAGATCGATCCAAGAGATGCTAAAACATCGTGTAGAAAAAAATAAAACTGCTCTATAAATAAATAATTGACAATAAATGAAGAAAAGTGGCAGGCTACATTGTATAACATGACGACTTGGTACAGGGAGGTGAAGACACTGACGAAATACCGCGAGACATAGAAGTTGCTCCACTAACAATAGCCTTGCTCTTTTTGAATGAATAATTACTTACGACATTGATTAATTGGTATACACCTTCCATTTCGGTCTTTTACGTATCCATCTTGGCAAATGCATCCCTTTTTGCATCCCGACTTACAGTCCAGTGGGAATCCGAGATCTGAGCAGGATTGAGCTTTACAAGCTGGGTTAGAACAGTCTTCGTAGACCTCGTATGGATCACACATGCTGACTGTAAATGATTTTATTTTCATGAAAAAATTACATACGTTATATTATTTTCAAATAATGCTTTTGCATGGATTTCCGAAGGCTGTCTATAAATATTTAAAAAATCCTGATTGGCTATAAAACTTATCGATATCAGAAAGTTGCCAGTAAGTTAATATAATTTTAAGTATCGTGCGTAGTCGTCTAGTGGTAGTAATACCCATCTCATAATCGTGAGGTCATGATAGACTCCCGGTCTCGTACCATTGAGTAATTTGAAACTTATGTACGGAATTTCACACCACTGGCTTTTAGGTGAAGGAAAACATCGTAAGGCAATATGTTTACGCCCGTAGAAAAATTTGATGTCGTATGTGAATCCAACAACCATCAGCCAACGTGGTGGATATGGTACAATCTCCCTTCGTGGGTAGGTCTATGGCCTGCAGCGGACTATTAAAAAGACTGGCACAGATTCAGACTATGCAAGTAACCTATCAGGTGCTGGTAAGATTTAATTCAATCCGATATAGGCTGCTGGGAAAACGGTGTTATGTGTTCTGAAACTACTTTTAAATTGTTACATATTTAGACAACATAATTAGGACTTAACTACAACTAAATACAATACTACTTTATATGCTAAAACTACATACACAACTACTACATAAAAAGCAATTGGATCATCCACATACCCTTGAAGGTCTATATATAATCGAAATGCTCAAGCCCACTGCCAGTTGGCAGCGTGCCCATAATGCTGGCTGCATTGCCACGCTGAATGGCAATGCTATGCATTGAGCCAAATAAACACCAGCATATTGGTCACACGTCGCGTCTACCAGACGCTTAGAAATTCTTTTGAAAACAAGATGAGCTTAAATATGTAACCACTACCGAGGTTAGCAAATTATTGTATAGTAGGACTACTATACATAGAAATCAATACTTTAAAGATTCTTCTTCGAGGTTGCTATAGTGTTACAAGTGACCCTGTAAAATACTGATAATACTTACTGTCAGCGTCGCAAGAGCTAATTGGAATGCAAGTGTTATTTCTAGCCCGCGCGTAGCCTTTGTCACAGTAGCACCACTCATTACACTTGATGTTGACTCTTGGGCAGTTATCTTGACTTTCCTCATCGAGATTGGCGCACACGTTATCACAAGCGCCTCCGCAGGAGTAGTATTCATTCGGTCCTGAACATTGTTCTGTCAAAAAACATGTTTCATTTTTAACATAACCTAGTCATAATAGTTGAATATTATAAAGAAAAACGTTCCGTAAGCCAAAAAAAGTACATTTTGTTGTGTTTGGTACATACCACTTTTACTATGGGAATGATACTTGATAATTATTCGGAATGTTACGAAATAACAGGTCATTAAATGTATATAAAATATATAAAACATTATACAGAGATATTTCTAATCAATTAGCATCCTTTTAGGGGCTTGTTTTGCCCCTATAAGGATGCTAATTGATTAGAAATAACCCTGTATAGAGGAGAGACCTCAAAATGTAATATAGCAGATTATATTATATTAGGAAGTATTGGCTAAGTCCCAAAGTGCAAATTGTTCATTGCAATAACATGACATCTCTATAAATCACTAGACAATAATGATTAGTGATTCACTCTTCTGTGTCTTTTAATTTGTTTTAACACTATTTTATTGATTCAACTATGTTTTTAACCAAACACTTTAGTCTACCACGATCAAACTTGATTGAAACGCCGGTTAGCGAGGTTTTAATTAATCTTATTTTTCAGTAAACGCTTCGTTTCGTAGTAGGTATAATCATAATAATTCTTTTTTTTTGCAAGAAATGGCATGACCGACTTCAACCGTGTACAGAAGTGGCGAATATTTCGCACAGATCGATGTAGCATTTTACACATTATTGTTGATTTATCAAAAATGGCTCAGCCGATTTTGATATAGTTTAAATAGAACTAATTTCAAAGTATACTCTTTCCAATAAAAAAGAATTATCGAAATCGGACCTCTACGTAAATAGTTTTGCGTTATATATAAAAGGTTATACCTACATAAAAAAATATTCGCGTTGAATTGAGTACCTCCTCCGTTTCGTCGGTCAAAAAGAGATAATGCAAAAACTTTGACCTTTAACTTGTACAGTATATAATTATTTGCTTTTTTTGTTTAGAAAATTATTTTTCAAGATATTATTTTCTTTCGTAACATTTTTCATTTAAATGAATTTCATATTTTCGGATCTTTATATCTTTTGACATTTCTTGTAAAATATGGCAGCGTGATGCCGCCGGCCTTGAACAAAATTCAAATTAGAAAATATGAAATTCCATTAAAATTAAGCATTCAATGCAGTTGTTATACTCTGAGCATTTATTAAACACGTTTAAATAGATTTTTTGAGCTACTGTATACAGTTTGGTCCCACTTAGTAAGATTTCCTTTTTTTTTGTTTGTTGACGGGGTGAAATCTTTAACAGATACCCGGTTTTGTTGGGGTGCAACCGGGTAATGTGGACTTTTCCACTAAAACCTCCTCGGTAGCCTCCCTCTGTGGTTATCAGAGGGAACTGGGATCTCCGTGGGAACGCACCAGTGCCCTCCAGCATGAATCTTCACACTCCGTAATCGGTACCACCTAGGTATGTTTACAAATAACAAAAGTTTTAAAATAAGACTTACTGCATTGTTCCTCAGTTATACATTGTCCAACTCTATCTCTGTAGTACCCGAGCTTGCATTTACACATTGGGCCGCAATTGCTGTCCGTTTGTAAGGGACAGGCGTAAGCTTTGCCCAAACCTTGGCAAGTTCGTGGTGGGCAGCCCCAAGTACATTCATTGTATTCTTCATTGGGTCCAGTACATGCCTCTAAAGTAGCAATAATAGTTGTATTACTTAATTGGTAGGTAGCTAAACAGGACCGGTTTAATATACCTATCTAGTAAATGTTCAAAACTTATTTTTATGAAAAATTAACCAATTTTTTTTTTCGTATAGCAATGAGTTTTGGGGGGGAAAAGGGTATTCAAACTTATCGATGTGGAATGGGAATAAGTATTACATATTCGCTTTTCACGTCGTATGGGTTTGAAATGCCAATTCCTGACTCACACCTCCACGTGGTCCCCTCCGGTAACTGAGGTGAGTGGTGCAGTAATCAACTCATACCAAGTTGAATGCTGCACCACTTACCCAGGCTAACGTGACAGGAAGCAAACTCGCCAAGACGCACTGGCCAGCGTGGTGTTTTATGGCCAAACCCCTCTTTTATGGATACACCAATAGAACCTCGGCCCTCAGTCCCCAGCGGCCCCGCTAGTCCGGACTCTGGCAGCGGTCTCGGTAACGGCGGGGCGGAGGGTGCTAAGAATTGCTGGAAGAGACCCGGCTGCCATCCCACCAAGACCCTGACCCTGGCGTGTTACAACGCCAGGACGTTGCGCAAGGACGATCGATTACAAGCTCTGCTTCACGAAATGGACAACATCAAATGGGGCATTATAGGTTTATCGGAGGTAAAGCGAAGAGGAGAAGACCTGATCAAGCTCAACTCTGGTGATTTATTCTACTATAATGGTCCTGAAAGCTTCACATACGGCGGCGTGGGATTTCTTGTGAAGAAAGAAATCGAACCAGACATCTTAAATATAAAAAGCATATCCACCAGAGTCTGTTACACATAGTACTAAAATTGAACAAACGATACTCCCTGAAAATCATTCAAATATACGCACCAACTTCATCTCATCCAGACACAGAAGTAGACATTTTCTATGACGATATTGAGAAAACCTTCGATGATACTCCATGCCAGTTACTTCATTAAAACTAGCGTGAGGATTCATTATTAAAATTTTATATTAACACCGGATACAACTCACGATTATTTGAGCGGTCGAGCCGCTATGCGTCCGACCGGTTTCAGAGTAGTTAGTACTCTTTCTTCAGGGAATACGCGCGCCCCCGACAACGGACGCCCGCGCACTGGAGTCAGCGACGGCCGTGAGCTGGGCGGCGGCTCGCGCCTCCCGCGCCACTGCCCTCGCCTCTCGCGCCTCCGCAGCGCGCGATCGGCTACTCGTTACGGGTGCTGGATGGTTTTCTTCTGCTTCTTCTTCCTCCGATGGCATATCTTGTGCTGAACAACCTCCGTCCACACACCATACACTGACTGTGTCCAGCGCTAAGCCCTCTGACACAAAACTCTGCTGCTTAGTGTTTAAAACCGGTCTCCACGACGGCGCCAAATTCCAACCACCATCCCGATTGAAATTCGGATGACGCGCGATCTCAATAGCCTCCCGCACCTTGCGGGGAACCAGGAAACTTTCCTTAGCTAAAACGGTCGCGCGATCAAATCTCAGGAAATGGTTAGGTTCCTGAGCATGCTCCGCTACGGCAGACCTAATCGTGTCCATATTTTTCACACTTCGGATGTGTTCAGAGAGCCGTGTAGAAATATTGCGGCAAGTTTCTCCGATGTAACACTTGCCACAGTCACAAGGTATCTTGTATACACCTGGTACATTAAGTGGTTCCTTGTCTTTTGGTGAACGTAGAAACTGCCTAAGCTGACTTGGTGGCCGGTTTAGCGCTGGACACAGTCAGTGTATGGTGTGTGGACGGAGGTTGTTCAGCACAAGATGTGCCATCGGAGGAAGAAGAAGCAGAAGAAAACCATCCAGCACCCGTAACGAGTAGCCGATCGCGCGCTGCGGAGGCGCGAGAGGCGAGGGCAGTGGCGCGGGAGGCGCGAGCCGCCGCCCAGCTCACGGCCGTCGCTGACTCCAGTGCGCGGGCGTCCGTTGTCGGGGGCGCGCGTATTCCCTGAAGAAAGAGTACTAACTACTCTGAAACCGGTCGGACGCATAGCGGCTCGACCGCTCAAATAATCGTGAGTTGTATCCGGTGTTAATATAAAATTTTATCCATGCCAGTTTACCACCATAATTGGCGATTTCAATGCAAAAATCGGCTCACCACTTTTAAACGAAAAATCAGTTGGAAAATTTGGTCTAGGACTACGCAACAATCGTGGACAAACCCTTGTTAACTTTCTTGAAAGAAACATCTCTTCGCAATGAACACGTTCTTTCAAAAACGCCTTGCAAGAAAGTAGACATGGGTAAGCCCAGATGGTAAAACGAAAAATGAAATAGAATATATAATCAGTTCACACAAGCACATTGTTGAAGATGTTGCCGTTCTCAGCCGTTTCAAAACAGGCAGTGACCACAGAATGGTGAGAACAACGCTGAAATTCAACTTAAAAAAGGAAAGATCAAAACTGGTAAACAAAGGACAGACAAGATACGAAGCACAAGAACTTGCTTCACTTGGAGAGCAGTTTTAATTAGAACTGAAGAACCAGTTTGAAAGTCTAGATGAAGTTAACTTAGATGTTGATCAAATTAACCAAAAACTCTGTGATGTATTAGTAGATACCACTAAGAAGCATTTAAACCACGTGAACAGTAAAAGTTCCAAGCTTTCAGCAGAAACTCGGAAAATGATAGAAGAAAGGAGAGAAATGAATCACAACACAACATCAGACCATAAACAGATGTTAGCTATGAACAAGAAAATTAATAAGGCTATTAAAGCAGATTTAAGAAAACATAATACAAACGTAATCACGAAAACTATTGAAAGATTTAGGGGACCAAAAGTATTCCGGAGAAAACTTAAGATGGGAGCCAAACAAATTTTAAAGTTAAAAGACAGTAACGGAAACTTAGTGACCGACCGACGAGAAATACTTAAAGTAGTCGAAGAGTTTTATGAGGGCCTATATGCCACGCAAACTACTAAAACTAACATGACAAACGATGACCCAAGAGCTTTGGCTGTTGAGCATCACGACACAGAGGACCTTCCTGAAATATTACCTATATATATCAAAACTTAGCAACTACCGACCCATAAGTCTCCTATCTCAAATATATAAAGTATTCGCCAAAATCCTTAACAACCGTCTTACACGCCAACTTGATGAATGCCAGCCTGTCGAACAAGCCGGCTTCAGGAGCGGGTATTCCACTATCGACCACATACACACGGTTAAGCAGCTGATGGAGAAGTGCAAAGAGTTTAACAGACCAATATGTATGGCATTCGTAGATTATGAAAAGGCCTTTGACAGTGTCGAACACTGGGCAGTGTTCGACTCTCTTCATCGCTGCACGATCGATGCTCGATATGTGGATGTGCTCCGGGAGTTGTATACCTCGGCAACAATGCAAGTCAAGCTGCATGACGTTACCAATCCTATCCCGATCAAAAGGGGGGTGAGACAAGGGGACACCATTTCACCCAAGCTTTTTACTGCTGTCTTAGAAGACGTTTTAAAAATGCTTGAATGGGACTCACGAGGAATAAACATCAATGGCGCTTACCTTTCTCACCTTAGGTTTGCGGATGATCTTGTATTATTTGCCGAAAGCTTAGACGATCTCCAGGATATGGTTCAACAGCTTCGGATGCTTCTTTGAAAGCAGGCCTTAAGATGAATATGACCAAGACCAAAGTGATGTCAAATATCTCTGGAACCTTGCATCCAATTGTAATTGGAAACGAGAGTTTAGAGGTGGTTGACAGTTACGTGTACCTCGGTCATAGTCTATCCTTTGGCATAGAGCATCAGAAGAAAGAGATCGCTAGGCGTATACAACTTGGATGGGCGGCATTCCAAAAACTAAATGACATCCTTAAACCCCGCCATATTCCACAATGTCTGAATACTCGCCTCTTTAACCAGTGTGTCTTGCCCACCATGACGTATGGTGCCGAGACATGGACACTCACACATGAGGCTGTAAACAAAATCAGAGTTGCACAGAGAGCCATGGAGAGGTCCATGCTTGGCGTTTAACTCCAAGATCGAGTGCGCAATACGGAAATCCGACGAAGAACTAAAGTTCGGGACGTTGGAACCGTGGTCATGAAACTGAAGTGGAGCTGGGCAGGACACATAGCGAGGCGAAGTGACGACAGGTGGAGTAAGGCTGTCACAGAATGGTGGCCGAAGCAAGGTAAGCGGAGCGTTGGTCGTCCGGCTGCAAGATGGGTTGACGATATAGTCGAAATCGCGGGTCGAACCTGGACACGATTGGCACAGGACCGAGGCAGATGGCACTGTAAGAGAGAGGCCTATACCCAGCAGTGGGATAAAGAAGGCTGTGGATGATGATGATGAATGAGTTTTATTTCGTTTTCAGATCATATTGATTAAATACTATGATATCCTAAAAGAAATAAAGCTGGAATTTTTAGTTTGAAACTGTATTTCTTATTGTCTAAGCGTCTAATATTGTTTCTCTGTTTCTATACAATTAGATAATATTTCATACTTACCAGGACAAATAAACCTGAGTGATAATCTATATTATAACAGTAAGCCCAATTATGATGGCGCCATCATAGCTAAATTAGCAATTTAGAATATTTCAGTTTCTTTTACACTTTAGGCATTCGATAGAGAGAACACTTTTACCGTTGCTATTAAATTTACGATGGCGCCTTCATAATCAGGTCTAGTGTCAGTATAAGACGACGCATACTTAATGGCATATGTAAAGTTAGCTATGAGCTGCGCACATCACCCATCCTTGCGTCGCTGGCATATGATTAAATTGCTAGTGGCAACCACTCGCCTCGAATTCACAGGCGTCTTAAAGTTTGATTCAGCAATGTACCTAGTAATACCCCGGACTTACGCGATAGGTGGGATCAAGCGACAGTCGCGTAAGTCGAATTCACGTAAGTCAGGGTTCAATTTTGCATGTATAAAACGTATAAAAAACGCATATAAATACGTTCGAAATTGTCGTAAACAGAATGTGCACTGTCTACGTAAAAAAATTCCACGCAGAACACTTTCAAATTTGTCGTACAGCGAACACGCTAATACGCGCGGTGATCAAAAATGAAACAGCGTATATCCGAATTCGCGTAAATCGGGGTAGCGTAAGTCAGGGGTATTACTGTACTAGTATTTTTGTTTGTGTCAAAATCGTTAGTAGTTTTAGGCATTACGTGAACTAAAAAATTTTGCAAAACAAAAAATTACCTGGACAGCTTTCGGCAGGTATGCATTTTCCATTGCTTGCTCTTAAATATGACTCTTTACAAACACAACCTCGTATACATTGACTGGCATCAATTTTTTTGCATGGCACTGGTAGACCATACTGAGAACAATTCCTTGCCTCACATCCACCTTGAATACAACTGGAGTAAACTTCGTTCGCAGGACAAATTCCAGCTGTAAATTAATATTGTACCTTAATAATATAAATACAATTTAAAAAAAAAACAGATAAGTGCGAGTCAGGCTCGCACATCGAGGGTTCCGTACAAATCCAGAAAATTTCACAAAATTGGGAAGTAAGTTGTTAAAATCATAGAGATTTTAACTACCTATAAACATAGACAAAAAAGTTTTTTTTTCACTTTTCTCGTCTCACATCGAAAATTACACATTGTTAAAATAATTAAAAACCTGTCTTAGTATGTGCTAATGAAGTTCTTTTATATGATACCTTACATGATACGATTTATTCACTTTTAATTTTTAACCTATATTTTGTGAATTTCGAGGCCCTATTTTTTGTGATTTAAATAAAAATGTACAGTTTTCAGATTTATTCCTATATGTGTACTCTGAGATAATGCTTCTTGCCAAATTTCATAGTTCTATGTCAACGGGAAGTACCCTGTAGGTTTTGATTTTTGTGAGTGTCGAAATATGCGGTTTTTTACGACATAAACGGCTCTATGTTTTTTAAACGATAACTGAGAAGTTTTTCTTTTACACAACCGCAAGAATCATAGATATACGTAAATATTTTAAATTTCAACTCGATATCTGTACGCGTTCCCGAGATAAAGAGTCTTGACATACACACAGACGGACAACAAAGTGATCCTATAAGGGTTCCGTTTTTTCCGTTTGAGGTACGGAACCCTAAAAAACTAAAAAAACACGATTAGTAGTCATATATATTTTTATTATAAATGCATTGCCATCGGTCTTTGTTAGGTGTGCGAAGTTTGAAGAAAATCTGATCGCTCAAAGTAGGTCAAAATCGAACTCAAAAGAGTTGGTAACAAGCAAGCATACATATATATACAGGTGAAACTAATTAAAGCGTGTTAAAATTGTCATCGACTGTATGCAACAATGGAGGCATTACCAGTGCGTTATCTACCCTTTAATGTGTCTGCCTACAATAACGTATCATACTATGACCTTGTTGACATGACCGTGGGTCAAGCAAAAATATAATTATGAGACTATCCCAACTAAACTGTTCCGTCACCGATCAGCGGCCGTATCGTGTACGCGTGCTGTCGTTCAGCTTCGCTTTTCCTCCAGCTCGCTCCCTCAGCATGAGTAACTAGGGCGAGCAGGGGAAAAGCGAAGCCGAATGTCAGAATGCATACAGAATAACACGCGTACACCTTCTCAATTGAAGTCGGTTATACTATTTCGTGCGAAAAATAATTGTTAATTTGACAAAAGAAAAAATATGTGTCCAATATTTTTTGTTAACCTATCTGACGGACTAATTATTATATTTATTTTAGTCATCAAGATTACTGTTGATGTTACGTTGTAGTGGGCATAGTATAACGTATCGTGTCTGATACATTCTTAGTACGGTCAATAGTAAGTAACAGTATGAAGACCCCTCCAGGGTTAAGATGCTGTTCAAAAGGTTACTGATGTAGTACATACACGATTTCTAGGTTTGACAATCGACAACAAACTGACCTGGATAGCTCACGTTGACAATGTTTCCAAAAGGCTGCACAAATTTGCGTATGCACTTTTTCAACTTAGGAAAGTAGTCAATGAAGAAGCTTTGCTAACGGCTTACCACGGACGGACATGTCGCGTCAATTCTTCGTTACGGGGTAATGTTTTGGGGAAATTCCGTGGACCGCCTAAAGGTTTTTAGAGCCCAAAAACGCTGTATACGTTCGATTTGTGGTATAAAAAAGAAGGATTCATGTAAAAAGCATTTCATTCGGTTAAAAATCTTAACATTACCTTCCTTGTACATTGGTGAAATTGCTATGTTCGTGAAATCCCACCCTGAGCTCTTTAGGATGTGGCCTGTTGGTAGTAGACTTGAGGGTAATGTGTATTGTTTATCGTCCAAAACGGCATTTCTTAATAAAAGTGTGTTCTGCATGGCATCTATTATTTATAACAGGATACCAAAAGTCATTCGATGCAAACAGGACTTAAATATTTTTAAGAACCAATTTAACAATTTCTTAGCTGACAAGGCCTATTACAGTGTAAATGACTTTCTAAATGACAAGAGCATCAATGACTATAAATTGTAATAATATCCCGACATTACCTGTTTTGACATAATATAACTAAATCCATTGACATTATCATACTTTTGACATTAATTTACTTATAATTCTATTGTTTAATAATTGTAATACCATGTAAACGTCTGTACACCTATTTTAGGTAGAAGCTAGAGAACATACCTAATATTAATTTAAGAACTTTGTAAATTACACCTAGTTTTACAGACAAATAAATCATTCATTCATTCATTCAAAAAATCAAACATGTTTTACTTACTGCAGTCTTGAGGCTCAACACATTTTTTAGTGTAGTTGTCTTTGTAGTATCCGTCTTTACAATCGCAGCCATTGAAAATACAAGAAAGGGCACAGACACTAGTTTTTTTGAAAACCTCGGAGCAATGTTTGTTGCAATTTCCTCCACATCCAGGCTTAGCATTTGGATCTCCACCACATGACGCTAAAATTTAAATTTTATGTGAGTACCTACATTTTATGTACAAAATAAAATACATTTGTTAAGGCTGCCAGAATTTAAGCTGCCTGTCTTGGTTAAGATAACCAAACAACAACAATAGCATGAAGAAAATCTTTTTCAACACTTATTTTACACAGATGTTGTTTTACAAAGTACAAAGACTTTCAGAGACCTTTTTGTGCTTATTAAAATGATACACTGATGCTGAATGTATAAATATAACAGTACAAACTAATATAAAAACTAAATAAATTAAAAAATACCAAATGCGACAGTTTCATGTAGGAATTAGGTGTCTAACGTTAGCGAAGGGAGTTTTTGGCGGGAACGCGGAAAAATCATGTCGCCGCATTGTATTATTTTGTTAAACTTGTGTTTTTATCAGTAATAATTAGTGAAAAATGTTGGTATTTCGTTGATTATGAGCTGATTTACGTGCATGAGTGTAGGCAAGTGATATTATGTGACGTATCATGTTGTTCCGTGTTGTTACCAAAACTCCATAGACGCCTCTAGTAAAGTCTCCACTGCTTTACTGAGGTATGACTTGGACTATGATTGGACTTGACAGCGACTTTATTGGACTATGACGAGACTACGACAGTGACTATTTTGATAAAATATTATCAAAAATTATTAAAACTTAATACTTGACACTGGCAAATGCACAATAATGCGACGCCAAAACTACGAAGAAGAAGAAGAACGTTAGCGAAAAATTTTTTTACGGTTAAAAACATAAAATTACGGGTAGCTGAATTATTATGTTTTTTCTTCTATTGAATTGTATCTAAAAATTGTTGAGTTAGCTGATAATAGTAGTGCTAAATATGATTCGATATTATAAGTGAGTAATTTTGGCCATCTAATTTATTGATTGATAAAATACTTTCAAAAACACTCACGGCATTCGTTAGATGGTATACAAACTCCTTTGTTGTTTCTCACGTATCCTGGTTTACAGCGACAACCGGTTTTACAATATTTCTGATCCATCTTTTTACAAGGTGTTGGGAACCCAAGATCATTGCATGTCTGTGGTCCACATTGGGAGTTGACGCAGTCATTATATTCTTCATTTTTTCCACATCTTGACGCTGTAAATTGATACAATTTTATATTTTCACTAACTTCCAAAAAATAGGTGGTACAATGACTTTCTTTGATTTTATGTATCTGCATAATCAAAGGTTTGTCTGTGTGTATATTTTTTGTTCATCCATATTTTCGACGATTGTGAACCGATTTAAAAAACTTAATATACTTAGACATAATTTAATTGACATAATTTATTTTAAATTAATAGTTTAATTTCATGTTTGACATTTAAGTAGAAATTTAGTGAATTTCTAAATTATTCGTAAGTTTTTCTAATTTTGTTAGTTAATGTTGATTCCAATTTAATTAATTACTTAATTTATTTTTTTAACCAAATGTTTATTTTAATAAATTATGTTGTAACATGCATATAGACGTGGTGGCTTAGAGGTAGTGACACCCGCCTTACAATCTTGAGGTCGTGGGTTCAAATCCCGGTCCCGTACCAATTAGTTCTTTGGAATTTATGTACGGAATTTCACACCACTGGCTTTTCGGTGAAGGAAAACATCGTGAGGCAACCTGCATATGTCCGTAGAAGACATTCGATGGCGTATGTGAATCCACCAACCCGCACTGGGCCAGCGTGGTGGATATGGCCCAATCACCCTTCGTGAGTAGGCCTACGTCCTGCAGTGGACTAATAAAATGGCTGATACAGTACAGTACAGTATGCATATAGCGAGAATGCCTTTGTTGAACCCAGTTTGAGGAATAGTGTCTTCATAGAAGTGGTGTAATTTGTATCTTGTGATAATTAATTATTTTGATTTTTTTTTGATAAAACATTTTTTATTTCTAAAGTGTGTACTTTCGAGGTGGTCTCAATAAAATTTCATCGTAAAACGGGTGAGCCATATTACATCGATTCGTGCAAACTATTCGAATTCTGTACACGGTGAAAGTCGTTTTTTTTTTGCAAAAAACAATTATTTTGTAAGGAGTAATAGCTAAATAAATAAAAAGAAACTCACGGCATTGCTCTGGTAATACGCATCTTTTAGTGCTGTCATCATAATAATAGCCATCTTTACAATTACAGCCGTTGAATTCACAAATGAGAATGCAAGGTTTCTCTTCATTCCCAATGTCAGAACAATGTCTGTTGCAGTTCCCACCACAACCTGCCTGCGCATTTGGGTCACCTCCACATGAAGCTGAAAAAATAGAATAATTAATTAGAATTAGAAGAATTAACAGCTTTTTAACTGACTTAACTGGCCATAGCTGTTTTACTGACATATTTGTAAGTTTGCGTAAGAGTAAGTAAGCATTCAAGTTTTGTATGGCCAACTGTCCACGTGAGTTAGGCTCTAAGTTGACACAAGGCACTGTGCAGTGTGCAGGGGTGTGTCCAGTTAGTAAACCACAAAAATATCAATTGTTATTTCTTCATCTCAACACGCAAAGAGCTTAAATCCGTGTTTGGATAGTGAAATTCAAATGATTGTAATGTAATACTTCAAATAAGAGATCCAGATTTTTTTCAGAAACTCAAGAAAGTACAGTCAAGTTATCAATAATCGTATCTGTTAGGTATTGAATTAGGAGCGTGACTTGTCCACGGAGGCGTAGCATCTCAGACGCGTCTTCGTGATTTTACCCATAATGTACGCCAGCTTGCAGCTTACATACAAAACTATGAAACACTGTATCAAATTCAACATGCAAGATTTGATTACAGACAACGGGACAGGTGAAAGTAAATAAAAGCTTGTATTAATAACCACCTATTCCAAATCAAACAACCGAATAACATTTTACTTACGGCATTCTTTTGATGGGATACAAACTCCGTCGCTGTTTCTTGCAAATCCTTGTTTGCAAAGACATCCTTTTTTGCAGCTACCAGGCGCTATTGCCGGACATGCCATTGGGAAACCTACTTCTGTGCATTTTTCGGGGCTGCAGTTACCTTGAGTGCATTCGCTGTAGAATTCATTTTCTCCGCATTGTGGAGCTAAAATAAAGAGTATGATTGTATAAGTACTCAATGCTTACTTAATTCATAATCCATTTATTCTGCTTCCATAAAGTACATGATAAGGTAAGGTAAGATTACGTGTAAAATTTCTAAATTTTCTTTAATATACTCTTTAATGAATTCACCTATTCTAGGTAAGACTACAATCAATCATGAAATCATAAATATCATGAAAAAAAGTACTTTTGTCTTCTTTGATTGTATAATAAGTACAACAGATATTTTCTGGGCACCTGAGAAAGTTTTCTTTAAAATACTCACTGCAATTTTGTGGTAAGACGCAAAATCCGGTGTTTTCGTCCAAATAGTATCCATCTAGGCATTCACATGCATCTTCGTTGCAAATATCTGTACAAAACTGTTGTTCCTGCCCAATATCTCTACAGCGCTGGTTGCAGTACCGGCCACAGCCGGGCACCTTGTTATGATCGCCGCCACATGATGGTGCTGAAAAAATAAAACAAATGGTTTATAAAATTTGTTTTTTATTACAACTTCGTCAAATAAAAATATATAGGTAACTCAATGCTCTATTTTTTGTATGATTTCATATTATTTTATTTTTGATTCTTATTTTTAGGGTTCCGTACCTCAAAAAGAAAAAAGAAACCCTTATAGGATCACTTTGTTGTCCGTCTGTCCGTCAGTCCGTCTGTCCGTCTGTCCGTCTGTGTGTATGTCAAGACTCTTTATCTCGGGAACGATATCGAGTTGAAATTTAAACTGTATACTTACGTATATCAATGATCTCTTGCAGTTGTGTGGAAGAAAAACTTCTCAGTTATCGTTTAAAAAAGTTAGAGCCCATTATGTCGTAAAAAACCGCATATTTCGACACTCACAAAAATCAAAACTTACAGGATATTTTTTCAGGAAATTATGAAATTTGGCTAGAAGCATTGTCATAGAGTACACATATCAGGAATAAATTTGAAAACTGTACATTTTTATTTATATCACAAAAAATGGAGCCTCAAAATTCACAAAATATGGGTTCGGAATTCAAAGTAAGTAAATCATATCACGTAAGGTATCATATAAAAGAACTTCATTAGCACATGCTAAAACAAGTTTTTAATTATTTTAACAATGTGTAATTTTCGACGTATGACAAGAAAAGTGTTATAGTATGGAGATTTTAATAACTTACTTCCCAATTTTGTGATTTTTTCCGGATTTGTACGGAACCCTCGATGTGCGAAACTGACTCATACTTGTCCGGTTTTTTTTTATATTTTATACGATAAGTATCTGACCCGGAAAATTTTGTTTTGCCTTACAAATAGTAAAATAACATGGAAAAGGTGACTTTTGTCACCTAAAGGTATAATACAAAAATAGCCAACGATCTATTCTTAGACTTATCAAATAAAAACAAAAGATACATAAAAATCGGTCAAGCTATTTTGTATGAATTTGGTTACAAACTCTGACACAAGAATTTTATAAATTGGTAAAACATATATTATTATATTTTATTTTATTATTATATATTGTATTAACTGTGAGACGGTTCGATACCAATTAATCACTCAAATTAAATTGAAAATATTAGGGTAAAATAACAAATCACTTACTACACTGTTCAGGCAAAACACACAATCCAGTTTTGGCGTCTAAATAGTATCCGTTTCGACAATTACAAGAATTTTCGTAGCAAATTGCAATGCAAGCTTTAGTTTCTTCTCCTATGTCTGTACATCGCTGGTTGCAATATACTCCGCAACCTGCTACTTTGTTGACATCACCCGCACATGAAGCTAAAAAAATTAATATCCTTTTTTAAAACTAGGTATAGGCTGAATCAATTTTCTTGACGGCAGTGATATAAGCTACAAGCTGCGGATAGTCAAATCCTGACTGAAGCTCACATAACAGATACAAGAATTTGAATACGAGGATTGGGTTTCTCAAAATTGAAATAACACACTGTACGTATAACATATTGTACAATGTGTTTGTCTACCGGTGCCGGAGCCTTAAGCGGCGACATCTATGACAAAGGTGACGTCCACAAGTGGTATATTATTCAGAGAAAAATCGAACCAAAATGATATATACATCATTTAAAAGCTTGTTTTGTGGACTTCCCAAAAATATTTAATTTAGATTTTTTTCACCCCTCCAATGTTTTTTAAATGCGAAAAATAAATTGTATAAAAAATAACAACATAGCTTTTTATTTTTTCTAGTTTAGCAATGATAAAGTGCTTCTATCGTTATTTTACTTGCATTAGTAGCTGATTCTTCCACATTCATCTCTTAATTCGCTAAAATTAAAAATTATAACCTACCAGTGTGACCAGTTAGTAGGTACAATGTGACAAAAAACACTTAAAAAGTGTGTCTAATTGGTAAAAACGCTTTTATTTAACCATTTGGAGGTTACTTAATCGGGGTTGCTAGAGATAAACTACGTATTGAGCCAAATATATTTATTTATCCTAATAAATTCAAAATTAATTTTATTAAAACTGGAGGGCTCTTTTTTGTTTTTAACTGTTGTAATAGACTCAGAAAAATTTGAGCTTTCTCAAAATGTAACGAGTGTTGTGGTTAGAATTTTTGATTATTATTATACCAGCCTCCATACATTTTGTGGACATGTCCTTTTGAACAACTTTTACTATGGGACCAACTCTGAAAACATAAAAAAAACTTCTGTTCCATACGATTTTATAGATTTTCGACATTAAATATGGAAATCTGTTTTTTTTTGCGTTTTCAGAGTTGACCCCACATTAAAAGTAATTCAAAATTTGCCTTAGATGTCACCTCTTAAGGCTCCGACACCGGTAGATAAACACATTGTATAAATTGCAGACCGAGAGCATCTCCGTTAAGGTGTATCTCCTTGCTGTTTAAGAATCGCAGCCATTTAAAATACTAGGGACAAAAACTAGTTTCTTTGCAAATCTCGGATCAATGTTTGTTGCAGTTAACCCCACTATCAGGTTATTTTAGCAGCTGCCAAACTCTATGTCTCCTCCCCTCTATTTGAATTTTTGGGTCACTTACGGCATTCTGATAATGGTACGCATACGCCTTTACTATTTCTCAAATATCCTTCCTTACAGAGACACCCTTTTTTGCAAAATCTGGGGTCGATTCTCGGGCACGGCACTGAGAGTCCAAGTTGAGAACAGTTTTGGGGCTTGCAGTTTCCTTGTATGCAGGTATTGTATTCTTCATTTACTGGACATTGTGGTGCTGTTGAAAACATACATTTCTATCAGTGACATTGTTAGAATTAATGAGCTTTGACTTGACAATTTTGTTTTCGTCTGTCTGGATGTTGATTCTCCTCTACAGGTAGCAATTTAAACAAATCTTGACTAAATTTGGTACACGGACCAAATTTATTTAGTGTAAAAAATATATGTTTTTTTATGTAGTCGGCGATTTTGATTAGGCGAGTATTTCCCTCAAAAAGGAGGGAAAATTTGCTTTTGCTCTATACAGGGTTATTTCTAATCAATTAGCATCCTTTTAGGGGCTTATTCTGTATATCAAAACTAACAACTTTTGATCTGCGACTTTTGTCAAAACTTGATAAAAAAATCAGCTGTTCCAGACATTTGGTCGCGGGTGAACAATATTTTTCTATGGAACACCATTTTTTTTTTTTTGAGTTTTGATAAAAGTCGCAGAACAAAAGTTGTTAGTTTTGATGTACAGAATAAGCCCCTAAAATTATGCTAATTGATAAGAAATAACTCCGAAAAGAAAGAAATATCCGCTGGTTTTAATAATATTTGGTAGGATTGTGAAATAATTAAATTGCGAGTATGAAACAAAGCGGTAAAGAGCGATTCGACACATAGGCCTTTGAAGGTTCAGTTATACAGATGCGAAGTCTACTGTGTGGAGAACTTCTAGTGTTATATTGAAGGACATTACTTATTATTATGCTGATGAAGGAATCGTGTCCTATAAGTTGGAGACACGCTAACCTTTTACAGTCGTGAGGGTGAAAGTACGAATCCTGGTTCCGTACCGATGAGTTATTTGAGACTTGTAAACAAAATTTCACACCACTGCCTTTTTGTTGAAGGAAAACATTGGTCAGCAACATGAAAACGCCCGCAGAAGAATTTCAAAGGCGTATGACGTACGCTATACTTTTTTCCAGTAAAGCTTAAACAGAACTAACAACATTCTACAGATATGAGTTGGGACTTACTGCATTCACCAGGTAGGACACATTTTCCAGTATTTTCATCTAAATAATAGCCTTTAAGACAATCGCAAGAGTCTGGATAGCATTGGAGAGTACAAGATTTAGTCTCTTCACCGACGTCGCGACAACGTTGGTTGCAGTACACGCCACAGCCGGCTACTGCGTTAGGATCGCCGTTGCATGGTTTAGCTGTTAAAATGATGCTTAATTTAGAATTGAGATTCAGCAACCATTGTTATAATGCTATTTTATTTTTACCGACTTCCAAAAAGAAGGAGATACTATGTTCGTCTAAAAAAATAAAAACGTATTTTTTGTGTATGTTCAACGATATTTTCGCCAATTGTGAACAAAATTAAAAAAAAAATGTTTTTAGTTTGAAAGAGTATATTTCCAAAGTAGTTCTAATTAATAAGCCGTTTTAGATAAATCAACAATAATGTACATGAATGGCACACCGATTTGAATTCTGTACAGGGTGGAAGTCGTGGTGCGATTTTTTACGAAAAACAATAATTATTAATTTATTTATTTAGGCTGTACATTGATGACTTGATGGCATCTAAGTGAGTCACTTTTTGAAGGAAGCACCGCATGCATGGTTGACCAATTTGGTCATTATTGGGTTTAAATCAAGTTTAATTTTCCTTAATGGATCTTGTTATTTAGTTACTATCTATATAAGTATGTATGTATTTAAAAATAAGTATATGTAGTATATCAGTCTCTGGCAGCCATAGCACAAGCTTTGCTTAGTTTGGGGTCAGAGGCCGTGTGTAAGATGTCCCAAAAATATTTATTTTATTCTTATTTATCTCCGAAAATATCGAACTGGTTGCAATTCTGGAATTTATTGATGAGTCTTTTTTTCTAGGCACAAGAGAATTGTGAAATAATATAAGTGGAGACCGCCAAACAATAAAATCAGTTCATAAAGATGGTCTGAAGAAGCCCTTTTCGATCTAGTATACCCTTTTCCTATAAATCATGTATAAAATAATTTGATTAATTAATAACTCATATTAGGCATTAGAATTTTCAAAAACATAGACCACTAATTTTAATCTATTTATGTCAGTCAACCTTAGATTGCTTTTTTTATTTTCTTCTTCTCGGACTTTTACAGCTGGACATAGGTAGACCTCCCTTATACGAGTAGGTCTCCAATATGAAAATTGAAGGCCTGTTAAATGTGGCTTATACAGGGTTATTTCTAATCAATTAGCATCCTTTCAGGGGCTCATTCTCTATGTCAAAACTAACAACTTTTGTTCTATAACTTTTGTCAAAACTCAAAAAAAAATTGTTGTTCTATAAAAAAATATCGTTCACCCGCGACAAAATGTATGGAACAGCTGATTTTTTTTTGAGGTTTGTCAAAAGTCGTAGAACAAAAGTTGTTAGTTTTGATGTATAGAACAAGCCCCTAAAAGGATGCTAATTGATTAGGAATAACCCTGTATACGTATGTGGCCAGCGCAACCCTGCGGTCGTCTATCTAATTTAGTTAGTGGACATTCACAGTTGCTTTTACTGCTGTAGAGTTTTTAGACCGCATCGATAATAATTTACTCCATGCTATATGCCTTACGTACTTCAATTGTAACAAGACACAAGAAACCAACAATAAAGAGAAAGAACCGGACAAGTGCGAGTCAGGCTCGCACACCGAGGGTTCCGTACAAATCCAGAAACTTTCACAAAATTGAGAAGTAAGTTGTTAGAATCTCTATACTATAACCATCGACAAAAAAGTTTTTTTTTTTTCACTTTTCTCGTCATACATCGAAAATTACTGAAAATGTTAAAATAATTAAAAACCTGTTTTAGCATGTGCTAATGCAATTCTTTTATATGATACCTTTAATGATACGATTCACTCACTTTAAATTTTGAACCTATATTTTGTGAATTTCGAAGTCCTATTTTTTTGTGATTTAAATAAAAATGTACAGTTTTCAGATTTATTCCTATATATGTACTCTGAGACGATGCTTCTCGCCAAATTTTATAGTTCTATGTCAACGGGAAGTACTCTGTAGGTTTAGCTTTTTGTGAGTGCGAAATATGCGGTTTTTACGACATTAACGGCTCTAACTTTTTTAAACGCTAACTGAGAAGTTTTTCTTTTACTTAACTGCAAGAAAGTATACTCGTAGATATACGTATACAGTTTAAATTTCAACTCGATATCTTTACGCGTTCCCGAGATAAAGAGTCTTGACATACACACAGACGGACAGACGGACAACAAAGTGATCCTATAAGGGTTCCGTTTTTTCCTTTTGAGGTACGGAACCCTAAAAATGATATAAAAAGACACTTACGGCATTCATTTTCAGGTATACAAGTATTAGACTGGTTCTTAACAAAGCCGTCTTGACATCTACATGAAGGCTTGCATCTAGGATCGCCAAGTTGAGGAGGTACTTCACAGAGAATAAGGGCTTTGTCCACACCACAAACTCTTGGAGGACAATCAGCAGGACACGGGTCATATACTTCATTCGGTTTTGAGCAGGTGGCTGAAATAGAGAGCATTTTTGCTAAACACAAACAAAATAACTTATTGATACTTATAATAAGCCTGATGACTCTTAATACGATTGGTAAGCGGCAAATACGGGAGGATAAGACCAAAAAATTGGGCGAAGTAGCGAATGCATTGTGTGAAAGATTATATGCGAGAGAAAGGAGTTGACGTGATGATGAGATGACGTATGATAGAGAGAGGCGAAAAGAAACATCCTTTGTCGACCCCACCTAGTGAGATGAGGGCAAGAAGATGATGAAAAAGCATGATGACTGAAGCCGTGGTGGTCAAGAGGTAGTGACACCCGCCTTACAATCGTGAGGTCGTGGGTTCGAATCCCCGGTCCCGTACCAATGAGTTCTTTGGAATTTATGTACGGAATTTCACACCACAGGCTTTTCGGTGAAGGAAAACATCGTGAGGCAACCTGCATACGTCCGTAGAAGAAATTCGATGGCGTATGTGAATCCACCAACCCGCACTGAGCCCGCGTGGTGGATATGGCCCAATGACCCTTCGTGGGTAGGCCTACGTTCTGCAGTGGACTACTGAAAAGGCTGGTACAGTACAGTACAGTAAGCATGATGACTGAGAAAAAATAATTGTTTTATTTTAATCTTATTGATTCGTTACTCCGATTTACTAATCAAAAATATATAGGGTTATTTCTAATCAATTAGCATCGTTTTTGGGGGCTTATTCTGTGTATAAAAACTAACAACTTTTGTTCTGCGATTTTTATCAAAACTCAAAAAAAATTGGTGTTCCATAGAAAAATATCGTTCACTCGTGACCAAATGTATGGAACCAGCTGTTTTTTTTGAGTTTTGACAAAAGTCGCAGAACAAAAGTTGTTAGTTTCGATGTACAGAATAAGCCCCTAAAAAGATGCTAATTGATTAGAAATAACCCTGTATAACAGGTATTTTTTGTCAATTAAACGAAAAATGGCAATCATACATAGGGTTATCTGCTTACCCTATAGGAGCCTAAAGGGAGTAATTAAACTATCACTATGAAAGACTTTTACTGTGGGCCAACCCAAAGTTTAAGAAAAAAAAACATCTATACTATACAAAATTGCAACTCAGAATCGACAAAATGTATGAAACAGCTGATTTTTTTGCTCAAACCATAGAAAAAAATCTTCATAATGATGGTCTGAATGACCTCCTTTCGGCTTAGTAAATCAGTTCAGGATAACCCTGTAAACGGAAATTCAATTAGCTCGGTGAAGGAAATCATCGCGCATCCTGGATACGTCTGTAGAGGTAATTGAATTGAGACGTATGTTAATCTACTAACTTGCACTGTCCCAGGGCGCACAGTTAGAGATGATTAGATGACCTAATCACCCTTCGTGAGTAGGCTTAGGTACATCCTGAAGTGGACTATTAGAAAAGTTTGGTACAGGTACAAGTACAGGTCTCCAATTAACTTTTCATCACATCGATTCCAAAATGACTACTTGGTTCGCCTTTAAGTGCGCCCAAAGTAGGTGTTTTCTATAAGGAACTTTATAAGTGCGCCGGAATTATCTTTGCCGCGCACTTTTTTGAATTTGGAACAAATAAGTGCGACGGAGTGAACTTTGTCGCGCACTTTTTGAATTTGGAACAAATAAGTGCGACGGAATGATCTTTGAATTTGGAAGTATTTGTAATGTTAGTGTAGCCCCAAGAAAATGAATGTAAATGTACTTAAGTTTTTATTTGTTTTAATATTAGATACCATTTAATTTCAATTTAGTTGTTACTCTACGTTTTATTACGTAATGTAAAATATAATATATACTATAATAATATATGAGGCGCCTTTTATTTTCTCATAGAAGTGATAAAAAGTAGAGTGTACCACTCGGGCGCAAAATATATTTTTGGTTCGGGCGACGTACTTTGAATCCCTCGCTACGTTCAGGATTCTACTCTAGAATCCCTCACTTCGCTCTGGATTCAAAAAAGCGCCCTCGCTGTAAAAATATTATTTTGCTCCCTTATGATACTATTTATCTCCGGTAGCTGAATCCACTACACTTACGGCAAAATTCCCAGCGAACGCAATCGCCGCGATGATTCCTATATAAGCCGTCTCTACATCTACAAACTGCTGGTGGGCACTTCGGGTGTCCGGGCGGCAGAGCAGGAGCGCAGGAGATCGCGGCGTCGTTGATTCCGCAAGTTCGGGCTGGGCAGTTGGACGGACATGGGTCGTACACTTCATTCCTTCTCTTACATCTTGGAGGAGCAACTAAAAATTTATTTTTATTTAACAAAGTAAATTTAGTAAGTTCCAATTCTCGTTGCTAATGTCTAAAAAGCGCGACAGACCAGTCAATAATTGATTACAATAATTAGAAATCAATCCACTAAATGGATACAATTTGGAAATAAATACAATGGGATTAGCATAGGTTCATACGGGTAAAAAAGTAAAATGAAAAATATATCTTGAAAAGAAAAATATGTTGTCTTTAGCTACGTACCTATGTAAATAAGTATAAATATATGTATAGTAAAGAGTTTCTGTAAATACCTATTTGGTGTAAAAAATGTGAAATATACCTTTTGATGCGAAGTGATAACTAAGTGAAGTGAGTTTGTGCTTGTAGAATACGAATTTCATAGAGAATGGCGACATTGATCACCGCTAGACTGGTGCTCAATTCGACGGTCACCCAAGCGAGTTATGTTACAGAATCGCATGACTAAGTTGTGTTATTTAAAATTAAAAAATAAAAACCGGACAAGTGCGAGTCAGGCTCGCACATCGAGGGTTCCGTACAAACATGTTGTTAAAATAATTATAAACTTGTTTTAGCATTGCAAATGAAGTTCTTTATAATGATACTTCACTCACTTTGAATTTGTCCGAATCAGGATATGGATTTGAATGTTTGCGGTATAACAACATCTCCGGAACGCATAGACACCTCGTACATCGACGGAGAAAGTTAATACCGCGGGCTAACTTGACGCCAACGCCATCTAGTTTCGATATGAGTAAATACTGAGATTTAAATTGTTGATTTAAGAATTGATTTTATAACTAATTTGATTTGATTGCTATTAAGTTTGATTTTTACAATTATACATTTACATATAAATTTATATTTGAACATATTTTTAGTTAAGACCTATTTTAGTTAGGCCCTATTTTTTGTGATGTAAATAAAAATGTACAGTTTTCAGATTTATTCCTATATGTGTACTCTGAGACAATGCTTCTCGCCAAATTTCATAGTTCTATGTCAACGGGAAGTACCCTGTAGGTTTTGATTTTTGTGAGTGCAAAATATGCGGCTTTTTACGACATAAACGGCTCTAACTTTTTTATACGGCAACTGAGAAGCTTTTCTTTTACGCAACTGCAAGAATTCATAGGTTTACGTATATAGTTTAAATTTCAACTCGATATCTTTACCCGTTCCCGAGATAAAGAGTCTTGACATACACACAGACGGACAGACGGACAACAAAGTGATCCTATAAGGGTTCCGTCTTTTCCTTTTGAGGTACGGAACCCTAAAAACAGCTTAAAACACAATTGTGGTTTTCTTTTCATATACCACTTAAGAGTTTTATTTATCTGACCTAAAGTACTATTTAAATTTTTACGTTAAATTCTGTTTTATTTTTTTACATATAGGTCCGAATAGATAAATGTCATTTTCTTATCATAATATATGCTTAGTAAGTCAGTTAATGTCGTATTATAATGTGGAACAGTCGCATAAACCTAATTAGGTAAGGTAAATGTTACCGTTTACATATTTCGGTAGGTAAGTATTTTTAGCTAAATGAACTACTATAGTGTTATTTGTGTACTTTAGTAATACATGAACAAGTTGCTTGCCTGTAGGCACATGTACGGATGTTGTTTTGCAAAATCAGGGAATTTCGGAGGTATTTCGATTTCCCTTAAAATAAAAATTCGTGACATCTGTCAGACATTTATGTCCGTGCATGGTATAGTTTTAATAGGCACTGATTTAACTTTAATAGGCACTGAGGCAAGTTTTAATAGGCACTGAGGCAAGTTTTAATGGGCACTGATTTAACTTTAATAGGCACTGAGGCAAGTTTTAATAGGCACTGATTTAACTTTAATAGGCACTGAGGCAAGTTTTAATAGGCACTGATTTAACTTTAATAGGCACTGAGGCAAGTTTTAATAGGCACTGATTAGTAGTTCAGTTTTAATAGTACATAATAATGGTTCCTATAGAATTAGATTTGTTTATGTGGTATTGTAATTGTTTATGATAACAAATATTTAGAATAGTATTTAACTGAAATTTAAATTAGACCTATTGTAGTAAAAATAAAATTTAGAAAAGTAACATAAGTAAGTAAATTGACATGATTTGTCGTTATTATAGGAGAAGACGCTGGTTTCCGTAGTACAGCCCCTGGCTAGTTCGGGAATCAGAGGCTTCAATAATTTTCATCTACCTTATTTATGTCAATAAAACTTTTTGATTAAAAAAATAAAAAAGCTGGTACGGTACTGTACTTTAGGTAAATAAAAAATTAGAAAAGGCATGGTAGCAAACAAGTCTGGCAGGTGCGACTTAGCAGAAGAGTAAACAGAAATGAGTTGTAGAAAAATGTATAATGGGTAATTTAATAGATTTTTGGTCACTAAAATGCATTATATGGGCAGGAAAGTGTGGTTCGAAACCAAGCGAAATTGGTTGATAATACATCTTATTCTTTGCAGCTCTATGAAATAAAAGGGACATATATGTAACCCCCGTATTTTCAGCGTGTAATATAATCATCATTTCAGTTGTCTGTCAATCTACTGTTCGACATAGGCCTTCTCTATTGTCAAAAGAACTCCGCAATATCAAGATATAACCCTATCGAGTTTGAGCTCGTTTGATTCATCGTACTACCGTGTATCGCTCATAGCATACCTAGTTTGACTAGGTGTTCCTTAGCGATCAACGAAATTAAGCAACGTTCATAACGTTCAGTCTTCGAATCATAGCGTCGATCGATCGCGAGTGGCATTTATAACTGAGTGCTACCATGGCTCGGATGACACATTAAATTGCAGTTCCCGGTTATTTTAACCGTTTAGCCATGACAGAAGCCTTCATTTGGTTTAAAAATTCTAGCACCAGGGCAAACCACCCGGCCTGTAGGAACTCACTTAGTATTACAACACTTTTCATAAACACGTATAATTAACTAAAGTTCAGAATGTGAAATTTCAGTAAAATTTAAAAAACGCAAATAAGTTTATCGAGAATATACGCTGCGAGTTTACCTCTCTTTTCAACCGAAGTGTTTCTGCTCCTCGCAACCACCCGACTTTTCTGCCCATTGTAACTTTATTTCCTGGTCATATTTATTAGTCTGACATTTTAATGTAACGTACTGGACCAATTGTTTTCATACTCCTGTCTATGTTTATCTGTCGCATTAATTAATCAACTACCCAATAATTAAAAACCTTCCTGATAATTTATTCACCTGCTCTTAATAACTTCCCAATATTTAAGGAACAGCCCAAAAAATTAGTTCCTGTTTTAATATGTATAGATGTAAGCTAAAATTAGGATTTTATAGAGTTTAAACGACTGTAACTATGTAGTAAAAAAGCATAAAACTCACTGCATTGCCTTGGTCGTACGCATTTTCTTCGGATTTCATCATAAACAAATCCATCTTTGCAGTCGCAGGCATTGTAGAGACATTCTTCTGTGCAGAAAACATCCTTTTCGCTATAGTTCGAACAAAGCCTGTTGCAATTTATTCCACAACCGGAACGAGCATTACGATCACCACCACAAGAAGCTGAAAAAATGTTAGAATGATAACAATGTGTCAGAATATTAAACAACATTAAATTTTTCATCGTAGGTATTACATTTTCAGTTAATAATTTTTCTAACAATTTTGGTTCTGACCATTGAAATTACGCGAGTTAAATACTGAAGATTCAGTTAGTCGTCGAGGTGGTCCAAACAAACGAATCATCGCAGTACCTATCGGCCAGGACTGATCTGATGAACTGATGCGATCTGAGCTTCAGGTAATGGTTCGAATCTTGAACCACCTATTCCTACCGTTGAATTAACTGAGTGAGCTTCCAGTTGGAGTGATGCAAAAAACTGATTAGTTTATTTGAAGAACCAGTCTCATGACTCACGGACCGATGATCTAATCAAAACGGCAAGAATACACTGGATATAAGTCGCAACGCGTCTTAAGTATTGCAAATCAATACCTAAGGTAAGCCTATATTCAGCAGGGAACCGTCCTACAGTTTACAATTATAAAAATAGTATATATAGAAGATTTATCGTGATTATGTTCACAATAAATCTATATTATACTACATTTTATATTTCCTTGTTAATTAATATCCTACGGAGCGGAGAATACAGGATGAAGTTCATGATTCTATATCATTTTCGTGATACTTTACGTACAAAGTTAAGACATTTTTTAAAAACCGTGACAGAATGATATTTTTTCTAAAATAAGAAATACTGTAGTTTAAAAAAAATGCCATAAATTTCCATTTATAATGTGACATGACATAGGTATCTAAAATTCAATCATTACACGGATTTAGGGCCAAATATAAAATAAACTCATCGACATGATTTTTATAATGATGATCAAAAGTAATAATTATGTCACCTTTATGTACTTACATAGACGATAACAATATTGAGAGTCATCAAAATAATGTTAATGTAAAAAAATATGAATGCTATACTTACGACAAAATGCCATTGGCACACAAACTCCTCGATAATTTCTAACAAATCCTTCTCTACAAATGCAGCACGGTCGACTAGGGCAGGATCCATGTTTATTCAAATCAAAGCAAGGGATCAGGAATCCGACATCATTGCAGGTTTTAGGTGCGCAAACAGCGTCTGGACACGGTGCCCATATTTCATTTCTCGCTGAAAATATAACATAGAATTAAAACGAAAGACACATACTAAATTTTGCTCAAATAAAAAATATGTTACAGCAGTCTTCATATCTGGCTATATAGCATACGCAAGAGTGAGAAGATAAAAAACGCATTGTCTGTCGGCATACGTCAAAATCACAAGTGACAAGATGAAATGTCAAAATAGTTAAAATTTGGTTTCAATAAATTTTGCTATTTGATCGGAAATTTGAACCCTTTAGTTCCAGTAAGCCGTGGTGGTCAAGAGGTAGTGACACCCGCCTTACAATCGTGAGGTCGTGGGTTCGAATCCCCGGTCCCGTACCAATGAGTTCTTTGGAATTTTTGTACGGAATTTCACACCACAGGCTTTTCGGTGAAGGCAAACATCGTGAGGCAACCTGCATATGTCCGTAGAAGAAATTCGATGGCGTATGTATTTCCACCAACCCGCACAGGGCCCGCGTGGTGGATATGGCCCAATCACCCTTCGTGGGTAGGCCTACGTCCTGCAGTGGACTACTAAAAAGGCTGGTACAGTACAGTGCAGTTCCAGTAAGAAGGTTCAAATCTCTGATCATTTTACCTTCCTACTTTTTACTTTTTTGAATTTGGACAGCCGAGATAGCTCAATGCTAGTTTGTGAAACCCTTCGAAATTGCGTAAGTTCGGGTCTATGTTCATCTTTTCAAAGTGATGTATATCTCTTGCTATTTTAGTATGGTTATATAGGTATAAATAAAGTTATCAACGACACAACGTACCAATCAAAACAACGTATTAATCAAGCTGCAATAATGCCGTCTGCGGACGCTATAATTTTGATAGAAGGCTTGTTCAATCCAACAATTGTGATACACAATATTAAAATGAATTAGAAAGAGTATAGAGTACTGAGGCCTTAGTGCAGGTTTTGCGTAGTTTACTTTAACTTTCGCGTGAGTTCGCGTGTGGCCATACATTTTGGTTCGTTCTTCGTCGATTACCCCAGAGGCGCTGTACAGAAACGTATAGAGCCATACGGAAACAACTGTAGTTTCGATTTGCGTTTAAATCTGGACTAACCCCTCTGCTGCCGTTTTGGGATGGTTCGGTTGAGTAAGAGCTCGAGACGTTGGAAAAGGTGGATCGGCGAGCGGTTCGGTTTATAAAGGCGACGAAAAGTTATTTGCAAAACCTTCATAGCCTAGAACACCGTCGTATGGTTGTGAGTCTGTCCATTTTCTGTAGGATTTGCATCTGAATTACACGACCTGATCCTACCATTCTCTTTTTACCACTGGATAAGTAGAAACACTGTTGATTTTTTATTGATACGTACGAAACGGTTTGCCTCAACATTTCTGATTCATTTATTCATTTCGTGTCAATCAATGGTTACACTATAGCTCCGAGATCGAATGTCTCTGCGGCGTGAGACCGCAGAGTATCAGAGAGAGGATGCCCCAAAACCTGCACCACACAGGACTTAAATGAGGCAACAGAGAGCGCCATTGATTTTTGGTCAAAAATTTGAAAGAGGAATGGTTAGACTTTTTGACCGACGAACCACCGGAGGAGGTACTCAATTCGACGCGTATACGAGTATATATATATTTTTTTTTATGAATAACCACGCATAACTTTTTTCATAGTAGTCTGATTTCAATATTTTTTTTTATTGGAAAGAATATACTTCGAAATTGGTCCCATTTAAATTTATCGAAATCGGCTAAGCCATTTTTGATAAATCAACAATAATGTGAAAAATGCTACATCGATCCGTGCGAAATATTCGCGAATTCTGTACACGGGTGAAGTTAGTTATGCTATTTTTTGCAAAAATAATTATTCAAATTTATTGTTTATTTAATTATTTTGATGTATTTTTATTTGTACTTTTGTTTTTTTTTTAACATTTCTGATTCGTTCGGAATGGAACAGTCGGCTTTCCTGTTTCCTAAGATGTAAAATGTAAAGCTCTTTAAGATCAGGGTAAATAGGTATATTCTAAGTCTGCGTGCTTCATCTTCGACCACAATGATGCTTAATTATTAGTTACATATGTAATTTCCAAACAGAACTTTTGAGATACATCTACTTAGTGTGTTAAATAAAATATTTTCATGGAAGTTAATATTTACATAATAAATTAGGTGTAAACTTACGACATCGAACAGATCTGCCTCTTGTTGGTCTTCTTAGTGGATAATTCCCTGCGAAACAAACGTGACAAACAGTTATCATTTCAGTAGTAAACCTTGATTGGCTGAAAAAGTGGTTTATTTTAATTTACGCCATTCAGTTACGCGACTTGCATTCATTAGATTTTTCGAAAAATCATGAAATATATTTTATTTTTTATTGTAATGTTTATAAAAAACTGAATTCTTAAATAATTGATTTAATAAATGTGCCCAATTACATTGATTTAATCAAAACTTAAATAACATTTCTGGTTAAGCCTAAAATTAATAAACCTACATGAAGCAAAAAAAAATAGCGTCTAAAACATTTTTATTTATAAAGCAAGATATTTTTTTAAAGTATTTTGACTAAACTTATAAAAATACTAAGATCGAATAGAGATCTTTTTTTCCGTTAATAACACATACTTATATTTTCATTAACACCTAAAATGTATGGCTTAATTAAATAGTCAATGAAAAATACTAACTTGTTGACGAAGCCAAAACTAAAATTTGAGGCAAAAAGGCCAACAGCAGTACCAGTTTCACCATAGTCACCACTAAAATGGTGACTAATATTATTATCAAAGCTATTACCCCCTTTTATAACAACGTTTTCACTTGTTTCAACACAAAATAAAAGAAAAATACGAATAATTTGGAAGCAATGAAATATTTTCAATAACTTTTTTATGAATAATTATAATATAGTGTGAAACAGGAATTGTTAAGTATCGGTTGACATAGCTGTGTTGGTATTAAATAAATAAAGTGCGCAAATCAATTGAATTAAAGATTGAAACGACGTCTGATAAAAGCTATTTTTCATATAAATTGAAACGTGGTTATACACAAATAAGTAGGTTGCCTGATAATTTTTTCAACTGATGACGAGCAGAATTCATTAAATTACTAATTTATGGCGTAATTAGTAAATGTTAAGTAGATATAAAATTTTGTTCAAGACGAGAATTTATTTCATTTGTAGGACAATAATATTGATAGTTGGAACTAATAAGTCTTTATCTTTCACGTACATTTTAGTTTTGTACTAGGTAGATACGACATGACACGTACGAGTACATATTATGTGTCTTACTCTTTAAGATCGTACATATTATGTGTCGATTTGTTTTGTTAATAGACGAGTTAGAATGCTTTTAAAATTATTTCACTATTTGAAATGTACATTTTTCTTCAAGTAAATAAGTAAACCGTGGCGGTCTAGTGGTATTTACACCCGGCTTACAATCGTAAGGTCGTGGGTTCAAATCCCGGTCCCGTACCAATGAGTTCTTTGGAATTTATATACGGAATTTCTCACCATTTTGCTTTTCGGTGAAGGAAAACATCGTGAGGCAACCTGCATGCGTCCGTAGAAGAATTTCGATGGTTTATGTGAATCCACCAATCCGCACTGGGCCAGCGTGGTGAATATGGCTCAATCACCCTTCGTGGGTAGGCCTATGTCCTGCAGTGGACTATTAAAATTAACGCAACAAAAGCGCAACCAGACCGATATATTTATAAGTATAAAGAGCATGACCGCCGGTCGCGTACTTTTGGCAGAGGGGTACGCTTTGCAGTGTCGACTCCTTTTGGTTAGGTACTTAATGTTCACAAGTGGTATATTATTCAGACAAAAATCGAACCAAGGTGATATATACATCGTTTAAAAGCTTGATTCATGGGCTTCTCAAAAATATTTAGTTTCGATTTTTTTATCCCTCCATTATTTTTTATTGTGAACAATAAATTGTATGAAAAATAATAATACAGCTTTGATTTTTTCTAGTTCAGCAATAATAAAGTATTTCTATCGTTATTTTACTTGCATTCGTAGCTGGTTCTTCCACATTCATGTCATAATTTGCTAAAATTAAAAATTATAACCTGCCAGTGTAACAGTTAGTAGGTACAACATGACAAAAAACACTAAAATCAGTGTCTTATTGGTAAAAAGACAACGAATGAGGCAACGAATGCTTGGAGGGTCGCTTGCCCAAATACCGAGCTTCCAAAGACTTTATCGTCGCAGAGACTGTGGGATCGGCCGATCTGCGAACTAGCACGGAAATCTCTTCTAGATACGTGTCCTAGCGTCGCGGATCGCGCCCGTATCCTTGCAGTCTCTGTATGGGAGTCCGGTCTTTGGTTGCAAGCATTGCCCTCTTTCAATACTGGTAACCTTTTAGACCCAACTGCATTTCGTCTAGCTGTCAGCTTACGCTTGGGTGCAAGGTGTTATGAGGCCCATCGCTGTCAGTGTGGTACTGCAGTTGACCAGCTCGGTCACCACGGTCTCTCTTGCTCAAGAAGCGCTGGTCGGATTGGACGCCACGCCAGCCTTAATGATGTCATACGCAGGGCTTTTGTCACCGCCAATATCGCAGCCGTACTCGAACCGAGTGGGTTGGCGCGTGGTGATGGCAAAAGGCCTGACGGCATGACGCTGGTCCCATGGAAGTGTGGTCGGCCCTTAGTATGGGACGCAACTTGCGTCGATACTTTGGCACCGTCACATCTTCCTGAGACTCAGAGTAGGGCTGGAGCGGCGGCCAATTCGGCTGAGCAGCACAAGCGGCGCAAATATGCTAACCTCGGTAGTGGTTACATATTTGAGCCATTTGGAGTTGAGACTTTGGGTCCGTGGGGGCCGGGAGCTCATTTCGTTTTCAAAAATCTTTCTGAGCGTCTGGTGGACGCGACGCGTGACCAAAATGCTGGTGTTTATTTGGCTCAACGTATAAGCATTGCCATTCAGCGTGGCAATGCTGCCAGCATGCTGGGCACGCTGCCAACTGGCAGTGGGCTTGAGCACTTGGATTATCTTTAGACCTTCAAGGGTCTGTGGATGATCCAATTGCTTTCTATGTAGTAGTAGTGTAGTATTATTGGTAAAAATGCTTCTATTTAACTATTTGGATGTTACTTAATCAGGGTTGCTAGAGATAAACTACCAATTGAGGCAAATAAATTTATTTACCCTAATATATTCAAAATTAACTTTAGGCTCTTTTTTGGTTTTAACTGATGTAATCGACTCAGAAAAATATGAACTTTTTCGAAATGTAACGCGTGTTGTGGTTAGAATTTTTTGATGTACGAGTATGTAAAATGTATGGAGGCTGGTATAATAATAACTATACCAGCCTCCATACATTTTGTGGTCATGTCCTTTCCAAATAGCAACGTACAATACTTGCTTTTAAAAAAAATGTGTCCAAAGCAAATCCTATTTCTTTATCGGAATTTTTCGAAATATAATGCAACGAAGTTACTGTACGTACTTTTATTTTGCTTACTTTGGTACTTAGAGAGTAGGTATATTTAAAAAAGGAACAATTTTGTCCTATTTTAGATCCTAGAATTAAATAAAAAAGTAAAATAGCCAAAATTATTTAATAGCATAACAAAATTATTTGTAAGTGGACTAAAGCAAATTCTGATATTTTGTCTCGTCAAAGACAAATACTTAGTGACGTGACCAGAATGCTGGCATCTACTCTGGCCAAAAACTTAGTTTTGCTATTCAGTGAGGCAATGCTGCCAGCATTCTGGCCACGATACCCTCTGCTACGGGGCTTTTAGATTTATTTTTATACATCTATATTTTATCTTAGAATAAGTTACATTTTATTTTAATTAATATGTGGTAGTAGATAATACTTTTTCCAATGTTGTTTAAGTTTGCGCAATACTTAGTACTAATACCTACTATATTTCATATAATATAGCTACATATATAAAAACGTAAACGTTTAAGTGTTAAAAATATACGCCATGTTTTTAGTTACAACACATTCTTAATTAGATAAAGTAAATGTATTCCATAATTATTAACATAAAATACACGTGTACGCACTTAGTGTACGTACAGTTACGAGCGACGTAGTTTTTAGTGTTTTAGATACATTTTAATACATATTTTATTCCAATTATTAGGTCCAACATCCAAATATATGATTATTATCAAGCATAATATAGGTATAGAACAAATATGGGTGATCGGCAATAAAATTGAACACAGGCGGCTCAGTAAATTCGGCAACAGTAAGCTATCGTAACATCAACTTTCATGTAACATAAAATAATTATTAATAGGTACTATATCGAAGAAATATAACAACATATTTATGATAATTTAATTCATTACTCGCCTCTTTCGGCGGATTCCACTTCGCCCTACCAAGCCGCCGCACTAGTGGGGCAGATTTCACTGCTTCATTTATTGGAGTTTGTTTTGTTTTGAAAAATTCTTTATTATCATCATAAATCTTAACTACTAACAATACAAACACAGTCTAATACTAGTAAAAACATTAACATGCAATTTGACTCTCAGGCTAAATATGGTCATGGTATGGTCATTTTAAAAACAATAAAATTGTTAAAAAAAACCGGACAAGTGCGAGTCAGGCAACAACGAGGGTTCCGGACAAATCCAGAAAATTTCACAAAATTGGGAAGTAAGTTGTTATAATCTATATACCTTACATGATACGATTTACTCACTCTTGAATTTTGAACCCATATTTTGTGAATTTTGAGGCCCTATTTTTTTGTGATTTAAATAAAAATGTAAAGTACTCAGATTTATTCCTATATGTGTACTCTGATACAATGCTTCTCGTCAAATTTCATAGTTCTATGTGAACGGGAAGTACCCTGTAGGTTTTGATTTTTGTGAGTGTCGAAATATGCGGTTTTTTACGACATAAACGGCTCTAACTTTTTAAACGATAACTGAGAAGTTTTTATTACACAACTGCAAGATATCATAGATATACGTATACAGTTTAAATTTCAATTCGATATCTTTACTCGTTCCCGAGATAAAGAGCCTTGACATACACGCAGACGGACAGACGGACAGACGGACAGACGGACAGACGGACAGACGGACAGACGGACAGACGGACAGACGGACAGACGGACAGACGGACAGACGGACAGACGGACAGACGGACAGACGGACAGACGGACAGACGGACAGACGGACAGACGGACAGACGGACAGACGGACAGACGGACAGACGGACAGACGGACAGACGGACAGACGGACAGACGGACAGACGGACAGACGGACAGACGGACAGACGGACAGACGGACAGACGGACAGACGGACAGACGGACAGACGGACAAACGGACAGACGGACAACAAAGTGATCCTATAAGGGTTCCGTTTTTTTCGTTTGAGGTACGAAATCCTAAAAAGTAAACAAACAATTGATTACATAACGGTCTAAAAAGTATGACTATTTCTACCTGCAATTGAGTTTAATTTATGAGCATTATGTTCCAAGCTCATATTTAAAAGTTAAATTAATAGACGTTGTGTGCCCTAAAGCGATCATTACATTAATTTTCCTCTCTTTATTTTTACGGAAACAAACATGATTTTCTATGGCTTTAAAATCTTACGTAATTAGGCACCTACTTACGTAGCGTTTAAAATAAGGTGTTAATTTCACTTGACCACAACAATGGAACATTTGGTTAAAGTAACATGGTTTAAGTAATGATCAGGAATACAAAAGTGAATGGCATTCGCGAATATGCCATCTACCCTAAACTCATTGTTAAAATCTCGCGCGACGGGGAACTAGCTAGTCGGACCGCGGTGCGTCATCGCTGTCGTCGAGCACGTACGAGTACAACGCGGTCACATTAACTCGACGCATCGGTTTACTCGATATTAATAAACAGGTAGAAACTTATCTTTTATAGATGATGGTTCGGAACGTTTCGTGCGGGAGTCCGACTCGCACTTGGCCGGTTTTTTTTTTCATACCGTACTTGAGCGCCGCAATAACGTCACAGGGTCAAGTGTGACCGCGTTGTAGTGATAAACGATACCGTTTATACTCGTATTTGTCGATGTACGGAAGTTTTGATAAACGTGTTTTACCAATGTTAGAAATTAATTTATTTCTATGTGTTATGTTAGTATATTGGAGTGAAATCTGCCCCTTTCGTCTCACCTTGGTGAGACACTTACATTTTAGACCGGTAGAATCTGCCCCATCAGGGGTGTCGCGCGATTTTAAATTAAAATAGTACCTAGTGCAATGAAGTGCAAAATTGACAACAAAATTTTAATCATTACAACGCCCCACCGAAATCATGAATAAGTGAAGACATTGGAATATTAAAATAAAAGCCTAGTAATCGCGAGTACCAAAATTACAGTGCTTATCTAATAATATAATAGCTGTATAGATATGTGGCAGGTGAAGAGAGGCCATCGTAAAATAATAAACCACAAAATGATTTACTAGAAAGTATTTAATCTTCTTGCTAAAATAAACATTTTTCTACTACACAACAATTTACTTTTAAATCATTAATTTAACCCGAGGAAGATGAGGAGGGGTCATTATGACACCTGTTCATTTTGTGTCGTGCACAGATTTTTATTCTGCGGTGATAATGTTACGAGATGGGTTCTTGGATAATCAGTTAAAACGCCGATTATTCACTTTGTACTTTATTGCACAAAATCACGATACGCACGACACAACTGTTCGCACAAACGCTTCTCACTGGCACTTGATATTCACACAAACTAATCACTTCACAATCACTGGTACTGCACTTGAACACGAGATGTTTTCGCTTTGACGGTAAACGAATAATTTAATAAATATAATTACGCCGACAGACCCTTGGGGATCACCCCAAGGGTCGGTCGGCGTATTTATATCCGTTATTTCCTACAGTCTCGAACCTATGAGATAATTCGCAACATTACTCGATCCTAATAAACGCTATTGTGTTAACAAGTAAACAACTTGAAAGTTCAAGACTTCCCTATTGTTATCTAATACGTAAACACCCAAACAAAAAAACTAAACAATAGACGGTAGACCAAGACTGATCCCGCTCGAGTCATAAAACCATAAATCTCGCACTTAGGTGTAAACACGCCGTCATTACCGCGCGGCTTACCTACTGCGTCACAATACCTTATGTTTTGAGGGTTAGGCTTTTATTTGTTTAATCATTTTAACTTTTTTATTTTTTTCTGTATATTTTGTTTTTAATTCTTACTACAATAAAGTTTGTTGAAGACGGCGATGTACTGCTAATAACTTAGTTACGTACCTACCTACTTACGTACTAAGTACATATACTGTTATGGTTGACTTGTGTAAGTACTATATTGAGCAGAAAATGGTACAAGCGAACTGCTTTAAAAACTTAAGTTACAATACATAATCAATTTATTTAGGTTTAGCTGTATTTACTAATTAGGTATTATGATAAAAAACAAAAATTATACTTGTTACATGTGTATTTAAGTAGATCCAGCATACACTCCAATAAATATTGGGTCATCTCCAAACAAAATGTAAAACAAAAAGGAATGGTCTGCGATAAAGTCGACGACAGGTTCTTGGAATACTGCCGTAGTTGAAACAGTGATGGCTTGAGTATGAAACAAAAAAATTGGTTGTCTGTGAAGTTGGTTTACGGACGATAGTTCAACATGACAACTAAACATTGATGAAATGCACTTCTTGCACCGAACGCTCAAGCCGATCGTGCCTTTTATTCGCTCGTGCTAGTGAGCGTAACGGGACAATGAGCGTAACGGGGCAATGAGCGTAACGGGACAATGAGCGTAACGGGACAATGAGCGTAACGGGATAATGAGCGTAACGGGACAATGAGTCATCCTTTTTCGTGCGCGCAGCCAGCGTTCATCGATTTACTAGACGTTGTCACGTCAAAAAAACTTAGTCAAAAATATGTAACTGGTAGTTGGACTTATAATTATTATGCAATGAGTCAACCATCAAGTATTTGTATTGAAATAAAGCCATTATTATGATTATAATACTTTTGTACCTACCTCTGACTGTACTAAAGTTTTCAGTCCATAATACACTCAAGTTTTGAAAATGTGATATAAAAGTAGAAATTCTTTTAATATAAAAAAATACGTCACAGTCTTCATTTTTGGAGCCCTGTCCAATAAGGTTGGCCCTCTCCAGATTTGGTTTAGATGACAAAAAAATAATGCCGGGTTAGCTTATATAACTGTACGCTAATAAAAATAATAATCGGTCAAGTGCGAGTTGGACTCGCGCACAAAGGGTTCCGTGCCGTATGGAAGCGCCCCTTAATATTTTACTTTAATTTAATTATTTATTTTTGAAAGGAATATTATATTCTGTTAATATTTTAAGCATTTCTCTGTTGCTGTTATTAATATCGAGCAAAAAAGTCACGTTTCTTGTATGGGTATGTATAAAAAAAAATATTTAAACATTTATTACATTTTAGTTTGATAATTTATTTTAAAAAGTGAAAATTAAAACTAAATTTTGTGTGAATATTTCAAGCATCTACCTGTCACCATGATTAAAATCAAGCGAAAAACATTTTTTTCTATTTTTGACCGACGAAACGGTACTTAATTCGACGCGCGTATATTTTTTTTATGTATAACCATAACTTTTTACGTAGTGGTTTGATTTGTATGTCTTTTTTCATTGGAAAGAGCTTATTTTGAAATTGGTACCATTTAAATAATTAGTATTTGTTGTTATAGCGGCAACAGAAATAAACATCATCTGTGAAAATTTCAACGTTCTAGCTATCACGGTAAGACAGCCTGGTGACAGACAGACGGACGGACAGCGGAGTCTTAGTAATAGGGTCCCGTTTTTACCCTTTGGGTACGGAACCCTAAAAAATAGTGACTAGATAGGATTGTTTTGTTCAATCACATGGTTTTGCACACAGCAAATCACATGTTTTCATGTAAACGCCTGTCAAGCTGACTCACTCAACTCAAACTCGTGAAGTGAAACGTGATCTGAGAAATCTCCATACAAATATGTCACTTGTCGCGTGTTACTAGTGTTAAGTTAAAATATGTATTTAATTAGACATAATAATTAGACATGGTTTAAGCTCGAAATATACTATCGGACGCGGCTTACGGACGCGACTGACAGCCGCGACCTAGACTATGAAAGTACACTGAGCCGTGCACACTATCGGACATAAGTCGCGGACGTCACTTTCGGACGACCTTGAGCGTTCGGACGTCCGAGAGCGATCTGGCACACCGGATGTTTTAAGATTGTGCACATTGCTAAGTCGCGGCTGTCAGGCGCGTCCGTCATCCGCGTCCGATAGTATGTTTCCGGCTTTAGACATAATATTATACTGTGAATTTTTAAGTACTTTTATTTCTTTCAATGAAATGCAAGGACGTCGTTAAATCATGATTATTATTTTTGTTTGATTAACTATATTTATTTACTATTTTGCCAAAAAGCTTTTGTTGAAATTTTTGTCTCTGCCCACAATCAGCGGATGGGCCACCACGCTGGCTTAGTGTGGATTAGTGAAATCACTTATTATGTTATCGAATTTATTCTGTGCATTTCTGTGTGGTCGAAATATTGGGTCTAAGAAACTGGGAGCACACCTTGTTTCAAAAATCTGTTTGGGTGTCTAGCCAACGCAACGCGTGACTAATATTGAATATTTAATATTGAACTTGCTGGCAGTATTATCATGATAAATGGCAATGCTTAATTAAGCATTGTCATCTATTTTGTTTGTTATCTATGGTCTGTCGATATTCTAATTGCTTCTTTTGTATTTTGTTGTGCTTAATAAAGCCATTGGTTAAACAAGAATTGAAGCTTTGAAGAATTGAAGCAAGGAATACTATCTTATTAAGCACTTTTAAAACTGAAATTACTTATCGCTTACGTTTTAACTATCTGTATTTATTTATGTATGTAGGTTTATTTTTATTTTATGTATTATAAGAAGTATTTGTGTATACCTATTATTATGTAGTGTATTTTATTGTTTTTGGACATTTATAGCTTTACTTTATTCATTTATGTTTACACCACCGTCCATGTCAATTACATGTTTCCACACAGTAGAGGTTGTCTGGAGGAAATCGCTTTTAGCGATAAGACCGCCTTTTGTACCATTCTTCTATCGTTATTTCTTTTTCTGTTATGTTTTACTACTTGTGGTGTCAATAAAGTGTTTTTGTATTGTATTGTATTAAATTGAATAAAATAAATACCATTTACTGCAGCAGCTTCAGTTCCGTTTTCATCCAGCTTTACTCTACATTCTTGTAACGCGTTAGTAACATAGAGCGCGGCTCGCGTTTGCAATATGTCTTGCAAGTCATTAGAGTTTGGATCAAATAATTCAGTAATATTCATCTGAAATGAAATAATAACTTTGAAGTTAACGTGTTTATTTATTTAAAGTCTAAAAATTTGGTTGGTTGTGTCGTTTTCAATTTTTTTCTCCGTATGAAATCTATAAATACTCGTATTTATTAACTAAAAAAAACCGGACAAGTGCAAGTCAGGCTCGCACACCGAGGGTTGCGTACAAATCCACAAAACTTCACTAAATTGGGAAGTACATTGTTATAACCCTATACTCATCATCATCACCGGAAAAAATTTTTTTACTTATCTCGTCATTCATCGAAAATTGTTAAAATAATTAAAAACCTGTTTTAGCATGTGCTAATTAAGCTCTTTTACATGATACGTTACATGATACGATTTACACACTTTGAATTTTAAACCCATATTTTGTGAATTTTGAAGCCCTATTTTTTGTGATTTAAATAAAAATGTACAGTTTTCAGATATATTCCTATATGTGTACTCTGAGGCAATGCTTCTCGCCAAATTTCATAGTTCTATGTCAACCGGACGTACCCTGTAGGTTTTGATTTTTGGGAGTGTCGAAATATGCGGATTTTTAGGACATAAACGCCTCTAACTTCTTTATATGATAACTGAGAAGTTATTCCTTGACACAACTGTAAGAGATCATAGATATACGTATACAGTTTAAATTTCAACTCTTAGTCTAGATAAAGAGTATTGTCATACACACAGACGGACAGACGGACAACAAAGTGATCCTATAGGTAAGGGTTCCGTTTTTTCCTTTTGAGGTACGGAACCCTTAAAACAGTCTGAAACTTATATTTACCTGTTCTAAAATAGTGACTAAATTTGTTCTAGTTGATATATCAAATTTAGGTAAATACACGTTCACTTTTTGTGGACTTGTAGAATTAATTACTTTTGGAAGTACTTTTCCATCACGAGTTAAATTTATCAATGCACATATACCATTCCTTGCTTTAGGAAGTAGAATAACGCATGAAACATTGCCACCTTTATAAAAAAGTTGAAGACACTGAAAGAACAACAATATTTTTATCAGTATGTATAGTTGTATATCCACCTATTTAGTTTCTATTGCTTAGAAAAGGGCGTATTTTAAATATCACAAGATTATTTAAAAAAAAAATATTATGACCGACTTCACCCGTGTACAGAATTCGCGAATATTTTGCACGGATCGATGTAGCATTTTTCACATTATTATTGATCAAAAATAGCTCAGATAAAATATCAACAAAAATGTTATGCGTGGATATACAAAAAATACATATATACACTGCGAACTATGTAAGTACTTCCTCCGGTTCGTCGGTCAAAAAACTATGCATACCCGTGAAATATAACTACAACCTATTCAAGTTTAATATTTTTATGGGTATTGTTGTTACATATAAATAGTATTACTACTTATAAGGTCTGGCGCGTATATAAATACTATTAAGAGATCTGTGATCAACAAGAATGTTTCGTTGTTATCAGTTAAGTAGGTATGTTATGTGTCAAATCACAAATATGAAAATCTGTAGAATGAGCAAAGTTACTGACACAGCCTAGCGGATTGGTAAGTTGAATTAGCAGCGGGGAGGGCACATAGCGCGGAGGACTGGTGACCTCCGCGCTCCTCCTAGTGAATTGGTTGAAAAGTTCTCGAGTGGGGACCACGTACCAGCAAGCGCAGCGTAGGACGTCCACCTACGAGCTGGACACACGACCTGATCGACAACCGCAGGATCGAACTAGATGCAAGCCGCTTCCAACCGGTTATTGAACATACCTAGGGAAGACCTATGTCCAGCATTGGATATTCTATGGCTGATGGATGAATTATTGGATGCTATGTCACGTTATCACCACCATGATTTAGAATCTACTTGCTAGATTTTATTAGCTATAGAGCCTATAATAGATAAAAGAGCGAATTCAAGACAAATATCTTTCGTCGTCATAAATAAATGGTACTTTCCTGGGCATTCAGATCTGGACTGTCAGCATAATTAAAAGTATCTTGTTGAAACATTGTTGGAACTAATACAGAGTTGTTGCAGTCTGTGTAGAAATCTCTGTCCATTGTATCATTAGGATTGAATTGATTTTCCCACGTTCCCTAGAACACAAATAAAAATTCAATACTATGCAATATATATTTAAATTACCTAGATTAATTAAGTCAAATCGAGTTCTTTCGGTGTAGCTAGTTTATGTTTTTTTTTTCTTCGACAATTTTAATCCATTGGTCACAGACAAAAGATGAAACTTAAGAATCCTTCCAAAGTAATTCTGTGTTTAACAAGATTATTTTTTGCAAAAATTAGCATGACCGACTTCACCCGTGTGCAGAATTCGCGAATATTTTGCACGTATCCATATAGCATTTTTCACATTATTGTTGTTTTATCAAAAATGGCACAGCTGACAAAAAATTCGAAGTATTTTCTTTCCAATAAAAAAATAATGATCGAAATCGAACCACTATGTAAAAAGTTATGAGTTACACATAAAAAATATATGTATATATAAGCGTCGAATTGAGTAAGAACCTCCCTCGTTTCGTCTGTGAGAAAAATATGCGCGTAGAATTGAGTACCTCCTCCGTTTCGTCGGTCAAACAAATACCGTTGAATTATAGGCCTCCTTTATGAAGTCGGTTAAAAATTCTCAAAACTAGATCAAGGAAGAAATAATATACGTACCAAAAAGTAAATAACGTTTAACATAACCAGCCTTGTGTCTGTAGTTATCATAGAAGGAGACACTATTGTAGGTATCAAACCCATTGTTTTGTTATCTACCTGAAATTTACATTAAAATGAATGGCTGTCATCCAATTAAATATATATAATACTAGCTGCCCGGCCACGCGTTGCTGTGGCTAAATAAATTAAAATTGCGACTATAATTTGAGATTTAAACTATCCTATCTCTCAAGTTGGATCGAACTGCACATGGTGTGCGAATTTTATTATAATCGGTTAAGTGGTTTAGGAGTCCATTGAGGACAAACATTGTGACACGAGATTTATATATATTAAGATTCATGCAAGAAAACTTTCTACGAAATGCTATTAGCTTTTTACACCCGTGGTTTTACCTAACAAGTTGGACTATCGACCAACTGGGTCCTGGGCGGATTAAGTGGACTTGTTTTGACTTTTGATACGACTGGGTGAACTACGGATACTGACGCAGACCCTTGGATCACCTGGGTGAACTACGGATACTGACGCAGACCCTTGGTTCACCTGAGAAAACTACGGATACTGACGCAGACCCTTAGTTCACCTGGGTAGACGATGGATAATGATGCGAACACGTCTTGGTCCACCAGGGTATGATACTTTAATAAAATCATTTTCTCAAACTTGCTTGGAAATGTGAACTTTTGACGACCTTCTTCGAGATTAATCGAAACTGCTGCATACGCGCAGCGGCCGGCAAAAGTTGTATGAAAATCCACATCTGTCGAGTTTTGCGGCCTATATATTACTACGTAAACTCATATCTGTAGTGTAATTTAAAAATGGAACAATTTTTTATTCCAACAACAATTTATTTTTCACCAAAAATGGCACAACCGACTTCAATCGCTTACAAAATTCGAATAGTTCGCTGGAATTGCTGCATAATCATTTTAGATTATTGTTGATTTTTTAATTTAAATGGATTTAATGAAACTACCTTTGACCACCTATCAAACAAAAAAGGTAAAAATCAGGTCACATTCAAAATATGCTTATATTTGAAAAATAAATGAAGAAATTTAAGACAAAAGTACCAGGCGTCCAGAACAAAATAGAGCTTACCTTCCTATTCAATAGTGTAACTATGTTGTCATCGATAGGTTCTGAGTTTCCTCAATGAAGTTAATATCCTCTAATTATTTGAGAAAAGTACTGTACAAGCCTTAGCCAAAAGTAGGCACTGATGGACTCATGTATGTGTGCCTTGGCTTCGCCTCGGCCAAAAACCTACGCACGTCCATCAATGCCTCTGTTGGTCGCCGCTGCAGTAATGTACTATAAGCTTTAGAGGTAAAATGAAGCTAGACTACTTTTACAATGTATTATAATTAGAGAAATGGTTCTAAAATTACCCAGGCGTTTATATTAGCTGCAGCTGCATCAGGATCGCTGAAATCTTCATTCTCTCCTTCGGCGTTAAAAACCATTTGAGACTCTTGCTCAAATTCCTCACTCAAAGGATAGTTTTCATTGGCATAATATTTGCTAGCCAGCAGTATTAAAACATCACTTATATTTTGATATTTTTCCATTAATTCTGGAAACGCTTCACGAATCTGTAACCATGTTACGACATAAAATAAAAGTTCTTTTTAAACCATAGAAATGCGTTATACGCAAGAACCTTACCTGTAATTAATGCAATTAGATCTTTATACGTATTTACAAAAAGCCCTATATTTAAATGATGTTTCTTCTACTTACACTACTTCTTACATTACTTCTGATATTCTTAACACGCTTGTATTCTATAAATAGTCTAGAATTTTAGTGTGGTGCCACAGTTAAATTTGTTTATTATGATATACTCCATCATCCTATTTCAGCTTAGTACACCTTTTATGAATAACTACCTATAACCACGATGCTGATTTTCAAAACTTACGTCATCCTTAGTTTGTAGATTTAAAGCAGTCATGATTTGTTCAAATGTTGTTCCATTGGCAAATAAAGCCAGTTGGGCTAATGGTATCAACACTGAAAACGGTGACGCCATGAAACTTTTTCCAGGGTTCAATTGGAAAAGTTGCTGCAACAATAGTAACATTTATTATTTACATACCTACATGAAATTAAATGCTAGCTCATATATTTCGCTAGAAACTCTATTTGCCTAAGTATATATATTTTGACTTTCAATCTGAATGTGAGATCGGAAGCTAAGTACTCGGTAACGATCGGAAACACCGCGCTTCAGCAGGTCAACTCAACGAAATTACTAGGGTTCTACATAGATAGCGCCCACACGTGGGAGTCACATATACAGGAGCTATGTGGGAAGCTGAGCCGCTCGTGCTTCGCGCTCAGGCGGCTCGCGAGCACTGCCAGGCGGGACGTTGTGCGCTCTTGTTACTTTGCCACAATCCATAGTAATATTACGTACGGATTAGAATTGTGGGGCCGCGCAGCGGAGTACAAGAGAGCTTTCTCTATGCAAAAACGGGCTGTGCGAGCCATTTTCGGGGTTTCGGACGACGTGTCTTGTGTGGAGCTCTTTAGGGAACTGCGCGTACTGCCACTGCCGTGCGAACTAATCTATCAGGTAGCCCTTTTCACGCACAACCATTTAGAATTATTTGAGAGGAAAGGTACCTATTCTAGGTTAAATTTAAGAAGAAATGCTAGAAAAAACCAACTGGTGACTCCTTCTCATAGGCTGGCGAAATCGGAGAGGTCTGTATATTTTGGTGGGCCCGCTATATACAACCGAATACCGTGAAACATGCCAACTTTGCATCCAAGGGTTTCTTTGCCCAGAATGCAATCTGCAAGGAGATCCGTTTCTATTGAAAAATATTCTAGTGTTATGGGAACATTACTAACTTTGGTAGAAAGTAGGTTTTACGTGTCACATCACTGAATACGTCGTTGGTAGCCAACTTCATTCAGTAACGTGTCGGAACCTGTCGAATACGGTGCATGTTTACGCGGGCAAATTTTTGAAGAAATTTTGCAGTGAACTACAAGACATGGCAAAAACAAAGGGCGGTTTGTGTCATTGTATGTTATAAATATCGAATTGCTCAGTGTTTTAACCGTAGTTTCGGCGATAAAGGCTCACACAATCAAAAGATATGATGATGGGCAAATTTATCTAATGATTTCAAGACCTCAGAATGGCTACTTTGCCAGCGTTCCAAAAAGTGTTAGGGTTGTCACTTTACAATAAAGCATGTTTTATTTTACTAATTACTAATTTGCTAAATTAAAGAAAAAATATGTATAACAATATATATAATATTAATTTATTATTAATATACCTGTATTAAAAGTTGTTATTTTTTTAAAAGAAAACCAAACACAAATCTCGGATCCGACAAAGAAAGTCTAGTCCAGACGTAAAATAGGGTCGAGAATGTACAAAAATTACTCTGAAAAAATGCTAAAATTAGCATGCGAAGCAGTTAAGTCAAAAAAAAATCTTCCAGAGATGCTGAACAACAGATTGGTGTACCAAGAAGGATAATAATCAATAAAATTACAAAACAACATGTTAAGTCTGTGGGGCATCCAACTGCAGAAGAAGAAAATAACACTAAGGGTTTTACAAGTTTCTGATGAATATGGGTCTCCGATATATGAAAAAAAAACTCACAGACCCATAAATTCAAAAATCAAAATCCTAGTGATGCATGGTTCCAAAACTTTTGGTCTAGACATAGTAATGAATTAACTGTAAGAACTACTCAAAATATTTCAAAGGCAAGAGCAGAAAAAGGGCCACAAAAAATCGCAGAATATTTTGATAATTTAAGTGGTGTTTTTATGATAATTTTAATTTTTTGTTTTTATTATTATTATTTTGAGCCTGTGTTGTCCCACTGCTGGGCAAAGGCTTCCCTTCCCTCCTTCCAGATTCCGCGATCTACTGTATTGGTGGCCCAGTGATTTCTTGTGATTACTAAAAATTACTAACTCAAATGTGGCAGCCCTATCACATTGAAATCACAACTTTTATTTAGTAAGGAAAAGAGAAAAAATAGCAACGTAACATTGCCCACTCATTTCAAAAGCAAAGTTGTTTCATAATCGGTAAGATTTTTAAATTAAACTCCTTCATTGCCCTAATACTTTTAATAGTTTGTTTCTCACTGGCAAAAAGGCTATACTTTCATCAAAAATGAACACGGGTAATGTTGGCTAGAATTGCAGATAACTTTGCCCGCCATCAAAATCAATGAAATGTTGGACAAAATGTTGACTTTTTAAAAAACTTACTAAACTAGACCATGCCCATGTTCCTGCAGATTACGGCATTAAAGTAAAAATACCTCAGAACTAGTAAAAAAAACAGATACTTCAAGTTTTCTAAAAAAAACGGGCAAAGTTGGCATATTTCACGGTACCCGTAGAAGTTCGGGATGCACCTTCCGCTGGGTTGTTTAGGAATAAATTAAAATGTTGGCTACATGAGCAACTATTTTATGACGTAAATGACTTTTTGAAATTACCTGAATTGTATTAAGATTTTTTGACTAATTTGGTAATTGTCAAGTTCTTTTATTTTTATTTTGTGCTAGATTGTATAGTGCCCTAATGTAATGTTTACTTATTGACTTGTAACAAATAGTGTTATGAATAAATGACTATATATTTCACTAGGTCCAATTTTAGAGGCGCCATCGTAATGATAATAGCAATTTAGAATAGCCATGTTTCTTTTTCTCTAAAAGCATTTAATAGTAAGAACAGTATTTTATGTTGCTAATAAATTTACGATGGCGCATTTAAAATCACGCCTACTATTTAACTAAGTATATTTAATGATTTATAAACATTGTTACAATTTAAATGAAAAACTTTTTTATACGTACGTAAATAAATTCTCCAGTAAACGCTGCATTGCCTAGCTCCAAATCAGATAAACTATCCCAATTATCTGAATCTGATGCTGAAAGTAAAATTAATGCCATTATAAATGACAGCCAACATATACCTACCTATATCCATATCCTTTGACTCTACTAGGGATCGCTATCACAAAAAAAAATGTAACAAGTATGTAATATTTAGAAAATAGCATTGTTTGCTTGCTACGAGCATTCATGCTCTCCATGGCAGGCTATTTCTTGTGGCGGTGTCATGTCATTGTGTCGGGTCGATCTTTCCCTCAAATATGGCCGAAGAGAGCGATGTTTGGCACATGCGTCAAACTCGTGATCGGGTGCTGCTAGCGGGTCGCCGATTTGCTCGCGGCCTTCACGCGAGGCACCGAAACTACCTTAACTTAGGCTTAAATAAAAATTAACCTTCATCTTCTATAGTGTTAAATTAAGAATCGTAGAACTAAATGTAACAAAAGACACAGATCCTAGAGTCTGTGGATTCGTTATGTACCTGAAACAAGATTATTTTTTGCAAAAATTAGCATGACCGACTTCACCCGTGTACAGAATTCGCGAATATTTCGCACGGATCGATGTAGCATTTTACACATTATTGTTGATTTATCAAAAATGGCTTAGCCGATTTCAATAAAATTTTAATGGGACCAATTTCGATGTATACCCTTTCCAATAAAAAAGAACTAATGAAATCGGACTGCTATAAAAAAAGTTATGCGTGGTTATACATTAAAAAAAATATACGCGTCGAATTGTATACCTCCTCCGTTCGTCGGTCAAAAAAAGTAATTTAATAGTTTAAAGGACATTTTACATGCGGTCGCGTGATGAGCTAAATCATGCGGCTCACCTTTCTATAGAGTGATTACCTGGACATTGATCGATTGGCACACAAATGCCGTTGATGTCTCTTGCAAACCCATTCTTGCAGTAGCACATTTTGGTGCATTTTTTATTTACTATGGGGCAGTATGATTGGTTTTGCTGACTTAGTGTAGAACACACTTTATCGCAAGCACCGCCGCATGTAAAGTATTCGTTAGATCCATTGCATTTCACTGTTAAAAATGAAATACATTACAATTATAACATTAATATTTTTATTAGTGATTTGAATTCAACATGTTATGTTATTTGAAATGAAAAAAAAAAACAATACAAAATTTACTTGACAATTTTACTTCTACATAATTTACAATTGTATACCATATATTACTATATTATTATACTAATACTATTAACTCGGCGAGAAAGTGGTACAAAAAGTATACGGGGAGGAAATGACAATGACTAATAATGACCCCTACTAGATGGGGCACCCACCTGCATAATCCAATGATTTAAAAAAAATCCAAATTAGTTTCACAGTATAACGCAAATTATGAGGTCATCTTGTTACATTTACACAACTGTCGTACACAACACGCTGCGCTGGTTACATAAATATTTGTGTATTGTATTTCACAGCTATGTAATTAAATAGGTATAATATTATGTACAATTGTACATGGATATGTAGCTGTCGAGTTTCCAAGGCAACTATTAGGTATGTCGCGATATGATTTCTGTGATGTCGCAAAAAGTACCTACTATTAGACAAGTACATCCAACTAATATTATAAACGTGAAAGTTTGTGAGGATGGATGGATGGATGGATGTATGGATGTTTGTTACTCTTTCACGCAAAAACTACTGAACGGATTGAGATGAAACTTTGCAATAATATAGCTTATAAATATCAGAATAGCACATAGGCTATAAATTATAATGATATATTGCGTATGCGGGCGAAGCCGCGGGTAAAAACTAGTATTACATAAATAATTATTTTTCCGAAAAAAATGACAAAACCGACTTCCATCGTGTACAAAATTCAAATTGTTCGCTCGAATGGATGTATACAATTTTTAAATTATTGTTGATTTTTCAAAAAACTACTTAGACAAAATTTAAATGGGACCACCTCGGGAGTGGGTGAGTACAATTTCGAGCTGAATTTTTTTTTTTGATTCGGTTCACAATAAGGAAGTTTCCTTTATCATAAAAACTAAAAATAATTATATACATTTAAAGACGTTAGAATTATATTAGATACAGTGAAAAAATTACTCGAATATCTTAATAAATGACGGAGTTATGGATGTCTAAACATGACCGCACGAAATCAAAAAACCTCGCGACGGATTTACGCGTGTGACGTCATACGGCTCCAGAGCCGCGCCGTGGGTTAGGCGGGAGTAAGGAAAAAAGGAAATAAAGTGCTTCATTTTATGCCGGGTATTTTTCTAAGCCACGAATACGTTCTAGAATATCATTGTACTTATCTTTATGTTATGATCAACATTTACTATGGGACTAACCCCCCAATATAACGAATAAAAAGTCAGCATTCCCATTTTGTCGTGAGTAAATGAACTTTACATCTAAATGGAACAAAGTCTAGTGTACTGCGATTTTTACATCTGTAACTATTAACTAGTAGCTCTCCAAACAGTAGACCTCGCAATTATACATTTTCTTGTAATAAGTTCTCAAAAATGCACAACTTTCACAGGTAAATATATTCTTAATCATTAAAATGGTAAGGTTCTTTACTAAGGTATTATTGTAAATTATGGCCAAATTTTACTATGGGACTAAGTAAGTAAGTTTGTATAGGCCGGGTGACTAGCCCTGGTGTCAGAGTTTGGGACTGATCCCCTATACAGGGTTAGCTAGCTAGAACTGGTGAAGCGTAATATATTTTGTTCTAATAAAATACTTTAGATGTATTATGTTCATTTTTCCTTTCAAAATTTTGCAGTAAAATTCGCACTTCAAGGTACTACCAATTTAATATAAAATTGTGCGACACCCCTGGTGGGGCAGGCTCCACTGGTTTAAAAAGTGAGTGGAATCTGCCCCACCAATGGGGCGCTTTGGTGGAGCAGAGTGGAAGTACTCGTCAAATACTGGTAAGAAATTTCTGTATGCTATAAAGCCGCCCGTTATTCTACCGGACTGTTATTATTTAGTTTTCACTTATATTCGGTGTGGTAATAAAGATTTGTGTTGAATCGTATTATCTCCTATACTACTTACAACAATCAGCTTCGGATATACATTGATCAATTGCATTTCTGTAGTAGCCATCCTTGCACCTGCAGGTGGCGTTACAACTGTTAGCCTGAATAAGAGGACAGTTAAATATTTTTCCAGCATTTTCACATATTTGCTCTACACAAGACGTGTAGCAGGGATCAAACACTTCATTTGGATTTGGACAAAGCGCTGTAAAAAAACAACATAAACAAATGTAGAAAAAGTATTTATAATTGTCATCATATTATCCATTAGCCATAGGACGTCTACAGCTGGACATGGACCTACCCTATTAGATGTCCAGTAGGATCAGATCAGTTGGTAGCGGCCAATGGTATAATTATAAAGATTGCTACACTATTTCACATATTCTATAAATGTAGCGTATTGGATGTAAGTGTGTCAAGCTATATTTATTGTAAATAAATAAATAAATTTATATCGGCGACGAAAAAGCTAGCGAGACAAACTGAAGGATTAGTCCAGGTTTACACGTATATTGAAACTACAGCTGTTTTCGTATGGCTCTATATACATCTTTGTGCAGCGCCCCTGGCAGAAACGAGGAAGAACTAACCAAAATGTAGCCACAAGCGAACACGAAAGTTTAAGTAAACTATGCAAAACCTGGACTAAGAAGGACTATGACTCTGAACATGAAAAAAAAATGCGTAGATATAACTGTATAATTGTACCTTTCCTCATGAAGTCCAAAGAACCCATACCTAAGTACGGGGCCGAGTTTGAACCACGGTGAGTGTTCTCCCACTACATCACCACTTCTTAAATATAACTAGCTTTGGCCCGCGACTTCCCTGCGTGATATTTTGATTTTTGTGCTATCTCATAGAAACTTTTTGCTTTTCGTAGCCTACGTTACTTTCCGGCTTTTGCATTTGAACTAAATTCGTGCCAAAATCAAGTCAATCTGTTGCTTTGTTGCTACGTGAAAGAGTAACAAGCCAACAAACACTTTTTTGGATATAAAATGTCTACCCGCGACCACGACCGATGCAACTCGGTCGAAACGTCGTATTTATCTCGTAATTTGAGATCGCGATTAGTCCCGTAGTACATAATAATAATATATAATTATCCTAAGACCCCCTAAGCCGTCCACACCAATGTACGGCGACAATATACGGTAGCTATTATGAGGGGCCAATTTTGTAGATGGCAACACCACCCGCCTCAATATTTGAAATGAGGCATTATTTGGCGGGTGCCGTACTTCATTCCATTATCCAGTTTTGTATAACACCCAGAAGTTCACCACAATAACCCTTTATTTTTTGAATTTATTACTCACAATAGGCTCCTTGTACCTTCACCCCTACAACATACTCGTAGCTAAATGATGTTTAAAAAGGCCTCTCAGTGTTGGCTTCGGCTCCACTGATGCCCAACAAAAATCCGGGCCTGGCCCCAGAGATGTATATCATATATAATGATATTATTTAGTATATATTATTAACTATAACAGAATACGGCTAAAACTCACGTTATAATTATATACGGTCGATAATTATAACGTGAGTTTTAGCCGTATTCTGTTATAGTTATGATGAAAACTCACGGTAGTTTTAATGAAGTATATATTATTGTATAGTAAGGATAGTATACTTACGAGTATCTTATTATACAAACCTGGAGGGCAAATGTTTATTGGTACACAATTTCCATAGTCATCCCGAGTATAGCCATTTTTGCATAAACATCCTGCTATGCATATTGTCGGTATTATAAAACAGCAGGGTATGGATTTTGATTGTATATGGCAGTTGGTAGCACTTCGCACTATATCATTCAAGCATTCTGAGAAAACTTCGTTGGTCCCGCATGGATTCGCTAGAACAAAATAAAAGTTGTTAACGTTGCATAGACATTAGACAATTGTTATTGATAGAGTCATTAGGTTTTTGATAGGTAGAATAGATTCAGATTCATTATTAACTTTATAACAATGTTGCGTTTTATTAGGTAAGTCAGTTCATGTTACTTAAATTTAAAGTATAAATTACAACTTAATATTCTAAATCAATCACCATTAAACTCAAAATAATAACTCAATGATGTAATAAGAAATGTAATCAAATGATATCCAAAATAATAAATTAAATCAGAAATATGTCAAAATAGACAAACTAAATAGTCCATGTATGTATCTATTAAAAAAAAACCGGACAAGTGCGAGTCAGGCTCGCACATCGAGGGTTCCGTACCAACACGTCTTTAACATAATTATATATAAACTTGTTTTAGCATGGCAAATGGAGTTCTTTATAATGATACTTCACTCACTTTGAATTTGTTCGAATCAGCAGCGCGAGTACCGTTCTTATACGATCGTTAATTTGACATTTAAATCGATAAAATTCGCTAAAAATCGGTATTTTCTAAGAGTTTTAGCGAATTTTATCGATTTAAATGTCAAATTAACGATCGTATAAGAACGGTACTCGCGCTGCTGGAAATGGATTTCTATGTTTACGATATAACAACATCTCCAGAACTTCTCGTACATCGGACGGAGAAAGTTAATAACGCGGGCTAACTTGACGCCAACGCCATCTAGTTTCGATATGAGTAAATACTGAGATTTAAACTGTTGATTTAAGAATTGATTTTATAACTTATTTGATTTTATTGCTATTAAGTTTGATGTTTTTTATATTTATACAATTATACATTTACATATAAATTTATATTTGAACGTATGTATTTTTAATTTAGACAGAATTTTGAACCAATTTTTTGTGAATTTTGAGGCCCTATTTTTTGTGATGTAAATAAAAATGTACAGTTTTCAAATTTATTCCTATATGTGTACTCTAAAACAATACTTCTCGCCAAATTTCATAGTTCTATGTCAACGAGAAGTACCCTGTAGGTTTTGATTTTTGTGAGTGCAAAATATGCGGTTTTTTACGACATAAACGGCTCTAACTTTTTTATACGGCAACTGAGAAGCATCTCTTTTACTTAAATGCAAGAAACTGTAGATATACGTATACAGTTTAAATTTCAACTCGATATCTTTACGCGTTTCCGAGATAAAGAGTCTTGACATACACACAGACGGACAGACGGACAGACGGACAACAAAGTGATCCTATAAGGGTTCCGTTTTTTCCGTTTGAGGTACGGAACCCTAAAAAAAATTACTAAAATTCAAACGAAGATTAGTAAATCTAATTTTCATAAAGCATTATCTAGCTTGTTAAATGCATTATTAATAAAAATGTTTTAATTTTTATTTGAAAGTCACGAAAAGACAAATTTCTGATGGCAACTGGCAACTTATTATAATATTTTTTAGAATAAATAGACTATTTATGACACTGGTTCATCTCATGGTTTTGATTTTCCGTTTATAATTCAGATATCATAAAACAAAATACTGTTACCAAACTTTGCTACGGAATTTTTTGAAGTGGCTATTAAAATATAATAAAAAGTATTCAATTTACATTTACTATAATTTTCTGACCATGCTTTACTGGTCGAGCAAGTTCCTCCGGTGCAATTTTCTACGCAAATATTACTGTTTGGCGGTTTACAGTAACCAGGGTTGCAGTCGCATCCATTCGCCCTGCAGAGGTCATTGCAAATGTCACTAGTCTTGTTGCAGGAATTGCGACAATCGTTTCCGCACCCTGGTGAGGCGTTAGGGTCGGAACCGCATTGACCTGAAATAAATACATTTATTAGGGACATTTTATACCCACATGATCTCTGATCCCAATCTAAGCAATACTTGTAACTAATCTACTAAATACCAACTTACGATATACAACGTGTAAAGGAAAGGCTGTATACATAAAAAGTGGGTTGATAGTATACCTTATGTATTCGAAATTCCGAGCCAAAATAACAACATTCACTTTAAAAAAAAATATGACTGACTAGAAAAAAAAAGGACAGCAGTTCAAGGAGGTGTGGTCTGATTTTGATGGGCAAGGTCGTGTTATTTACCTCACAGCTGTTTAGTGTGATAGTGCTGTGCAAATGTGAATTAGTCATAAAATGACTAGTTTTTCAGTCGTCACGACGACGACTCCACGTCGTCAGTGGCACGATCTATCCGCCCTTTCTATTGAATTTAGGGCATCTGTTAATCTCAATAGCTTATTTAACTTTACGGGGTACGAAAAACTTAGCGCCACCGTTTCCGCTCTATCAAACCTCATAACCTAATTTTACGACGACTTTCTTTGGCTCCGAGAGCCTGTAACCTGTATAGGTAAGCAAAAAGGTGAATATATAAAATTGTCATACCTGCAACTACTAATAATTCACAAGCCAATATGGCCAAAAGAAATATTTTTCTGTGCATAATCGCTGGTTTTAAATATTTCTCCACGTGCACAGCCTTTTTATACCAAGCGACAATTAATGATTTAGTCGTGGAATTGACATAAAACTTGTTTGTTTTAATAACATTTTTAATATTCGCTAACGTTCAATAACCGTTCTAATTGAATAGATAACATACGTGAAAACAAAAAAAAAGTTGTAAGCAGGTACAAGTCGCTGCATATAACTGTAGCGCTGAAAGAAGTGTGGAGGGGATGACTGCACATAAGATAAGATAGATAAGATAAGATCATTTATTCATAAATACCTAACCTAAGAACATCAAATAATCCATCCCATCCATCCATCAGCCAAAGGACGTCCACTGCTGGAAATAGGCCTCCCTTATGGATCTCCAATAAGACCGGTTGATAGCGGCTTGCATCCAGCGCGATCCTGCGGTCCTAATGAGGTCATCTGTCCAACTTGTGGGTGGACGACCTACGCTGCGCTTGCCGGTACGTGGTCTCCACTCGAGAACTTTTCGACTCCATCGGTCATCAGTTCTCCGCGCTATGTGCCCTGCTCATTGCCATTTCAACTTGCTAATCCGTTGGGCTATGTCGGTAACTTTGGTTCTTCTACGGATCTCCTCATTCCTGATTCGATCCCGCAGAGAGACTCCGAGCATAGCCCTCTCCATAGCTTGTTGGGCTACTTGGAGCTTACTAATAAGGCCCATAGTGAGAGACCACGTTTCTGTGCCATAAGTCATCACTGGCAACACACCCTGGTCGAAAACTTTCGACTTGAGGCACTGAGGTATGTGGGACGAAAAGACGCTACGCAATTTTCCGAACGCTGCCCATCCGAGTTGGATTCGGCGATTGGCCTCTTTGTTGAAGTCGGACCTACCTAACTGGACTAAGTACTTGTCCTAGGTAGACATACGAGTCAACGACTTCAAGAACCGAGTTTCCAACAGAAATCGGGGTTGGTAAAACATGGGAATTACACATGACTTTTGTCTTATCCATGTTCACCTTAAGACCCACCTGTTGAGAAACCCGATTGAGGCCTTCGAGCATCGTGCTGAGCTCTTCCATCGACTTCGCCATGACTACTATATCGTCGGCAAACCAAAGGTGAGTGAGGTATTCGCCATTGATATTGATGCCGAATCCTTTCCATTCCAGGAGCTTGAAGGCGTTCTCCAAAGTAGTCGTAAACAGTTTCGGAGAAATTACGTCTCCCTGTCTTACGCCTCTTTTTAAAGGGATCGCCTTGGAGCTCTCATCCTGTACTCGGACTGACATAGTGGCGTTATTATACAAGCACTTCAATACTTCGATGTACCGATAGTCAATACGGCATCGTTGGAGAGACTCTAGCACAGCCCATGTCTCGACCGAATCAAAGGCTTTTTCATAGTTAAGCAAAGTGGCAGATTATACTCTTCGGTCTTCTGTATAACCTGCCGCAGCGTATGAATGTGGTCCATGGTGCTAAAGCCTTTTCGGAAACCGGCTTGTTCGCAAGGCTGAAAGTCATCAAGCCTGCGCTCGAGACGGTTCGTAATGACTCTTGAAAACAGCTTATAAACATGGCTCAGAAGTGAGATGGGTCTGTAGTTCTTCAATAAGGTGCTGTCACCTTTCTTGAAAAACAACACCACCACGCTTCTGTTCCATGCTTCTGGCGTGATGCCCTCGAGAACGACGGTGTTGAAAAGCTTCTAGAGGACTTTTAGTACCGGTGTTCCACCCGCTTTCAGCAGCTCTGATGTGATACCGTCGTCACCCGGCGCCTTGTTGTTCTTAAGCTGATTCAGGGCCATTCTAATCTCGTAAAGGGTGATGTCCGGGATATCTTCGGTGAAGTGTCGGGTCAGCTTGGCTCTTGGATCTTTGGCCGCGCTGCTAACAGGCTTAGCAACCGAAGCGTATAGCTGTCCATAGAACTTTTCGATCTCCTCTAATACCTCTGCTTTGGTCGACGCTACACTGCCATCTTCTCTCTTCAGCTTTGTCAACTGGCTTTGCCCAATAGACGAATTCCTCGCGAACACTTTGGAGCCTTTGTTCTGCTCTAATATCTCTTTAATATGTTTAGTATTAAAGAGACGAATGTCGCGCCGTACGGATTTTGAAATTTGTCTATTGAGCTGCCTATATGACTTTGCATCATCGGAAGACTGCAGTCTCTGTAAGCGTCGTTCGGCCATAAGATTTAGAGTTTGATCGGACAATTTTTGAGGTCTATTTGTACGGCGGGGTCTAAAGAATTTAGCACCCACCGTCCGGACAGTTTCTACGAGCCCGTTCTTAATCTCGTCCACCGACGCAAACTTCTCCAGGCAAACAAAGCGATTTGAGAGCTCGAGCTGAAAGCTCTCGGGGTTCTGGATATGGGCACGAGTAGGCCGGAGCGTAGACTTCATCAGGCGTGACCTTTCGAGTTTAACGTTAATATCCAATGTGCCTCTTACGATTCTGTGATCACTACCGGTTTTCACTCTGTGGATCACGGCGACATCATTAAATATCCGTTTCTCAGTAGTAATGATGAAGTCTATCTCATTTTTGGTGGAACCATCGGGGCTCATCCAGGTCCACTTCCTGTGAGGCGGCTTCTGGAAGAAAGAGTTTATCATGAAGAGTTCCTCTCTCTCCAGAAAGTCAGCCAGCCTCTGGCCCCTGGGGTTCCGTTGTCCATATCCAAATTGCCCCATTCTCAGCTCATCATCGCTTCTTTTGCCCAACTTTGCGTTGAAGTCCCCCATAACAACAGTAAAGTGGGTCTTAGACGTATGTATGGCCTGTCTTACGTCTTCGTACATAGTCTCCACTTCGTCATCTGGGTGTGACGAGGTCGGTGCGTATACCTGAATGACCTTCAACGAATACCTCTTGGATATTCTGAGTATTAGATATACAACCCTGCTCGACACAATTTCGATGGTGATAACGTTGTTAGCGAGAGACTTATGAACGAGAAAACCGACACCACCTTGGGACCGCTGGTCACCTTCCCGGTAGTAGAGCAGGTTGCCGGATTTCAGAGTTATCGTGTCCTCCCCCTCTCTACGGACTTCAGACAACCCCACAACATCCCAACGCAACCTACTCAACTCTTCTTCCAGCTCAGCAATCCTCTCGTCAGTCCTCATTGTGCGCACGTTGTGTGTTACCAGGGCCAGTCGTCGTTTGCGGGAGTGGTAGCCGGGCGTCTGCCAGAGATTCTTAGAACCCCCTTCTCCACCGTTACCGGGGCCGCTACCGTAGCCCCGGGCTAGCGGAGCTGCTGGGGACTGGGGGCCTGGTCTATTTGTTCCTTCCATATATTGGGGGTATTTGCCCATAATCGCCGCGCTGGGCAAGCGTGGTGGCTATCGCATCAAACAATAGAGATTCAATTTTAAGTACTTATTAACTAAACGAAAAAAAAATTCAATTCAGATAGGTACAAGAAGTAAAACCACTAACTGAAATTTACAAATTTACCGGAGTTGGATGGTAGGTACTTAATAGCATACATTAACATCGTCTTGTATTGCTAGTGGGCCCCAAACTAGGCTAAGCCTGTGTCTTGGTGACCCAAACCGTGAGGTAACGAGTAGAATTTCGCGCGATTACGTAGACATGTTAGTAGGTATATGTGTATATACAGTATGCCTATTCTGTACATTTGTTATGTGTAGCGTGCCTGTATGTAATGCATATTTTTGTTTGTCAGTATGTTTGATGTATGAGAGGGTATGCATGTGCGTGCGTGTGTGTGTGTGAGTGTGTGTCTGACTGAACACTGCAATAGGTAAACATAGGTTAAGTATAGCGGTCACCATGCGCAACTATCCCCTCCACACTACTCTCAGCGCTAGACTTACGTGCCGCTACCTGTGGTTGATTAGTAAATGGTTAATAACAATAATGAGTTCTCTACTGCATAGCCTGCCTATTGCTACTCTGATTTGCTGGTCAGAATCACCTCGTAGTCAGTCATAAATTGGCAGAACTATACTTTGACCATATAATGATGGTTTTTTGACAGCTCGCGCCCATATAGTTTCGTATTGTTTAAGCTAAAATTTCATACAAATAATATTGTACTTCATAGACGGGTACCGCCTCCTACACACTTTGAGGAAATAGTAGTAATATAGCTCGATGCCTACACATAAGATTACTGATGTGTCACTTATTATAAATAATCGGTAGAAATAAATTCTAATAATATTTGTAAAAATGTTATTTAAACAGAGAAACAACAATATTTTAACATTGAAACAAGTTTTACTTGCTTTTTAGTATAAAGCATACAATAAAAATAAAAAAAAAACTTTAATTCCTTTTATTAACATGATTCGTCAGAATCATTATTTATACTAGATTCGTCCGATGAGCACCTACTGTACCAGCATTTTAAATAGTCCACTGCAGGCTTCGAAGACTGCCGGACGTAGGCCTACCCATGAAGGCTTGTTTTAGTTCTAAAACTTTGAAGCCTGGCAATAATGTCTCATGAGCGTTTTTTGCAGGCAAGCCTAAATCATTAATTTTGTATTTAATTGTCTTGTCTGGTATCATGAGATACCAGTCTGGACTGGTTTATCAGATGGGTGAAGTTACCCCTTTTTTCACACCTGTTCATATCGGCTTGCCAGGTATCTATGAACAAAAATAAGTAGGCAAGCCTACTACATCGTATTTATTTTCGATACCTTCACGCATTTGATAGCCAGATATGTAATTTTGATTCCATATGACAGTTTTTAATACAGAGAGTATTAAAAACTGTCATATGGAATCAAATGGGTGAAGGTATCGAAAAAAATTGACGTAAATTAATCTAATTAAAAATAGCCAGATCACTAATTTTCGATAGACAAGCTATCATAGGCGTGTTCGTAAATAGATAATATTTAATATAATTATTTTTTGCAAAAAATAGCATGACCGACTTCACCCGTGTACAGAATCATTACATAGTATAAAAACAAAGTCGCTTTCCGCTGTCTGTCCCCATGTATGCTTATATCTTTAAAACTACGCAACGGATTTTGATGCAGTTTGTTATAATAGATAGAGTAACTCAAGAGAAATGTTTATATGTACCTATAATACAACTGTGCGAAGCCGGGGCGCATCGCTAGAACGCAAATATTATGCACGGATTGATGTAACATTTTTCACATTATTGTTGATTTATCAAAAATGGCTGAGCCAATTTCGAAGTATATTCTTTCTAATAAAAAAGAATTATTGAAATCGGACTACTATGAAAAAGTTATGCGTGGTTATACATAAAAATATAAATATATACGAGTATATAGGTACGCGTCGAATTGTACACCTCCTCCGGTGGTTCGTCGGTCAAAAAAATATGTCTCATCTGGGGTTACGTGGGCGCTGGTCCTTCTTCTGCGTCTCTCCCCCTATTAGGGCGGGACTCCACCAAAGCGGAGATGTGTGCTGTGTGCTGTGCGAGAAGAGATGTTTTTCTGCACGGGCTCTGCGGGTTGCTGGCGGGCGAGAGGGGGGAGGGTGACATCGCTCACTGCACGCCGCTCACATCTCTCGTCTCCACTGCGCGTCGTCCGCGCACAGCCCACATCTCCGCTTCCATCGCGCCATACAAATATTACAAATCTCCGCACAGCGATCTCCACTAAAGCTGAGCGGAGAGATGTCTCAATAACACAATTCTATTGGTTGTTTAAAAAACATCTCTCCGCTCGACTCCTTTCCGCTTCTGTGGAGTCCCGCCCTTAGTTTGACATCAATTTGCCAAAAAAACTGTATAACACAACACCAGCACAGCACACTATTTTCTTATTTATTGATTTAACAATTTTTGGAGATTAATTAAAATAGCTTCAATTTACTTTGCTATTTTCAATCATTCTAGCGCTCAATCGGACTTTGGGAGGAATCTCACTGAAACACCGGTAAAATTATTCAACATCTAAGAAGTTATACATGAGCTATATACATTTAGAACTTTTGTTATTGAACTTTTTTTGGAAAATGATCTTGTTTTTATGGTTAGGGTACTCTTATCCTAGTCTTTACTAATACAGATGCTAAATAGTTCTATTTAAACTAATACTTTGATGAGGCGTTTTCTAAAAAAAAAATATTTTGTGATAAAAGTATCCAATAGATGGCGACAATAGTTTGAAATCGTCGATCCTTTGACTATGGAAATCGTACTGTCATTGTCAAGATGTCTTCTTCTTCTTTTTTATATTTTGGCGTCGCATTGTTGTGCATTTGCCAATATCAAGTATTAAGATTGAATAATTTTTAGTCATTATTTTATCAAAATAGTCACGTCATAGTCCAATAAAGTCGCGGTCAAGTCCAAACGTAGTCCAAGTCATACCTCAGTAAACTATTGGAGACTTTAATATAGGTTTCTCTCTCACACCCTATTCCAGTTGATAATGAGATATCAATTTATATGACTATTCCATTCCATCTAGTAAGTTATGTGAAACTATTTTTTTTTGGAAAACGCCTCATTGTTTTTTTTTGTAGATACAACAAAACCTTCGAAATCTTTTAAAGCAATCATGAGTGTTTATTATGATGGCGTGGATGACCCTAAAAAAGTACTTTGTTGCTTAAATCTCGCCAGGCAAGGCAAATATTTCTGCAATCCTGGATTTAAAGACAGCGCTTGCTGTGTGGCCAACTTCTACACCGGCTACACCGATGAAAACACTTGCCTTACTTATAAAGAAAAATTAGCTTCAATATTTCCTAAGAAATGCATGACGCTCGAACTATTGAATTACTGCGAAAGCACTAAGTATACCACCCGCAAAAGACACGACCGCATGTGATGTCACCCATGACTCAAATAAATGCTTTTAAAATGGCACATACTTCGAATTTCTTTTTCCAAATAAAATAAAACTGAAACATTCACCAATGCTTTATAAATTTATTACTTTGATGTAAAATATAGCATTTTTAATTCCTTTAAATTAGATACTTGTTTTAGAAAATAAAAAATATATTAGGGATATCTTACTCAAGGTGTCTGACCCCAAACTAAGCAAAACTTTTCTATGGCTGTAAAGAATCAAAAATAATAAATGATTACCACATTTTGTACTCTGTAGACGTTAAAGTATACAAATGTATGCTATTTAATCTATATTAATAAATTTTAATAAACTGTTATTTTATTTTATATTTTTACTATGGTTGGGTTTTAAGGTGTACTTATACTTTATTATCTACTTAATTTTGTTTTACTAAAATAAAATTTTATTAATAATGTCTTAAGGTGATCTTTCTACTTTACTTTTATAATAAAAAAACGAAATAGGTAGGTAGGTATAAGAAATAATAGGACTATGAAATGTGACTCAAACTCAGTTTAATTTTTTTGGACGATAAGCAAAAAGGCAAAACATTAAACGTCAACTCATACCGAAATGCAACTCGACGCTTGAGGTACAATAAATTAAATAATACTTTATTCGTTCGTTCGTTTCAGCCATGGGACGTCCACTGTTAAGCTGGAAACATACTATCGGACTCGGCTTACGGACGCGACTGACAGCCGCGACCGATACGTATCTAAACAATGCACACTGAGCCGTGCACACTCTCGGATATAAGTCGCGGACTTCATCTTTGGCTGACTTTGAGCGTTCGAACCTCCGAGAGAGATCTGGCGCGCCGAGTGTTTTAAGACTGTGCACAATGCTAAGTCGTGGCTTTCAGTCGCGTCCGTCAGCCACGTTATATAGTATGTTTCCAGCTTAACACTTTTTTTAAGGGGGCAACTCGCAGCCGGATTTTTGCTAACGACATTTTTGTAGGCGTTAAGCTGGAAACTTACTATCGAACGCGGCTTACGGACGTGACTGACAGCCGCGACTGATAGGTATCTAGACTATGAAAATACATTGAGCCGTGCACACTATCAGACATCAGTCGCGGACGTCACCTTCGGACGACCTTGAGCGTCCGGACGTCTGAGAGCGATTGGCCCCCCTACCGCCTAAAGAAATAGCAATCGTAATAGCAATCGTTTATGACTTCATTTTAGTCATTTGGCACCGCCTATGTCACGTTAGCCATCAAAGATGTTCATTCAACGATTGCTTTTGCAATCCGCGCAAAGCAATTGATGGCTAACGTTACATAGGCGGTGCCAAATGACTAAAATGAAGTCATAAACGATTGCTATTACGATTGCTATTGCTTAGGCGGTAGGGGGCCTGGCACACCGAATGTTTTAAGACTATGCACATTCTAAGTCGCGGCTGTCAGTCGCGTCCGTAAGCCGCGTCCGATAGTATGTTTCGAGCTTTACTTGTCCGCATTTACATTCACACAGTCGATTCATCGAAAACAATCGATTACTTTTTTTGTACAAATTGTTTTGACAGGTGACAGATTGATTATATTTTGAAGTTACGATCTGTGCTTATTTTTATTTGAGAATTTTGGTGAATAATAAAATTGAATAGGCTATTTGACAACATTGAAATTACCTATACTTATTGAATGTGGTAATCCTTACGAAGAAAGGTAGCCTGAAAAAGATATATTTCACTTTATTTAAACTAAAATATGTATTATTTTAACACATTGCACGAAATAAAATACGATATTCGTTTGATATTTTATCTGTGACGTGAATGCTCTAAGATGGGCGGCAACTGTGGCGATGTCACATGCTAGTAGGCGAGAATTGACTGTTGTTTGTGTAATTTGTTTTAAGTTTTGGGAGTAATATTATTGGATCTGTAAATTACTTCTAAAGTATCTTTTGTCAATTTTTGGATGTAACCTAGCGTATTTACTAATATTAACTAACGTTATTTACTAGCGTGTGACGTCACTTAGGTCATGTGACCAGCGCCATTACAAATAATGTCGTTTTTGGCGGGATCTTGAAAATCTATTCTTTGACACCGATTTTCATTGTTAATACAGTAGATCTCTTGGAAATATAAATGTAGTGTGCTTATTATATAATATACTAAATAATAATAAAAAACAATTTCCAAGAAGTAGTCAAATAGTAATTGTGTTCTATTGTGAGTGAACTTTATTACGATTTCCGTCCGGCATTCTGCTGCTGCCACGGGACGTTAAAGTGGCCATTTTAAACCTCGACCTGGGGCCTTATTTTGTAAGCGCTCTGGCGTTCGGCTTCGCTTTTCCTCCCGCTCGCTCTCGCGGCGTGAGTAACTGGCGCGAGCAGGAGAAAAAGCGAAGCCGAACGTCAGAGCGCTTACAAAATAAGGCCGCTGGACTGAGTAGGCCGCTCGCCTCTCACCGGTCGTGGAGATGTCCTGCCTTTCCTGTTCCTGCTGACGCTGATCTCCTCACCGCCGGCGGGTTAGTATTTAGTGCCGAGCAAGTTTTCCCTGTTTGCTGATTGTGAAATGATTTTTTCATGGGATTGGTGAAATCATGGTTCCCTGATTTTGTTTTAGGCTACAACCAGCGCGTAGCAGCCGGATTGCTCTCCATCACCCGTTACCTTCCCTTATAAAAAATGAGGTCCCACCATCTTCTTTGTGTGGATAGTATTCTTATACAATACAATATAACTTTATGTACACCAAAAAAATAACGAAGTACAAATTTTCTTAAAATTAGGTGGTACAAGGGCGGCCTTATTTTACCTTAAGAGATTTCTTATGTAATTATTTTGTGATGCTTTGTCCAAGGAAGTTTCATACGAGAACTGGAATGATTACGAAGCAAAATTAAAAAAAGAAAAATGTACTTTCTTTCTATAGACAAAAGGTTCACATTTGTTTCTTACTTATCAAATGGGAAAAACATTCCGAGCAGGACAGCAACAACTGTTGGGCGTTGTCCCTTTCTCGAAACTTACCAGTATTAATAAAACTATTGGATGGTAGATTATCTCATATATCTGGTAATCATTAAATCGAATTTAATCGTACATGTTGATAAATAGATTAGCATAAAATGTATTCTAATTAACGTAATAAGTTCGAAAATGTTCTGATTTTAATATTGGTACGTAATTATTTTTGCAATACAAAAACAGTTTTTTTATATTAGTAGAATTAGTAGTAATTTATATTCAACTACGCACGGCCACACATATTGCACTTCATAAAACAATATGGCTGATAATTTATGCAAAAGTCGTTATTCTGCTTGCTGCTTAATATTTTTATAAGTTGAAAAATGGTGAAAAATTGTTGCGTAATAGTGAAGCTTATGCCGGTTGTGGAATTTCATGTTTAGGTAAGTTTCTTGGTTTATTTACAAATTTCTTGTGTAGGGTGACAATAACAACAAAACGTTTCGGGAATGTGATGTTAGGTTGTAGAGAGAAGTAATCACTACTTAAATATAATCTAATACTACGTACGTTATTAAGTCATTGTGATCAATTATGAACCTACTTCTATGAACTATGCACTTTTCTTGTATAATAGCAAAATAATGAACTGTGTTGTACTTAGTAACAAGTACAGCTCGGCAACTACGGGTAAATATAATTTGCTGTCGCGCTATTTATCAGGTATTTTTTATAATATTTCGCAAGATGGTTTAGTATATTCTAACAAGATTTGTAAATATGAGCAAAACTGGTCAAAAGCGAGTCGAGATTTTCAATTTGTATAAACAAATTATAGAAAATGTAAACAAACTATAGTTATAGAAAATGTAACTTACAGCACTTAATACTAGGCTTATTATTTTTTATCCTTAAAGACTACGAATTAAAAAAATACATAAAATAGAACAGAATAAATACAAACATGAATTAAAAGTTATAAGAACAACAATGTTTTATTATTTTTTTACGCTAACTATACCTACCGTTAAATTTTAGGAATATTTGAGATCACAATTTGACTTCTTCGCAATAGATAGATAGATAGATAGATAGATAATAATTTATTTTCAATAGAGATCATTACATACATTCGTATACAAAAATATACAAAGAGCAACACCCTACGAATCGTCAAAAATAACAATTGAATTGAATTATTAGCCATAAATACTACAATAAATTAATTAAAATTCGGTACATTCCATAAAAATACAATATTACAAAAATAAAAAAATTAAAATGTCAGAAATACAGTATTAGAAATATCTGCAATAGCATCGTCAAAAATAACTGAAAAAACATTTCAGCTATAACATGTCAGAAATAGCATTACAAGTAGATAGAAAACAGAAAAAATAGGTGCAGGATTAATATGTTTTACTGTCTAAAAAATCTTTCATGGTATAAATTGTTTCATTGAGGAGGAGAGACCTCACTCCACTGAAGAAGACTGCATCATTGGTCATCTCTTGAATCCCTTTTGGGAGCTTGTTATAGAGTTCTCTGCCTTTTATTAATGGGAGGCGTTTGGACATACATAGTCTGTGGCGAATCGGTTTTAAATATATTCTATTTTTACTAGATCTTACACTGTTAGTGTCATGAAGTTGATACTCATTTAAATTCTGACGAACATACTTCAAGATTTCATATATATATATACAGATACAGATGTTAAGATTTGCAAATCTTTGAAGTGTTGTCGGCAAGATTCTTTAAATTTTCCATTTACAAGAAGTCTAATGGCTCGTTTCTGCATCTTTAGAATTCGTTCAAAGTCTGTTGCATTTCCCCACATAATAATTCCATATGACATTATGGAGTGAACATATGCATAATAAATTTCTATTAGGTAGTCGGGAGTAGTAATGCTTCTTAATTGTTTAAGGGCAAATATTCCCTTCGACATTTTCTTACATGTGAAATCTATATGGTCTTTCCATGATAAACATGAGTCAATGTCAAAACCTAACATTCTAACACGGTTGGTACTATGTAACATAGAAATTCCTACATCTACCGGAGTGGTATCTACCTTTGATGATTGGGCATTAAAAAACATAATATTTGTTTTATCCGGATTTAATTGGAGTCCATTTATACTAAACCATTCCTCAAGTTTGTAAAGTGCATCTTTGATTTTAATTTTCAGATTGTCAAGGTTGTCATCAGACAGTATTATTGTAGTGTCATCTGCATACTGAATGATGTCACCCTGTAGATCCATAGTATTAATGTCGTTAACAAACATAATAAACATAATATTTCCAAAAGATGAACCCTGGGGTATACCTATTTGAACTACACGGGGCTCTGATTTATGTCGTGATCCATCAATTTTCGCTTCTACAGTTTGTTCCCTATCTGATATGAAAGATGTAATAAGTTTTAATTCATTGCCATCAATGCCATAAAAGGCTTCCAGCTTCGCCAACAATAGTTCATGGTTCACTGAATCAAAGGCTTTAGATAAGTCTAGAAATATTGCAGCTACTTTTTTCCTTTGCTCAAGAGAATCCGTAATCTTCCTAACAAAACTGAGAGCAGCTGATATGGTAGATCGGCCTTTTCTATACGCATGTTGTGAGTCAGAAATCAACTTGTATCTGTTGCAATGGTTCATTATGTTTTCAGACATTATAGATTCAATCAATTTTGAGATAGTTGGGACTATTGTAATGGGTCTATAATTCTTAACAGAAGTTTCATCACCTTTGCCTTTATACAATGGGGTGAGTCTACATTTTTTTAGAGATTGAGGATAGTTTGTTGATTTTAAAATATTGTTTACTATATATGTAATGTGGTTGATAAGATTCAACAGTATTTTAAACATTAATTTTCCTGATATGTCATAAATATCTCTAGTATTCGATTGTTTTATTTTTAATTTGGCTAGATTCAGTAAATCCTGTGGGGTTACAGTCTGAAACGCAAAACTTTGCATATCATTAGAATGGGGCACTTGATTACTTAGGGCTTTTGCCTTATTAGGACAATTATTAATACTTAGGTTATGTCCTATAGAAATAAAGTAATCATTAATATAATTTACAATGTTATTATTTAAAATTGGTTCCTGAGCTTTTTCATCTAGAAGATTCCAATTCCATTCTTTATGATTATTGTTTGTTTCTTGCTTTATAACACTCCAAACTTCTTTCTTAACATTGGTTGAGTTTTGAATTCTATTTTTAATGTATTCTTTTTTACTTAGCAAAATATGTTTGTTTAAGAGGCATTTTTTGTTATCTATATGTGTATTTGATAATTGCAGATACTGATTTTTTATTTCGTATAAGTCATGAAGTTCTAGTTGGAGTTTAGTAATCTCATCATTGATCCATGGACATTGACTCTTTAAATTGACTTTAACGTGCTTCATTGGAAAAAATATATCTAAGTTCCAACTTAACAGTAACTTGTTTAAAAATGTGTCAAAAGTATTATCATTATACATTTCAAATATCCTATCCCAATCATATGAATGCATTGCATTACAAAAATTCACAAATGCTTGGTTACTAAAAAGACGTTTTTCAATGTACATGCGTGGGTGATTTACATTGTTTTTATTTATTTTGATATTAGCATGTTGTGCGAAATGGTCAGAAATACCCGTAGCTATTGACTTGACAGCTATCTCTGAGTTGTCTATATTTGTGACGATACAATCAACTGATGATCTAGTATTATTGTGTATTCTAGTGTAAAAGTCTACTACATTTCTATAACCACTTGTATTCATGATGTCCAATAATGCAGTCTTCCTGTTTGAGCTAGACATAAAATCCACATTCCAGTCACCCGCTAAAACTACCTTTCTGTCAGACATACCAGATAAGACATTAAATAATTTATCAATACAATTGATAAAAATAGACTCGTCACCTAAGCAAGTTCTATACATACCTATTATTATGAGTTTTGATGATTTACTAACATTTACTTCAACCGATGTGAACTCACAGTGATACTCAACAGTTAAGGAATCAATTTGTTTACATGGTTTTGATATTAGGCTATTTCTAATGAAAATTGACACTCCTCCATGTATTCGCTTTTTTCTTACATAGTAATTAGCATGGTAGTAACCATGAACAACAATGTTCTCAACTTCACTACAGTTTAGCCACGTTTCACAAAGAATTAATACATCGGGCTTTTAAGTAACAGTTAACCCTTCAAGTCGCATGATCTTATTACGTATACATTGTATGTTTTGGTGAAATATAACAAAGTCTGTGGTTTCTATATTTTTGTGGTTTGTATTACAGTTTCTTCTAAAAAATCTGCTTTAGTGATTTTGCTAATATTAGTTTGGTTGTTGTTATCTATAGCAACTTTTGATTCTGAGTTTGAATTTCCAGTTAAATATATCAAGTTACCTTGATGGGGTTTAAGATGGACTGTGAAGCAGTCTAGTACTTTTTTGCATAGAAAACAAATATACTGCTTTGGCAAAGACTTCGCAGGTGTTACAAAAGTTCCATTAAAATCATTTATATCTATAATTGACATTTGTGGAAAATTTACAGCTAAGTTATACAATCGTCTATTGATTTTATATTTTTTTACATTCAGGCGGCTGTCTGCACTACTACTGTAAATGTATGGTAAAGTTGTAATAATAAAATGTATCTTTCTAACCTCACATAAATTACTCACGCTTTTGACACATTCTAATTGAAAATCGTCATGATTGGAAAGCGATGACAACGATTTTGTCACCTTCTTTGAAGTTTTTGGTCATATTGTCGATTCCCTTTATAACTTCGGACAGACTTGCATCCGGATTACAAATAGACATTACATCGTAGTCAGTGTTGTGTATCTTCACATATTGTGCCAAAGATTTCCCAAACTGGTCGCACAAAATAAGCATTTGTTTACATTCAACGTTCGCAATTTTACAGTTATTTCTTCTCAAAAGTTCTGAACTTTTTTTGTTATGGACGGGAGTTGTTTGTGTTGTATTTATATTTGCAGGGTAAATTTTAGTGCTTCCAGGTTCAGGATCACTATTTCCCACAATTGTGTTAAAAATTGTGTTCTGAGATGGCGTTTCATTTTTTCGTACTATGTTTTCTCCAACACTTGCGGTGGTATTAGTAATTGTAGAAGTTTTTAGGTGGACTATTTCTGCTTGTAAGTGCGTAACATGTTGTTTCAATTCTTCAATTTCGTCATTTAATGCTTGTAGTTTTTCTTGATATTCTGTTTCAGTTGACTTTTGCAGTTGCTCAAATAAACTTATATTTGTTTCATGCATACGAATTACGCTTAATACATTTTCGTATTCACCAATGTCTTTTAAATTTTTTTCTGTGATTTCTTTCAATTTTGTTGTTTCTGATGATGCATCAATTAGATCAAATTCTTGGAGAGCGAGTTTTGATTTTAGTGATTCATTTTGGTTGAGTAAGCGTTTGTACTCTTCAGCGCCTTCCTCTTGTTCTCTTAACAATTTTATATTCAATGCTTGAGCTTTTTCTAATTCGCAGGTCAATTCCCGAATTTTGAATTTTGCTTCTTTTAGTGCAGTCACTGAGATTTGGTTTCGTGTATTAACCATCTTGATGATTCCCCGTGAAATCAGTTATTATTTACTATACGGCAACACTGAACTTAAAAAATGTTTCCCTCCGGATCAAACAATCAGTAACTGTCACATGAATGAGTGTGACAGCTGCAGTGTCATAATTGTCAAATTCAAATCATCTGTCATTCGATTTTGACAGTAAAATTCGGTCTCTTAATAACTATGTAATAATCTGGGGGTCTTTTTTGCAGTAATCATCGGCGGTACTTGGAGAATTATTTTTATTTTTCTATGTCAGTTTTTATATTGTAGGTAATTGAAAAATACTTATTGGCACAATCTTATTCTTAGTCAATTTTTTCGTGATATCTTACATAAATAGTCATTTTATCTGTAATTATTGGCTCTTACCGTGTTAATTTTCAGTGGTTACACATCAGCTTAAAAATATTTGTAGAAAAATCTGGCCGTTTGAGTCCTTCGTCACATTACTTTCAAACGTGGAAAATTGACGAAAATCATGCCTTTTAACACATATCTTTTGCGCACTGACATTTATACCACATATTTTCACTATTTAACAAGATTTTTACTTGGCTTTCATGATATTAACATTTATTTGTTTATTTATTTACAATAACGATGTGTCACTTCGACGGCAGTGTTGCCATGCATATGATGCAATATGAAAAAATATTTTTAGCAATTATTGTTGTCCATTCGTCGGCAAAGATGTATACTAGCGGGTGGAAGGCGCTGAGGGCATTAAGATGACGGTGTAGAGATAATATTATAATGAACTGATGTACTCAGCCGAAAGGAAGTTTACTATAAGGCTATAGTTTGAGACTAGACTATAATTTGAGGAAAAAAATCTGCTGTTACATACATTTTGTCGATTCCGAGTTTCAGTTTTGCATGAAACAGCTGCTTTTTTTCTCGAATTTCGGGTTGGTCTCATAGTAAACGTTCGTAATAATGGTCTTAATCAAGCAATCATTTTTACTTAATACAGGGTAAGCAGATAACCCTGTTTATAATAATATTTGAATTTCAGATTTATCCCACCTGAAATACAAATGATTTCCCTCATTCTTTTATTGGTATATACTTAGTGTTTTATAGATTGTCCTATTAAATGAAATTACTGTATGGTTACACTAGTAGAAAGAAATATATTCCAACGTTGGTGCTTTACTCTTCGGAACGTTTTTGGGATGCTCGTAATCATTCCAGTTCTCGTATGAAACTTCCTTGGCTTTGTCTAAAACGTGGTCGTTTTTTTATATAGGGAGGTGTTTCGTATAGGCGAGAAGTATTTCGTTTAGACGGAAATGCTATAAAGCGTTTGAGCTTGACGCTTGGAGAAGGTGCGTGCATAGTCCCGGGCGATGTAGCCGTGATGTACCTTCCGCTTCCAACCGGGCAACCGTGTGATTTTTTCTGGGCTGTGCAGGTTCAGTTTGGGGTGAGATGCCTATGCCGAACTCGAGGTAAGAGGTATCGCTGAGGACGCCCGTCATGCGGTCGGCTTGGATCCGTTCAACGGTAACTTTATTAAATTTTATATTCCATCCCCATACCTACCGGAGATGACGTATCATCTTAATGTGTACCTCCTGAATGTTAATTTAAATTACATGTTTCTTTGGTACCATAACTATTTTGAGATGCCTGAACTGATAAAATTAGCCTTGTTTTATTGACCTTCTTCGTAAATAAATATACAGGGTTATTTCTAATCAATTAGCATTCTTTTAGGGGCTTAATCTGTGCATCAAAACTAACAATTTTTGTTCTACGACTTTTGTCAAAACTCAAAAAAAAATGTTTTGTTGTTTCATAGAAAAATATCATTCACCCTTGACAAAATGTATGGAACAGCTGTTTTTTTTAGTTTTGATAACAGTCGTAGAACAAAAGTTGTTAGTTTTGATGTACAGAATAAGCCCCTAAAAGGGTGCTAATTGATAATTACCTAAAAAAATGATTACTCACTTCCATCGCTATGTGTATTAATTCAAGGTATGATTCCAAACTCCGCTTCAGGCTGTAGGTAGCAGCAGGCAGCAGTGCTGCCGCAGCACTACTTTTCTTCATATTCCTGCCGCGACAATTCTGCTTAGCTCGGAATGTAATCTCAAATAAACTCATAGAGATTATATGGGGACCAGCAGGTCTAAAACGGCCGCTTTGGCCAATTCATAATATGATCATCTGGTGATTCATTTACTGAATCGTAAAATGGTCACATACTGACAATTCACCATAGGAACTGCGTATGATTCATTTCTCGCAATTCATCCTTTTGACAGTCTTGTATGGAAATTCGTAAAATGATCCACTGTAGCAGAATTGCTTTTGTGTCAATTAGCAGAATTGCTAGAAGTTGCTCGAGGCCAACATCTTGCAATTCACATTTATCACATTTTTGATAAAAATAAATGCATTATGGCTGATTTAGTTCTTTACGAGAATTTTTAGCAGCAGCACTGCTGCGGTGTTGCTGCTGCCTGTAGCGGAGTTCGGAATCATACCTTTAAATTCATATTTCCTTTCTTACCCATTTCCTTTTTGAAATACTCACCTGCATCTAATACCTAATAATTGTTGACATGTTTAACTTAGTGCGATGAATTTGGTTGTTTTAGTGGTCCACCACCACCAAGTATTTTTGTTTTCAATAATGAGTATCCTCCGCCATTAGATAGATAATTCTTTATTAGCTTAACCAAATACAATACAAACACATGAAAAATAAAAACATTAAAAATTAGTTATACTAAATGGCGGCCTTATCGCTTCAAGCGATTTCTTCCAGGCAACCATGAACGGACAGGAAATTACTTAGCTTAGCAAAAAAGATTTAAAAAAATAAACAATGAATACTTATAACAAACAAAAAATAAGCAATACTAACACCTAACCAAAAAATAAATAATATTTATTGAAATAAATATATATGCCTACCTAGACACATAAACATACATGTATTACTGATTTCAGTTGCTATTCGAAATCTTCGATCCATCCTGAATTAGGAGTTCTCAAAGGAAGGCCGTATGGTGGATTAGCTATCATGTACCGTTCTAACGTATTTACTGGTGCTGAGTTGTTGCAATGTGATAGTGATCGTATAATAGCTGTGCGGCTAGTTCAAGACAGTCGTAGTTTGCTAGTGTTTTCCGTCTATATGCCTACTAATGCAGATGATAATCTCCCGGAATTCACCCATTGCCTTGCTCTTATCAGTGCTGTGATCGAGAACGCCAATGTAGAGTCTGTACTTGTGGTAGGCGATTTTAATTCACATCCAGGAACTCTATTTGGTAGAGAGTTAATTAATTACTGCAGTGAACAATCATTACGTTGTATTGACCTTGAAAAACTGTCATCCGATACGTTTACTTATGTTAGTGAGGCAAACGGCGCTTGTCGTTGGCTTGACCACTGTCTCGTTACCGAGGCAGCGGTCGGATTAGTGACGAGCATGCGCATCGACTATGAAGTATCTGCGTCTGACCATTTTCCTTTAGTCACTATCTGTAACTTTAATTTTGTAAGGCCTAAACAAACGTGCTATGTAAATAAAAACAATGTAAAAGTAAATGAGTATCTGTGGGGTACTAGAGAAATGGAGCAACAGTTAGCATATACTAAATATTGTGATAATGTTTTTTCTAGATTATTAGCCAAATATGACACTTTATTGAATAATATGGAATGCTTTAATGGTAATATGTTATGTGAAAATGAACTTCATTACAGGCATATTGATGAGTTTTACAGCTGTATTGTAGAAACGTTGAGGTCTGCAGCGGTGCATAGCTTTAGAACCAAAACAAGTAGGAAGTATAAGAAAATTGTGGGGTGGAATTTTCACGTCAGGCGCGCGCATGTCAAGTCAAGAGAAATGTTTTCGTTATGGGTATTGTACGGTAGGCCGCGCTCGGGTTATCATTATGAGAACATGACCTCCTCGCGCAGAGAGTACAAGGCCGCGCTCAAATACGTTTTAAAAAATCAGGAAAAAATTAGATTGGATGTGCTGGCTCGACATCATACCGATCGTGACTTTGTGCAGTTCTGGAAAGAGACGAAGAAACTTGACCACAAAAATAGTCTACCGACCAGCGTCGAGGGAGAAAGTGATAAGAAAAAAATTGCGAACTTATTTCGTGATCAATTTGAAGTAAAAGTACGGACCAGCGCATCCAGAGCTGAGGCATGTCGGGGCTCGGAGCCTCAACAAGTGATGGTAACGCCGGAACAAATTGTGGCAATTCTGAAAACTATGAAGCGTGGAAAGTCTCCGGGTCACGATAGCTTAAGTATTGAACATCTGTTATTTGCTGGGCAGTACATTTGTCATGTCTTGGCGCGGCTTTTTAATCTCTGCTTGAGGCATTGTTATCTACCTGAGCAACTGATTCAGACATTAGTTATACCTATCGCGAAAAACAGAACAGGTGACATCTCGAGCGCGGCAAACTATAGGCCCATTTCCTTGGCAACTATTGTGGCCAAGGTTCTTGAAAGGGTTATCTGCTTGCACACCAGCTCGATCAGTATGGATGACGGACAGTTCAGCTTTCGCCCGCATCTTTCAACCGACATGGCAGTATTTTCATTAAAAGAAATTGTCAAATACTACAACCGACACGGCACCACATTGTTTATGCGTGCTTTCTCGATTTAAGTCGTGCATTTGACTCTTTGAATCATGAGCTGATGTGGGAGAAGATGTATGACGTTGGAGTCCCTTCGGAGGTTGTTGGTCTTTTGACGTACTGGTACGGCCACCAGACCAACAATGTTAGATGGGATTCGGAACTGTCCGATAGATACCGGCTGTCCTGCGGTGAGAGGCAGGGGGGGGTTACCTTGCCTGACCTATTTAACCTGTATATGAATGATCTGATCGTGGAGCTGAGCAGCGCTCCGGTAGGGCTCAGGTTGGATGGTACGTATGTCAACAACCTGAGCTACGCTGACGACATGGTGCTGCTTAGCCCCTCGATTAAAGGTTTGCAAAAATTAATTAAAATCTGTGAAGAATATGCGCATAAGCACGACCTAACCTACAACTCAAAAAAAACTGAGATGGTAATCTTCAGGTCGGGAAAGGGACCCCAGAATGTACCGGCCGTTTACTTAAATAAGCAGACAATAAAAATAGTGGATGGTTTTAGGTACCTTGGACACATAGTGACCTCTAATCTGAAGGACGACAGCGACATAGAGCGCCAGCGCCGAGCCTTATGTGTCGTAGGCAATATGATTGCTAGGAAGTTCTTCAGAGCAGCGCCCGATGTGAAAATTACTATGTTTAAATCTTTCTGTCAGAGTTTTTACACGTGTCAACTCTGGACGTCATATACCGTGAAATCTCATAACGCTATTCGAGTAGCATACAATAACATCTTCAGGCACCTGATGGGCCTGAAGTGGTATTGCAGCGCCTCGGGAATGTTTGCGGAAGCGAGAGTAGATTCTTTTAACGCCATACAGCGTAAAAGAATAGCCGCGTTTATGTCCAGACTTGAAACGTGTAAAAACGTCATCATAAGAAGCCTAGCGGACAGGCTGTTGCAGACCGATACGTACCGACGATGGATACATGTGGCTAGTTAAGGTTGACTAGAATTTATTTTATTTTAATGTTATTAATTTTTAAATTAGTATATACATTCTTGTGTAATTTATATGGATCAATTAGTGTCTGAAATAAAGCATTATTATTATTATTACATAATACAAAAATAAACTTACTTATATAATTACATTCCATTAATACTTATACTTACTTAAATAAATAAATATATAAAGCGAGCAGAAACAATAATGTACCTAAGAAGACAGGTAATGCAATTTAACTCTTTGTTTGAAAATATTCAGTGATGGGGCGCGTCTGACATCCACCGGTAACTCATTCCATAATCTAACAGATTCCACAGTAAAAGATGAAGCGTAAAAGTTTGTCTTATGTTTAGGAAATAAGATTCTCAGATGATTTTAAAAACCGGGTTAGAAGAGAACGCCGGAACATAAAGCGTTCTTGAAGGTAGGAAGGAGAAGAAGGATTGAAGAGAGTATTGTAAAGAAAAGAAACGATATGAGCCATTTTGTAATGTCTGTGAAACTACTCCGTAATGATCCTTGTGAAATGTAAGCGGTTTGATTAATGATTAATTAACGGTTAAATTCAGGTTTTGCATATAACCCTACCTATAACCCTTTTGAAGTATGAAGCGGACCCTATTACTAAGACTCCGCTGTCCGTCCGTCTGTCTGTCTGTCACCAGGCTCTATCTCTTGAGCCGTGATAGCTAGAAAGTTGAATCGGTTACAGATGATGTATTTTTGTTTTTTTTCTATAACAACAAACACTAAAAATAGAATAAAATAAATATTTAAGGGGGGCTCCCATGTGGTACGGAACCCTTCATGCGTGAGTTCGACTCGCCCTTGGTAAAATACCTATCTAACAAAAAAAATATCTAACATCTATACGCTAAATATTAAATTAAAATTATAGTTTTTACAAGCTTTTATTTAGTTTCACCTGTCCCGTTGTCTGTCTGTCGGTCTGTAATCAAATCTTACAAGTTATATTTGATCCACTTCCCGGTTTCCGATTGAGCTGAAATTTCGCATACATGTGTGTGTAAATTGCGTGACAATACAGTATTATGATGACATTATGCTGAGCTGATGATGGAGCTGGAAGGTAGCTTAATAAAATTTGCAATGAAACAGCTCTACCTCATCGAGTTTGGGCTCAATTGAATCGTCTTGTCGAGTAGTTTGTCTTTCATTGGTAACCAGGGTCTGATGATGGAGCTGGAAGGTGGTCCTAGGAACTGTGTAACGAAACGACGCAATCCCATCTAGTTTCGATTCGTTTTATTCGTCTTGGTGTATTTAATTATTCTTGTTTTTTTATTTTGTTTGATATGAGAACTTCGATTGTTTACACTAGGTCAGAAAATTCAGGAAGCATAGGCAGCAAAGGTCAACAAATACTTTATGAAGAGATTTATAATGTCATATTATTTTGCAATATTTGCAAAATTGTTCTTTATTATGATGATGATGATGATGATTTCCGCCGTGGCCATATTCGGCCACGGCGAGTTTAGTTGCTTTCTTCTTACGTTACTTGATGGGTCTTCAAATGACTGAAGTAACCAATTTTAGCGGTGAAAATATGAACACAGGTGCTACAAGTGGAATACCATCAAACTCTTTATTATACTTAGGTAAGATATATATAATAAGCAATAAAAACACAATTCAAAACAGACTGAATATTTCAAAGAGTTATCTTTGTGATAAGCATTTCAAAAATCTGAAGCGAACGCAGGATTTGAACCTGCCACTTCGGATCACTAGCTTATCACAAAAATAACCTTTTGAGATAAAATCTAGTGTGGAAAGCACTCAAAATAAAATCATACCATTGATTTAGCAGTGCGCCATCTTTCGTCAATCTTTAGAAGTTCTAATAACTTCAAGTTGAGTGATAACCTGTCTAATACGGGTATCACAGGTGGCGCCGCCAACGCTATAAGTTGGTGGTAATATAAGTACTTCAAAAATTTGACGCTTGCGTAGGAGGCGGGCTGGATCAGTTGGTTAGAGTGATCCGAAGGGGCAGTTTCAAATCCTGCGTTCGCTTCAGATTTTTGAAATGCTTATCACAAAGATAACTCTTTGAGATAAAATCTAGTGTGGAAAGAACTCAAGATAAAATCATAACAGACTGAATATTATCTCAGAAACAAAGATATAATAAAAAACTAATTTATCAAGAGTTTATTTAACTAAAAACACAAGTACCTACTTACTAAAAAAAAATAACGGGTGCACTCCGGGATTGCCGGCTGAAGTGAAAACTTGATCATGAACGCTGTCCATTTTTGAATATTTTGCTCCCTCCGTCTTACGAATTTTCGACCAGGTCACGTGTTTGCACCTGATGCGAGTTTAACATTTTTTACCCATCCCAAAAAGTGCACAACGCCGCGAAAATAAGTTTTCACTTCAATTACAAACTGCACGTTTATTTGGTTAAAAAGCCTCTTGTCAACACAATCTAATTTATCTTTATTACAAACCAAAAACATTTAAAAACAAACAAAATCAAAGTTGGTAGACATGTAGTATAATCGGCGATCTTATAGCCGAATAATAATGAGCAATCTTAGAAAGACTGCACAATATACATACGTGAACTAATTATAATTAATTGCTTAATTACATTGTTCACGTCCCGATTATTTCTGTCCAGAATAAACTCCATAGAAAAGCGGGAAGTTTTTCATCTGTATGCTGTACATAAAAGGTTGGTTACAGTTTACTATGTATTCTTTCTCAGGCCAAAATACAGCGGTAGCTTCCGTCACAATAGCTGAAAAATAATCGGAATCATTCATGGACATATCGTGATGGTTATTATGAAAGTGCTATTTGGAACCGAGCTGCTAACTGCAACTGCCGACTGATACAATCGAGCGTACTACATGTGCTCGACATTTGATTGTGCGAATTACGCTAGCTCGACATAACTGAACTGCGACACACCATAGTTCGCTTGCACGCTTGGGAAACACTGAAGCATCACTCCGGTGCGACACTGAAGATACAAATATGATGTTTTAGGCGTTACGATGGAATATACTATGGCTTTGTTGTGGTTGGGTAAATTATTTTTTTCCCAAAAGTAGGATTATCGAATTTTGTTTTATTCCAATATCCCACCCAGTGTACAGAATTCGAATAGTTCGCACAATCAATGCGTCATTGATGTTGTAATTTTTCAAATGAAAACGCCTCATCTCTCAGGCGATGTAAATGGAACCACCTCTGAAGTATGATCTACCAAGAAAAAAAAGAATTACCAAAATCTGTTCATAATCAACGGAGTATCTAATCACGTAACATAAATACGAAACAACATACATTCGAATTGAACCTCCATTAACTTTTTGAAGTGGGTTAAAAAGAGACGGTAAGTAGTTAGTAGCATACACAATACTATGTCGCACTAACGTTATGTCGAACTACATTCGCACTACAGTTTGTCGCACTAGTGTTGTCGAGCTTCAGTGCGTCTCCCAAGCGTGCAAGCGAGCTATGGTGTGTCGCAGTTCAGTTTTGTCGAACTAGCGTTATTCGCACAATCAAAATGTCGAGCTTGCGTAGTGTACTCGATACAAACTATCGACCGCAGTAGTTTGTATCAGCCTCTGCACTTGCTGTCGGTAGTTGCAATTGCCATCTCGGTTCGAAATAGTACCTTTTCTAAGAAAAGAATGAATGGAAGTATGACTTGAATTAGCGTCACTGGGGAATGTGAAGCTACCGAGTGCAAGCAAGATGCTGGCACCTTCCAATTTTGTCTAAGTTTTTGACCTCAGTTTTGTCCTGAAAGTCTGACGTATTCATTAAAATAAATTACATACATCGAGTATTATATTGTTAATTTTTTATATGGTTGGTGCGGGACCGACCGACTTCAGTATGTTTCATCTGAAAATCAGTGCTGAGAGTTATCAGCTCAGCATGAGCATGCTGAGCTGATAACTCTCAGCACTGATTTTACAACATTACGCACCATGTGCTCACATGTTTTTAAAACATGTGAGCACATGGTGCGTGGTAGTTTGATTTTGAAAATGTTCTAATCATTGTTGGTTGTTTATTAACTACACTCTCAGTACTTAACTACAAAGTGATCGTAATAAAAATTGATGGATAATCCATTTTGAATTGAGACTAAATTATATCAGAATCAAAATCCTTTATCTCAAAGAGTTATCTTTGTGATAAGCATCTCAAAAATATGAAGCGAACGCAGGATTCGAACCATGCCCCTTCGGATCACTAGCCCGACGCTCTAACCACTGAGCTTGCTCGCCTCCTACGCAACCTTCAAATTTCTGAGTGCTTACATTTCCAACTTATAGCGTTGGTGGCGCCACCTGTGATACCCGTATTAGACAGGTTATCACTCAACTAGAAGTTATTAGAACTTCTAAGATTGACGAGAGATGACACACTGCTTAATCACTGTTATGATGTTTATTTTAAGTGCTTTCCACACTAGATTTTTATCTCAAAGAGTTATCTTTGTGATAAGCATCTCAAAAATATGAAGCGAACGCAGGATTCGAACCATGAAGAACCATGGTTCGAATCCTGCGTTCGCTTCATATTTTTGAGATGCTTATCACAAAGATAACTCTTTGAGATAAAAATCTAGTGTGGAAAGCACTTAAAATAAACATCATAACAAAATCCTTTATCTTTACAGTAATTTTAAAACAGAACACGGTCATTTTTGCATTATTAAATTTGTTTTTACCTTATTAAGCCAAACACAGAGATTGTTTATATAATCTATGGCGATATACTGGTAACGTAACATCCTTCAAAAATTATGAAATTTTTATATTTAATGAAGAATGCAAAAGGATGATCAGCTTTGAAAGTAAGCGTTTTTGACACAGGAAGAGCTAAGGATCTTGTCATCAAAATTGCTGCTGGAAAAAAGTGGATTTTTTTCTATTAGTTTGTACTATTTTATATTATGGCCAAATCATTTGTATAAATAAGTTATTGAATCAAAATTACGTAGAGCTTAGTTTAGATTCACCCAGGTAATGAGCAGACAAATGTAAACAAGACTGTTTTCCAGTGCATACCTAGTTACTAGTTATATATGTGTAATACTTTAACAACTATGATTTCCAATGAAATAGATTATTTCACAGAAAAAAAATATTGCATCGCTGTTCAACAAATTTCAGCGATTGCTTTTGGTGTTTCGCTTGAATATTTACTGAAAATTTGGAGTCTAATAATATAATATAAATATATAATCGCAGGGGCGGCTTTGTGGCGAGCCGTCGGTGAGTGGCGACACCACGTACCCTGAGTTCCTGGGGCGAAATGAGACCCCTGACTTCTCTCTTGCCTTAACTGGCCGGCTTGGAGTGGAAACCGCAAGAGCTAAGAATCTAAGCTCCAGGGTGGAAGTGTTAAAGGGCATAACGCCGCGAGTAGCGTCTAGTGAACGCGCAGCACACCTCTCGACACCCGACAGCCGTCCACACCAATGTTGCCCCTCTAGCGCCAAATTACGGTAGCCGTTATGGGGGGCCCATTTAGTGGATGGCTAGTCACCACTCGCCTAAATATTTTGAAATGAGGCATTGTTTGGCGGGCGCCTCACCTCATTCCATAGACCAGCTCATTGTCACGTAATATTTATTTCCAATAGTCCAGAACTGCACAAATTTCCCGCCTTTAGAATAGTTTTCCTCATCCTACCACCCAAAAACAGTGTTTATTTTTTAATATTTTATTTGTAAAAGGGCCTCTCAATATTGGCTACGACTCCATTGATGCCCTTCAAAAGCCCGGGCTTAGATCGATCTTATCTACCTAATATACTACTCTAATATCTAATATTATCTTAAATAGATGTACTTCATCAAAAAGAAAGGAGCGCTGCTCTAGCGCAATCAACACGAGAGTTTGTTGGTTGAGAAAACTAATTTATCTACGATTGTGATTTAAAAATTTAGTAAAAAGCATTGTAAAAATGCAGTTACCTTTTGCAGCGGCTGCTTCAGATCCCTTTTCATTAACTTTTAACACAGTATTCTGTACAGCGTCACTTACGGAGAGAGTTTCATTATTAGCCAACATACCTGTAAAACTAATTGACCTTAGGTCTAGGCCAATCTGGAATCAAAAATCGTAACTTAAGGAAATAAAATACTAATTAATGTTTTTTGTAGAACTTAAGTATTCACTGATCGTGAAATAAATAATTATTATTTTTATCTATCTACTAATATTTCTCTCTACTTTCTTTGGTGAAAACAAAGTTTTTCAAGAAAATCCTATTTTTGGCATCTTATTAGCAGCGGATCATAATTATCGCAACCAATTACAAAAACCGGACAAGTGCAAGTCAGGCTCGCACACAGAGGGTTCCGTACAAATCCACAAAATTTCACAAAATTGGGAAGTACGTTGTTAAAATCTCTATACTCATCCTCATCATCAACAAGTTTCTATTTAACTTTTCTCATCATTTACGAAAATTGTTAAAATAATTAAAAACCTGTTTTAATATGTGCTAATGAAGCTCTTTTATATGATACCTTACATGATACGATTAACGCATTTTGAATTTTAAACCTATATTTTGTGAATTTTGAAGCCCTATTTTTTGTGATTTAAATAAAAATGTACAATTTTCAGAGATATATATATATATAACTATAACTTTGAATTTTTGGCGAGAAGAGATTCATTGTCTGAGAGTACACACACATATATATATATATATATATATATATATATATGTGTGTGTACTCTCAGACAATGCTCAGACACACACATATATATATATATATATATATATGTGTGTGTACTCTCAGACAATGCTTCTCGCCAAATTTCAAAGTTCTATGTCAACGGGAAGTACCCTGTAGGTTTTGATTTTTGTGAGTGTCGAAATATGCGGTTTTTTACGACATAAACGGCTCCAACTTCTTTATATGACAACTGAGAAGTGTTTCCTTTACACAACAGTAAGATATCATAGATATACGTGTATAGTTTAAATTTCAACTCGATATCTTTACGCGTTCCCGAGATAAAGAGTCTTGACATACACACAGACGGACAGACGGACAACAAAGTGATCCTATAAGGGTTCCGTTTTTTCCTTTTGAGGTACGGAACCCTAAAAAATACACATTATTTTTATAACAGGGTTTTGTATCTTACACTAGAAATTATTGTTATCGATATTTTTATACCAACGTACAATTTTGACTACTATTTTGGTATTAATTTATTAGTATATTTTATACCGGTTAAAATTAACAAAATTAAACTCAATTCCAAAAATGCCGTTATAATAAAATAGTCTGATAACTATTTCAACTTTTCTAGCAGCAAATCGAAACTTGAAATGCTCGCAAACTCGCAATACCTACTTTCTGTAACAAATCCAACAAATTCGGAATTTTCGTCTCGCAATTGATGACAGGTAAATAAATTTCGACCATTTTTATACTCATAGTGTCCATACATTTGGTCATTTTTTCTGGATTTTGGAATATTTTTTCTACCAGCCTTGGAAGTTCACATTTTATCTTTGGTAGATAAACCACAAATGAGAAATCGCCTTTTTTATAAGGCATCATTAAAATCTGAAACATAAATATCACAGCTAGCTTAAAAAGTAATTCCATGTTAAGGGCGGGTCTCCACCAAAGCGGAGATGTGTGCGGTGTGCTGTGCGAGAAGAGATGTTTTTCAGCTCGGAGACTCCACCAAAGCGGAGATGTGTGCGGTGTGCTGTGCGAGAAGAGATGTTTTTCAGCTCGGAGACTCCACCAAAGCGGAGATGTGTGCGGTGTGCTGTGCAAGAAGAGATGTTTTTCATCTCAGAGACTCTACCAAAGCGGAGATGTGTGCGGTGTGCTGTGCAAGAAGAGATGTTTTTTAGCTCGGAGACTCCACCAAAGCGGAGATGTGTGCTGTGTGCTGTGCGAGAAGAGATGTTTTTCAGCTTGGGTGCGAGGCGTTGAGTGCTCTGTACGCATTCTGACACGCTCGCTGATATCACTCACGGCACGTCGCTCACATCTCTCGTCTCCCCTGCGCGTCGTCCGCGCACAGCTCACATCTCCGCTTCCATCGCGCCATACAAATATTAAACATCTCCGCACAGCGATCTCCACTGAAGCTGAGCGGATAGGAGATGTATCAATAACATAATTCTATTAGTTGCTTAAAAATACATCTCTCCGCTCGTCTCTTCTCCGCTTCAGTGGAGTCACGGCCTATGATTTTGATTGAGTATACAGGGTTATCTGCGTGCTTGTACTAGATAAGCCGAAAGAGGGTGATTCGGACGCATTGGGAAAAAAAAAACATATGTTACATACAAAATTGCAACTCGGATTTCAGATTGGACCCATAGTAGAAGTTGTTCATAATGGTGACTTGATTCACCTTTTTTTGGTTAAGTACACTAGTTCTAGATAACACTGTATACATAATAATACCTCGGAGTTTTTTTCCAGATCAAATCAAGGATGAATAAATCTATAGACAACTTTCAGTCAAATTTACACTACCACTGCATTATATATTATTTTCCATTCAAATAATTTATGGAAAATAAAACTTATACTGGGTTATTTCTAATGAATTAGCATCCTTTTAATTCTTGGCTTATTTTGTACATCAAAACTAACAACGTTTGTTCTGCGACTTTTGCCAGTCTCGAAAAAAATAATTTTTGTGCCTTAGAAAAATATCGTTCACCCGCGACAAAATGTATGGAATAACTGATTTTTTTGAGTTTTGACTAAAGTTACAGAACAAAAGTTGTTAGTTTTGATGTACAGAATAAGCCCCTAAAATGATGCTTATTGATTATAAATAGGTAACCCTGTATATTATGTATTTTTTTATGTATAACTTCAAACCACGCATAACTTTTTATAGAGTAGCCTGATTTCAATAATTATTTATTTTTTGTAGATAATATTTCACAGTCCTCACACAGTCTGTGGTCCTTCTTAAATTTCATCGAAATCGGCTGAACCAATTTTGATAAATCAACAATGATGTGAAAATTATTACATCGATCCGTGCGAACTATTCCAATTATGTACACGGCTGATGCCGTTATGCCATGTGTTGCGAAAAATAATTATGTTAAAAGCAATTCAAATATTTGCCTGCCTGCCTGCGGTCAGGATTTGAACCTGCATAACCGATACAACCTCAATCCCATCCAACCTCAGGGTGGCGTAGCTTTCCCCCCCCCCACAAGCCCGTGCGGAGGCTGGCTAGTAGGTCGCTAGTCGACTGAGGTGGACTGCGGTGTCGTGCTCGTCGCGGGCGGGGACGGCGACGGGATGGACGGGCGGCGAGTGTGCCGCTGCCTATCCATCCCGCCAGCGGTCCTAACGGGTGCCGCCAACGTGTTGGCGGAGGCGGTGGGGCTGCAGGGGAAGAGGAGTGTTGGTATGTCGTCGGCCGCTCTCCCTATCCCCTGCAGCCGCCGTGGCAGGCACGGGGCCACTTCAACCGGCCCGTTGCTTTGGAACCAGGGCTGTCGGATACGGGTTCTGTCCGACGCCCAGTGCTGGTTGGTCCCTGGTGGCGTAACTTAATTGGTAGAGCACCGGCCGTATTATTACTTACCTGACAATCGAGGTCTTCATCCTCGGCATAAGCAAACATTCCTTTTTGATACATTGTGTCTACTTGTACGGTTTCGTTTTTACTAACATAAAAGTCACGGGGTTTTGTGTTTTCTGTGTTGAATTGTTTCTCCCAATTACCCTGTAATTAAGTTGACAAAATTAGTGTAGAGTAATTTTTTCCTTAGGTTTTATTCATATACATTCAGATAAGTAATAAGTCACGTGATATTTGGTTTGTACCTACTATATTTTTTGTCTCCAAATCTGCTAATAATTTTTAGTACAGCAAAATTTATTTTTAGGAATAATTAGAATAGAGTAGAAACTTTCATTTTGTGATAAACATTTCAAAAATTGACGCGTTCGCAGGATTTGAACCTGCATCCTCTGGGACTCCGGCCCAGATGCTCTGTACAATTAAGCTAAAACGCACTCTGCGAAGGCAGAGTGCGTTTTAGTTTAGTGTTTATCACAAAAAGAAAGTTTCTATACACCTAGTGTGTGAAGCACGACTAAAAGTTCAGTTGCCAATGATAAAAAAGTACTAGCAATATAAAATGACAGTTAACACTGACAGCGTAGACACATAAAATGTAATTTAAAAATAAAATGTCAGTGTCATTTTTAAATTACTAATTTTGCTTTAGCCCGAGAGGTAAACGCAAAAAATGCAAATACTTTCCAAAAGCTGAATTATTGGTACATAGTTATCAAAATGATGTACATCAATACCCTGGAGTCAGTCAGCTGGGTTACCTAGAATTTGGTGGAAGAATCCGTTTGAATTTTAAAAGTATCTTGGAACTAGTACTACTTATTCTTCTTCTTTTAAGTGGTGCTAATTTAAAGCCTGTATGGCAGACCCTGTTACATATTTCAGGTGATTGGCAGTTGTTAAACATTTTTTATATTTTTCTTCCCATGGTATATCGCGGTACATAGTGGACTTTTTGCGCTGACCTCCTGGCCTATTTGTTGTGAATGGTGACGGATTGATTGGCATTGACAGTGACAGCAACGCTAGCACCAATTTTTTTCTAATGTGGCTTCAGTAAACTTGTTTATGAGTCCTAAATTTTGCAGTTACGTCCTTTTAGAATAAGCTACTTTTCAAAACTTAATTTTACAGAAAATATAAGTCGTATAGGAAAAATAAAAAATACGTATATGTTATTTTGCTATATTCTTTCAGATAATAAATAAAAATAACTATGTTAAAAATTTGAAATGTTGTCAAAAATAAAGTAAATAACATCGAAACAAATTTTTCCCGGATTTACTTATGTAAAATTATTTTCATTCAATAGGTATTAAATATTATACCAATGTAACAGTCATAATAATTGTTGATATGCAATCAAAATAACTGTTTACATAACTCATCAATATCAGAATAAATTAATTGAGTGAGTGAAAGAAGTCTCAGTTTTGACTCGACAATTTTGCTTTTGTCTGTCTGGATGTTGATTCTCCACTACAGGTTAAATTATCGTCGGCAATTTTCGACCATCGAAAAGGGGAGAAATTTCTTGTAGCGCTATTTATTTACCGATTTTTATTATATTTGGCAAGATATCTTAGTAATAAAAATATCTAAATTCTAAAAAGATTTGCAAGTATAAACAAAATCGGTGAAGATAATTTTATTAAACTAAGTATATGATTATTCAAGTAAACAGATGCGATGTCTACTGCTCGGAGAGCTACTAGTAAAATAATTATCACTCACCAAAAAATATAAGGCGTTAACTAAAACACACCTCGTGTCCTTATTAAACATATTAGGATTAACAAGATCTTTAATTAGACCGTTTGTTTTATCTTCCACCTGAAAAATAATCATTCATATTTCTACATATATAACACAATAAAATTATATACAGCTAGAAAAAAATACCTATTGAACAAGGCTTTGAAACTAAAGATTGATTCAAATTTCATACTAATGCATACAAAAGGAAATATCGAGCTTCTTAATAAGGAAAAAACATCGCACCCACATATTTTTTTACAGGAGGTTTTCTTAAAAATCGTAAGCGACATGTATTCCTGCCTTGGTGGTTCAGTGGTTAGTGATCCAAACTACTAAGCCAAAGAGGCGTGAGTTCGATCCCCACCCAGGGCAAGCATTTATGTGATGAACATAGGTGTATGCTCTGTGTCTGGGTGTTATTTAGTTTTTATCTATATATAGGTAAGTATGTATTGAAAATATGTATAAATATTTTATCAGTCTCTGGCACAAGCTATGCTTAGATTCGGGTAAAAAAATCCATCTTCATACTGAAGGTAGTGCAGTACGATCGCATTACCACGGAAATGTCGACTTGAAAATTGTTTTTTAATGCTATTTCATTAAATTATTAAATAACTTACCCAATTATTTATAATTTTAGCCGTCAAATTCCTCTGACTGAAGTTTACGTTATCTAGATCAGCACCAAAAACTTTTGACTCCCGAATAGATTTTTCAGAAAATGGAGTGCTACTATAAATTTTTACGGCTTGATTTATTATTACTTCCTCTTGTTTACTGAATTGTTTTCTTAATTCAGGAATTACGACCTTCATCTGGAAAATATAAATTAATTTTAATGCATTAACATATATTTTGTAACTTTTGTGCTAAAATCTAACTTGACTCATATCAAAAATAGTATTTTTTAAAGGTTTTATTATATACAAAATAACAATTGTATACTTATACATTAGATTACATTTTAGAGAACTACTGATGGAGACAGAGATTTTAACGAAATTACTAAGAACACAGCTCAATTCTTCGTGATTACACTAAAATATAATTCCACTGAGTTCTTTTCTGAGTTATTTTACTAATAATATCACAAGGATGAGATTGTGTTTTTCAGCGCTATAAAACAAATTCTAGTTTTTCTTCAAGTCAGACTTCAAACAGGAGATTCTCAATTATACTCTATAAAATTTAACTTGATCTCTGCGACAGATGTCAGAAAAATCACGCCTATGAAGTCCTGAATTTCATAATAGTACAGACAGTACCTGTCAATGTCATATTTTATGGGCATGCCGATTAGTGATGGGCGACGAATGATCGTGACCACAGAGTTTTAGATAGAGTTTTAATTAAAATATCGATAGTTTATACTGACGATATTTTAAATAAAACTTGATTTATCATTAATTTTATTGTATATTTTAATATCATAACATTTTATACATGTGTAATTAAATTAATCCCAATTATATGTTATATTAGCATCGATAATAGTGAAAAACGTCGATGAATACTATCGTTACATTATTATGAGTATATAATTAATATCAGAACATTATTTACATGTGACAGAGACACACGCGAAACCGTACTTCAGAAAACTGGGGATTCTGACGTTGCCATCTGTAATGATATTACAAGTCGCAACATACGTCAGAATAAACCTGGACTCGTATGAGAAGCGAGGAAAGCATCACAACTACTCCACGAGCACGGCTAACCATCTAGCTAGTGTAAAACGAACGCTGACCAAATCGGCAAAACTTACACATATTATGGGCCCTAATGTATACAACAACCTGCCCGAATACGTCACTGGAGCTCCAAGCTTGCTAAGTTTTAAAGCACGACTTCAACGTTGGCTGATTGAGCAAGCATTCTATAGCTACGAAGAATTCTATAGACTTTTAAGTTGAATTTTGTTTAATTGATGTTGTGTATTTACATACATTATTTTATATTAGTGAACCATGACATGTAAATTAGCTTTATGAATAAATGACTATGACTATGACTATGACTATGTGTACATACATACTTGATCTTAAATAATAGTAAGTAAATGAAATCCAATTTTTCACCTTCAACTACTCATTCGATTTCATTACAACATTGTTTGAACATCGATTTTTTCCACCACTATCCCAACTCTAAAAATGTCAATCTTCTACTGTCGCTAGGTCATGTTAATCGATCAAGTTAAATTTTGTAGAGTATAGATTATATGTTTTTAGGGTTCCATCCTCCTCCAGTCGATTTCTTCATGTCTGAGGGTCGTAACCGCCACCTTCCACTAATTTCTCCCGAATGATTTTCTTCCACTCCTTCCGGGTCTCAGCGACATGCAGCGCGTCCATATCCAAAGAGTGAAAACGGATCGTTTTTGAAAAATCAACAATATTATAAAAATTGCTACATGGATGAGATACATCGATTCGTGCGATCTATTCGAATTCTGAGAGCTAAGTGCGAGATTTTCGCTCGAGCTCGATCGCGTTAACGTTTGATGTGATTTCTATGGAAATGGCACAGCGCCATCTTGTGTCACGTACAGAAAACTGAATAGCTAAGTGTGAGTATTTTTTACGGTAATGTAACGAGCGCCAAACCGATCGAACACGAGCGCGGCAACGTCTGTGATTGGCTAATTCAAGCGTGTGTGTCAATGTGCTCGCGTGTGTGTGCGCTCGGTCAAAGCGACGTAAAAGTAATTCGATTTGATTTGCAAATCTCCCACTTACAGGGTAGAAGTCAGTTCTGCCATTTTTGGCATAAAAATAATTATGAAACTTTGACAATTAATTACTTACTTCGTCTGTGGTCAGATCCAGTACCCGTAAAAGTTCTTCTAAAGCTTTGCCGCCATCGTATACAGATAATGGCTTTAATGCAACTAGCATTGAATAACCCGATATCATAAAGTTTCCCTTTTGACTTTGCAATAAATACTAGAAAAAAGAAAACATATTATAACACGTGAATAAAAATATTTAGCTTAATAAGTTTTCTACTCATAGGTACTATTATACGCATAATTATTACATGATATCGAATATAGGTACTTTTTTTTTATGCAGATAATGTATGTTCTCTAAGCGTACTTTTTTCATTTACAATTCGATTCTGTAAAATAATTCTACGAAAATATCATCCGTGCATAAATCTTCCTCTGATCAACTGAATCATCTGATATCATCTGATCTGCCCCCCTACCGCCTAAGCAATAGCAATCGTAATAGCAATCGTTTATGACTTCATTTTAGCCATTTGGCACCGCCTATGTGACGTTAGCCATCAAAGTTGTTCATTCAACGATTGCTTTCGCAATCCGCACGAAGCAATTGATGGCTAACGTTTCTTGTTTGTATCAATAGAAACAATCTCATATAAGATCTATTTATGCACGGATGACATTTTCGTAGAATTATTTTACAGAATCGAATTGTAAATGAAAAAAGTACGCTGAGAGAACATACATTAACTGCATAAATAAAAAGTATATTCGATATCATGTATTAATTATGCATATGAGTAGAAAACTTATTTTAATGCTCCTTGCAAAGTATATGTTTTTTGTCTTTAAATCTGGCAGAAACCATTCGTGAAGTATTGTACTTCCTTAAACATGTAGGTACCTATATATCTTCACGAGATTCTATCTGAGACCACCAAAAAAATTCATATTATAACATTGGTAAACAGTAGTAATTACATTACTAGGTCTTTTATGTCATATTACACCGTATCAGCTTACAATAAGCTTTTAAGCAATTCATCAGGAGTTATTAGGCACATGTATTGTAATATTTTAATAAAATGGTCCAATCAATAAAATAAAAGTGATACAACCAGACTTACATTTATTAACTGGATAGCTAGTTTTTGATTTGCTCGTCCAAATTTAGCCATAGCATCAAGTGGAAAAACAGACTGATTTGTAGAATTTTCGCGAGCTGAAGAAAAAATATTTATTGAAATATAATTATTTTGTTAAAATAAATTGAACTTCTTTATTTTAATTTTGAGTTTTGACAAAAGTAGCAGAACAAAAGTTGTTAGTTTTGATATACAGAATAAGCCCCTAAAAGGATGCTGATTGATTAGAAATAACCCTGTATACACGCGTCAACGTGTAAACCTCCTCCGTTTTGTCGGTTAATAGCTCAAAAACTACTGGTTAGATCTTTAAAATGTACACTAAGAATACACCGTTTTCAAATAAAAAAAAATATCATCAAAATCGTTTCACTTAGAAAAAAGTTATGAAGTAAAGTAAAAAGTGAAGTAAAAAAGCACACAAAAATAATTAGCCAAGTGCGAGTCGGACTCGCGCAGGGTAGGGTTCCGTACCATATGGAAGCCTCCCTTAATATATTTTATTTTAATTTAATTATTTATTTATGAAGTAAATATATAAGTTAATAATCCGTGAATATTTGAAGCATCTTCTTGTTGCCGTTATTAATATCGAGCAAAAATTACGTTTTTTGTTAAGAGCTCCCCTTAAATATTTATTTTAATTTAATTACCTATTTATTTTTAAAGTGAATATCTAACAAAAAAATCTTATAGAGCCAGAGACGGCTAAAAATTCAGATTTGTTGCCCTTATATATTTTTTTCTGATTTTAGTATTTGTTGGTATAGCGGCAACAGCAATTGTCATCTGGGAAAATTTCTACGTTCTAGCTATCACCGTTCATAAGATAGTTACATAACAAAATTAGTGGCATAAAATTGATTTCACGACAATAGTTTTATCAACAATTTCTCGTGTGAACATCAAATTTTACAATGCATGCATCAATTTCATAAAACTGATGTAGTTTTGTGCCCTGCGCATTAAAACTAATGTTAGGCAACTAATTTAAAACGCGAAAGCGCATGCAAAGGATGGATAATTATATTAATTATACGATATGTGGTTAAAATGGTGAACCAATGTTGGACTTAGACAAAAATATTTTTTTACTGGTTTTTTGTTACTAAAAATATTTTTTCTTTATTTTGTAGACATTATACAACGTTATGCATTTAGGAAACATGGTTCGATGCTGAAGGTTTCATGACACTATTTATGTTAACGCAACAAGTTTTACCAGTCCTGCAACAAGTTTCACGAGATTAAAATTTTCATGTGTGCCACGAATTACTTAGTGTAACCCTTTAGAAATAGGGTCCCGTTTTTACGCTTTGGGTACGAAACCCTAAAAAACAGTGTCTTTCTACGAGTCAGTAAAAAGTGAATTGGGATAATCGGTATTACGAACCATTTGGATAATAAAAACATTTGAAGTACCTAGGTGATAAAACACTTAGCTCCTAGGTACTTCAAATATTTTTTTTGCTTTGCTTGTCGACATAAACTAAATGACGAAATTAGGAAACATTGACATAGAAAACTTATATTTTTCCGGGATAAAAATGTCACTCGTCTCCAGCCTTTGAATGATATCTATATCAAAAATCAAGTCATTCCATTGCTCTCTCGCTGCGTGAAAGAGTAAAAAACCAACAAACACATGTTTTATAATTTTAGCAAGGAAATAAGGATGACATCAATGTCAATCAGCATTTACCTATAAAAGGATTTCCATTGAAAGTTTTCTTAGAACATTGATTTTGTGGTATACACAATCTATTTATATTATCTCTGACGTATCCATCTTGGCAGAAGCATCCCATCATGCATCCCAATTGACAGTCAAGTGAAGATCCAAGATCGGAGCAGAATTGAGGTTTACAAACTGGATTGGAACAATAGACAATAGACAATAGACAGTTCTTTATTAAGACAAAAATAAAATCAAATACAAAGCAAACAACACAGCAAAACAAAACAAAATAAACATCATAAGTAATTACTCTTAATTATTCTACAATGCTATCCTACTTAATTACTTAATTTTATTTTTGTCACAACCCGGTCCCACCTCAGCATATGCTGGTTGTGGACCAACCAGCGCTGGTCTTCCGGCAGGACCGGCAGGTGACGTCTCATGCGAAAATTAAAAAACAATAAGGCTATTGTTGTAGCAACAGCGTGCAAACATAATTAAAAATAAAACATAACATTATCGATTTTAGAAAATATGATGTTCGCGCCACGCCAAAACCCGATGCGACATGTCAACTGACATTAGCTGAAAATTGACAGTGACGCACCCCGACCGACCATGACGTGACGCGAGTCGCAATCAATCAGATCTATTTACAATTTTACATTCTTCCTGAAACAGATTTTTAATTACTTAATGTTAAAAAAACTAAAATTAAAAACAGAAAAGTTGCAGTGGTAAGTAAGACTTATCATTTTTACGCTTAATAGGTACATTCTCGTGATTGTCTAGGTCTAGGTTAGGTTAGCGCAATATGCAATATGTCTCTCATATAGCGCTCGTGTCGTTTCTCAATTGTTCCTGGCTCTTTTGATGCTTATAAAATAATTCTTTGGGTTTGAGTCTGAAACAATGTATACTTTGCAGGTTCCGAATGGGTGGAGGAAGGTTATTCCAGATTTTACAGATTCTGTTTAGGATTGTGTAGGTTATTATCAATATTATGTTTAAAATAAGCAGATTTTTCATGAAATAGCGCATTATTGACAGTGGATTTTAGGCATTTATAGTATTTTTTTTAAATCTCAGATTTGGTTCGCTGATAGTCAGTGGCAGCTCTATTCCGTAACTTCATCATCACCTTCACAGTATCAGTAATCCACGGGTGGGATCGCTTTCTAACTGTGACAGTCTTAAGTGGTGCATGATGATCAAAAATAGTCAGGATATTCTGGCTAAATTGTGCTACCATACTGTCAACATCAGAAAGCTTCGCGATATGGTCCCAGTCTATGGCCTGAAGGTCAGCATTAAAAGCATCCATACATATGCTATTTTTAGACCTGTATGTTATTGTGCGAGGACTAACCTTTGGTTTTTTAATGTTAAACTCACACTCTACTAGACAGTGTCCAGTGAGAGTTCCCACAAGATCTAAATTTACTTTATTTACACACAAATCAGTGCAGACCACATCAATAAGAGTTTCACTACTGTCGGTGAAATGAGTGGGTTCAGTGACCACTTGATGCAAATTGAAACATGTCAGAAAAGACCTAAACTGTATTGTAAAAGGGTCATTTGTATGTAAATAATTGATATTAAAATCACCCAATAAGATAAGGTGATGAAATTGGGGACTAGCACTAATGGAGTCGGTTAATGCATCGAAAAATAAATCTACTCCTACCCAACGCGGCCTGTATCCTGTACCTACCAATATTTTCTTACCGTTTACAGTTAACCTGAGCCACATCTGCTCTACCGCCGCATGGAGCGGGTCTACGGGGTGGCTCCACGTGCGAGCAAGGACCCCCTGCCTGACGTAGAAGCCCACTCCTCCGCCGCGAGCCCGGAAGCGGCGCGAGCGCGGGACGTGCCTCAGGCGATACCCCGGGATGTCAGGGGCGCGCCCTTCCTCTCCGGCCGAGAGCCATGTTTCATTTAAAGCCAATATGTCCACTCCGCTTTGAGTTACCGATGCAATAATATTGTCGTGGTTGGTCCCAAGGGAACCTGCATTGTACAGTCCAACTTTGAATTTTTTAATTACCATTGTTATACAGTATTATTACATTGAGAAACGACAAATACAACTTGAGCACAGAAAATGTGTTTGAATTATAGTATGCTAAGCTTTTTTGACCAATTCTATATCCACAACATGTAATTATAACATACACTGTAGAAATACCTTTAGTTACATGCAATGAACCCACTATTAGTGAGTATCCTGGGTGACCAACGGCGCGCCGCAAAAAACCTTCTTGAGATCCGCCTCCGTTCTAACACGAAACGAAGCCTTTCCCGTCTCCCGCCGGAGGAGGATTCGCCCGTCCCGCGTCCACGCAAACCTCCAACCATGGGACCGGCCCTCTTCGCGGGCCTTGAAGAAGAGCGCCTTATTATATTTTGTGAGACGTTCATTGACGTAAAACCGCGCCGGAGCAGCACTGAGGTCCAGGCCGGCTGTCGTGGCGCCACGCCGCACGCGTGCCGCCTGCAAGAAAGCGTCGCGCATTTGACGGCGAGCCAAGCAAACAAGAAGTGGCCGCGGTTTCGACGGCGCGGCCTGTTCGGCACCAGAGGGCGCGCGACGTGCGCCAGCCCGTTCTACTGATACAACATCTCGCTCGTCAAAGGATACGCCGAGCTTTTCCGCTATGCGGCCCACCAAATGCGCCGCGCTTTCCCCGGGCTCCTCCGGAATCCCGCTAATCTCCACATCGTTGCTGTAGCTGTCCTGGATACGATCATTTATTTCTAGCTTCAGCTGTTCGATTGTGGCAAGCAAGCTGCATACGTCTGGCCCCGGTTGCTGTTCGGCATACTTAGCCTCGAGCCCATCCACGCGCGCCTCCAAGCTGTCTATCCTCCCTCGCATACCTTCTACAGCACTCCGGACGGCGCTTACATCATCTCTCAAGACACCAAACTTATCATGAAGCGATTGCATGTCGCTGCGCATCAGCTTCATTTCCTTCAAAATCTCTGCATTTACATCTAGGGCCGCAAGATCCTGTACAGGGGTGTAGTCCGCCCGCTCACCTCGCACAGGGCGCTCGGAGTTGTCCTTTCGAGGGGTTTTGGCCTTACACTCGGGACATATCCATGAGGACGCAATTTGCGCATCTTTAGGAATTTTTACACAGCCCCTATGGTAGAAATTGATGCATGACGAGCATTTAGCGCCATCTGCCGCACTCGCAAAACGGCCACATCCATTGCATTTGCTTGACATCGTTATATCAATACAGCGTTACAAAAACTCGAACCCAAATATTGACCAACAGCTTAATTACGGGCAAGACCGATAGAGGGCGCTGTTTACAATTTAACCCTAACAAAAATGCGGGTTTGTGCAAAATATTGTCCACAACAGGGCCCAAGGTACCCACTTTGAACCCAAAAAACTAATTCAATCACTTAGCTGATACGATTAATCACTTGATATCTAGGTAGCCTAGTGGCGCCACAGTACACCAACACTCACACAGATCCCCGGAATCAAGCGGAACGTGATTATGACACAGATGAGATGATATATTCGGATATTTATTTATAAAATTTATCGAAAGGACTAGCACGTACTGTTGCAACAAAGTCTCGACGTCACCTTTCGAACAGTCTTCATAGACCTCGTGAGGACCGCAAAGTCTATCTGTAATTATTTTATCAATAAAATATTTTAATCGACTACAGGCCACTTTACACGGGTAACAAAAGCCGCACGATTTTTGCCGCGCGTCGAAAATCTACCGTCTAAATGGCATTTCGACAAGACGGCTACACAATTTATACGGTCAATTTTTGGCGCGAGGCAAAAATTGTGGGGCTTTAGTCACTTGTGTAAATCTCCCTTTACTCGAACGTTTGCATGTTTGAATACCATACATATAGGCATTGAAGTCTTAGACATACGCATAGGCCCGACTTACGTTCTCATACATAGTCTTCACCTCATCATCTGGGTGTGACGAAGTCGGTGCTTATAGCTGAATGACTTTCAGGGAATATCTCTTGGATATTCTGAGTATTAGGTATATAACCCTGCTCGACACACTTTCGATGGTAATAATGTTGTTGTTGAGGGACTTGTGATCGAGAAACCCGACACAACTTTGGGACCGTTGTTCACCTTCTTGGTAGTAAAGCAGTTTGCCGGATTAAAGGTTATCGTGTCCTCTAGTCTCTACGGACTTCAGACAACCCTAAAATTTCCCAGCGCGATTAACTCAACTCTTCTTCCAACTCAGCATCTTCTGGTCAGTCCTCAACGTGCGCATGTTGTGTGTTACCAAGGCCAGTCGTCGTTTACGGAAGTGGTAGCCGGGCATCTTCCACCGATTCTTAGCACCGCTTTCTCCGCCGTTACCGGAGCCGCTACCGTAGCCCCGGAATAGCGGAGCTGCTGGGAACTGGGGGCCTAGTCTTTTCTTTTCGTGACAGGGATGATGCTCCCTATCCCTGCCCTGTGCCATTTTACTCGTACCTACGTTTTTATTTGAACTGAACTGAAATGAGTTAAACCGCCATTGTTCGGTTCCGCTGTACCTCAGTCGACTCTTACAACACCTGGTACTAGAGGGGGGTGCTTTTCTACTCTGCCGCTATATATTCCACTACGTATATTCCATTATATTCCACTATACAAGGTCACAGGTATTAAACACAAAACCTTATAAGGGCGGGTCTAGTACATCTAGACAAATAATTTTTGTTCTAGGACTTTTGGAAACTCACAATGAAAAAATCAGCTTTTTTATACAAAAAGTTCATCAACGCGCGGCAAAACGTATGGAGAAGCGAATTTTTTTGCGAATTTTCAAAAGTCGTAGTAAAATAGTTGTTTGTCTAGATGTACTAGAGGTTTTACGTTTAATACCTATGACAATCTAGTTATATTCATGTAATATACAAATTAAATGAATATAACTAGGTGGTCCCGTCAGAGAGTATGACACATCTGACGAACTAATAATATTTTTTTAGTCATCAAGGATATTGCAATGAAAATGACTGCCTCGGTGGCTCAGTGGTTAGTAACCCTGACTTCTGGATCAAAGAGGCGTGGGTTCGATTCCCACCAGGGCAAGCTTTTTTGTGATGAACATAGGTGTTTGCTCTGTATCTGGGTGTTATTTAGGTACTACTCGTATCTATATAAGTATGTATTTAAAATATGTATATGTAGTATATCAATCTCTGGCAGTCATATCACAAGCTTTGCTTAGTTTGGGGTCAGAGGCCGTGTGTAAGATGTCCCCCAATATTTATTTAAAAAAAAAATAAAAAAAATATTATCCTTACTATCAGCGTCGCAGCCACTAACCGGAATGCAAGTGGAATTTTTAGCGCGGGCATAGCCCTTTTCACAGTAACACCTTTCAGAACATGTAAGGTGGTTTACGGGGCAGTGATCTTGAGTTTCTTCGTGGAGATTGGCACACACGTTGTCACATTCGCCTCCACAGGAGTAGAATTCGTGTTCTGGACATTGGCCTGTTAAAAAACAAGGTACGAATTTTAACTTTTAAATCGTAAGTAGTTATTACCTATATGGTTACTAGTAATCAATCGGAATCGTTAATAGCTTTAATAGCTTCAGTCAGAATTGGATATTGCGCAGCTTGTTGTTGTTGCTAACTTCACATCCGCCAACTTGTATGATTCGACTTATACGTTATGTTGAAAGTCAATGAACAACTTTTACATTGAAAACGACGCGGAAATTACAAAAAGAAACAGCTCTTTTATAGATTGTTTTAAATGTTATATAAGGTTTTTTGGCAGATGAATATTTTTCGTAATTTTTGGGTAGGTCCCAAAGTAAATGTTGTTCAATTTTCACAACGGTAAGTATAACATTTCTATTTTAACCCTGTACAGCTGAGGAGGGATTTTTGTAATCATTCTAATTAGGAGCAGGCAGTCTGTAAGACGGACCTTATTGTGTAAGCGTTCTGATGATCGGCTTCGCTTTCTCTCCTGCTCGCGCCAGTTACTCGCGCCACGAGAGCGAGCGGGAGGAAAAGCGAATCGAACGTCAGAATGTTTACACAATAAAGTCCCTGTAATATTTAAATTTCCATTATTTTTTAAAATATTTTTTTTTTGGAGAATATGTGAACGTTAGCTTTAATTTGCAGTGTTTTCTACAAGTAAACAAGCTTACAAAGATTTGAACGCTTTTTGATTGCATAAAATTATACTCGAGGATCATCAAAATATATAATAATCTTTTTAATGAACATTGTAATTTAGTGAACAATTGACACAACCTTGTTTAGAAAGTTACAAAAAAATATAGTCATAAAGTCAATAAATTTATATTTAATTTGTCTTTTTCTTACATAAACTCATTTAAAAAACTTTATCGAAAAATCTTTACAGCAGTTTTTTGAAAATTAGCCTTAAACTTCATTCTTGTATTTACGCAGTAGATACATTTAATTTTGAGCAAGCACATCTTACAAATCAAAAACTAAAAAAGTGTGTGGTTTTTATTTAACTGTTTAATTATAAAACACTATGTCGCATCGAATTAAGTTGTTTTTATGGTTCCGTACCTCAAACAGAAAAAAATGGAACCCTTATAGGATCACTTTGTTGTCCGTCTGTCCGTCTGTCCGTCTGTCCGTCTGTCCGTCTGGCCGTCTGTCCGTCTGTCCGTCTGTCCGTCTGTCCGTCTGTCCGTCTGTCCGTCTGTCCGTCTGTCCGTCTGTCCGTCTGTCCGTCTGTCCGTCTGTCCGTCTGTCCGTCTGTCCGTCTGTCCGTCTGTCCGTCTGTCCGTCTGTCCGTCTGTCCGTCTGTCCGTCTGTCCGTCTGTCCGTCTGTCCGTCTGTCCGTCTGTCCGTCTGTCCGTCTGTCCGTCTGTCCGTCTGTCCGTCTGTCCGTCTGTCCGTCTGTCCGTCTGTCCGTCTGTCCGTCTGTCCGTCTGTCCGTCTGTCCGTCTGTCCGTCTGTCCGTCTGTCCGTCTGTCCGTCTGTCCGTCTGTCCGTCTGTCCGTCTGTCCGTCTGTCCGTCTGTCCGTCTGTCCGTCTGTCCGTCTGTCCGTCTGTCCGTCTGTCCGTCTGTCCGTCTGTCCGTCTGTCCGTCTGTCCGTCTGTCCGTCTGTCCGTCTGTCCGTCTGTCCGTCTGTCCGTCTGTCCGTCTGTCCGTCTGTCCGTCTGTCCGTCTGTCCGTCTGTCCGTCTGTCCGTCTGTCCGTCTGTCCGTCTGTCCGTCTGTCCGTCTGTCCGTCTGTCCGTCTGTCCGTCTGTCCGTCTGTCCGTCTGTCCGTCTGTCCGTCTGTCCGTCTGTCCGTCTGTCCGTCTGTCCGTCTGTCCGTCTGTCCGTCTGTCCGTCTGTCCGTCTGTCCGTCTGTATGTATGTTAAGACTCTTTATCTCGGGAACGCGTAAAGATATCGAGTTGAAATTTAAACTGTATACGTATATCTATGATTTCTTGCAGTTGTGAAAAAGAAAAACTTCTCAGTTATCGTATAAAAAAGTTAGAGCCGTTTATGTTGTAAAAACCGCATATTTCGGCACTTACAACAAATCAAAACTAAACTATTCACAGGAATATCCATACTAAAATCACGTTCACAAAGCGTAAACAAGTGGTCGAGCGGCGGACTCGTCGCGCGAGTTACTTTGTCATACCAAGACATAGAACTAATTACGGCAAAACAATGCCTACCGTTGAAGGAGCACAACTATTTAACAAATTACCCCTTAACATAAAAAATATTAGCTCACTGCATGCATTCAAAAAACAATTGGCTCAACATATTATCTCTGAGACGTAAAATATACCATAGATGACAAGAATCATACCTTTATAAACCAAATTTCATGAATTTCAAATCTAAAAACAAGATGCATGAAGTGTGTCAAACAAATTGAAACCTTAATGTTGAAGGAAGTAGGTACCAACTTAGTATAAAAAAGTGTTTTTGAAGTCGAGTGGGTAGTCGGGTTATTTTGTTTGTTTAGTTTTGTAATATTTATTGCTTTATCACGAATTTTTCGTTGTTTATGTTTATGTACTGAGTGTGACGACGATATTTTAAAATGTTAATTAAGTTATTTTTATCATGTAAGCGACATAAATGTCTTGAATGATAAATAAAATTCTTTAAACCTAAAACCTACAGGGTACTTCCCGTTGACATAGAACTATGAAATTTGGCGAGAAGCATTGTCTCAGAGTACACATATAAGAATAAATCTGAAAACTGTACATTTTTATTTAAATCACACTAAAATAATGCCTCAAAATTCACAAAAAATGAGTTCAAAATTCAAAGTGAGTAAATCGTATCATGTAAGGTATCATATAAAATAACTTCATTAGCACATGCTAAAACAGGTTTTTAATTATTTTAACAATGTTTGTACGGAACCCTCGATGTGCGAGCCTGATTCGCACCTGTCCGGCTTTATTTCTCCCTATTATGGTTCACCGTTAGTCATTGAGCCAAAGCCCCGTACATTTAAGAACATGCCCTTTTAGCTCAATCGGAAACCGGGAAGTTGGTCAAAGGATATGGAAAAGATGCGGTTTTTGAAATCTTGCAGAAACAAAATATATACCAATAAAAAGCTTATATAATTATCTTTTCAAACACATATTTTTTAGAATTTTTTTCATCGCCATTTAATTTTCAAATGGGTTCTAAAAACATTAGAAAAATGAACTATGTGCTACACCAAATAACTGCATTAAGCCTAAATTGAAAAAAAAAACCTGACAGTGACATTATGAAACAGCAAAAGGAAATGACATTGTCAATATTGAACAACCAATAGAGGGCTGGTCGCCATGTTTTAAAAAATAAATAAATGTCAAACTCTAAAATACCAGCCCGCTATTGGTTGTTTGAAGATTCCTGTCTGATACGTAGACTACGTAGACCTCCTCTTAGTATTACCAGTTCAGTCTTAATATTTTCTACTTAGTGAAATAAAAAAGAGATATTATAATAAAACGGCGATACACAAAAATATGTTTTTGCGTGAAATAATATTCTTAAATATGGCACTAAACATTAATACAGCTCGCATCGCTGCCGGTTTTCAAGGACCGCCTCCCATATAAAAAGTTTACCAACTCCTTTAATTTGCAAGATTCCACCAGAACTTACATACTTCCATAGGTACCTATGTACATCCATTGCAAGTTAAAAGCTTGTAAAATGATAAAAAAATATGAAAATGGATAAGGTAATATGACTAATAAGGTAATGACGTGTCTCGAGTTCACTTTTTTTCCCACGTGAATTTTATTGAATAAGCAAGGATAACCATTTAACTATCATTAGAATTATTACAATTCATTCTGCAAACCAATATGTTTTAACAAGCTCTTATTAGTTTCACCTGTATGTTTGCTTACTTGCTTGCTTGTAACCAACCCCTTTGAGTTCAATTTTGACCTACTTTGAGCGATCAGATTTTCTTCAAACTTTGCACACCTATCAAAGACCGATGACAATGCAAATATAAATATTTAAAAAAAAAATCATCCGAAGCGTATTATTAAGTTTTTTAAAACTATATTTATTATTACGAGTATATAGGTAATGTCCCAAAAAAGAAGTAACAAAAAGGATGCACTATTTTTTTGTAGCCTTTATTAAATTAAATTTTGTTTTATTTCTCAAAGAACACAATAATTTATGTTAGTAGAAATTAAAAAAAACACAAAGTTTGTTATCTTTTACTAAAATTAATATGCTCAAACTAGTTTTGTCGATATTTCGAGAAAAAGCGTAACATTTGGATATTGATATAGTTTTATGAGAGACATTAGCATTTTATTGGTGACAAGAACGGCTTAATATAACTATTAAGCCTAAAATTACATGATTCATGCAAAGAAATGATTTACACTAGACTTTATTTTTTTTTCCTTAGTTTGAACTATGAATCTGCGTCCCTGGGTCTCCATCATACACTTTACGTGACTTTTTTCCACCCTGCAAACTAAGGGTTAATTTTTGTGGGAACTTTGCACTACAAACTCTGTGTTAAGCTTAGACATAGTAATTCACAATTCCTGATATAAGTACCTACTAACTGATACTATTTAATTGATTCCCGACAGAAAATTAAACTGCAAGTTGAAAAAAAAATATTTTAAATATTTTACTGATAGATGGGTACCTACTATGAATACTTATAATTATTAATGTACTGAAATGAGGTACGTAAGACACTATGAAGTTATGACAATATTTCTGACCACACGTATAACAGACCCATCATTTATTACTGACCTGCGGTGCTGTTGACACTGGACAGCTCTAACTCCATCGGTATGCGTGCTGCAGCTTCCGTCCCTGCATAGACGAGAGGTGTGAGTCGACACAGGAAAGTATGGGGAGAAACAGAACTTTACGCAACAAAATTATTTAATGTACTGAAATGAGGTACGTAAGACACTATGAAGTTATGATAATATTTCTGACCACACGTATACCAGACCCATCATTTATTACTGACCTGCGGTGCTGTTGACACTGGACAGCTCTAACTCCATCGGTATGCGTGCTGCAGCTTCCGTCCCTGCATAGACGAGAGGTGTGAGTCAACACAGGAAAGTATGGGGAGAAACAGAACTTTACGCAACAAAATGGTAATAAGGCAACAATGGCAAGGTGTCAGATTTCACATCAGTTGCAGAGGGTTAAATCACTGCACTGTGCAAAAAAAAAATGAACAAGACAATTATATTTATACTCGTAAATGATTCACTCTACTGCGTTTATATCCTACTAAACTCGAAAGTTTATAAGTATGTATGGATGTTCGTTACTCTTTCACGCAAAAACTACTAAACGGATTGAGATGAGACTTTGCAATAATAATTCTTTTACATCAGAATAACACATAGGCTGTAATTTATAAAAATGTTGCGTGAAACAAATTCGCCGGTTCAGCTAGTCATTTATTTACTATACTAAGTTCATAGTTCTTACCATACGATTTTTTACGTTTAATATTTGTAAACAATTCATGTGAACTCGATTTTGAACCACTCTCTTCCATCCTTCAGCCACAAGACGTCCACTGCTGGACATAGGCCTCCCCTATAGATCTCCAATAAGACCGGTTGGCAGCGACCTGCATCCAGCGCGTTCTTGCAATCTTTATTATATCGTCAGTCCACCTAGTCGGTCTTCATACTTTTTGTAGAGGTCCAACGAACGTTTTGTATGAAATAGCAAAAAAAAAAAATGTGTTTAGTGATAGTGAAACTTGGTCACAATAACGAGCATAACTACATAATAGGCCCATTATGAAGGCGCTATCGTAATTTTAATAGCTATTTAGACAATTTCTGTATATTTTTGACCGACGGACCACCGGAGGAGGTACTCAATTCGACGCGTATTATTTTTTTTTATTTATGTATAACCACACATAACTTTTTTCGTAGTAGCCCGATTTTAATAATTATTATTTTATTGATAAAATTATACTTCGAAATTGGCCCATTTATATTTTTTTAGAAATCGGCTAAGCCTTTTTTTGATAAATATACCATAATGCGAAAAATGCTACATTGCAGCTTCAGATATGCAGCGACAAAGTGCTGGAACAACATACCACCACCCATTAGGAACCTGCAAAGTATACATGGTTTTAGATGTAGTCTTAAACGATTTCTTTTCAATATCATCCATCAATAAAGTGAGGAAAGCCTTAGAACTGATACTAGTATCATCTAAAAGTGCCGTTATAATAATTTTATATCTATATAAGTATGTATATAATGTGTATGTAAGGTATGTAATTTGTTATTGACTGATTTACGATTTTATTTTTGATTTATGTTTGTTTACTTGCTGTCCGCGCATTATTTTGGGCGTAATGTCACTTGCTGGAGAAGGAGTTGCCCTAACGACGAGAAAAACGTGCATACCCACCGCACATAATACGGCGGATTAGTGTTGTTACTACCACACTACACTTATCGATTTCCCCGTACTTATCGATAAAACTATCGACACAAATTAATTTTAGCCGAATCAAACATAATGGCAAACTTTTATTTAAAAAACCGGACAAGTGCGAGTCAGACTCGCACATCGAGGGTTCCGTACAAACACATTGTTAAAGTAATTAAAAACCTGTTTTAGCATGTGCTAATGAAGTTCTTTTATATGACACCTTTCATGATACGATTTACTCACTTTGAATTTTAAGCCCATATTTTGTGAATTTTGAGGCCCTATTTTTTGTGATGTAAATAAAAATGTGCAGTTTTCAGATTTAATCCTATATGTGTATTCTGAGACAATGCTTTTCGCCAAATTTCATAGTTCTATGTCAACGGGAAGTACCCGGTAGGTTTTGATTTTTGTGAGTGTCGAAATATGCTGTTTTTTACGATATTAACGGCTTTAACTTTTTTAAACGACAACTGAGAAGTTTTTCTTTTACACAACAGCAAGAGTTCATTAATATACGTATACAGTTTAAATTTCAGATATTTTTACGCGTTCTCTAGATAAGGAGTCTTGACAGACACACAGACGGATAGACGGACAACAAAGTGATCCTATAAGGGTTCCGTTTTTTCCTTTTGAGGTACAGAACCCTAAAAATTACAGATGTCAAGGTTGCAGCTGTCATATTCAAGAATCCACACTAGAATGGTAGGACGAGTTTTTTGGCGGGAACGCGGAAAAGACATGTCGCCTCATTGTATTATTTTGTTAAAGTTGTGTTTTTATCAGTGATAATTAGTGAAAAATTGTGGTATTTCATTGATTTTGAGCTGAATTACGTGCATAAGTGTGGGCAAGTGATATAATGTGACGTATCATGTCGTTCCGTGTTGTTACCAAAACTCCATAGACACCTCTAGAAAAGTCTCCACTGCTTTACTGAGTTATGACTTAGAATTAAAGTGATAGGACTTAATAAGAGCTACATATCGGATGACAGCTGTCAAGCTTAAATGTGGAATATCTCCATAACTATGTATTATAGACCATTGCTTTCTTCACTAAACTGATATTAGATCTACATTTCGGATGACAGCTGTCAAACTTAAAAGTGGAATATCTCCGTAACTAATAAAGTTAGACTATTGCAGCTGACGTGACACAAGTGATAGAACTCAACGAGACCTACATTTCAAACGACAGCTTTAAAGTGAAAAATCTGTGTAACTATTGACCCTAGACCATTGCTGTGTTTACAAAAGTGATTCCCGACAGGAGACCTACTCGTTGAGCTCTATCACTTGTTTCAAGACAGCAATAGTCTAGCTTTAATAGTTATGGAGATATTCCACTTTTAAGTTTGACAGCTGTCATCCGAAATGTAGGTCTCGTTGAGCTCTATCACTTTTGTGAAGACAGCAATAGTCGAACTTCGATGGTTACGGAGATAATCCACTTTTAAGTTTGACAGGTGTCATTTAAAATATAGATCTAATTGCGCTCTGTCACTTTTGTGAAGTCAGCAGTAGTCTAACTTCGATAGTTACGGAGATAATTCACTTTTAAGCTTTGACAGCAGTCATTAGGACAATCTAATAGATCTCATTGATCGTTATTACTGCTATTAAGACAGTAATGGTCTTGCTTCGATAGTTACGGAGATAATAATACTTCTTAGTTTGACAGCTGTTACTTTCACACCTGTCATGCCATTTTACTTGTATTAATTCTGGAATGACGGTTGTCAAATTTGACATGAAAAGTGAAATGAAATAAAAATTCAAAATTTCAGCTAATCAATAACACAAATAAAAACTAACCAAAATATCGATAGTTTTTTTTTGATATAATAAGAACATCGCTATTGTTTTTCGACTCAATATGGCGGACCAGGTACGCGCGACACGTCACGAAAAATATAGACACTATAGCGAAACTGTGCTGTATAATGTTGGTCTATTCTTATTACGTACATTTGAAAGAGACGCCTATATGATTATTATTTCGGTTTTTAAACTATTACATGTCAAAGTATCTAAATGTCATTACACCATCTCCTTCTGATTCCTTCCTCAATGGTTCCAACAGAATACCAGCGCTGCGCTGGTTGTTCGCAAGCGCAACCAGCATTACGCTGAGTTGGGACCAGTTTTGTGACAAGGATTTTAGGTATAATACTGTTGTTTTTGTTTGTGTTTTATGATTTGTTTTGTTGTATATTGTTGTTATTGTACCTCTTATTTTTGTTGCAAATAAAATTTCTGTATTTTCTGTACATCGATCTGTGTGAAATATTCTTGAATTCTGTACAGGGGTGGAGTCGATCATGCTAATTTTTGCAAAAAATAATCTTGTTCACGTTAGGCATTCGACAGAGATAACACTTTTTAGGTTGCTATTAAATTTACGATCAGATTCAAAATTGGGCCTATTATATAGCTAACAAGTTAGTAGTCCCCGTATACCTATAATGTTATATCAAAACTTCAATGGGCGTAGGTTCGAGTATATGTGGTAATATACATTTTTATGAAATTATGCAAATATGTAATAAAATGTATAGTTTTTTTCTAGGAAACTATGCATTGCTTTATATCTAGCTGCTTTGGTTCTTAAAGCTAACAATGAAAAATAATCGTACACTTTATACCTAACTTACGACACTCTTCTTCACAAATACATTCCCCGTTCTCGTTTCTATAGAAATTTGGTTTGCATCGACACTCTCCGTGGCAGCCTGTGGCGTTGGTTCTAGGGCAAAAATATTTTTTTCCAATACTTTCGCATGTTTGTGGTGGACAAATCGGTGGACAGGCGACGTACACTTCGTTCTTGGAATCATTACAGGCAGGAGCTAAAAACAAATTAATAAAATTAATTGAAATTTAACTTAATATTTTAGGACTCTACAATAATAACTAATGTATGATTAAGAAAATTTAGACACGTACGGAAGTGAAAAAATCAGAATAAACTAAGTTAAGAAACATAGAATACATGTAACTACATAGAATAGTCATGATGACTAGGTAAAATAATCGGCCAAATACAAGTCGGACTCGTGCACAAAGGGTTCCGTGCCGTATGAAAGCCTCCCTTCATATTTTGTGATCTTCCTGTTGCCCTTATTAATACCTATCGAGCAAAAAAAAACTGTTTCTTGTTTGGGAATGTTCCCTATATTTATTTTATTGAATTTGAGTTTTTATTTTTAAAGCGAATAGTAAAATATTATATATTCTGTGAATATTTCAAGCATCTACCTGGCACCGTAATCAATATCGAGCGAAAAACGGAGTTTCTTTGCTAGATCGAATCAATAATGAGGCAATCCGTAGAAGAGCCAAAGTTACCGACATAGTTGAGATGGCAATAGACAGGGCACATAGCGCGGAGGACTGACGACCGATTGGGTCGAAAAGTTCTCGAGTGGAGAGAACGTACCGGCAAGCGCAGCGTAGGACGTCCCGTCCACCCACAAGGACAGATGACCTCATTAAAATCACAGGTTAACGCTGGATGCAAGCCGCTTCCAACCGGTCTTATTGAAGATCCATAGAGGAGGCCTATATCCAGCAGTGGACGTCCTATGGCTGATAGATGGATGGAAACCTTGTCAAAAGTCTAAACTTTAACTTAATTAAGCTATATCTTCATCAATTGTTTAGTTGAAAACAGAAAACATCTGCCAAGTGCGAGTCAGACTTATGCACGAAGGGTTTCGTACGGTATGGGAGCCCCCAAGAAATATTTATTTATTTAGTATTAATATTGAAGTGAATATACAACTAAACATTCTGTGAATATTTCAAGCAACTACTGTACTGTACTGTACCAGCCTTTTTAATAGTCCACTGCAGGACGTAGGCCTACCCACGAAGGGTGATTGGGCCATATCCACCACGCTGGCCCATTGCGGGTTGGTGGATTCACATACGCCATCGAATTTCTTCTACGGACGTATGCAGGTTGCCTCACGATGTTTTCCTTCACCGAAAAGCCAGTGGTGTGAAATTCCGTACATAAATTCCAAAGAACTCATTGGTACGGGACCGGGGATTTGAACCCACGACCTCACGATTGTAAGGCGGGTGTCACTACCTCCTGACCACCATGGTCACCAAGCAACTACATGTTACCGATATTAATATCGAGCGAAAAACGGTTAAAAATTCAGGTTTGTTGTATGAGAGCACTTAGCTATTTATTTTATTCTGTTTTTAGTATTTGTTGTTAAAGCGGCAACAGAAATACATCATCTCTGAAATTTTCAGCTTTCTAGCTATAGCAGTTCATGACATACAGCCTGGTGACAGACAAACGGACGGACAAACGAACAACGGAGTCTTAGTAATAGGGTCCCATTTTTACCCTTTGGGTACGGAACCGTAAAAATAATTTATTGCTAGTTTATCTGACGGAATAATTATATTTTTAGTGATCATGCATTATTTTTGGGTTATTTAAAACTAATACTGAAATAATTACTGACTGATAACGATACTTAACTTCAGTGATCGCTAAAAACACCTAGTCAAACTACGCTATGAATGCTACAACCGATATACCAAGACGAATCGGCATACTTAGAGATAATATAGTTTGTATGTGTATTATGCTGATGGATAAATCATCAATTTAGGAAATTCAGTGAAAACTATAATGGTTAAAATTAGTGCTGATAATTACTTACAGCATTTTTCATACTCGACACAGAGACCAATGTTTTTATCATAGAAGAATCCACTCTTGCATTCGCATTTGTTAGGGATGCATCGAATTCTCGGACAAAATTCCGGATTTATGTAGTTATTGGGGCAGCGTTTTCCACAGTTGTATCCGCAACCTGGCTGCGCATTGGGATCACCTCCACAACTCACATCTGCACAAAAAATATTATATAAGGTTCTTATAATAATATCTTATAATAAATATCTCTTCTGATGTACCTCTCTTCTCTCTCAGTAGCGCCAACTACTCGGTAGCTTGGCCCTTTTCCGCTGCCGGCACAGCGACGCTCTAGGTTTAGGTTTTTTTTTTTTATTAAATACTAGCTTGAAACTCGTGGCTTCGCCCGCGCTGTCTATACTAATTGCTTAATATAATAATAGCCAGTGGTTTGAGCTGCGTTGACCCATTATTTAGGACAATTTGACGATAGCCCGTGGGCTATTATCCGCGTTTACATTTGCCTAAAATGACATATCCCGAGGTTTGGCTTGCGTTGTTTGAGGACTTGCTAATAATGATAACAGTCCGCGTTGACTCAGTATTCAGACTATTTAATATGATAATTGGCCGCGGTTTGGTCCGCATTGTCTTAATACTTGCTAAAACTTACTTTTGCGTGATAAACATTTCACAAAATGACGCGTTCGCAGGTTTTGAACCTGCATCTCTCTGGGATTCCGGCCCAGATGCTTCGTCCAATTAAACTAAAACGCTAACCACGTAGCGGGGGGGCTTAGTAGCTAGGGCTGCCCAACCTGGAGTGTGGAGGTTGGTCAGTAGGTCGGTTCGCCAACTGAGGTGGACTGCGGTGTCGCGCTTGTCGCGGTGCCGCGGCCGAGCCCATCGAGGCGGGGGCGGTGACGGCATGGACAGGCGGCGAGTGTGCCGCTGCCCGTTCTACCTGCCAGCGGCCCTAAAGGGTGCCGCCAACGTGTTGGCGGGGGCACTGGAGCTGCAGGGGAAGAGGAGTGTCGGTATGTCGTCCGCCTTTCTCCCCATTCTCTGCAGCCGTAGTGGCAGGCGCGGGGCCACTTTAATTAACCGGTTGCATCGGGATCAGGGCTGTCGGATACGAGTGCCGTCCGACGCCCAGTGGTGGTTGGTCCCAGATGGTGGATGACGATGTGTCTGGTGTTCGGCACATCGTCATTCTGGAGGGAGCGCAAGCTCAGAGGTGGGCCAGCGCTGTCGGGTGCTGCGGATGAGTGCGAAAGCGTGCCCGTAGGCCAGTACCAGGTGCAGTGGTGGAATACCCAGGGTTTTTGGTGGCTATGCCACCGACCGCTAGTTGGTGGAGGCTCCCACATAACCACCCGCCTGCCCCGAGGTGTGGTGGTATCCATAAAGGCTTTTCCCTGGTAAAAAACAATAAAAAGACACTCGTTTGCTACCTGCCATACAGGTATCACGGGTGACACCACCAAGAATATTGATAAATCTAACATGTTACATTCAATAAACATTCGACTAAATTGACGAGAGCGTCAGAGTTGTAGTTGGCAAAGCACCGGGACAGAAAATCAAACTGAGTCAGTTATGCAGGTTTAATACCTGTAGTGATTGCTATTTTTTGATTTCGTTTGGTTATTACAAACATAACTTTTGAGATATACATACGAGTACCTATCCAGTATGGAATCACTATACCTAGTAGTTCTCATAACAGTTGACCTCGCGTCTGATTCTGACGGAATTTTCAAAAACCTAGGTAGGTATGTCTCGACACGCTTTTATTCTGACGGAATTTTCAAAAGTCTATGTCTCAACTCGCTCTTGACCTATTTAATACGTATACTTTCGAATCTTGTCTCATTATAAAATTTGCAAAAATTAGGTAAGTACTTACGACATCGAACAGATCTGCCTCTTGGTGGTCTCCTTGCTGGATGGCCTGCAAAAAAAAAATGTGCCAATCAATTAAATTAAGCAACTAAATAACAGTGGGCGGAACAGGCTAATAAATAGATTGTAATCAAAGTAATATATGTTTTAATGATTTTTAAAAAAATGTAATGAACGCAATTGACACGATTTAACGGCATAAAATAAAATAAACAACTTTTTGCCGATGATTAAAAAAGTTGTTTATTTTATTTTATGCCGTTAAATCGTGTCATTTGCGTTCATTACATTTTTTTTAAAAATCATTAAAACATATATTACTTTGATTACAATCTATTTATTAGCCTGTTCCGTCCCACTGTTATGCAAATCTAATCAATTGCTTATTTTTCTCTAATTGATTATGATATAATTAATTAGAGAAAATAGAAGTCGATTTTTTTTTTAATTCCGCTTGTAATTATTTAATTATGTAATACCAACTTAATTTGTAACAGATACATTTTAACACTGTTTACGTATTTTAAAAATGTTTTCTGTTTTCAAATATTAGGCTATTTAAAAATAAGCTATACAGAGAGCGGATAGAGCTTTTTTCGTTATTAGCAATGAAATCTTAATACCATGTACCGTACTACTACCTAAAACTACATCGCTAGGATAAACAAAATATTGACAATAAAAAATACTAACTTGTCGACGAAGCTAAAACTAAAATTTGAGCCAAAAAGGCCAACAGCAGTACTAGTTTCACCATAGTCACCACTGAAATGGCGACTATTATTATTATCAAACCTTATTAATCCCTTTTATAATAACGTTTTCACTTGTTTCAACAAAAAATACGAATATTTTCGAAGCAATTAAATATTTCTAGGCACTTGTTAATGCACATGTATGACAGATGTATTGTTAAGTTTCAGTGTACCTACATAGCTGTCTAGGTATTTTTTTTTTTTTGTTTAATTATTATACTCCACAGACTCCAGGGTCTGTGCTTTTTAAGATATACATTAAGAATTAAAGATTTGTACAATATTACTTATAAAGGCTTAACAAAAGGACTCTAAATTTAATAAAATTAAAGAGGAAAAACAAATGACTTTAAACTACGTTGATTTTACATATCATTTTCCAAATTGCTACTTATATCGCGCAGAGCCTCCATCACCGCCGCGTTTCGGTCTTTAATGGCCATCTTTAAATTGTAGTCTACGATGACCTTAGGTGACGCAGTCGTCGGACGCCGCACAAAGTGGCTGATAGCGTCTTCCTCGTTGTCTGCAAAGTGTGTGAAGGACCTGGTATGCCGCGAAACTGCGACGACCGCGTGCGAAACGCTTTCGTGCAACCTCATCTTGGCCTTGATTTTAATGGCGATGACAGAGTCGTATGTCAGACCTTGAGCTTCGTGGATGGTAAGGATGCGCGACCCCGACCCCACTCCATACCCTTGGGTGATAAGGGTCTCCTTTTCTTCTTGAGTGTGGACCAAAAAGAGGGTGTTGGGGAGGTTACCCAGTATTAGCGCACCCGTGTATCTTTTCTGCTCTAGAGATCTGACCTGGATTGCTGAGGAATATACACCCGTGTATATCTCCCTCAGTGAATACGCTACATCCATGGGGTTCCGGTGCGTACATAACAACTCCTGGCTGATGTTTGCGACCAGGTTAGGGCGATGGTACCTCATCTCGAAGAGGTTTTCTCTATCAATATAAGGTAGCTGATTAACGTCTCCGATGAGGATAAGTTCATTGGCACCAGACAGCCTCGAAGCCATCACTATAGCTCCGAAATGATTCATGAGAGCCTCATCCACCATTAGACGGTTGCAACTCTCAGAACTTCGGAAACCATTTACGAGAGTGGAAGCCATGGTGCGCACCTTAGTTCTTACTAAGTTACCTATACGGTGCGCCAGCTTTTCTCTTAGATCTTTGGCTGCTTCAGTTGTTGTGGTGGTGATAACGTCCCTATCCACATCGAAGTGTGTATTAGGTAAATAAATAAAGTATCTATAAAAACAAAATGAATAAGTGATCGTTTATATTAGGTTTTTTTTTCATATAAATAACGTGATCATTATACTAATGTTATATGGATTGCCGATAACTTTTTTGAACGATGACGAGTTTAATCCATTAATATCTACATAATTATTACCAATTTATGACGTAATACTTATGTATATGTTATGAATATATGTTATACAAAGTAATATAAAACTTTGTTCAGACAAGAACTGAATTTGCAAGATAATAATAATGATAGTTGTAACAAAAAAGTGATTATCTTTCACGTACATTTTACAGCTTTTCTTTTTTTTGTCTTTAATTTATTGGGAACTTTGGCCAACAGCGGCATGTTAGTACCATCGTAACCTGATCTACATTATGACATAAATACTACATTGTAGTGGATATAATGCTGTGTACAACCCCGAAAGTTAGAGGTCAAGTCTACGTCGCGTCCTATCCGAAAGGAGCAGACGCAGCGCACTCGTTGGCCCCCAGCAGTCCAGATTGTGTAGCATTACCTAAAGATTGAGTCGCCGCGGCCGCTGAGCCGGGCTGGTCCCGTGGTGATAACGCACCCGCCGGACTCCGCCGCGCGGTCGACGACGCGACGCGGCACTTACTAAGATAAGGGCGATTGATACTTGAACATGTTATAGGTTCTAATCGCGGCTTCAGCCGAAGGTGTCGCTAAAATATGGGTGAACATCACCCATATCGTAGCGATTTAAACACAGATCGAGCATCAATGAGTCCCTCGGAGCTTTATTCCGCACACATTCCGTCAATAAGTGGTATACGTCTTCAACTGAGCCACAGATATTGCAATCTGGTGACTCTTCTTTTTGACGGATAATGCCCAGATCGAATTCTATGCGCTAATACAATCATTGATCGAATCATATTAGATGCTACAAACCATGGTATTCGAGGAGGTTGACAAATTTTGCTGTTCACCAGCAAATTTCATACAGTAATCGCATGTTTAACTAACACAAGCGTTGGTGAACTCGAGTCGTAGTAGGTATATAAAAATATCAATCACTGCAATTACATTTATTTACAAAATTTACCTAATATAAAAAATTAAAACGTTGAAATATCTTTTACTTTCTTTCATTACCTTCTTATAACGTAAAAAGGGTAACTTTTCTTATATTATATAATTTTAAATATTCACATTGTACTTTAATTTACACTAAGACCCGAGTTCACCAACGCTTGTTTAAGTTAAACGTCTGATTACTGTATTTCAACAGGGTTTAAGCTCGGGTCCTATACCCGAGTTCACCAAGAGATGTTTAATTTATTAACCATTGGTTAAATCTTAAACGGCTTGTTAACTAAATGTGGCTGTTCACCAAGTACTAACCGTTGTTTCAAAACAATAATCACGCGTTTAACTTAAACAAGCGTTGGTGAACTTGGGGCTAAGTAGCTAGTTTCCAAATTAGCAACGATAGCAATCAACATTGCTTTTGAAGTAATTGGAAGACATTGGTAAAAAATAATTTTATTTCTTTATCTGAAAATAATGCAACAAAGTATTGCTGTAAGTAACTTTTTATTACTTACTTATCTACTTACTAAGTAGATATTTTTTTTGTGAGATATTTAGATATATTTTTAAAAAATACAGTTTTGTCTTAAATTGTGTCTTAGAATTAAATAAAAAAATAATATGTAAATTCAAAATGCTTTAATACCATAACAAAATGAAGCGCATGAGTGACCATAAACAAATTTTGGTATTTTATTATCTCAACAATACTAAATAACTAGAACAAATACGTACTACTACTACGGTGGGTATTTCTCTCAAAAAGTGAGGAATTTTATGTCTTGCTGTTTATCAGCCGATTTAATTTTTATTATTATAATATAAATTATTATACTTGACAAGATTAGATTTGCGAGTATGATCCATTTTGGTTGAGTTAGTCGATATAGGTATATATGTTTATGAAGATTCAGATAGAGAGATATGTCGCGAGATCTACAGTTCGGAGAACTACTAGTATAATATATTATATTCTAATTATTAGGTACAGCGTATACTCCAAAAAATATAAGATTACTAGTTTTTACCCGCGGCTTCCCCCGCATGATATTTTGATTTTTGACGCAATATCATTATAATTTATTTATGTGTTATTCTGATAACTATATAAGCTATATTATTGCAAAGTTTCTTCTCAATCCGTTCAGTAGTTTTAGCGTGAAAGAGTAACAAACATCCATCCATCCTCACAAACTCACAAACTTTCGCGTTTATAATATTAGTAGGATTTCCAACCATAATATAAAACAAATATTGATGATCTAAAGACAGACGTGGCTCAGAGAATTCGGCAGCAGAAGTAGAAACCACGATAGCTTGATTCATGAAACAAACCAGTTTATTAAACCTACATCAAAGAAATATGAAAATATGTTTTTACAATTAAAATGAAATAATTACTTGGTTAGATAGCAATAACATTGACGAAATTAATATTCTGCGTAACGAATGTGCCCTTGCAATGGATGCCTTGTTTGTACTATTAGGGCACAAAAGGTGCCCTTGTATATTATAATTAAAAATAACATAGACTAACCTACTCAAGATAATAATATGCAAGGGCACATTCGTCACAATTAATTATTAATCAGCTCTCATGCCAATTTCATGGTTAGAAGACAAATGAAAGTTAATTTCATAGCACTCTGTAACATGAAAAATAATATGTACCACGTTTTGATCAGAGAAAGTCAACGAATTCTGATTGAATAATTTAGACAAACCTTTTAATTTTATGCATTTTATTTATTTATCTACATCTATTATATAAAAGGCTTCCCTGAGTGACTGACTGACAGACAGCCTACAGCCCAAACCGCTAAAGATCTAACGTTGAAATTTGGAATATACTCGTAGGTACATTGTACTACGTAATGGAGCACTAAAGAAGAACATTTTGAACCTTCGACCTCTAAGGGGGTAAAACGGGCCTTTTTCGTTTGTATGTAACTTTTTATTCCCTGTTCCGATTGACTTGAAACTTCGTATACATGCTTTTCAAACAAAATAAAAGTTACGTTTTTTCCTGTTTTTCCGAATTTTCCTTATCTAAGGGGTCAAATAAGGTCCCAACGTTGGTGAAAAAAAGCGTCTATTACATCCAACCAGCTGAACGGTTATGGTTGAAATCTGGTATGAAGAAAGCACACAGCAGGTTTCAATACAGGAACTAATAATATCCAGGAAAATCTGTAGGGTTCCTGAGGGATAGCCAATATCAATCAGTTTAGGCTACAGCCCAAACCGTCGATGATATAAACTTGAAATTTAGAATATACGTACATCGTACAAAATCATGAAGCACAAAAGATGAAAATTTTGATAAATCGACCTCTTACGGGGTAAAACGGGCCCTTTTCGTTTGCATGTAACTTTTTATTTCCTGTACCGATTGACATGACACTTTGTAAAGATGCTTTTGATACTAAATAAATAATATGGTTCTTCCTGTTATTCTGAATTTTCCATAAAAAACTTCCTTAGGGGTCAGATAAAGGAATAATAAAGTTGGTGAAAAGGCATCGATTACAGTCAAGGAGCTGAAAAATTACGAATGAAAACGGGTATGTAGAAAGCACACGACATGTTTTATTACTGGAACTATTATTATCCCGGAAAATCTTCAGGTTTCATAGGGATAGCCAAAATTAATCAGTTATAATTATAATGTAAAGCTAAGTTAAAATGGTTAAATGAATTCTAACGAAATTTGGGACGAAGCTAGACAATAACACAAATTACTACATAGGGTACTGCTACTTATTGAGAAATTATTGGAAAATTTGAGGTCGATTTCTTGAAAAAACACTAAAAACTGTTTGAAAATCTCAATGAATTCAATTTTATGTTAAAATAGCCACCATTTTAACTAATAAATTACTAACTATTGACGTTCTGGGAAAAGTCCCGTATTCATTGTGCGCTAGACCAATCGTAACCCTGAATAAGCGTAAAAAATAATCACAAAGCTTTTTTTTAATAACATAGTGAAATATCTGGAATAGAATTAAGATAATGATTTATCCTTATATGGGGCAAAATGGGTCCCTAATAGTTGACGATTTTTTTCTATTTTGAGAGCCAATAATCTTAAGCTTAGTGTACATACGGGTCAATATACAATACACTTTACTGTGGGATCAACCCTAAAAAGCGAAGATTACCTACCTATTCCATAGATGTTGTCGCGGGTCGATGAACTTTTTGTGTTGAACAGTTGATTTTATTTACGTGATTTCGGGGTTGGTACCATAGTAAAAGTTCGTCAAATGATGAGTATAATAGCATCCTTGAACTGACTGACTGTCTTGATATACACTATGTGTTTCTCGACAGTCAGACAACGTCTGAAAGTCCTACAAGTGTCTCGATCACTTTTAACTGGGTGAACGGTTTTGGGCGAGATTGTCACAATATCTCTCGGGAAAAATGAGTTCAGAATAATCGAAATTAAACTTCTAATGATTGAATGAAACATGTCGAATACATATACCGGCCTTAATTAATAGTGCACTACTGAACGTAGGCCTACCCGCGAAGGGTGATTATTGCGGAATCTGTATACCTACGACATTGATTTTTCTTTACGGATGTACCCATACATGTTGCCTCAATGTTTTCCAACAATAAAAAGCCAATAGTGTGAAATTTCTAACATTGGCACTCATACAATTATTATTAGTATTGAATTAATTACAAAAATTCAGCAATTTATCATTCAAAAATTCACGTACTCCGTAATAAGCTTTAGATACAAGTACGAGTAAATTAAATACGCAAATACTAAGACAATGCTGTTTACGACCAGTGTGTGTTACCATTGATGACTGATGGCACAGAAACGTGGTCTCTCACTATGGGCCTTATTAGTAAGCACCAAGTAGCCCACCAACAAGCTATAGAGAGGGCTATGTACAGAGTCTCTCTGCGAGATCGAATCAGAAATGAGGAGATCTATTACCAAAGTTACCGACATAGCCCAACGGATTGGCAAGTTGAAATGGCAATGGGCAGAAAACATAGCGCGGAGGGCTGATCACCGATGGGGTCGAACATTTTCGAATGAAAATCACGTAGGTACTGGCAAGCGCAGCGTAGGACGCCCACCCACAAGGTGGACGGATTACCTCATTAGGACCGTAAGATCACGCCGGATGCAAGCCTCTTCCAACCGGTCTTATCGGAGATCTTTTGAGGAGGCCTATGTCCAGCAGCGGACTTCTTATGGCAGATGGATAGATGGAGACAATGCTGTCCAATCCGTGGGCTATTTTAGGCAAATACTTAGACAATTCAGGCTAAACCGTAGGTATTATCCTTGCAAGTAATATGACAATAGGCCCAGTTATGAAGGCTACATCGTAAATTTTATAGCAACGTAAAAAGTGTACTCTCTATTGAACCTTAACCACGAGCTATTATTATTTTAAGTAAGTGCCAAGACAACGCAACAACGCAGGCCAGACCGTGGGCTATTATCATTGCAAGTAATACAACAACGCAGACTAACAGCAGGCAATCATAATTTTAAGGAAGTATTGAGACAACGCGGGCCAGACCGCGAACTATTAGATATTAATAAAAGCAAGTGTCAAAATAATACGGGTTGAATCGCGGGCTATTATTTTAAGCAAGTAAGTACTAAAACAACGCGGGCCAAATGGCAGGCTATTATAATTTTAACCAAGTATTATGACAACACGGGCGAAACCGCGGACTATTAGATATTATTTATAAGCAAGTACAAAGACAACGTAGGTGAAACCGTGAACTGTTTTCATTAAGCAAGTACCTTGTACTAAGACAATGCGGGCGAAGCCGTGGGTTTTAAGCTAGTATATATATAAAATCGTGATTCACTGACGCATCTATCATGAAATCTCAAAAACTACAAGTGATAGGAGTCTCAAATTTTACATAGAAGATCCTTATAGGATATAGGTGCTCACTATGAACGGATTTTGCGAAATGCAAGCCCTAAGTGGGTGAAATTGCGTGGCAAAGTTTGTATGGGAGTGTGCGATTCCTTGGACCGACTGACTTGAAATTTGGCATAGATATTTTGACAAAATTTATTGAACACGTGTATCGTATTTTTTCGAATCGTCGAAGTCAAAGTCAAATCATTTATTGCAACATATGAAATTTACATGCGGTTCTTAGTTAACATGTTTTGTATAGTGATACATATGACCCTATAAGAGTATGGCGATTTCATTATTTGTATTGGAACGATTTATTATTATGTGTTCTAGATTATCGTTAAAAAATTCGTCTAATGTGTAATAGCGTTTCAAAATAAGGATTATTTTAGTTGTTTTATGAAACATTTTTCTCTTTCGATATCTTTTAGATTATGTGGCAATTTATTAAATATTTTTATAGCCATAGAATTTGGGCTAGAACTGTGCATTGCTAAGTTAGACATTGGTTCTACGAGTTTATGTCTATATTGTGATCTAATTTTGTAGTGCTGAGACCGTCGGTGCTAGAAGTACCATATTATCCGCGTACGCTATGTGATTTACACATATTCCAGCAATATGGCATCCCACTGCCGATTCCTTCAGCAACAGGCTAAGCTTGTTCATGTAGACATTGAAAAATATTGGAGATGATGACCCACCCTGTCTCACTCTACATCGCAATGGTACTGACTTCGAAAAGGTGTCATTCCATCTCACTATATTTTCTTGTTGCTGATGCCATTTCGAAAGTATGTCGACTATTTGATCAGGCAGCTTCCTGGCCCTTAATTACTGCCACAGCTTCGAATGCACAACGCGGTCGAACGCCTTTGACAAATCGAGGAAGCAGGCATTTACACTAGTATATCTCGGCTGACATAATGTCGAAACAAATCGTTCGAATAATAAGACAAATCGTAGTGATACCGTTGTGTAACTTTGTAAGACAATTACATGCAACCAGCTGAACGGTTATGGTTGAAATCTGGTATGCAGGAAGCACACAGCATGTTTCAATATAGGAACTAATAATATCCAGGAAAATCTACAGGGTTCCTTAGGGATAGCCAAAATTAATCAGTTTAGGCTTCAGCATGAACCGCTGAAGATATAAACTTGAAACTTTGAATATACGTATATCGTACGACATAATGAAGCACGAAGTATGAAAATTTTGAAAAATCGTCCTCTTACGGAATAAAATGAGCCCTTTTTGTTTGCATGTAACTTTTTATTCCCTGTACATTTTTGTGACATCAAACTTTGTATAGATGCTTTTGAGACTAAATAGAAAATATGCGTTGTTCCTGTTTTTCTGAATTTTCCTTAAAAAATCTTTTGTCGCCAACTTTGGTGATAAAAGCATCAATTAAAGCCGATGAGTTGAACTGTTAGGAATGAAAACTTGTATGTAGGAGGCACACAACATGTTTCAATACTAAAACTATTATTATACTGGAAAATCTACAGGTTTTTTAGCGATAGCCAAAATTAATCAGTTATAATATAAAGCTAAGATCAAATGGCTATAAGAATTCTAACTAAATTAGGTACAAAGCTAGACAATAACACAAGTAAAAGAGTACTGCTATCCCGAAAACTTTGAGTGGGTCCTTCGGGATATTAATTTCTTTAAAAAATACTAAAGACTGTTTGAAAATCAATGCAATTTTGTTCCAAAATCATCATTCCATCATTTTAACCAATAAATGACTATTGAAATCCTGAGAAAAGTCCCGGATTCCTTATCCGCTAGACCAATCGTTACCCTGAATAAGCGTAAAAACTAACACATAATGTATATTTATACATAATGTATATATATACATTATGTGTTTCTCAAATGATATAAAATATACCTACTCGTGTGCCATTTTTTCAGTTGCGTGGGGCCAGGCAACGCCTGAATGTCTTATAAACGTCTCGATCGCTTTTGACTGTTTTTTTATATTTCAAATGCGTTTGACTACACACTGCCTGGTGTTAAGCAGATATGCGGTCTAGGATGTAGCACGCTAACTTAGAAGATACCTATTTACTCGAGATTTGAAGACACCTACATTGTACTTTAGCGGAAAGACAGACTCAGGCAAAGCGTTCCACATTATGGCAGTTCGTATGAGGAATGTGAACTCAAAACGCTTGTTTCTAACGCGTGGGATGTCCACTATAAAAGGGTGGCGCTTTGGTCGCGTCTCTCTGGCCGTAAGAAGAAAGGAGCAGGTGGGACCAGATTGTGCAACGCCTGGGTCTACTCACCGAAGTGTATCCGATATAAGGCTGACAGACACGCCACCCTACGTCGATGCTCGAGACTTTGCAGCTTCGACTCAGTCAAGGTTTAGTTGCCTATCAGCCTTTCAATGGCCTCCAAAGCCTCCAACTGGTATTTGGCAGAGCTATCCCAAAGGTGAGAGCAGTATTCCATGCAAGACCTGACTTGCGCTTTATAGAGACTAAGCAGTTGCTCAGGTGTGAAATACCGTCTCAATTTACAGAGGACACCAAGTTTTTTTGAGGCTAATTGGGCTTTTGACTCTATATAAGAGCCAAATTTGAGAGTCGATGATAGCATGACGCCTAATAGTTCCAGACTGATAGTTACCGGAACGGACACATCACGGAAAGCAGGTGAACGGTTTTGGGCGAGACTGTCGTATCTCTCGGGAAAAATGAGTTCAGAATAATCGAAATAAAATTTCTAATGACTACATGAAACATGTCGAATACCTGTACCGGCCTTAATTTATAGTGCACTACTGAACGTAGGCCTACCCACGGAGGGTGATTATCTATCACGCTGGCCGAGTGCAGGTTGCTGAATCCACATACCACATTGAATTTTCTCTACGATCGTATCTGTACAGGTTGCCTTAATGTTTTCCATCAATGAAAAACCAGTAGAGTGAAATTCATTACATAGATACTCATGCAATTATTATTATTATTAAACCAATTTTAGAAATTCAGCAATTTATCATCCAAAATTTCACGTACTTCTTAGTAAGCTTTAGATACAAGTAAATGAAATAAGCAAACACTGAGACAATTTAGGCCAATCCGTGGTTTATTATAATTTTAGGCAAATACTGAGACAATTCAGACTAAACCGAAGGCATTTTAATTCCTTTCAAGTAATACGACAATAGGCTAAATTATGAAGGGCACCATCGTAAATTTAATAGCAACGTAAAAAGTGTTCTCTCTATCGAATGCCTAAAGTGAAAAAGAAACAGAAATAATTATGCTAATTAGCTATTTTACGCCCACGCCCACTTATAATAATAGCCCACGGATTGGCCTGCATTGTCTCAGTATCTTCTTATTTAATTTACTTGTATCTAAAGCTTATTACGGAGTACGTGAATTTTTGGGATAATAAGTTTCTTTTTAAATTTTCGCGATTTGAACACATTATTATTATATACTACGGGACTAATCGCACACTAAAATTACGAGATAAATAAATAGGCCGAGTTGCATCGACCGTGGTCACGGGTAGACAGTTGAGTCCCGTGACCACGGTCGATGCAACTCGGCCGAAACGTCGGGATGATGAGGTTTTAGGATTTATTTATCTCGTAATTTTAGTGCGCGATTAGTCCCGTAGTATATAATAATAATAAGTTTCTTTATTTAATTTACTAAAATATGTAAGGAATTTCACACTTCTGGTTTTTCATTGATGGAAAACATTGATGCAACCTGTATAGGTACGTCCGTAGAGAAAAATCAATCTCGTATGTGGATTCAAGATATTATTATAGCCGTGGTGGTCTAGAGGTAGTGACACTCGCCTTACAATTATGAGGTCGTGGTTTCAAATCCCAGTCCCGTGCCAATTAGTTCTTAGCAATTTATGTACGGAATTTCACACCACTGTCTTTTCGGTGAAGGAAAACATCGCTCACGAATCGTGAGGCAACATGCATACGTCCGTAGAAGAAATTCGATGGCTTATGTGAAACCACCAACCCGCACTGAGCCAGCGTGGTGGATATGGCCCAATCACACTTCGTGGGTAGGCTTACGTCCTGTAGTGGACTATTAAAAAGTTTGGTACAGTACATGATGTGGATTCAGAAACCCGCGCTCGGCCGGCGTGATGGATATGGCCTAATCACCCTTCGCGGGTAGGCCTACGTTCAGTAGTGCACTATTAATTAAAGCCAGTACAGGTATTCGACATGTTTCATATAGTCATTAGAAATTTTATTTCGATTATTCTGAACTCATTTTACGCGAGAGATATGACAATCTCGCCCTAAACCGTTCACCCAGTCAATAGTGATCGAGACACTTGTAGGACTTTCAGACGTTGTCTGACCCCAGGCAAATGAAAGAATGGCACACAAGTAGTTATATTTTATTTGAGAAACACATAGTCTATATCTAGGCGACAGGTATGTTTTAGGATGTCTCATCTGACTAACTTTTACTATGGTACCAACCACGAAATTACGTAAATAAAATCAACTGTTCAACACAAAAAGTTCATCGACCCGCAACAAAGTGTATGAAATAGGCAAGTAATTTTTTGCTTTTCAAGGTAGATCCCATAGTAAAGTACTTATATTGACCCGTTTGTAACCTAAGTTTAAGACTATTGGCTCACAAAATAAAATAAAATGTTAAACTTTCAGAGCCCCATTTAGCCCCATTTGAGGATAAATCATTTTCTTATTTCTATTCTAGATACTTCACTATATTATTAAAAAAAGCGTATTCAAGTTATTTTTTACGCTAATTCAGTGTAACGATTGGTCTAGTGGACAAGGAATCCGGGACTTTTCCCAAGATCAATATTAATTTATTAGTCAAAATGGTGGGCTATTTTGAAACAATATTGCATTGATTTCAAACGGTCTTTAGTATATTTTTAAGAAATTGATATCCCGAAAGACCCACAAACATTTTCCGGGATAGCAGTACCCTATGTGGTAATTTGTGTTATTGTGTAGCTTCGTACTAAATTTCGTTAGAATTCATTTACCCATTTTATCCTAGCTTTATATTATACTCGTAACTGATTAATTGTGGCTATCCCTAAGAAACCTGTAGATTTTCCGGGATAATAATAGTTCCAGCATTGAAACATGTTGTGTGCTTCCAACATACCCGTTTGCATTCGTAACCCTTCAGCTTGTTGGCTGCAATCGATGCTTTTTTCACCAACTTTGGGACGTATCTGACCCCTAAGGATTTTTTAAGGAATATTCAGAAAAACAGAAACAACCATATTTTTTATTTAGTCTCAAAAGCATCTATACAAAGTTTCATGTCAATCGGTACAGGGAATAAAAAGTAACACGCAAACGAAAAGGGCCCGTTTTACCCCGTAAGACGTCGATTTTTTCATAATTTTCATTCTAGTGCTTAATTATGTCATACAATGTCATAAAATTTCAAATTTCAAGTTTATATCTTCAGCGGTTTGGGCTGTAGCCAAAACTGATTAATTTTGGCTATCCCTAAGGAACCCTATAAATTTTCCAGTTTATTATTAGGTCCTGTATTGAAACATGTCGTGTGCTTCCTTCATACCAGATTTCAATCATAACAGTTCAGCTGATTGGATGTAATTGACGCTGTTTTCACCAACTTTGGGACCTTATTTGACCCTTTAAATAAAAAAAATCGAAAAAACAGAAACAAACATATATTTTATTTTGTCTTTAAAGCATGCGTACAAAGTTTCAAGTCATTCGATACAAGGAATAAAAAGTTACATACAAACGAAAAGGGCCCGTTTTACCCCTTTAAAGACCGATTTTTCAAAATGTTCTTCCTTAGTGCTCCATTACGTCGTACAATGTTCCAAATTTCAAGTTTATATATTAAGCGGTTTGGGCTGTAGGCTGTCTGTCAGTCAGTCACTCAGGGAAGCCTTTTATATATTAGATAATTAATTCTGACATTTTCCTTTCTCGCAGGGACAAAGCAACGATTTCTAAGAAACAACCAAAAAAGAACATACAACTAAAAAAAAAGACACATAAGACCGTTTGGAAGCGGCTGGCATCCAGCGCGATCCTGCGGTCTTAATAAGGTCATCAGTCTACGTTGTAGGTGGAAGTGCTACACTGAGCTTGCCAGTACGTGGTCTCCACTCGAGAACTTTTCAAGCCCATCAGTCCTCCGCGCTATGTGCCCTACCCACTTCCATTCCAATTTGCCAATCCGTTGGGCTATGTCGGTAACTTTAGTTCTTTTATGGATCCCCTATAACTGATTCGATCTCGCAGAGAAACTTCGAGAATAGCCCTCTTCATAGCTGCAGTGAGTAAGAGACCACGTTTCAGTGCCGTAACTCTTCACTGGTAACCTACACTGGTCAAACAATTTCGACTTGAGGCACTAAGGTAGCTATGTCGGACGAGAAGACGATACGCAATTTTCTGAACGTTGCCCAAAACATATACCATAACATAATCGGGATTGATTGTTTTTTCTTCATCACATGCATATGCACTGACAACACGTCAGAGTCACTGAGGCTTCAGGGGACATTCTGCAAAAAGGACATTTTTCTAAAGGGGCATTATGCGGAAAGGGACACTTTGAGAACGTGACACTTTGCGAAAGGGACATTGTGCGATAAGGGCAGTAAAGTTCGACGTTTTAGATTTTTTCCATTGTACATATACGCGTAATTGTCTACCTTGATGCAAAATATCAAGTTTCTAGGTCACCTCGAAGTGGGTTGTGTTTTTGATCTATAAGTCAGTGAATAAGTCAATGAAACCCCGGTTTTTAAACGTTAATATATCATTAACTGTAAAAGTAAAATTAACGAAATGTAGTATTTTAGGTTAGCTAAATAACTTTGATAAATTTCATATATTTCGATTGAATCGTTTTCGATTTATAAAGGGGTCAAAAGTGGCTCTTAAATGGTTCGTGTAATATTACACACGTCGCGTCGCCTGTTCCTCTTTCTTTGTCTTGGCTGGACACGCTTCCGTGTGTCTAGATAACACTATTTTAAAAGTATAGTCTACTGAGCTTAATGGTATGTGTATATATATATATATATATTATATATTCATCTACTGTTATACTCAACAGTAGATGAAAGTTGAGTAGTCAAATAAAACTAAAATTGAATTTAGAACAATTTTATTTATCGAATTAAAAATAAATTTTGTATTACTATGACTACCAGAAAAAAAAATCCAGGACGATGACTACTACTTACTAAACGAAAATATATTTTGAACCAAAAAGTGGGGCCTAGAGTCGTTTACCTGAAAAAAAAATCTGTTGTTTATAAATAAGTTACAACTTACAACTAGGTATTTAGTAAGTTATCAGATAATATTAATATAATCCAGATTTATAGTATTAAAAATTAAAAATATATCACTACAAATAGATGATATTTGCTAAGTTAAACAAGAGAGTTTTAAGGCTGCTTGTCTCAGTCAGCGCGAGAAATTAATATTTTTTTAAGTTTTTTTTTAGCCTCTAACAGATAATCTTATTTGTTTTTTTGGCATGTAAATGCCAAAAAAACAAATAAGATTATCTTAAATTAACTGAACATTTTATGTTTACGGAAACTCATTTAGAGGCCATGCATAGGTAGGTAGCGTTTAGTAAAAACCTTTTCGCGCTCTGACCGGGACAATCCGCCTTAACTACAATTTTGTGTGAAAATGAAACTGCGCCAACTTGATGTCATCACATAGCGCTGTGCAAATCTCATAGAAAAATGTAGCAAATCTTAACTCTATCGAGCGCTGAAAATACTGACAAATTTAATACAGAAATTTCATAGAAAAATGTAGCAAATCTTAACTCTATTGAGCGTGGAAAATAATTGACAAATTTATACAGAAATCTCATAAAAAATTAACAAATCTTAACTCTATCGAGCGCGGAAAATACTTGGCAAATTTATACAGAAATCTCATTGAAAAATGTAGCAAATTTTAACTCTATCGAGTGCAGTTGAAAATACTAACAAATTTATGCAGAAATATCATATAAAAATGTAGCAAATCTTAACTCTATCGAGCGCTGAAAATACTGACAAATTTATACAGAAATCTCATAGAAAAATGTAGCAAATCTTAACTATCGAGCGTTGAAAATACTGACAAATTTATACAGAAATCTCATAGAAAAATGTAGGAAACCTTAACTCTATCGAGCGCGGAAAATACTTGACAAATTTATACAGAAATCTCATAAAAAAATAACAAATCTTAACTCTATCGAGCGCGGAAAATACTGACAAATTTATACAGAAATCTCATTGAAAAAGTAGCAAATTTTAACTCTATCGAGTGCAGAAAATACTGACAAATTTACACAGAAATCCCATAGAAAAATGTAGTAAATCTTAACTCTATCGAGCCTGGAAAATACTAACAAATTTATACAGAAATATCATATAAAAATGTAGCAAATCTTAACTCTATCGAGCGCTGAAAATACTGACAAATTTATACAGAAATCTCATAGAAAAATGTAGCAAATCTTAACTATCGAGCGCTGAAAATACTGACAAATTTATACAGAAATATCATAGAAAAATGTAGGAAACCTTAACTCTATCGAGCGCGGAAAATACTTGACAAATTTATACAGAAATCTCATAGAAAAATGTAGCAAATTTTAACTCTATCGAGCGCGGAAAATACTGACAAATTTATACAGAAATATCATAGAAAAATGTAGCAAATCTTAACTCTATCGAGCGCGGAAAATACTGACAAATTTATACAGAAATCTCATAGAAAAAACCGGACAAGTGCAAGTCAGGCTCGCACACCGAGGGTTCCGTACAAATCCAGAAAATTTCACAAAATTGGGAAGTACTTTGTTAAAATCTCTATACTCATCATCATCATCATCATCGACAATTTATTTTTTTTAACTTTTCTCGTCATTCATCAAAAATTGTTAAAATAATTAAAAACCTGTTTTAGCATGTGCTAATGAATGAAGGTCTTTTATATGATACCTTACATGATACGATTTACGCACTTTGAATTTTGAACCCATAATTTGTGAATTTTGAAGCCCTATTTTTTGTGATTTAAATAAAAATGTTCAGTTTTTAGATTTGTTCCTATATGTGTACTCTGAGACAATGCTTTTCGCCAAATTTCATAGTTCTATGTCAACGGGAAGTACTCTGTAGGTTTTGATTTTTGTGAGTGTCGAAATATGCGGTTTTTACAACATAAACGGCTCTAACTTCTTTATATGATAACTGAGAAGTTTTTACTTTACACAACTGTAAGATATCATAGACATACGTATATAGTTTAAATTTCAACTCGATATCTTTTCGCGTTCCCGAGATAAAGAGTCTTGACATACACACAGACGGACAGACGGACAGACGGACAGACGGACAACAAAGTGATCCTATAAGGGTTCCGTTTTTTCCTTTTGAGGTACGGAACCCTAAAAATGTAGCAAATCTTAACTCTATCGAGCGCACAAACACTTGACAAATTAATACAGATCTATCAAACTCACCAGCCAAAGAAAATTAGTGCTCGTAGTCTTCTGAGTCACATCCTGGTAAAATAAGAAATTTTAATATTTTATAATTGTAACTACTCTTAATTATACTCTACTGGGTACGTAATTCTGGCTATGCCTGATTATACCGTAAATATAGGTATATTTGTACTAAGTACTAATGGTTCTTAAGGTATTAGGTAGATACTTAAAAGATACTGTTATAGTAGTCTTACGCGTTAAAACTTTTTATTTTAAAACGTTTTAGAACACAAACCTTTTCTACCTCACGTGTCTCAATGCAAAATCAAATAAAATGTATTCAATATCTTGCATAAATAAATAAATAAATATAAAAAGTGTATCGGAATTTAGAAATTACGTAAGAATTTAATTATTACCAAATTAATGGAGGGAATGTATTTTCTTTTATATAATTATGCATAGCTGTACGCCTGAATAACCTACTAGGCTTCATAAAACGTACTAACTTATTTCACTTTATTTAATTGAACGGCTAAGTGTACACTTAGTATGAGATTATCATAATAACATGGAAACTATGACAGTTTCCATGTGACTCCTTACATTTTTGTAAACCGCCCCTAGCGAAAACAAATTGTTACAAAAATGTTCACGAAGTAACACGAAGAAAGGAGTTGTACCTGATTTACAAGGAACTCGGTATTAAAATTCTAACCAAGATCATTTAATTTTTCTAGGAATGTACTTAAATTTGAAAGCTCCATGGAGTAATAAAAAATAATATATAGCCCTGCATTTTTTTTAAATTGTTATTTTATAAAAGTATATTGGAAATTCAAAATAATATTTTCTACGAAAATATATAGGGCAAATAAGCGCTAGATAGCCCTTTCCGGGCTAAATCATTACACTAATGAATAAACAAAAACAAATACAAGGGGTTCACCTACAGTAAACAGTGCTAGATCTAGCTCCAAAAGGGCTAAGGTGTCAACACTGATCGAAAATCAAATTAATATTCAATTTCCTTTGACATTGACATTTCTATTATACTTTTTTTTTTAAATTGGCTTTGAGTTTTTTCAGATTAGCGTGTTTCTTTACGAGATATTCGTTCCGTTTCACGTTACATACCCCAAATATATATTATCGATTTTCTAAATATTGCAGGGCTTTAAAAATATGTTTTTATCAGAGAATAATTACATTTTGAATGCTCTTTATAAAACAGCAATCATTGATCTGGTTAGAATTTTTATTTATTTTAATACCGGTAACGGAACAAATCCTTTATGTTCGTTTTGTTTTATAAATAAATTCATACTAAAGTAAGTTCGTATGCGCCGGGTGTCAGAATTTTTAAGCCGCCTGAAGGCCTCTGACATGACTAAACGGTTAAAAGAACCGGGTCCTACAATTTAACGTGTCACCCGAGCCACGGTAGTGCTCAATTCATACTGAGGCTTCTGGCTAGATTTTACAAAACATTATGTCAAATTATGGCATCGCATGCATTATTAGTGGATAATATGTGTATTAATATTTTACTGTCATTACCTATATTTTGCTGTTAGATATTGTTTACTTACGAGTACGAGGGCATTGGTTTTGGGGAATACATATTCCTGTTGCATTCCTAGCATATCCCTCTTTGCAGTAGCATTGTTTCACACAATGTTTTTCATTTCTGTGACAGTTATGTTTGCTCTCTATGTGCAGTTTATGGCATACATTGTCACATGCAGGTCCACAAGAAAAATATTCATGAGGTCCCCTACATTGCACTGAAAAAAAAGATCAATGTGTGATAATGCAAATATTTAATTTTACCGATATAGATTATATTTTAAGTTTTGCTATGTAGAAGTATAGTAAGCATAGTAAATTCATGCAAGCGGGGTAGGGTTACGTCTGTGGGGCAATTCTGATAACCGATCTCGATGCTGAGGTGACACGTTCTTGAACCTCTCACGTTTTACTGACAGTTTTGAGCTGTCAGAACTGTCAGAAAAACGAGAGAGGTTCAAGAACGTATCACTTCAGTACAGAGATCAGTTGACAGAATTGCACTGCTGGTCTCAAAGATTTTATTGTAACAAAAAGTTCATTAAGTGGCTAAATCGTCAAAATAACTGGGGTCAGAATTCAAATTGTCATATTAGCGTTTAATAATAAATACCAATCACAGTCACAATCTAAAAACAGATTGAATATTTCCATCCATCCATCAGCCGTAGGACATCCACTGCTGGACATAGGTCTCCCCTATACATTTCCAATAACGATATTTCCTGCGATCTTTATTATATCGTTGGTGGACGTCTTACGCTGCGCTTGCTGGTCCGTGTTCCCCATTCGAAAAGTTTACGGCCCCATTAGCCATCCGTTCTTAGAACTATGTGGCCTGCTCAATGGCATTTAAACTTTTTTCTTATGACTACTTAAGAAATCTCAGTCAAGTTACGCTCTGGCTTTAATACAGGTTAACTGTAAATCCATAAGCAGTACTCTAAGATTGAGTTGTGCTTGTCCTTATAACCAACTGTTAATATTAGGCCAATTTAAGAATCGCGAAGACAAAATTTGCTGTTCCATACTTTTTTTAGAGGTCCAACGAACTTTTTGGATGAAATATAGCCGATTTTTTTGCGATTTCGAGTTTGGTGATAGTGATACTTGGTCATAATAAAGAGCATAACTGCATAATTATATAGCTGAATGAGTTAGTAGCACCTCGTACATATTATTATAATAGCTAAACTTCAATGGGCGTAAATTAATATGTGGTGATGTACGTTTTTATGAAATTATGCAAATACTTGACTAAGTGTCATCATATTTCTTAAAGCATACAATAAATAAATTAAGAGCAAAAAAACTTTTTGATAAAAAGCTTTTATTTAATTGCTCTAAAAAGAAGAAAATAAAATATCCTATTATATAATTTTACCTATCAACTTATAACCTCACTATACACAATTTATGTATATGATCATAAAAGCTTGTCTCGAGGTTTGCGTAAGTACCTATAAGTATGTAACTAAACTGAAGTTAAAAAAATTAAACTTAGTAGATTAAGTTACTTAATTAATTGCGGTGGCGATGCGAGCACAGTCCTACGTGATTTGGAAATTCTTATTGACGAGTTTCGTCAAATTGGTTTGGAGCTAAATTTTTCGAAATGCGAACTTTTCGTTTGCGACTCATGTCCGGATAAAGATTTGATACTTAACAAATTTAATGATTTGGCACCTAACATCAAATCGGTAGACAAGTGTTCTCTTCGCCTTCTAGGTTCGCCGATATTAGATGAGTCTTTTCCGCCTTTCGTTCAAGAAAAAATTCAAAATTTTTTGAGTGCCTCTGATAGGCTACTCAAAATTAACGCCCACATGGCTTTTACCATTATAAGATGTTGTCTGTTTGTTCCAAAATTTATGTACGCTTTACGATGTAGTCCATTGTGGAAACACAATGAGCTCCTTTTGAGCTTAGACGATGTTGTAAAGCAGTCCCTAGTATCGGTTTTGAATATTGACATGAGTGAAAGGGCGTGGCTACAAGCCTCCTTGCCTGTTAGGCTTGGAGGGCTAGGGGTCCGCCAAATTTCAAGTGTTGCTTTACCAGCTTTCTTGTCCTCCATTCATAGTACTCAGAACTTGATTGAAAAAATCCTCGCACCTTCTTTAGGCCGTTCTGGCGTAGATGTAGCTCATTTGAATGAGGCAACGAATGCTTGGAGGGTCGCTTGCCCAAATACCGAGCTCCCAAAGACTTTATCGTCGCAGAGACTGTGGGATCGGCCGATCTGCGAACTAGCACGGAAATCTCTTCTAGACACGTGTCCTAGCGTCGCGGATCGCGCTCGTATCCTTGCAGTCTCTGTATGGGAGTCCGGTCTTTGGTTGCAAGCATTGCCCTCTTTCAATACTGGTAACCTTTTAGACCCAACTGCATTTCGTCTAGCTGTCAGCTTACGCTTGGGTGCAAGGTGTTGTGAAGCCCATCGCTGTCAGTGTGGTACTGCAGTTGACCAGCTCGGTCACCACGGTCTCTCTTGCTCAAGAAGCGCTGGTCGGATTGGACGCCACGCCAGCCTTAACGATGTCATACGCAGGGCTTTTGTCACCGCCAATATCGCAGCCGTACTCGAACCGAGTGGGTTGGCGCGTGGTGATGGCAAAAGGCCTGACGGCATGACGCTGGTCCCATGGAAGTGTGGACGGCCCTTAGTATGGGACGCAACTTGCGTCGATACTTTGGCACCGTCACATCTTCCTGAGACTCAGAGTAGGGCTGGAGCGGCGGCCAATTTGGCTGAGCAGCACAAGCGGCGCAAATATGCTAACCTCGGCAGTGGTTACATATTTGAGCCATTTGGAGTTGAGACTTTGGGTCCGTGGGGGCCGGGAGCTCATCTCGTTTTCAAAAGTCTTTCTGAGCGTCTGGTGGACGCGACGCGTGACCAAAATGCTGGTGTTTATTTGGCTCAACGTATAAGCATTGCCATTCAGCGTGGCAATGCTGCCAGCATGCTGGGCACGCTGCCAACTGGCAGTGGGCTTGAGCACTTGGATTATCTTTAGACCTTCAAGGGTCTGTGGATGATCCAATTGCTTTCTATGTAATAGTAGTGTAGTATTGTCATTATATTATAAAAAAAAAAAAAAAAAAATTAATTAGGTACTAGTGTATAACTTACGACACTCTTCTTCACAAATACATTCCCCGAGCCAGTTTCTATAGAAATTTGGTTTGCATCGACATTCTCCGTGGCAGCCTGTGGCGTTGGTTCTAGGGCAAAAATATTTTTTGCCAATACTTTCGCATGTTTGTGGTGGACAAATCGGTGGACAGGCGACGTACACTTCGTGGTTGGAAACATTACAGGTAGGAGCTAAAATAAAATCAATAGATTAAATTGAAATTAAACTTAAAATTTGGGGGCTCTACAATAATTACTAATTTGTGATTATCAATTTAGACACGCTGAATTATCAATATTTTTTGTTTTTTTTTTTTTTATTCTCAATCAAACAATAAATGAAGATAAACCATGTCAAACTAAGGGCCTAATTTATAAGCTCCAAGTAGTCCAATGAGCTGTGCTCGGAGTCTGGAAGAAGTCAGAAGTGAGGAGATAGTAGAAGAGCCAAAGTTACCGACATAGTAGACCGACATATAGAAATGGCAGGGCACATAGCACAGAGGAATGATGACCGATGGGGTCGCAAAGTACCTACTCGAGTGAAGACCACGTACTGGCATACGCAGCGTAAGACGTCCACCCAAAAGACAGATAGGATAACCTCATTAAGATCGCAGGATCACGCTGGATGCAATCCGCTCCCAACCGGTCTTATTGGTGATCCATTCAAGGGGGGTCATCAAGTTGTACCTTGTAGTTCGTTGACGGAAGTTACGCAACCATAATTTTTACGTTATTCTAATTAATCGTTATGATTCGACATTTAAAATAAGAAAAAAAAACCAAAATGATTTTGAGAAAGCGCGAGCAAAGTGACCGCAAAAATTTGTCAGTTTTACAGAAAATCCGTTTTTTTCTCATGAGGGTAGAAGAAAGCTCCACCGCTATTTTGCGGAAACGAATCGTGTGCAACGAACGTACGTTTGGGGGCTGAGTTACCCGCGCCATTAGGAGGTTACCCTTTACTCTATGTATCCCTACACGTAGCCCCTGGTGGTGGTGCAAATCGGGTCACATATTCCGGTGGGAGGCTTTAGCTGCGGTTGGTTACCACCCTTTGGACAAAGCCATGTCGTGAAGGGATCTAGTCCTATTTCGACATGATGTCCATCGAAACCATTAGGGAAGCTGGTCTGAGCAGCTGTCATATCATATCATAGAGTCAATACGCTGCTGCTGATTGATGCTAACTCCGGCTTTGACACGATTGTTTCGCTTTTCCCTGGACAGATATAGTTCCGCTATGCTGGAAGCTTGCGTACGTTCAACCGGTTCCCCAGAAGGGCAGTCGTGCTGACCCTTCTGGGGAACCTCATGCTCGCCGGGTTAATTTAACAAAACGCTTTGTGTAAAAACCTCTTCAACATTTTTGGACCTTTCAGCAATTTTTTTAAATTTATTTATTGTTTTTGACCGACGAACCACCGGAGGAGGTATACAATTCGACGCGTATATATATTTTTTTTTATGTATAACCACGCATAACTTTTTTTGTAGTAGTCCGATTTCAATAATTATTTTTTTATTGGAAAGAGTATACATCAAAATTGGTCCCATTTCAATGTTATCGAAATCGGCTGAGCCATTTTTGATAAATCAACAATAATATGAAAAATGCTACATCGATCCGTGCATAATATTTGCGTTCTAGCGATGCGCTCCGGCTTTGCACAGGTGTATTATACATATAAACATTTCTCTTGAATTACTTTATCTATTAAAACAAATTACATCAAAATCCGTTACGTAGTTTTAAAGATATATGGGGACAGATAGCGGAAAGCGACTTTGTTTTATACTATGTGATGATTCTGTACACGGGTGAAGTCGGTCATACTATTTTTTGCAAAAAATAATTATTGTGTATTGATAAATTTATTACAATTAATTTTAAAGTTGGTGTCGGAAAATGAATGAGAAAATACGAATTCAGTTCAAACACTAAAGTTCACTTTTATGCTCTAAATATTAGGTAGAAACTATACATTGTTAGCCGCACACTCGACTCTCCGAATCGAGTGATAGAGGTACAACACTAACGCGCGACGGACGTGCGCACAACACTAGCGACTACAGTAAATATTTTCTTTGCTAGCGACTCTACAGTTTTGAACAGGGAATGCGCAATGGCGCGCGACCGTATATTTTTATTAATAACGACTGGATTTAAAATATAATTCAGTAAAGTGTAATCCGTGCTATAACAGAATCAATAATAAGCCCACAATCGACTACTAAATACGAGTAAATAAGGGGAAGCAGGCGCATACCCTTACAACATAAATACCTAGAATCACAGAAAAAGTAAAAAACACCACTGTCTCTACAAAAGAACTGATCATTTGGAAAATCAGTAAAAATACACCCAAATTCTATAGATTAAAATAAGATAAAAACAATGTTAACTTACTTTTAGGACAATGTTTTTTATGTACACAAGTACCATCATCAAGTCTGTAGTGATCATTTTTGCACCTGCATCCTTTAATACACTTGATGGGGTCAATGCAGAGAATTGGTCTTCCTACTTGAGAACAGTTTCTCCACCCACACCCACCGTTGACGCAGGAGTCGTGCACTTCATTGTTGGAGGCATTACAAGGAGGAGCTAGAAAAAAACGGTATATGATAAAATTCCCTGCTCATTCGATATTAATGTCGAAGGTGTATTAAAATTAATACTAAATAATAACTATTTTTTGGCAAGAAGGTTACTGCCAACTTCAGACAATATGAAAACATCACTAAATGACTGTAGTCAAAGTTAATTAAATAGATACGCAATTAGGCATTAAGTATCAAATAACTGAAAAACTACTGGTTACATCATTATTATGTAAATGGAGATTACATGAAAAACATCAGTTTTCAAATGAAAAAAAAATATCATTTAACTCGTTTCAGTTAGAAAAAAGTTACGAAGTAACCCACACAAAAAGCAGTCTCGTTTTACAAGTTATTTAAAAACGAATTAAGAAAATCGGTATGACGAACTGTTTGGATAGTAACTTTTTTGAAGTAGGTGCTAAGTGTTGCTTGTGTACATACATAAACAAAATGACGAATTCGTCGTTAAGTACCCACTTTGATGTCACAATAGTATAAACCCCTAATTCAGCTTTTAAGAGACAAAACTGAGCTATGGAACGTTTGAAAATCTTATGAATTAGTTTTCACAAACGTTCATGAGTTTAGTCCAGATTTTTTTGATGTTAGAGAGTGGTAAATTTAGCTGAATCAGATTTTTGACCGACAAACCAACCGGAGGAGGAGTTTATATATTCTTTTTATGTATAACCACGCATAACTTTTTTCACAGTAGTCCGATTTTAATAATTCTCTTTTTATTTATTCATCAAAAGTTACAATAAGTTTTAATTTAAAGATGTACAAAAAACCATTTGGTTTGTCTTGTACAGCGATTCACACTTATAGCTAATTATTACTAGCGGCTAACTACATTAAACATCTACCTACTCAAGTCACTGAATTAGAGAATAACAATCAATGAATATTGAAAAGAGTATACTTCAAAAATGTTTCCATTCAAATTTTATCGAAATCGAGCCATTTTTGATAAATCACCAATAACGTAAAAAATGCTACATCGATCTGTGCGAAATATTCACTAATTCTGTACACGGGTGAAGTCGGTAATGCTATTTTTTTGTAAAAAATAATTATTCTATACTGAAGTAAAATCATTTTGATAACTTACAGCAATTGTCAAGAGTAACACAGCTGTTGGTATAAATATCGTAGAAGTACCCGTCAAGGCATTCGCATTTGTTCATCATTGGCGTGCATGCTATCCTCGGACAAATCTCTGGGTTGATATAGTTATTGGGACAACGTTTGCCGCAGTTCGTTCCACATCCAGCACGTGCGTTAGGATCGCCTCCACATGCCGCTAAATGAATGAATGAACACTTTATTGTTAACACTCAATAAATACACAAAAAAGGAAAAAAAACAAGCGACATAAACTAGTGCAAACAAAGGGCGGCCTTATTGCTTAAAGCAATCTCTTCCAGGCCTTTCTAAATGACAGATTAGACAATAGTTACGCGAGATTTACGCGCAGTTACAATTTGCGTTCAGTTCAAATTAAAACAATAAACAAATGCTTGCGAGCAGATTCTGGGCGCCTGCACTCCGGGACAAAACGGTCGCAACTAGAATCTGGGTTCTGGGCGCTTGCAACTCAAAGGGACAATTTATCAGCCTGAGTAGCAGTGACCTCAGTAAAAATAGACGTGTTTTTGGTCAACTTTGCACTAAATTTCTGATCCAATTTTTATAAAGTTAAGGATTACTTACTGAGCATAAAATCACAAAATGCTGACCGACCCAGGAAGAGCTTCAAGCGCAATTTTGAAACCTCATAAAAGTAATAGAGACCATTTTTGTAGAAATAAAATTTCGTATCTTTTGTTGCCCAAAATCTTTTTTGTAAAACTTCATTAAATGAGCCATAAATCGTAAACGGTAAGTTTAACAAAAAAGTTTACATGTAACAAAAGATGCGACATTTTATTCGACATAATAATGACTTCCATAAATTTTGCCCTAAAGTGCATAGTTTCCGAGATATCGGCCAAAAACGTTTTTCAAGATGGCGCTTGAAGCTCTATCTGGATTTGTCAGCATTTTGTGATTTTATGCTCAGTAGGTGATCCTTAACCTTACAAAAAATAGTTCGTGAAGTCCCTCCGCGTGGAAGAAGTGAAACTTCGTAACTATTCCCCCTCCCCAGCTGAACGTTAAACGCAACAGTGGTTTCATACCCCCTCCATAGTAGCGTTAAACGTTTATTGCAACCTTGTTGGAAGTCGCATAAGAAGTTTCACTTCAAAAGAAGGGACCGGAAATTTAGTGCAAAGTTGAATTCTATTTTTCCTAAGGTATAAGGCCAGATGTTGGTTAAGAAAAGGCTTGTCTGATTGAGGAAATAATTATGCATGCAGGCGCATGTCCTGAAGAACTATATTGTCTTCAACACCTAAAGTGAAGCAACTCTGCTGTTTTATGAGTGAGAGAGTTGCAACTAAGGTTTTATGAGATTATTTGTCTGCTGAAAATATGTCAACTTTGAAAGGCATAGATTTTTATTCGACAATAAAATAACGTAGCATATATAGTATTCTACTTTGTTTCTAAACCTAAAACGCAATAAACTGAAAGAAAACAAACGTTGTACATAAGACAAGATAATGAATTTGGAGCATTAATGTGTACGGCAGAATCGTAAGATTTCAAACCGGTCGCTTCACGCATTAGGCTCAATTTTAAAGGCGCCATCGCGAAGGGTATATAGCAAGATAGCCTTGATAAAATTGCCCCCGAAGCTTGGGGTTCAAAACTATGACCGAAAGATACCTTATATAAAGTGTAATGTTCTAATGGTTGAATAAGAAAAATCAATTATATGTACAATATTTTGCAAGTTTATTTTATAGACTATGTGTATGCGCAATAGATATGCGCTGCAGTATGCTAGAGGTGAGAAAACTAATTCGACTAATCGTATATCACTAAGTAGTTAATTATATTAATAGTATTACGTTACAAGTAGGTAATAACAAATATCGTGATGTACAAAATTTCAACCCTCTACCACTCTTCAGGGGGCAACGGCACCCAGTTAAAGCAAAAACTGTTTTTTTTTCTCAAAATCTAAGTAGGTAACTGACGTTTGTAAAACTTTTCACGAATATTGTTTTGGCCTAAAGTAATTATAAAAAAATACAAGATCTTTCTTAGTACTCCTATATTAGAGAAAAACAATAACACAAAATTAGTAACACCCTGTATTATAATTTACTTTCGTGGCAGACAGTTTTTTTTAAATGTGCACTAACATCAGTCTATCCTACCTAATTCTCAATGTTGGTTTGTCTAAAAATGGTAGAACACAACTAAAATAATAAATAATTATTTAACCTAGAACATAATTAAATTAATTAAAAATGAACCTTATACAGGAGTTTTGAAGTCGCTCAAGTTTATTTAGCAATTCTTGAGTGAGATCCAGATAGCAGACGTCAGCGTAGTCAGGGATTGGAAGTAGAAGGAACTGTGCAAGCGCAATTCTTGTGGTAATAGAAAGAAAGTTACGGAGCCTAAGTAAAGACCTACCGGATGCAAACATCTTACGACCCGTTTCCGCAATCTGTGGACCCCAAGAGAAAGATTTGTCAAGAGTAATTCCAAGGTTCTTGAGAGTATCACTAAAAGGGCCTGTTACACCATCAAAAACTACTCGAGGAAGAGAATCCCAATCAACTTGGGCAATACTACGGGAGCTACCTATCACAATGACCTGTGTTTTTGCCGGGTTTACCTTATGACCAAAAGTTTTACTTCACTCAGTTATACAACTAAAGTCATCGTTTACAGCTTCCACAGCCTCTTAAAGCCACCTAACCGGAGCCTGGCAATACAACTGCAGATCGCCTGCATACAGGTGGTAGGTATAACGTAATATTAAGAGAAATAGAGGCAATGAAGATAGCAAAGAGAAGAGGAGATAAGACACCACCCTGCGGTACTCCGGTTGTCGTATTATACCAGGAAGAGTATGATTCCTCCAAGCGGACTCTCTGCCGTCGACCAAACGGGTAACTCCGAAGCCAGTCAACTGCCGTTGGAGATATGTAAGAAGAGCCAAGTATAGCGAGGAGGATGTCAAGGTTAACAGAGTTGAAAGCATTACTAAAGTCCAGGAGCGCCAACACGGTTAAATCACCATTTTACATTCGTAGACGAATGTCATGAGTGATTTTTTACAGGGTGTTACACAATTTTGTTATTTCTTTTTTCTCTAATATTGGAGTACTTAGAAAGCTCTAGTATGTTTTTTATTATTACTTTAAGTCTCAAAAATATTCGTGTAAAGTTTTATTAATGTCAGTTACTTAGATTTTGAGAAAAAATAGATAACAGTTTTTGCTTTAACTAGATACCCTAGCTACCTGAGTATTGTAGGGAGTTGAAATTTTGTACATCATGTTATCTCTATTATATATAAGGGATAAAAAAATTGCCCCCAAAAACTATGACCACATGTCATTTGTCCTTTAATAGCAACTTAAAATATTATTATCTCTATCAAATGCATATAGTGAAAAAGAAACAGGACTACTATAATTTGCTCTTATAATTACGATAGCGCCGTTAAAATTGGGCTTATAGTTCATTTAAACAACGTTTTCGACCTTTGTCAAAGTACTAAAAGCAGGACATACAAAAAAGTACTTACGGCATTGGTTAATCGGTATGCAAACTCCACTTTCATTTCTTACACGTCCATTTATACAGACACATTCTTGTACACACGTTTTATTACATTGTAGTGGAAACCCAACTTGAGCGCAAGTCTTGACTTTGCAAGTAGGGTTGGAACAGTTTTCAAAAACTTCATTTTTGGGACAAATATCCGCTACAAAAAGAAATTCAGTTGTAGAAGTAATTACTCTGACAACAGATGCAGAATTCGTAGCAAGAGAACAAAATATATTGAACTATACTCTGATTTCAAGCCGTGATGGTCTAGTGGTAATGACACCCGCATTCCAATCGTGAAGTCGTGGGTTCAAATCTCGGTCCCGTACCAATGAAATCTTCGGAATTTATGTACGGAATTTCACACCACAGGCTTTTTGGTGAAAGAAAATATCGTAAGGCAACCTAAATAACATACGTCTGTAGAAGAAATTCGAAGGCATATGTGAATCCACCAATCCGCAATGGACCAGCGTGGTGAATATGGCCCAATCGCCTTTCGTGGGTAGGCCTACGTCTTACAGTGGACTGAAAAAAAGGCTGGCACAGTGCAGTATACCTACTGTACACTGAGTATGATAGTTTAGTAACACGCATCTTGATTGGTAAGGCACACCCGTACGGTTATAACCATAAAACAAACTTATGGTTTAGAAGCTATAACGCGAAGAAACCTTATCCATCTTCTGTTTGATGATATCATCTGACCATAGAGCTGGTGATCTACTTCTATGTCATCGGCCATCTCTCGGGTACCGCACGTAACCTACCTTGGTCCACCTGTTGACATATCTTATAGACTATAAATTCTCAATTTAGCCTGGCAATTAATTTACCCATAATTATGTCTTTGAATTCAGTTTGACGCCGAATTTCCACGTCTACGACACCATCTACTAAGCGAATAGGTACCTAGCATAGCTCATTTATTTATGCTACACGGATTTTATAAATGTGCTTTTTAATAGGTACTAAGTAAAGTATAAAATGAAGATTCTATAATAAAACTTACTGCATTGTGCTTTTGGAACGCATTTGTTTTGGTTAGAATCGAAATAGTGGTCATGTATGCAATCACATCCGTGGGGATGACATATTTTATTGCAAGGGCCTAATTTGATGAGGTCACGGCAACGCCTGCCGCAGTTTGCTCCACACCCAGGCCTAGCATTGGGATCACCTCTACACGAATCTGGAAGTTAAAAAAATGTTTCAATAAGTATTTTTAACATAATTTATATTAAATTATATTTATTCTTGTACATTAAATAAATGTGTAAATGCCTTCAAAGGCTCACTGTTGAGTAGTTTACAGTCTGGTGTTGAAGACTAATCTGACTGAAAAAATAATTGGCTGTCTGCCATGAAGAAGTATATCGTCTTCAACACCTAAAGTTAAACAACTCTGCGGTTTATTTGTGAAACGGTAGCATCTTAAATTTTAACAGATTGTTTGTCTGCTGTGTGAATAAGCCAACTTTGAGAGGCATAGATTATTATTCGCCAATAAAATATATAGCATAAATAGTACTCTACTTTATTTCTAAACCGCATGCGCAACAAACTAAAAGAAAAATGACCGTTGGACTAAACACAAGATTAAGGAGCATTTATCTGTACGGTAAAATAGTAAGATTTTTCACCGGTCGTATCACACATTGTTCATCTAAACAACGTCTTCGACCTTTGTGGAAGTACTTAAAGAAGGATATACAAAAAAGTACTTACGGCATTGGTTAATCGGTATGCAAACTCCACTTTCATTTCTTACACGTCCATTTATACAGACACATTCTTGTACACACGTTTTATTACATTGTAGTGGAAACCCAACTTGAGCGCAAGTCTTGGCTTTGCAAGTAGGGTTGGAACAGTTTTCAAAAACTTCATTTTTGGGACAAATATCCGCTACAAAAAGAAATTAAGTTGTACAAGTAATTACTCTGACAACAGATGCAGAATTCGTAGCAAGAGAACAAAATATAATGAACTAAACTCTGAGTACAAGCCGTAATGGTCTCTAGTGGTAATGACACCCGCATTCCAATCGTGAAGTCGTGGGTTCAAATCCCGGTCCTGTACCAATGAAATCCTCGAAATTTATGTACGAAATTTCACACCACAGGCTTTTCGGTGAAAGAAAATATCGTAAGGCAACATACATAACATACGTCTGTAGAAGAAATTCGAAGGCGTATGTGAATCCACCAACCCGCAATGGACCAGCGTGGTGAATATGGCCCAATCGCCTTTCTTAGGTAGACCTACGTCCTTCAGTGGTCTGAAAAAAAGGCTGGCACAGTGCAGTATACCTACTGTATACTCTGAGTATGGTAGTTTAGTAGCACGCATCTTGATTGGTAAGGCACACCCGTACGGTTATAACCATAAAACAAACTTATGGTTTAGAAGCTATAACGCGAAGAAACCTTATCTATCTTCTGTTTGATGATATCATCTGACCATAGAGCTGGTGATCTACTTCTATGTCATCGGCCATCTCTCGGGTACCGCACGTAACCTACCTTGGTCCACCTGTTGACATTTCTTATAGACTATAAGTTCTCAATTTAGCCTGGCAATTAATTTACCCATATGTCTTTGAATTCAGTTTGACGCCGAATTTCCACGTCTACGACACCATCTACTAAGCGAATAGGTACCTAGCATAGCTCATTCATTTATGCTACACGGATTTTATAAATGTGCTTTTTAATAGGTACTAAGTAAAGTATAAAATGAAGATTCTATAATAAAACTTACTGCATTGTGCTTTTGGAACGCATTTGTTTTGATTAGAATCGAAATAGTGGTCATGTATGCAATCACATCCGTGGGGATGACATATTTTATTGCAAGGGCCTAATTTGATGAGGTCACGGCAACGCCTGCCGCAGTTTGCTCCACACCCAGGCCTAGCATTGGGGTCACCTCTACACAAATCTGGAAGTTAAAGAAATGTTTCAGTAAGTATTTTTATGTTGTATTATTTTACTATGGAAATTAACGTGGTTTTCACACATTTTATACTATATATAACGGGACTGAACTCACGTGTGGGGATAGTCGTAACGACTATAGTTTCGGTCGCATTCGGCGACCTTTCTCAAGTTGGCGAGTGCTAGCACGCGGAGCCGTCTCGCAATGCACTGCGGGCTGCGGCGCGTAGCGCTCGCGATGACAGCGGTTGCGGTGGTGGGGCGGGGGCGGGTAGAGAGGATTGTTGTGTCGGCGCGCACTGAAGATCCTCTTCGTCGGTATCCTGGTATACGTCGGAGATACTCCAGCACACTGAACTCACTATATCTCCACCAGTTCCACGGTTAAGTCCTTTGGATCCCTGAAGACACGGTTTCCACGTCGGTGGCAGTATCCATCCCCCGTCTCTATTGAAGTTAGGGCGTCTGCTAATCTCAATAGCCTCCCTAACTTTACGAGGCACGAAAAACTTCTCTCGCGCTAGCACCTTTGCTTTGTCAAATCTGATGAAGTGCTGTGCATCGGAATCGAGAGTGTGTTCTACCACCGCGGAACCATTCCTATCCAAGTTTTTCATTGAACGTATATGCTCCGTGAGCCTGGTAGAAACATTTCTTCTTGTCTCTCCGACGTAACACTTCCCGCAATCTCTACCCGCCCCCGCCCCACCACCGCAACCGCTGTCATCGCGAGCGCTACGCGCCGCAGCCCGCAGTGCATTGCGAGACGGCTCCGCGTGCTAGCACTCGCCAACTTGAGAAAGGTCGCCGAATGCGAGCGAAACTATAGTCGTTACGACTATCCCCACACGTGAGTTCAGTCCCGTTATATATAGTATAAAATGTTGTATTATATTAAATCATATTTATTCTTGTACAATAAATAAATGTATCAGCCTTCAAAGGCTCACTGTTGAGTAGTTTAAGGTCAGATGTTGAAGACTTTTCTGATTGAGAAAATAATTGGCTGTCTGCCATGAAGATGTCTGTCTTCTTCAACACTTGCCTGAAGTTAAACTATTCTGCGGTTTATTTGTGAGAGGGTAGCTTATATCTTATCTCATAGTATCTTAAATTTTATCAGACTGTTTGTCTGCTGTGTGAATAAGCCAACTTTGAGAGGCATAGATTTTTATTCGCCAATAAAATATATAGCATAAATAGTACTCTACTTTATTTCTAAACCTCATGCGCAACAAACTAAAAGAAAAATGACCGTTGGACTTAACACAAGATTAAGGAGCATTTATGTGTACGGTAATATAGTAACATTTCACACCGGTCGTATCACACATTGTTCATCTAAACAACGTGTTCGACCTTTGTTGAAGTACTAAAAGCAGGACATACAAAAAAGTACTTACGGCATTGGTTAATCGGTATGCAAACTCCACTTCCATTTCTTACATGTCCATTTTTACAGACACATTCTTGTACACAAGTTTCATTACATTGTAGTTTAAACCCAACTTGAGTGCAAGTCTTGGCTTTGCAAGTAGGGTTGGAGCAGTTTTCAAAAACTTCATCTTTGGGACAAATATCCGCTACAAAAATAAATTAAGTTGTAGAAGTAATTACTCTGACAACACATGCAGAATTCGTAGCAAGAGAACAATATATAATGAACTAAACTCTGAGTACAAGCCGTAATGGTCTAGTGATAATGACATCGCATTCCAATCGTGAAGTCGTGGGTTCGAATCCCGGTCCTGTACCAATGAAATCCTCGAAATTTATGTACGAAATTTCACACCACAGGCTTTTCGGTGAAAGAAAATATCGCAAGGCAACATACACAACATACGTCTGTAGAAGAAATTCGAAGGCGTATGTGAATCCACCAACCCGCAATGGACCAGCGTGGTGAATATGGCCCAATCGCCTTTCTTAGGTAGACCTACGTCCTTCAGTGGTCTGAAAAAAAGGCTGGCACAGTGCAGTATACCTACTGTATACTCTGAGTATGGTAGTTTAGTAGCACGCATCTTGATTGGTAAGGCACACCCGTACGGTTATAACCATAAAACAAACTTATGGTTTAGAAGCTATAACGCGAAGAAACCTTATCTATCTTCTGTTTGATGATATCATCTGACCATAGAGCTGGTGATCTACTTCTATGTCATCGGCCATCTCTCGGGTACCGCACGTAACCTACCTTGGTCCACCTGTTGACATTTCTTATAGACTATAAGTTCTCAATTTAGCCTGGCAAGTAATTTACCCATAATTATGTCTTTGAATTCAGTTTGACGCCGAATTTCCACGTCTACGACACCATCTACTAAGCGAATAGGTACCTAGCATAGCTCATTTATTTATGCTACACGGATTTTATAAATGTGCTTTTTAATAGGTACTAAGTAAAGTATAAAATGAAGATTCTATAATAAAACTTACTGCATTGTGCTTTTGGAACGCATTTGTTTTGGTTAGAATCGAAATAGTGGTCATGTATGCAATCACATCCGTGGGGATGACATATTTTATTGCAAGGGCCTAATTTGATGAGGTCACGGCAACGCCTGCCGCAGTTTGCTCCACACCCAGGCCTAGCATTGGGGTCACCTCTACACAAATCTGGAAGTTAAAGAAATGTTTCAGTAAGTATTTTTATGTTGTATTATATTAAATCATATTTATTCTTGTACATTAAATAAATGTATCAGCCTTCAAAGGCTCACTGTTGAGTAGTTTAAGGTCAGATGTTGATGTTGAAGACTTTTCTGATTGAGAAAATAATTGGCTGTCTGCCATGAAGATGTCTGTCTTCTTCAACACTTGCCTGAAATTAAACTATTCTGCGGTTTATTTGTGAGAGGGTAGCTTATATCTTATCTCATAGTATCTTAAATTTTATCAGATTGTTTGTCTGCTGTGTGAATAAGCCTACTTTGAGAGGCATAGATTTTTATTCGCCAATAAAATAAGATAGCATAAATAGTCCTCTAATTTATTTCTAAACCTCATGCGCAACAAACTAAAAGAAAAATGACCGTTGTACTTAAGACAAGATTAAGTATTTGGGGCATTTATGTGTACGGTAAAATCGTAAGATTTCTCACCGGTCGTATCACACATTGTTCATCTGAACAACGTCTTTGACCTTTGTGGAAGTACTAAAAGAAGGACATACAAAAAAGTACTTACGGCATTGGTTAATCGGTATGCAAACTCCACTTTCATTTTTTACATGTCCATTTTTACAGACACATCCTTGTACACAAATTTCATTACATTGTGGTGGAAACCCAACTTGAGCGCAAGTCTTGGCTTTGCAAGTAGGGTTGGAGCAGTTTTCAAAAACTTCATTTTTGGGACAAATATCCGCTACAAAAAGAAATTAAGTTGTACAAGTAATTATTTCCATATCAGGTGAAGAATTTGTAATAAGAGAACAAAATATAATAAGCTATTTACTCTGAGTAAGATAATTTGTAACACCCATCTTAATTAGTTATGAACATCCGTACGATTATAACCGTATAACAAACTTATGACTCGACGCTATCAACGCGAAGTAACTTTGTCCATTGTCTGTTTGATCATAGGTATCTATCATCTGACCGTAGTGCTGGTATCCGAAAGATGGCCGATGAACATACTCGTAGATGCATCACTGGCCATCTTTCGGGTACCGAACGATACCTGCCTTGGTCAACCTGTTGACATTTCTTATAGCAAAGTGTCCTGCCCGTACTCACTTTAGCCTGGCGATGAATAAGTAAGTTCGTATAAACCGTCAGAGTTTTTAAACCGCCTGAAGGCCACTGACATGGCTAAATGGTTGAAACAACCGGGACCTACAATTTAACGTGTCATCGAACCACGGTAGCTCTCAAATGTAAACGCCAAACGATTTGATTGATTGATTGAATAAATTAGCAGTTTGATGCTACTATTATTTTTATACATATTATAAAAAACCGGACAAGTGCGAGTCAGGCTCGCACACCGAGGGTTCCGTACAAATCCAGAAAATATCACAAAATTGAGAAGTAAGTTGTTAAAATATTTATACTATAACCATCGACAAAAACGTTTTTTTTTTCACTTTTCTCGTCATACATCGAAAATTACTGAATATGTTAAAATAATTAAAAACCTGTTTTAGCATGTACTAATGAAGTTCTTATATGATACCTTACATGATACGATTTACTCACTTTGAACCTATATTTTGTGAATTTTGAAGCCCCATTTTTTGTGTTTCAAATAAAAATGTACAGTTTTCAGATTTATTCCTAAATGTGTACTCTGAGAAGATGCTTCTCGCCAAATTTCATAGTACTATGTCAACGGGAAGTACCCTGTAGGTTTTGATTTTTGTGAGTGTCGAAATATGCGGTTTTTTTACGACATAAACGTCTCTAACTTTTTTAAACGATAACTGAGAAGTTTTTCTGTTACGCAACTGCAAGAGTTCATCGATATACGTATACAGTTTAATTTCAACTCGATGTCTTTATGCGTTCCCGAGATAAAGAGTCTTGACATACACACAGACGGACAGACGGACGGACAGACGGACGGACAGACGGACAACAAAGTGATCCTATAAGGGTTCCGTTTTTTCTTTTTGAGGTACGGAACCCTAAAAAACATTACATTCCATCCCCAATTCTTGATATTAATTAAAGATACAGAATATTGTTTATCAGTAAAAAATGGTTCAATGAGTTCTTTGGAATTTATGTACGGAATTTCACACCACTGGCTTTTCGGTGAAAGAAAACATCGTGAGGCAACCTGCATACGTCCGTAGAAGAAATTCTATGGCGTATGTGAATCCACCAATCCGAACTGGGCCAGCGTGGTGGATATGGCCCGATTACCCTTCGTGGGTAGGCCTACGTCCTGCAGTGGTCTATTGTAAAGGCCGGTACAGTACAGTACCATAACTAATAATACTTAAGTTACTTACGACATTCTTCGCGTGGAACACATTTATTGGTGATGTTATTGTAGTAACATCCATCTTTGCAGTCGCAACCGTTTTCTTTACATATGGCGGAACAAGCTACAGGTCCTTTATGGCCAAAATTAGAACATTGCTTGTTACAATTTACACCACATCCCGACACTGCATTTGGATCACCACCGCATGATGCTGCATTGAAAATACATATTAGTGTTCATAATTTTCTTTCATCAGCATGTCCTACCTATAACAGGATTACCATTGAAAGTTTACTTACAACATTTATTTTTCGGTATACACAATCCATTTTTATTCTCTCTGACGTATCCATCTTGGCAGGTGCATCCTATCCTGCATCCCGATTTACAGTCTAGTGGAAATCCGAGATCGGAGCAGTATTGAGGTTTACAAACTGGGTTAGAACAGTCTTCATAGACCTCGTGGGGACCGCAAAGTCGATCTGTAAATGTACATATTTATTATTTTATCAATAAAATATGTGCGGACTTTCAACCAACCACAGGCCGCAACTGTCTTAAGAGTACTTACATGGGTAACTAAAGCAGCACGGTTTTTGCCGCGTGGCGAAAATCGACCGTCTAAATAGCAATTCGACTAGACGTCTAGACAGTTTAGACTTGGACCAACGTAGGCAACAGGCGGCCCGCGGTCCGTATCCGGACCGAAAACCCGATCCTTGGACCGCCAAATATTTTTTTTATAAATTAAAACGCAGATAAACTTGAAAATTTCAAGAAAGTCAAAAACAATCAATTTAGCAGTATTTTAGGCTCGACATACGTATGTGAAACATCTTCCTCTAAGATTTTTATCCTAAAAAATCAATAATGTTTGACATGAACGGACGCCTATCTTTCTAGATAGGTTGTCTCGAGACTAGAAACTACACAAAATTGGGCTATTGGCACATAGTTTTGTAACTAGCCAATTTCGTGTAGTTTGTAGTTTGTTTAGCCGGCTAAAACTAGGTAAGTACAGCGGTAACAAATACAGACAAGTTTGCACAGTAGCGATTTTCAGGGGTACAAATATGATCATTATGCACAACTTCTGATACTTTTTTTTTGTTTCTCTATGAGGTACAAAGTTGGTTTCATAGTAAATGTTATACCTACATAATGGACATAATATAATAATATAAAATGTAACGCTCTGCAAAGCTACCCCCTGCTGTATATTAGACATGATGACTTAGTAAAAAAATAATTATTATAATCAGTCCGTTAGTAAGATTATCGAAAAATATTGGACACGTAGTTTTTTTGTCAATCAAGCAATAAATGACATAGATAAACCTTGTCAAAGTTCAGGAGTGGGGGTTCGTGACGTCACTTCTCAGATAAAGGACATGTCCACAAAATGTATGGAGGCTGGTATAATAATAATCAAAAATTCTAACCACAACACTCGTTACATTTCGAAAAAGTTCATATTTTTCTGAGTCTATTACAATAGTTAAAAACAAAAAAGACGCCTCCGATTTTTTAAAATTATTTTGAATTTATTAGAAAAATTAAATATATTTCGCTCAATATGTAGTTTATCTCTAGCAGCCCTCATTAATTAACCTCCAAATTGTTAAATAAAAGCATTTAAACAATTAGACACACTTTTTAAGTGATTTTTTGTCACATTGCACCTACTAACTTGTCACACTGGTAGGTTATAATTTTTAATTTTAGCAAATTAAGTGATGAATGTGGATGAATCAGCTACGAATGCAAGTAAAATAACGATAGAAGCACTTTATTATTGTTAAACTAGAAAAAATATTAAGCTGTATTGTTATTTTTCATACAATTTATTTTTCGCATTAAAAAAAATTGGAGGGGTGAAAAAATCTAATCTAAATATTTTTGGGAAGCCCCTATAACAAGCTTTCCAATGATGTATATATCATCTTGGTTCGATTTTCCTCTGAATAATATACCACTTGTGGACGTCACCTTTGCTACACTTTTTTACGGAGAAGTGATGTTACGCGGAACTTTAACGGGTTATATCGTCGTCAATGTTAGTTAAATTAACAAAAAAAAATACGTGTCTAATGTTTTTAACCGACTTCCAAATAGAAGGAGGTTCTATTATCGTCTGTATTTTTTGTAATTTTCGCAAATTGAGAACCGAATCAAAAAAATCTTGCTAAGTTTGAAAGGAAGGCACTCCCGAGGTGATCACATTTAAATTTTATACTGGGGCGTTTTTGAAAAATCAACAATAATTAATAAATTGTATACATGAATTCGAGTGAATTATTCGAATTTCGTACACAATGGAAATTGGTTTGCCATTTTTTTGCCAAACAATATTTTTTTATAATATATCTGACGGACTAATTATATTTTTTAGTCATCAGGGCTAATGCAATGAAAATGTTTTACTTACTGTCAGCGTCGCAGCAACTGATCGGAATGCAAGTTTTATTTTTAGCACGAGCATAGCCCTTGTCACAGTAGCACTTCTCATTACATCTAACGTTGGCTATGGGGCAGTTATCTTGACTTCGTTCGTGAAGATCGGCACAAACGTTGTCACAGGCGACTCCACAGGAGTAGTGTTCGTGTTCTCCAGGACATTTCTCTGTTCAAAAATAAGGAACCAAATTTAACATTTTAAATAGTAAGTGGATATACAGGGTCATAGGAATTAAACGCAAAACCTTTTAAGGGCGGGTCTACTACATCTAGATACCTATAAAACTTTTGTACTTCAACTCTAGAAAATTTGTTAAAAAAAATGGCTTTTCCAAACCCTGATAGCACGAAAAGTAATCAGCTTTTTCATACAAAAAGTTCGTCAACCCGCGGCAAAATCTACCCAGATAGCAGTTTTGGTAGCCGTTACGAAACTAGACGACACTAAAAAGACTAGTTTCGTAACAGCTACCAAAAATGCTATGTGGGTAGATTTTGCCGCGGGTTGACGAACTTTTTGTATGAAAAAGCTGTTTATTTTTCGTGATTTTCCAGTCCTAGAACAAAAGTCGTTTGTCTAGATGCACTAGACCCGCCCTTAAAAGGTATTTCGTTTAATACCTATGACTCTGTAAGGGGGTTGTTTCCAAATCCGATAGAGGGTAGAGGCCGAATTATACAGGTCGGCGGTTGTGAAGTTAGCTACAAGCTGCGAAAACCCAATCAACGCGCAGCTTTATGTGAGCTTGAGTCAGGATTGGATATTGCGCAGCTTGTAGCTTCACATCCGCCGACTTGTGTGATTCGGCCTATACGTTTTGTTGAGAGTTAATGTACAACTTTTACATTAACAACAACGCGGAAATTATAAAAATACAGCTCTTTTATAGATTGTTTTAGATGATTGAGAGAAGAGAACATCTTGAACAACGTATGGGTCTTTCGATCCATAAGTATGTTCCTCAGGCTTTTTTTTTTGATGCTGATATTGATTGTGGTGTTTGAAGTTTTTATTTATTTTTTCTTAATTGGTTCTCTTCAGTTTGCAAATATTATTGTATAATTAAACATTATAGTATGTAAATAATTAATTAAAAAACTTCCCTAATTATGTTGGGGGTAAGGAGTATATATATCAATACATATATACATTAAAAAAAAAAAAAAAAAATTGTTTTAAATGATTATGAATGTTTTTTGTAGCAGATAGCACTGACACTGGCACACATCTGCTACAAAAAACATTCATTTTTCGCAATTTTCGCGTAGGTCCTAAAGTAAAAGTTTTTTTAAGTTTTTAAAGCAATGTTATACAATACAATTATTTGATTTACTCTTCTGAGTTTACATTACTTTTTAACAAGCTTTAATTAGTTTCACTTTTATGTTCCAATAACCAATTCATGTGAACTCCATTTTGAAGCACTTTGATCGGTTTGATTTCATTTAAAATTTGTAGACTTATATTAATAATAAGAGTGGTGACAGTTTAATAATTCAAGCGAGTTTTTTAGTCTTTGTTCGAGTTTTGGAACTATGAGTTCTCGGAAACTATGCACTTTAGGGCAAAAATCATGGCTCAGTGACTTTTGCCCTAAAGTGCATAGTTTCCGAGATATCGATCAAAACGTCTTTTCAAGATTGTGCTTAAAGCTCCACCTGGATCTGTCAGCATTTTGTGATTTTATGCTCAGTAAGTGATAATCCTAAACCTTTAAAAAAAATGGAAGCGGAAATTTAGTGCAAAGTTAAATTCTAATTTTCCTGAGGTATTTTAAGTCTTTGACTTGGTGTCTGTCAGCAACTACCGCTGTTAAGCAACATTCGGCACGGTTAGAGTTCGGATGGGTGACCACGAGCGTTACGACCATCAACTTGGAATTTTTGGGTGGCATTTACAACTTAGCGCTATCGTGACTCGGATGGCACTTTAAATAGCAGGTCCCGGTTGTTTTAACCGTTTATACAAACTTGCTTTACCTGTAATTTATTTGGGAATGTATTGACACTTACTGCACTGTTCCTCCGTTATACAATGTCCACTTCTATCTCTGTAGAATCCGAGCTCACACGTACACATCGGGACGCATTTGCTGTCAGTTCGTAAGGGACAGGCGTAAGCTCTGCCCAAACTTTCGCAAGTTCTTGGTGGACAGTTCCAAGTACATTCATTGTATTTTTCATGAGGTCCAGTACATGCCTCTAAAATATGAACAATATAATTAGTAGGTAGGTACCGATGCAGAACGGACTTACTACAGCGTAGTAGTGTTCCGCACGGTCATTATTTGGATGGGTGACCGCGGGTGGCATTTTCCAACTGAGAAGTACTGTGACTCGGATGACACGTTAAATTGTAGGTTCCGGTTGTTTTAACCGTTTTAGCCATGTCAGAGGGCTTCAGGCGGACTAAAAACTCTGACACCAGGGCTAGCCACCATATACGAACTTACTTAGCGTAGTCGCAAAAACGGTTTTCCAAAAAATCAACAGTTCTTACCAATATTAGAAATCCGAGAGTGTGTTTGTTGGTTTGTTACGCTTTTGCACATCAACAAACCGCGGGCAAATTCTAGTTTGATTTTATACTATATAAAGCTTCTTTACATAAAAATGAATGTTTGTCTGGAGGTATGTTCTTTATAGAATTATAAACTATGCATTTGATCATGTGATGATCTTAAGCGAAGTTGTTGTGAATGAGCCAAAGAAGGTTTCTGAGTTGGTGCGACCAATTGCGTGAAACAGAGTTCGCCGAGCAGCTAATTCAGCTATTTTTAAATAAAATAATGTTTTAATCGTCTAGTAAGGCAATTTTAGCCAATTTTCAATTATATTGACTAATACTATAATATACTAGAATACATACTTGGTACTAAGAATCTTTGCTGAAATGAGCACATCCTATTGTTTAAAAGCGTCTCGCATTTTTTCTCTGTTTGTATACAATCTTCGAGCAAATATATAAAGAGTCACAATCGTGCACAAAAAGTGTCCGAGCCATAACTCTGCCCAAGCTACGTAGTGGGCAGACTTTTTAGTTAGTTTTAAGGCGATTGCAAACCGACTACAACGCCGCGCGATGCTAAAGTCATCGGTTACAATCACTTATTAAGTGACATAACTTCGAGATTCAAGAAAACGGGACATTGTGAATTTTTAATGTAAATATCTATGTCGGTATGTATGACGACGCTCGGACATTTTTTTACTACTTTCACTTAGGGACTGTGGCTCTGTAGATATTTGCTCAATACAATTCACTATTTTATACTTACCGACAGTTGAGTATGAGTATCAATTTATTATACAGGGTCACTACAGGCTAAATCAAACATAATGGGGTCTATAGTTAGATTCAAGCAGCGCACATCTCCTTTCCTTGCGCCGCAGACATATGGATAAATTACTACTGTGCAACTGCTCGTCTCAAATTTACAGACGCCACAAAGTTTGGTTCGGCCAAAACTGACATTAGTCTGCATCAATTTTGTTAGCAGTTTTAAAAATTATATTAGGATAATTTAATTTTCCTATATAAAGGATTTTTCCAAACAAAAACTTACCAGGGCAGCTTTTTTCTGGTATGCATTTTCCATTCCTTCCTCTTAAATAAAATTCTTTACAAACACATCCTTTTATACATTGACTGGCATCAATTTTTTTGCATGGTATTGGTTTACCATATTCTGAACAATACCTTGCTTGACATCCACCTTGAATACAACTGGAGAAAACTTCGTTCACAGGACAAATTCCAGCTGAAAATTAACATGAAATGAACACCTTCTAAAATGCTATGGACTATTAATTATTTCATAACAATATTTTTAAATCATGAAAGCGTTTTATCTAAATACGTAAAACCAGGTCCATATCTGTGTATAGTAATATCAAGTCTGATATACAGTAAATATGCATTGAAAGGTAGAATCTGTCATTCCATGTTACGTTTTATCGGTCTGGACCCAGCTAAGTGTAATCTAAAAAGTTAATTGGAGTCCAGACGAAAAGAAATGATTTTTTTAACTATGTTCCATTGCAGATTTATCAATAGGCTGAGTACGTTGGAGCCTAGCGTAAATTTCGGATTTTTATGTCAAAATTTAACGGTGTTAATTCTACAATTTGCGTATATGCCCTGCGCGGCACAATACTGTGTTCCTCATTCTAAGATAATAACTTGAAGTTATCAAAGATATAAAGTTGTTGAAACAAAGTACTACTCTAACCATATGAATAAAATTTTCAAATGTACCAGTACAAAATCCTGCGAGGCAGATCACTGCACTCGTTACTCTGAGATGCAAACTTGAAATTTTTTACGAATTCATAAAGTTGTTAATAATTTATTCAATGAAGTGGTAATCACGCTGATGAATCTGCTGATGATAAGAAATCACTGCCGTATATAGGCAAATGCAACTCCGGAGGCATTACCACAGTTACGAGTACGTTACCTACCCTTCATACTAAGCTATAATGTAATAGCAAATAGTTCATAGTACAACAATATCGCGCACCATACATTAATTATTTAATTGGACACTGTACTGTGCTATATTAGCGCTAATATAGCACAGCTACTCGTAAGTGTGAACGTGTCCATAACATTGATGTGTGTTGCGCGATACTGATGTGGTATGAACGATATATAGGTATATATATTATGCTATATTAGGTATAGCTTAGTCTGAAGCTTCCTTTAAGATGAAGTTTTTATTTATATTTTTATAAGTTAAATCAACCTAAGTTGGCTTTACTTACTACAGTTTTGAGGCTCAACACATTTTTTAGTGTAGTTGTCTTTGTAGTGTCCGTCTTTACAATCACAGCCATTTAACATACAAGAAAGGGTACAAACACTGGTTTTATTGAAAACTTCGGAGCAATGTCTGTTGCAGTTTCCTCCACATCCAGGCTTAGCATTTGGGTCTCCACCACATGATGCTAAAATTTAAATTTTATTAATATGATACAAAGTTTTAATGTTTTTCTTCTTGTTTACATTTGCTTATCATTATTGACCTTATGCATCTACAAGATATATTTTTGATGTAGGTAGTGTCCGTCTTGTTGACTTCTAAGCAAGCTCAAAGTATCTTAACGAGCTCGAAAGACGGGTATGCTCGGAGTTTCTCTGCGAGATCGAATCAGAAATGAGGAGATCCGTATAGAAGCAAAATTACCGACAGCCCAGCGGTTGGGCGCGTTAAAATGGCAGCATAAAAGGGCAGCAGGATACGAGTACATAGCATGGAAGACTTATGATCGATAGGGTCGAAAAGATCTCGAGTGGAGACCACGTACCGGCAAGCGCAGCGTAGGATGTCCACTCACAAGATGGACAGATGACCTTATTATCATCGCAGAATCGCACTGGATGCAAGCCGATTCCAACCGGTCTTATTGGAAAATAAGAGAAGCTTATGTCCAGCTGTGGACGTCTTATGGCTGATTGATGGTTGGATGGATACATGGAGAAGGTCTCAGAAATGAAAAATTCTTCTCGATGTGCTTCATCGCCAGGAGCCGCAATTAACACTTGTGAGAAAATATTTTTATTTTTAAACTTTTGAAATTATGAACAATCATAATAAAATTAGTATGCACAGTAAAATGTAAGAAACGCTTAGCAGCTATGTAAATATAAAAATTAAATTAAACACGTAAAAATCGGATAATGATCCGACTTAAAAAGAAAACCGGACAAGTACGAGTCAGACTCGCACATCGAGGGTTCCGTACAAACACGTTGTTAAAATAATTAAAAACCTGTTTTAGCATGTGCTAATGAAGTCCTTTTTTATGATACCTTACATGATACGATTTACTCACTTTGAATTTTGATCCCATATTTTGTGAATTTTGAGCCCCTATTTTTTTGTGACTTAAATAAAAATGTACAGTTTTCAGATTTATTCCTATATGTGTACTCTGAGACAATGCTTCTCGCCAAATTTCATAGTTCTATGCCAACGGGAAGTACCCTGTAGGTTTTGATTTTTGTGAGTGTTAAATATGCGGTTTTTTACGACATAAACGGCTCTAACTTTTTTAAACGATAACTGATAAGTTTTTCTTTTACACAACTTTAAGATACTATAGATATACGTATACAGTTTAAATTTCAACTTGATATCTTTACGCGTTCGCGGGATAAATGCTCTTGACATACACACAGACGGACAGACGGACAGACGGACAGACGGACAGACGGACAACAAAGTGATCCTATAAGGGTTCCGTTTTTGTCCGTTTGAGGTACGGAACCCTAAAAACGGCAAAATATTTGAACAAGTGTTTCTTGTAGGAGTAACGTTATCGAAAAATTAAATTTCACCACGGTAAAAAAAAAACATAAATATTAGCAGAATATTAATTTGAAAGGAAGCGAGCTTACATAGGAGGCGAGCTAGCTTAGTTGGGAGAGCGTTAGGCTAATGATCCGAGAGAGGCAGGTTCAAATCCTGCGGTCGCTTCATATATTTGAAATGCTTTTCACAAAGGTAACTTTTTGAGATAAAAACCTAGTGTGGAAAGCACTCTAAATAAAAATCAAATCAAATCATATCAATATTAATTTGTTTCTGTAAATTGTGTTTAAATACATATATAGGCCGATATCCAGCAGTGAACATTCTACGGCTGATGAAAACTGGATAGGTATTTCAATTATGTAGCTGCCGTGGTGGTCAAGAGGTAGTGACATCCGCCTTACAATCGTGAGGTCGTGGGTTCGAATCCCCGGTCCCGTACCAATGAGTTCTTTGCAATTTATGTACGGAATTTCACACCTCTGGCTTTTCGGTGAAGGAAAACATCGAGAGGCAACCTGCGTTTGTCCTTAGAAGAAATTCGATGGCGTATGTGAATCCACCAACCCGCATTGGGCCAGCGTGGTGGATATGGCCCAATCACCCTTCGTAGGTAGGCCTACGTCCTGCAGTGGACTATTAAAAAGGCTGGTACAGCTACCTATTTTTGGCCATCCACGTAGTTATATAGATAAGTAGGTACTCGTACTTAAAAATAAATATTCTTACAAACAACTCACGGCATTGGTCGGATGGTATGCAAATTTTTGTGGAATTTCTCACGTGTCCTGGTTTACAACGACAACCCTTTTCACAGTATTTCGGGTCCATCTTTGTACAAGATGTCTGGAACCCAAGATCGTCGCAAGTCTGTGGTCCGCATTGGGAGTTGACGCAATCATTAAATTCTTCATTTATTCCACAAAGTTGCGCTGTAAATTGTTACAATAAGATTGATATAGTAAACGATTATAATTCTGTGCATACTGTGTGGAAGTCGAGTTGTACCCTTTTTGAGACTTTAACAGAAAAATGATGAAAAAAAAAATTGATTTTTTTTGGTCTAACTCACGTTTTTCTATCTGCTGTAGTTTCGGAGATAATTTGATGCAATGTGATATGTTTCAAGATTTTGGCAAAAATCGTAAATATAGATATATGTCAAGTAGTTACCACTTAAAGTGATTGATTCTTAAGATTTTTATCGTGCTTTTGGTATAATAGCAGTTATATTACTTTCACATTTTCAGGTACTCGTACTTAAAAATAAATATTTTTACAAACAACTCACGGCATTGGTCGGATGGTATGCAAATTTTTGTGGAATTTCTCACGTGTCCTGGTTTACAACGACAACCCTTTTCACAGTATTTCGGGTCCATCTTTGTACAAGATGTCTGGAACCCAAGATCGTCGCAAGTCTGTGGTCCGCATTGGGAGTTGACGCAATCATTAAATTCTTCATTTATTCCACAAAGTTGCGCTGTAAATTGTTATAATAAGATTGATGTAGTCAACGATTATAATTCTGTGCATACTGTGTGGAAGTCGAGTTGTACCCTTTTTGGGACTTTAACAGAAAAATGATGAAAAAAAAATTGATTTTTTTTGGTCTAACTCACGTTTTTCTATCTGCTGTAGTTTCGGAGATAATTTGATGCAATGTGATATGTTTCAAGATTTTGGCAAAAATCGTAAATATAGATATATGTCAAGTAGCTACCACTTAAAGTGATTGATTCTTAAGATTTTTATCGTGCTTTTGGTATAATAGCAGTTATATTACTTTCACATTTTCAGGTACTCGTACTTAAAAATAAATATTTTTACAAACAACTCACGGCATTGGTCGGATGGTATGCAAATTTTTGTGGAATTTCTCACGTGTCCTGGTTTACAACGACAACCCTTTTCACAGTATTTCGGGTCCATCTTTGTACAAGATGTCTGGAACCCAAGATCGTCGCAAGTCTGTGGTCCGCATTGGGAGTTGACGCAATCATTAAATTCTTCATTTATTCCACAAAGTTGCGCTGTAAATTGTTATAATAAGATTGATGTAGTCAACGATTATAATTCTGTGCATACTGTGTGGAAGTCGAGTTGTACCCTTTTTGAGACTTTAACAGAAAAATGATGAAAAAAAAATTGATTTTTTTTGGTCTAACTCACGTTTTTCTATCTGCTGTAGTTTCGGAGATAATTTGATGCAATGTGATATGTTTCAAGATTTTGGCAAAAATCGTAAATATAGATATATGTCAAGTAGTTACCACTTAAAGTGATTGATTCTTAAGATTTTTATCGTGCTTTTGGTATAATAGCAGTTATATTACTTTCACATTTTCAGGTACTCGTACTTAAAAATAAATATTTTTACAAACAACTCACGGCATTGGTCGGATGGTATGCAAATTTTTGTGGAATTTCTCACGTGTCCTGGTTTACAACGACAACCCTTTTCACAGTATTTCGGGTCCATCTTTGTACAAGATGTCTGGAACCCAAGATCGTCGCAAGTCTGTGGTCCGCATTGGGAGTTGACGCAATCATTAAATTCTTCATTTATTCCACAAAGTTGCGCTGTAAATTGTTACAATAAGATTGATATAGTAAACGATTATAATTCTGTGCATACTGTGATGGGTGTTCTAAGTCGAGTTGTACCCTTTTTGAGATTTTAACAGAAAAATTATGAGGAAAAAATTGCGATTTTTGTCAAGTTGTTACCCCTTAAAGTGATTGATTCTTAAGATTTTTATCGTGCTCTTGGTATAGTAGCAGTTATATTATTTTCACATTTTCTTTTCCAGTTTATTTCTCAACAACTTAATAGGTGGTATTTAAATTGTACTTGTATCACTTTTCACGTAATATAATATAAGATCAAACGAACTTCTTGAAGTGAAGTTCGATCATTATTATATGAGCCACTTCATTCGAAGATACAATTAACTAGGTAGTCCTTTTAGCCAACAGGCATTATTCGCACGTTTAGAGAATCGATTCTTTAATCGATATTCTTTTTTTTTTTTTATAAAAAAATTAAAGGCCGTATGCTATCCCTACGGATAGCTGTCACTTGTCAACTCATTCACGTTTAGAGATTTATAAGTTTTTCGCACTGGTTGCGGGTGGGTGGGAACTTTGTATCTTCGAATGAAGTGGCTCATATAATAATGATCGAACTTCACTTCAAGAAGTTCGTTTGATCTTATATTATATTTCGCCACTTCATTCTTCAGATACAATTAACTAGGTAGATGTTCAGAGATAGTTATAGAACAAATGATGTTTTAGAAACAGGAAAACATTTTGTTACAAAGTAGAAAAACTTTTATTGGTAGACTTAATATGTAGAACGAATCTACCGGCAATTTGTACAATTTTGTTCCTGTTTTAGAATTGACTTAATCAAATGAATTAAATATATTACGTAATAATATTTATTTCATTAATCTAATTAATGTTAACCCCTTAAACGGATCGAGCAAACATAATTTTCATCTACTACTGGACGGTTATAAAACCGAGCTAGTGTTAAGCATGAACTGGTCTATCTAGCCGTTTTTCTTTGGGATCGATGCAAACCCCTGCGGAGGCCACTGCCGAGGTGGAGGCGTGACGAGTGCTATGTGCACTAAATATTGAGACGTCGACGCTGCTCTCAGCAAGTGTCTGTTTTATCCACTTATTAATGCGACGTTACCATTTTTAAAAGGTTTCCTACGTCCAGGAACAGATTGTCCGTGTCTTCGCTTCGCAACTTTGATCTTGCTAGAAGATAATCTTTGCTGGTCTTTACCGGACTTATGCTAGGATTATTAATAAAACAGGATGAAAAACTAGCACAGGCTGCTTACGATTAGCAGCAGAGGTCTTATTGTGTCGGTTATTAGGATCGTTATACCTAATGCTTTAATGACGTTCGTGATCTTAATAAGAGATAACGTTTGTACTCGACGAGAAGTGCATAAAAGCATATAGCTAGTAATATTTATATATTTTTATATAAATATTACTAGCTATATTTTTTTTTTTTTTTTTTTTTTTTTGATATAGGTTATTCTAGATCGCTGTTGGGGTACCACGTAGAAACATGGTAAAATACCGTCTTTGGATCCCACATCAAGGTGTATGTGGGTCTGGGTGGTTTCTGTCTGTAAATAGCTTTTAGTAAGCGTTTGATACGCTCGTCTGATCAGATATTATTCCTTAATAGTAACGATAAGGCTGATCAATGACTATTAATAGTACTATAAGAGGCCTTCCTACTAAAAAGATCAACGAAGAAAGTGGTCACTGCCGATAGTAGAGCTAAAAATGTATTTATAAAGTTCCCTGAGCAAAACAGCCACCACAATTTATAGGTAACCGAATATTGGTTCATAGTGTTGTCTGAAATAGATGCCAGCATCAAATCAAGTGTTATTTCAGGGGTGTCTAGTCTGGTAAATGCTTCCCTGAGAGCTTTGCCCCCAGCGAAAGACTGCGATGGAGTCGTTGTAGATCTGTTATTTGAATACAAAAGATCTTGCTTAAGTCCATATCTGATATAAGCATTTTTTGTGCAGTGGGAACAAAGGTTGCCCAGCCCAGTACGGAAACACTTGAGTGCCAGTAAGTTCTGTCAGTAATAAATTTTTCTCTATCATTTTAAAATAAGCGCAAATGGTGGGAATGCGTGGAAAAAAGTAAGAAGAAGTAAGCCAGCTAAATGTGAAAGCCTCGATAGATATTGCATCGGGATCTGGTTTCCATGAAATATATTGGCAGAATTCGGTATTGGTACCAGGTGTAAATAGATCAATTTTTGGCACACCCAAAGAGTGAACATCTTTTGGAAAGCCCGATCTGATAGTTCCCATATTGTATCGACATTGATTTTTGCGACTCATGATCCTCTTCTATATTTTTGTGTATTAAAAATGTACGCAAATAAATACAGGTGCCTAAGTACAATTTGCTTCTCACACCGTTGACAAATAATTCAAATGAGGGAACCGAATTACCCCACGCGATTTATATAGCATAATAAGGCTGTCGTGTGGTCAACGTGTAGCAATATCGAGCAATTAGAACGTGAACTGGCAAAGCACTTTAATCCTAGAAAAAACAGCTAACAATTATAAGGAAATGATATGAAAAGATGATGCGTTATTTTTCCACTGTCCATTTGCTTGTTTTCCACTCAAAAAACACCCCAGATAGTTCACTAAGCGTCTGTAAATATTTCCAGCTCAAAAAGTTTTCAGATATTAAAGGATGGATATAAAATGGAAATCTTTTGTTTCCACCAATGCAAGGCCGGCAAAATAAAGTCCGTTAATTTAAATTTTTGTATCAAAATCCTGATATTGATTCAGGACTAAATATTTGTGACGTTCCAGAGTTTTTGTATAGTATAACCAGCCGTACTTCACTGCAAGGCAAGCAGCAGTACCTAAGCACTCCAATAAACTGTGATAATTCTCTAATCGCACATTTGGGCAGTTAGATTAATTTGTTAATTAATTGCATTATGCTCTCACGGTTTTCACTATGTAAACATTAAGTCAGATCGACAGTATTGTATAAAAAACCCTAGAAATCAACAGATTTCTCGAGTTTCGAGTCCGACTCGATGAGTTTGAGATACTTTTATAATAATTAACAACAGTACTTGTATGTACCTAGACAATTAAGCAAATCTTAGAGTTTTGTTCACATATAAGTACATATATAGCATCTAATATATATTACGCAAACAGTTGTTGATTGGTGTTACAGACAAGTCGTAAGGCATGGCATTACATTCATAACAAATTCCATCGAATTCGAAACATACGAGTAAGTATGTGTATTTACGGTGTAATTTCTTGATTGGTACTAATAGATATAATACTTTTAAATATATATTTGCCATGAAACCAATACTAGGTACTATAGTTTATCTGATGTCCTATGGTTTGCCATTTTGAAGTATGAATGAATTTATTTAGAGCTTTAAGGTTTAAAATAAATCTTTTATCGCCATATTAGGCTTTGGAGCTAGAAAAAATACTCGAACAAAAGTCATTTTTCGATCTAGGTATTGCCTGAAAATATAGCACCAAGGTTTAGAAACATTTTAACTAAATCGAACATAACTGCAAGTTCAACATCAGAAAGTATACTTTTAGGAGTTGAAACTTGTTTCATTGGTCTACAGAAAGGTATTAGAATAACCGTCTGAGATAATTTTAAGTATTTCAGCATTATTGGTAACATGGAGCCGGCAGTTGTAAAAATATTGGATTCTCACGTCAAACGTGGCTGTTTGATCCAAGAGGTATCTGCTGTACTGTGCTGTGGTAAGGCTCGATGATTGGGGCCTCCGCACCAATGGAGCGCCTCGGCCTATCTGCCCCCCTCTCCCCCCTCTGTTCGACGAGAGGCGAGGAGGGCCTGTTCAGTTTCCCTGAAGGCTTGAGCGATTCGTCGATGCTTGATACGGTTGATAGAAGATAGTGATATCAACGTGGAAGCTGCTTTAGGGTTTGGAGGAGGCTTTATTTTTTCTGTAAACCCTGTTTAGTTTATCTATCGCTTTTGTAACTTTAATTTTTTCGGAAAACTTATTTCCGAAGAATAAGTCGTCTCGGTTTTATCTAGAGCACTTATACACGGCCCTAAAAGTTGCTGCACGCCCGCTACCCTTTTGTCCCGAATATGGGTATTTTCGGCTACAGCTGCCGAAATATCCAGACTAAATTTTTGAACTTGAAGCAACAATAAGCAATTTTTCGGTATTGGGTATTTTTTTAACAAGTTTGGTTAAACCCTTTTTTTACATAGGTAGCCGCAGGACAGAGTGCTTATCGTGTATACCTGGTACCTAGACCATATTTCTGGATCGGGTTCTACAATATCTTCGTCTGGAGAAAAACAGACGGTGGTGAAATATTATTGATGTTTTGTTATCGACTGATTGGTAGATGCACAAAAAATTATTGTCGAGAAAACAATGTTTTTGGTTACGAAATGATAAATTATGTGAAATTCAGCATGTAATTGTAAGTATGTAGTTGCTTTCGTGAGGATACACGATCCACCTCCCAGCGTTGCTTTCGTCTGGAGAAAAAACAGACGGTGGTGAAATATTATTGAGGGTAGATGTGATAAATTATGTCATATTCAGTATGTAATTAGACATTGCTTTCGTGAGGATACACGATCCACCTCCCAGCGTTGCCTTCGTCTGAAGAAAAAAAACAGACGGTGGTAAAATATTATTGAGGGTAGATGCACAAAATTATTGTCAAGAAAACAAAATGTTTTTGGTTACGAGGTGATAAATTATGTGATATTCATCATGTAATTAGACATTGCTTTCGTGAGGATACACGATCCACCTCCCAGCGCTGCATACATGTGGTAACCACAAAATGATAAGCCCTTTTGCATGATTACAAAGATAAAACTCCCACGTGTTAACACACGGTTAACCTCTCGGGATGAAAAATTGCCATCGTGATGACACACGGTCAACCTCCAGGCGATGTAATTGCCATCGTGATGACACACGGTCAACCTCCAGGCGATGTAATTGCCATCGTGATGACACACGGTCAACCTCCAGGCTAAGCAATTGGGCATTACTACGTTTTTTCACTGATTAGCAGATAAATGTAGGTAACTAACCTGATTGCTCCGAATCGTCTGACGAGTACACGATTCTTCTGTATTTTTATTGTTGCACCTCGAGTTTCGAAGTCTGAGCCGGTATCGCCGCATCTTTTCTTCGTTTTCGTCTTTTCGGCATGGTGAAGAGATTATGATGCCCAAGTAATTTTTTCACTTTTGCTAGGCACGTGCGAACGTTGCCTCGCTCGCAAAAAGAATGAGTTGACAAGTGACAGCTATCCGTAGGGAGGGAGGATTATAAAAAAAAAAAAAAAAAGAATATCGATTAAAGAATCGATTCTCTAAACGTGCGAATAATGCCTGTTGGCTAAAAGGACTACCTAGTTAATTGTATCTGAAGAATGAAGTGGCGAAATATAATCTCATATAAAAAATAAAAAATTTACAACTCACGGATATTTTATGAATTACTGTAGAACTATAAACAAAAATTAAAATGCACAGTAGAAGTAAATGTTGATTGTTGACTTGTATTCATTACAGGTGGCACAAAATTATAATCTGATCGTCGAGAAATGCGTTCCTGAATTCTGTCAGTTGGCCGTGACTAGTGATGAGAACAAAATAACACTAGTATTTATTATTGGGTTGGGGGTGATTTCTCGCATTTATTTTATTAAATAATTGAGTGCTATTCGGAAATAGGAATCCAGATAGCTTAGTTTAGTTTAGTAGATTCTGACACATTTTTTTGTTGGATTGATTCTACTAAATACTAGGTAACACTGATAGTTTGTAGAACGGGCTAGATCAAAGCAATTATTAAAAAACTAAATACTTAATTTGAAAATATAGCTTTTTAACAATTTTAATAGATACAGAATTAGATTTAAAAATTTGGCGGCAGCTTTAAAATTACGTGTCATCGTTTCTTTGAACTTGGCGCACGAACATTTTCAGCGCGTATTTTTTTGTGACTTCCGATGTAGTCTTTGACTTTGTTTAATACCTATTTAAAGTTGAAATCATGTCTATGATCAGTGTTACAGGCTAGTTTAATGTATCGAGGTGTGATTATTGTAATCTCGGTGATGGTTCTCGTCAAATGAACAAAATGAACGCTCCTACTTTGAATGAATCTGAAGCAAATCATTGCTGCAATCCTGCATATCGATGATTAACAGCAACACACCGCTCAAAAGGATACGAAAAAACAAAAAAAATACAGTTTTCGTCCTTCCAAAAAACGGCGCATGGCGAAATACTCCTTCAAGGGTTGCAAAAGGGCGATTTACGAAGAACACGCTTTATTTATATGTTGTTACTGTTCTGATTGGTTGTCTCATAATTATTGTCACTTGATTACCCCAATAATAAGACTCTTAAATATTAAAATCATTTCACTTTACAAATCACTGAAATCGGCTTAGCCGTTTTTGATAAATCTTCAATATAGTCCATGGATGTCATATCGATTTGTGCAAACTATTTGAATTGCGAAAAATAATTATTATTCTTTGCAGTAAAGCTTGATTGTCTTCTTTTTTTTTCATAGATAAAAAAAACAATCATTAAAGGTTTACCTATGTCTAACAGTTAAAGTCCTAAGTTTGAAAAAAAGAAGACAATCAAGCTTTGCTCTATTTTGTTATTTTAAGCCTCCTCAATTGATTTCTAATAAGACCGGTTAAAGCATCTTTCGTTTAGCACAATTTTGCGGTCGTCTATCCATTTAGTAAGTGGAAATTCTGCCTAGCACTGTCTGCAGAACTCCAACAAAATGTCGATGGCAGAACTGCTGCAGGGCCTCCATATTGTTTCGACCGAGTTGGTCATCTATACTCCATGCAATATGCCCAATCTATCTCAGTTTGCCAACGCAACAAACAATATGTAACAGAAAAGCACTCACGGCATTTATATTTAGGTATACAAATATTAGACTGGTTCTTAACAAATCCGTTTTGACATCTACATGAAGGCTTGCATCTATAATTGCCAAGTTGAGGAGGTTCTTCACAGCGTATAAGGCTTTCATCCACACCACAAACTCTCGGAGGACAATCAACAGGACACGGGTCATATACTTCATTCGGCTTTGAGCAGGTGGCTGAAATAGAGGGAATTTGTTTATCAACAAATAGAATTATTTATTGGTACTTATAATAAGCATGAAGACTGGGTAAAACATATAATACCTAATTAGTCCGTTACTTTGATTATCAAAACATATTAAACAGGTTGTCAATCAAACAAAAAAAATGGCAAAGATAAAGAGCGAACGCGACGACACTTCTATGTAAAAAGTGTAGCTTGGCGTGACGTCGCACGGAACCTTGATGTACTGTATTTATCATTTTTGCTTAATTCACAAAAGTAAAAATACGTAGGTGTCTAATATTATTTTGATAATCTAACTGACAGACAAATTTTATTTTTAGTCGAATAGCCGAACCGCTTATTGTTCATTACTCTTATATTAAGGATCAATCAAATTGTAGTAATTGTAAGTATAGGGTAGGAACCGCGCACGGCTGCGACCGGCGGCGTGAGGAAGCTGCCAGTGGAATACAGCTATTGATACAGGACTGACGTCTTGTTATTTGCGCGAAAGCGCGAAATAAGCTTTAAGCGATTGATTGACGAACTCCATTCAGGGCATCTAGGCCCCTATAAAATGAAATGTGAGTCACGATCTCGATTTTGGTGGCCACGGATGTCAGCTGATATCGATAAGCACGTGGCGGAGTGCGAGACGTGCGTGAAAGCGAGACCCTCCCCACCTCGCGCGCCCCTCGCGCCATGGCCTTATCCGCCGCAACCATGGTATCGGGCTCATATAGATTTTTTAGGGCCTATAAATAACCGAACCTATCTAATTATCGTAGATGCCTACTCAAAATGGGTCGAATGTTTCGACGATTCGTCCGGTTACAGTACACGAGTTGTTATCGATAAACTTTGTGAAGTAATGTCGAGATTTGGTTTATTTCACACCATTGTTTCGGATAATGGCTAATTGATTTATGATCCGTTTTGGAAGATCACCCCGCGACGCGATTTGGCACTTTTGGGAGGCCGAGACAGGCCGGTGCCCGTTTATAATAAATAATTTAATAGCATCACCGGGACGCCATTTGAGTGCGGTTTTTCGTGTATGGGCTACCAAGCCCCCCTATAACCCCCCATATTAACTTATAATAAATAAATAATTATTTATTTAAAACATTTCAGTAATAAATAACATTTCTATTACTTAATTAGCTAGAATAAGATAAAATTAATTCATATATCTGTTGCCGAACAAGGCCAGTGGCCTGTGTTTCGGCTTACAGCGCCCTCCCTTATAGCATTTACTTCTAGCATAAAAAAAAAAATTTGAATTTAGATTACAAATAAAATATAGATCGTGCTTTTATAAATTAATTCAAATAAAAATAAATATAGAATTTTGTATCATTAATAAAATAATTATGTATAAGAAAGCATGCAAATTTAACCTACACTAAATAACATTAATTACCGATCTTCCTATATAAACAACAAAACCTACATTCTATATCTTTAAATACAGATGCATGGATTAGGCCTAATATAATTTTAATAGCCAAGTAGAATACCTACAGTGTTGTATAGCAGGTAGATACAAGCATTAATAGAGGTAGCAGGTAGGCTGCGTGCAAGAACTTGGAACATAGTTTTGGACACTTGTGTGGTCGTGTTTCGTGTGGTGCTTTGACGGCGTCAACATACTTTCAGGGCCCTGGGAGTCGAAGAAGAAAAGGGACCACGACATGTCACATAGGGTACACGGTGTTAGACCACCATCCAGGTGGGGTACCTGGATTTTGGTTTTTTAATTTTGGTTTAGTCGCTGCGCATCGCGGACGAATGTTCGAACCCCGAATTCGAATAATACTTACGGCAATGTTCCCAGCGAACGCAAGAGCCGCGATCATTTCTATAGAACCCATCTTCGCATCTACAAACTGGTGGTGGACAGTTCGGGTGTCCGGGCGGCAGAGGACGGGCGCATAAGATCGCGGCGTCGTTGATTCCACAAGTACGGGCTGGGCAGTTGGACGGACATGGGTCATACACTTCATTACTTCTTTTACACTTTGGAGGAGCACCTGAAAATTGATTTTTATTTCAGTATATTTAGCTGGTTCAAACTCTCATCGCACTAACAGCCCATAGAAAGGCGCGACAAGCCTGTCAATAGTTAATTAAGTACCTACAGTCCTACAATACTTACTTCCTTATTCGGTGAAGTGCCACGTGGAGCTAAGCAACTTAATCCGCGAGATGGCACCATCTCTTCGAAACGAATGACATTTTATTTATTTTCCATTATTTAGAAATAACAAATTTTATGTATTTTTGCGAATATAGGAAATACTTATACGCAATAATATTCATTCCTTAGGAGTAAAAAATACAATTGAATCTTTTGGTACCTAAACTCCTGAGAAAAGGTCGGTGATAAGCTCAACTCTCGTACGTGTAAACAAAACACACACTAGCAAATGGAATAAACAGTAATAACTATAGGTACATCAAAATTGGTCGCATTGTCATCTACTCAAATAGTGAAGTTGTACTGTGAAGGATATCCAATCTGAAGTACTGAGTTCGAATCTTAAATTCAGAAGATTCAGTTTTGCTGAAGATTTTCTTTCTTTGTTTATTGTACATAGATTACCTAATAATTTGATCCCAGTAAGTTGCATAGTATGCACGATATGCGAATCGCGCATTTTTGCGTTGAAGTCCCCCATAACAACAGTAAAATGAGTCTCAGTCATATGTATGTATACTTATGTCCTCATACATAGTCTCCACTTCATCATCTGTTGCAAGGGACTCGCTAGAGATTTACTTTTCATCCATTCATATTAGATAAGGATATAGATAAGTTGGTAAGTTAATAAAAAGTGTTTTCCCTATTCCACGAGAACTACAAAATTTTTCAGGATAAAAGTAACCTATGTCACGTTCCGTCTTTCAAACTATATATATGCAAAAAATCAAGTCAATCCGTTTCTCCGCCGATATGGATGATAATAGCCCGCGATTTGCCCTGCACTTTGTTGTACTTGTTTAAATTGATAATAGCTCACGGTTTGGCTCACGTTATGTAAGTACTTGCTTGAAAAAATAATAATCAGCCCGCGCATTGGCTCTCTTTATATTCTAAGTTCTTGCTTAAAATGATAATAGCCCGCGGTTTCGCCCGCACTGTCTTAGTGCTCGCTTAAAATCATAATAGCCCCTGGAACTGTTCCTATTTAAAGGATTGTAGAAAACTTACCCATTTAATTTGCTTACTCCCATATCAATAAAATATGATATGATATTTTTTTAACAAAGTTATAAATATTTTTCCTGGAGAAATTATCAATATTTTCCGGAATATCAAAGTTTATGTTCTAGTTATTACTGTAGGCTAATTGCAAACAAACTTTCAATCCACTACGCTTATTCATTTTATCAAATTTGTTATTTTCAGTACCCTAAGGAACTTCTTAAGAATTTTCGGGATAGCAGTAGCCAATGTGCTAATTTGTGTTATTGTCTATTTTTATACCAATTTTCATTGGAATTCATTAATTTCGTCGTTCAATCGTTTCGTTAAAACGCTTTTATCTTAATTAATTTGGCATATCTTGATGGAACGGTATCGATTTTTCAGGAAGGCTATAGCTAATATATACAGATACAGATAGAATTTTATCGCCCCCCCAGGATATTAAAATCGCAAAAGTTGAGTCAAACATATTTTTTATTTTGTTTAAAGAATATTTTGCCAAGTTTCATATCAATTAGTCCAGGCATTAAAACTATTAATACAATGGAAAAGGGCCCGTTTTACCCCTTTAGAAGACGAATTTCCAAAAATCCTGTATCAATCAACTCAAACATAAAAATCGTAATATTTTCTTTAAAAAAGAGTATGCTTAACGTAACATAACCTAAAGATTGAAATTAAATGATATTTTAGTACAAGATAAAAAAATAATAATCTCCTTAATTTTACACAAACAAATTTAGTTAATCCCATGAAAAAAAAATTTCTATATACATAAAAAATATATTAAAAATCTATAAAATATATATCGTAAATATATTTTTATAAACTAACTTTTGGCCGATTTCCATATATATTTTATACATTTTTAATAGATTTATAATATATTTTTTGTACATTTTGACATTTATTTCTTTAATATTTTTTTTCGATTTTTTGCATTTTCTGAGAAGATTTACTATAGTAACATTTTTTTTTTTCAACATCGGAAAGTAGATATTTCAACAAACAGAAAACATACCAACTTTTTGAAAAAAGCTGATATTTTGACGGTTGAATTTTCGATTGAAAATTAGGGTGTTTTTTCGATATTAATTCAAAATAAGGTGAAAAAAATTAATATTTTTAATCAAATAAATTACAGCGTATTTGGGACATAAAAAGGTAAGTTTTCACCAAATTTCGTTAAAAAAACTTGGTTTTTTGGATTTTTCACATAAACTTTGAGGTTATGTGAAAAAAGTGTCAATACAAAAGTTTTAGATCTTTTTATTACCTACAACTTTGCCATTTGACTTTTTTCGATAGAACTTTTAGTTTTGCCGGAAATCGAGAAAAACCGTTTTTTCCCCTTAAACCCCCCCCCCCCCCCCATCCCCTTTCCGACGTCAGATCGCCCGTAAATTATTTTTCCTTTTATTTTTATAATATTCCCCTCCTTTTCTAATGGGTTTCATCCTACTATTATTTTTTTTCACTCTTTATTATTTTTTAAGGCTTCTACTCTGGTCTATTGTTGGTTTATTGGAATTCTTTCGCGCAGCAACGGAGCAACGGATAGACTTGATTTTTGGCATAATTTAAAAGACAGAAAGTGTCATAGCTAAACCAAATCCCGAAGCTAATATTAGTTCCCATGGGATGACAAAAAAATATCACGCGGGCGTTTAGTTAGTTAGTTTTTTCGTTTGTTCTGAATCCAGTAAAAAAAAATTCAACCGGGAAATCAAACTGTGATTAACATCCTTAATAGATAGTCAATACTAAATTCAAAACTAAATTTCAGAAAATAAAAAACCGGACAAGTGCGAGTCAGGCTCGCACACCCAGGGTTCCGTACAAATCCAGAAAATGTTACAAAATTGTTAAAATCTCTAAAATCGAAAATTACACACTGTCAAAATAATTAAAAACCTGTTTTAGCATGTACTAATAAAGCTCTTTTATATTATACCTTACATGATACGATTTACTGACTTTGAATTTTCAACCCATATTGTGTGAATCTAGGCCCTATTTTTTTGTGATACAAATGAATATGTTCGTTTTTCAGATTTATTCCTATATGTGTACTCTGAGACAATGCTTCTGGCCAAATTTCACTGTTATATGTCAACAGGAAGTACCCTGTAGGTTTTGGTTTTTGTGAGTGTCGAAATATGCGGTTTTTGCGACATGAACGGCTCTAACTTTTTTATACGATAATTGAGAAGTTTTTCTTTCCCGCAACTGCAAGACATACGTATAAACATACGTATACAGTTTAAATTTCAACTCGATATCTTTACACGTTCCTGAGATAAAGAGTCTTGACATACACACAGACGAACAGACGGACAACAAAGTGATCCTATAAGGGTTCCGTTTTTTCCTTTTGAGGTACGGAACCCTAAAAATCTCTGTTTAACCGTGTTCACAGGTAGATAAAATATATAATTATCATGTTTATGACAAAATGTAATGAAGATAGTTTCAGAAAATCTTTAAATTAAAAAATATTAGTACCTTAGTACACTTTTAGTTACTTACTGAGTTATGATACCTAAGTATTTGGAAATTAAAAAAGTAGCTAAAACAAATAAATGATATTCTCCAAGAGTTATCTTTGTGATAAGCATTTCAAAAATCTGAATCGACATTCTCTTTTCACATGGGTACTTATTATTTTAAAGTTTATTTATTACTTTTACGTTAAATTCTTTATTATTTTTACAGATAGGTCCAAAAAGGTATTGTTATCATTGCATATGCTTAGTAAGTCGGTTAATGTTGTATAATAATGTGGAACAGTCGCCCAAACTCAATTAAGTAAATGTTACCGTCTATATATTTGGTAGGTATAATTTAATTTAATATTTGTTAGCAAAATAAGCTTTATCCATAATGTATATAAATGTGCGTTTCTCAGTAATAAAATGAACAAATTAAATAAGTTGCATACATGATGTTGCTTTGCAACATGCACGGAATTTCGAAGGTATTTCGATTACCCACTAAATAAAAATTCGTGACATCTCTCGGACATTTATGTCCGTGCTTAGTTTTAATATTTAGATACTTAGATATGATATAGTATAGGAAGCGTTACTCACTGCATTGATTTGGTTGTACGCATTTTCTTTTGATTACGTCATAAACGAATTCATCTTTGCATTCGCAAGCATTATACAGACATTCTTCTGTGCAGGAAACATTCTTTTTGTTATAGTTCGAACACAGTCTATTGCATTTTATTCCACAACCGGGTCGAGCATTACAATCACCACCACAAGAAGCTGAAAAAATATTAAATTGAGTTTTATCTGAATTAAAATGAAAAAAACTTGTCGATAAAGGTGACGTCCACAAGTGGTATATTATTCAGAGAAAAATCGAACCAAGATGATATCTACATCATTTGAAAGCTTCATTTATGGGCTTTTCAAATATATTTAATTTAGATATTTTCATCGCTCCATTATATTTTAAATGTGAAATATAAATTGTATGAAAAATAATAATACAGCAGTGTGTTTTTTCCAGTTAAGCAATAATAAAGTGCTTCTATCGTTATTTTACTTGCATTCGTAGCTGACTCTTCCACATTCATCTCTTAATTTGCTAAAATTAAAAATTATAACCTGCCAGTGTGGCCAGTTAATAGGTACAATGTGACAAAAAACACTTAAAAACTGTGTCTAATAGGTAAAAATGCTTTTATTTAACAATTTGGAGATTACTTAATCAGGGTTGCTAGAGATAAACTACCTAGTGAGCCAAATATATTTATTTATCTTAAGAGATCAAAAATTAATTTAAAAAATATGGAGGGCTCTTTTTTGTTTTTAACTGATGTGATAGACTCAGAAAAATATGAACTTTCTCGAAATGTAACGAGTGTTATGGTTAGAATTTTTGATTATTATTATACCAGACTCCATACATTTTGTGGACATGTCCTTTTACAATATTTTTAAACGTAGATTTATTACAGAATTCGTTAATAAAAAATCAGGTGTTGCATATGTAGGTATGCAACACCTGATTTTTGAGCCTAAAAACATTTTCATGGTTTTTGAGAACCAATCTCATGATTCAGTGCACCTATAATCTAATCAAGACCGCAGGAATAAGCTGGATTAAGTCACTTTCAACCCGTCTTAAGTATTGGATATCAATTAACGTACAGTTGATAATGACGACCATAAATCTATACTGCATATTATATTTCTTCGTTGATAGTAAAATAACCTACGGAGAATATAGAATGAAGTTTATGATTATGTATCTACTTCGAGATACCTTACGCGCAACGTTAAGAGAGTATTGAAAAACTGTAACAGAATTGTATGAGTTCTAACGTAAAATACTGTAATTTGAAAAATTCACCTAAATCACTATAGCATGGCCTGTAACGTACCTAATATTCAAACATCAGACGGAATCAGGCCCAGAGATAAAAGAAGGCTAAATTCATCAATATGATTTTTACAATGATGGTCAGAACTCATAAGTCATTAATAAACATTATCAACTTTCGTGCATAATCATTATTACTATTTTTGACGTTAACGATATTTAAAAGTCATCAAAATAATATTAGGAATATTAATGTTATACTTACGACAAAATGTCATTGGGATACAAACTCCACTACAGTTCCTAACAAATTTTTCTTTACAAATGCAGTTCGGTCGACTAGGACAGGATCCATTTTTATTCAAATCAAAGCATCGAATCGGGAACCCGACATCATTGCAGGTTTTAGGTCCGCAAACAGCGTCTGGACACGGTGCCCATATTTCGTTTCTCGCTGAAAATAAAAGTTATCAACTTACTGTCAATCAAGCTGCAGTTGTGTTGTCAGCGGAGGCTATTAGATGTTAAATTCATAGACGTCACTATAAAGAGAGTCTCTTTCCTCAACCCTACAATTATGCACCTTTACAAACAATTTACAATTTACAATGCACACAAGGCAGAATGATTTGTTGCAATTTTTCGGGTTGTTACCATTATTGCACGCGGAGTTGTGATTTTAAATGATGAGCTTCTTTTGAAGTTACTTCCCATCACATTTCATGAGTTCATTTATTAAAATAATAAATAAAAAATCATTTAATTCGACCAAAGATCATAGGTTTACAAATTTGAACAAAAAAACATTAAAATTTAGTTGCTTACATGTCATATTTTGATTATTTGTAAGCAAATGAATCATATTACAATGATTTTGGTACTGTATTAATTCTCAAAAGTTTCGAAAACGTTAAAATAAGTGATTTGTTTGACACGGGACGGTAAGAGTGAGTGTCTGACACGGGACAGCGACACGGGGAACTGTAGTTACTGTGTCCTGTAGCGGTTGTCGGACACAGTTACCCGTAGTTAAGCGTAGTTGCTACGGGCCGGAGCATAAAGAAGAAATAAGTTAGGAGCTTCAGGAAGTGGATGATTTCATACTGGTTCTATAGAAAATAAAATATTCATCGGTTGCTTGTGTCTCACACAAGGCAAGGTGTACGTTTGCTTGCCTTGTCGTGGCGGGGGGCTTAGTAGCCAGGTCTGCCCAACCTGGTGAAGCTAAGAGGTACCCATGGTGCGGCCGCCTCTCCGGCCCCCCTACCGCCTAAGCAATAGCAATCGTAATAGCAATCGTTTATGACTTCATTTTAGTCATTTGGCACCGCCTATGTGACGTTAGCCATCAATTGCTTTGCGCGGATTGCGAAAGCAATCGTTGAATGAACAACTTTGATAGCTAACGTCACATAGGCGGTACCAAATGACTAAAATGAAGTCATAAACGAATGCTATTACGATTGCTATTGCTTTAGGCGGTAGGGGGGCGGGTTTTGGACCTCGACAAGCCCGCGAGGAGGTTAGCCAGAGGTGGACTGCGGTGTAGCGCTTGTCGCGGTGCCGCGGCCGATCCCATCGAGGCGGGGGCGGGGGCGGCGACGGGATGGACAATGGACATTGAACAGGCGGCGAGTGTTCCGCTGCCCGTCCTACCTGCCAGCGGCCTTAACGGGTGCCGCCAACGTGTTAACGGAGGCGGTGGGACTTCCGGGGAAGAGGAGTGTCGGTATGGTCGATTGGTTATCCCAAAAATAACTTTTGAGATATACATACCTTCTCTCAAGTCTCAAGCAATAGAGAAGCCTGAGAAGCCACGATCGGCCTAACTCAAACCCAATCATTTATTGTAACATTTATGAAATTTACATGCAGTTCTTAATTAACATGTTTGAATAGTTATACATAAGCGTTTGGCTTGTTTCAGTTGTTGATTCAATAATGTTTTCTTATGACGTTTTCACTAAAATTATCGTCTATAAACCAACTTTACAGACAAAAATGTTGTTATCCAGTATGGAATCACTGTAACTAGTAGTTCTCATAACAGTAGACCTCGCGTCTGATTCTGACGGAATTTTCAAAAACCTATATCTCGACACGCTCTTACTCTGACGCAATTTTCAAAAGTCTATGTCTCAACTCGCTCTTGACCGATTTAACACACACTTTCAAATCTTGTAAGGATTTGAATATTAAACAATCTTGCCACATATTATCGACTTCGGCCGATAAATAGCGCTACATCAAATTATGCCTTTTTTGAAGGAAATCAACAAAGATGGCCGAAAAAACTCCAAAAATATACGGAACCCGTGCACCAAGTTTTGTCAAGGTTTGTTCAAAAATACGACCTGTAGTTGAGAATTGACACTCAAACCAAAAAAAAAATAGCATGACCAACTTCACCCGCGTACAGAATCATTACATAGTATAAAACAAAGTCGCTTTCCACTGTCTCTCCCCATGTATGCTTATATCTTCAAAACTACGCAACGGATTTTGATGCAGTTTGTTTTAATAGATAGAGTACTGTACTGTACTGTACCAGCCTTTTTAGTAGTCCACTGCAGGACGTAGGTCTACCCACGAAGGGTGATTGGGCCATATCCACCACGCGGGCCCAGTGCGGGTTGGTGGATTCACATACGCCATTGAATTTTTTCTACGGACGTATGCAGGTTGCCTCACGATGTTTTCCTTCACCGAAAAGCCTGTGGTGTGAAATTCCGTATATAATTAATTCCAAAGAACTCATTGGTACGGGACCGGGGATTCGAACCCACGACCTCAAGATTGTAAGGCGGGTGTTACTACCTCTTGACCACCACGGCTTTTTATAGATAGGGTAATTCAAGAGAAATGTTTATTTGTATAATACACCTGTGCGAAGATGGGGCGCATCGCTAGAATGCAATTATTATGCAAGGATCGATGTAACATTTTTCACAATATTGATGATTTATCAAAAACAGCTCAGCCAATTTCAATAAAATTTAAATGAAACCAATTTCAAAGTATATTCTTTCCAATAAAAAAAGAATTACTGAAATCGAACTACTATGAAAATAGTTATGCGTGGTTATACATAAAAAAAATATATACGGGTCGAATTGTATACCTCCTCCGGTGGTTCGTCGGTCAAAAACTAAGAGGATTTGCTAGTTCATAATGGCATACTTCCTTACCATTAATTAATATTAATATGAAATTTGTAAAAATTAGGTAAGTACTTACGACATCGATCAGATCTGCCTCCTGGTGGTCTTATTGGTGGATGCCCTGCAAAAAAATTGTGCCAATCAATTAAATTAAGTAACTAAACATCATCGGCAAATGTTTGTTTATTTATTTTATGTCGTTAAATCGTGTCATTTGCATTAATTAAATTCTTTAAAAAGTCATTGAAAAATGTATAACTTTGATTAAAATCTAATTATTATTATTATTATGAGCCTGTTCCGTCCCACTGTTGGGCAATTTTAATTAATCGATTAGTTAACAATTAATTATATTATAAAATAAAATTATATTAAAGAAAATTAAAGTCGATTTAAAATGGTGTGTTTTTGTAAATTCCGCTTGTAATATATTTATTTAATGCCAATTAAATTTGTAAGGCAGACATAGATACATTGTAACACTGTCTATACGTATTTTAAAAATGATTTTTTTTTTCGAATATTATGCAATTTAAAAATAAGTTATACAGAGAGCAGAGAAAGCTTTTTTTTCGTTATTAGCAATGAAATCTTCATAACATGTACCTTACTAGCTAGAACTACATTGCTAGGATAAAACAAATATTGAAAATAAAAAATACTAACTTGTCGACGAAGCTAAAACTAAAATTTGAGCCGAAAAGGCCAAAAGCAGTACTAGTTTCACCATAGTCACCACTGAAATGGCGACTATTACTATTATCAAAGCTTATTACCCCCTTTTATATTAACGCTTTCACTTGTATCAACAGAAAGATAAAAAAATATGAATTCTTCCAAAGCAATTAAATATATCTAGTCACATTTTAATGCACATGTATGACAGATGTATTGTTAAGTTTCAGTGTACATAGCGGTCTTGGTATTAGGTAAATAAATAAAGTACCTATGAAGACAAAATGAATAAGTGATCGTTTATAATAGGTATTTTTCATATATGACTGCCTTTGTGGCTCAGTGGTTAGTGAACCTGACTTCTGGATCAAAGAGGCGTGGGTTCGATCCCCACCCAGGGCAAACATTTATGTGATGAATATAAGTGTTTGCTCTGTGTCTGGGTGTTATTTAGGTACTATCTATATAAGTATGTATTTAAAAAATGTACATGTAGTATATCAGTCTCTGGCAGCCATATCACAAGCTTTGCTTAGTTTGGGGTCAGAGACAGTGTGTAAGATGTCCCCTAATATTTACTTATATAAATAACGTGATCGTACACTAATATTATGTGGATTGCCAATAACTTTTTTGAACAATGACAAGTTTAATATATACATATTACCAATTTATGACGTAATACTTATGTATATGTTATGAATATCTATATTATACAATTTTATTTAGTGTTAGATTATATGATTATTCCATATTAATTTACACAAAAATTGCAAACGCATGTAAGGAAATTGGGACCTTACAGACTAGTAACACTAAAAAGGGGGTGAGCTGATGGAATAAAAAACAAAACAAGAATTAGAGGATTGAGAAAATAATTGAGTAACAAAACATTGAATCTAAACTAATTTACGTAATTATGGAATAGTTAAATGTAAATAAATATGATTTTTGTTACATCACCCAAATTAAAGGAATGTGAGAAGTAGTAGTTAAAAGAAAAACATGGACGGAAAATGCGGTGAGAAAAACAAAAAGTAGAAGGGACAACACCAAAAAGGACACAAAAATACAGAACAGGTAGTTGAAAACGTGAGGAAAGCCACTGAGTTAAGTCTGCGTTAATTACTTTCGAATAGGAGTTCTTGCAAAGGGTTAAACGTTGAAAGAAACCTATGAGGCCTTAGGATGCTAAGTAACAACTTGAATGTACTCGTTATGCGACTGATTTATGTTACACGTGCTCCGTCTCTAATGGTATTCTGTAGAATACACATGACTTGTAATAACTATTGTTAATGTACTTGATAATCTATATAAAATGTAACCTGTTACAGTTCCAGGTTGCCTATTGTGTTAAAATGTATGTTGAAGGTAACACAATAAATGCTGTATATAATGACTTAATTCTGTGTTTACCTAACTAATTTAGTAAATCTAGCCTCCTAAAACATCATCACTACCCAGGTTCTCCATGGAGCGTTGGGCTCTAGTCATAGGTCTAGTTAACTTTACAGGAATCAGTACACTGTCGCTTACTATTATTTCATTACCTACCTACATCATAAAGGAAATAACTAGGCTTGAAGTACACACCTCAGATTCCACCTCATGAGGGAAACCGGGCTAGGTCATCCATCACATAAGAAATAGCCAGGATATTCATGTAGGTACCACTCTAATACTCCTGTTCTAACAATAGCTTTGTGCAGACAAGAACTGAATTAATTTGCAGATAATAATAATGATAGATGTAACAAAAAAGTAACGATAATTATTGTACATTTTATTTTTGTGGTAGATGCGATATGATACGTACTTACATAGGTATGTATTGTGTCGATTTCATTTGATGAATATTCAAATTATACATTAAATTAGTAAAATTAAAACGAAGAAATATCTTATATTTTCTTTCTTTATCTTCTTATAACATACAAAGAGTAACTTTTCTCAAAATTTAAGAAACATTTCAAAAACTGTAACTATTAAAATTAAACCTACTTTTCTTATATTATATAATTTTTAATATTCACATTGTACTTTAATTTACACTAAGTGGCTAGTTTCTAAATAGCAACGATAGCAATGTTGCTTTTGAAGTACCTAATTGGTTAAAAATCAATTTTATTTCTTTATCAGAATAAAATTGTTCTGAAAATAATGCAAAGAAATATTACTGTAGGTTACTTTTTATTAATTACTTATGTACTTACTAAGTAGATATTTTTTATTTGTGAGATATTTAGAAATATTAAAAAAAAGTAACAGTTTTGTCTTATATAATATTAAGTCTTAGAATTAAATAACAAAATTATATATCCAAAATGCTTTAATACCATTACAAAATGAAGCGCCTGAGTGACCTTAAACAAATGTAGGTATTTTTTTAATCTCAACAACAACAAATAGCTAGTACAAATACCTACTACTACGACGGGGGTATTTCTCTCAAAAAGTGAGAAATTTTATGTCATGCTGTTTATCAGCTGATATCGATAAGATTCTTTAGTATCTAAATCCTAACAAGATTAAAACTTGCGAGTATGATCCAATTTGGTCAAAAGTGAGTCGATATAGAGGTTTATGAAGATTCAGTGAAAGAGATGTGTCGCGAGGTCTACTGTTAGGAGAACTATGCTAGTATAATATATTATATTCTAATTATTAGGTCCAGCGTATAGTCCAAAAAATATAAGACTATTTCCAAGCATTATATAAAACGAATATTGGAGATCTGCAATAAAATTGAAGACGGCTCAGGAAATTTGGCAGCAGAAGTTGAAACTACGATAGCTTGATTCATGAAACAAAATACGAGTATGTTTACTAAAACTACTTAGAAAAAATATAAAAATATGCTCATGATAATTAAAATTAAATAATTACTTCGATAGCAATAATATTGACGAAATTAATATTCTGTGTGACGAATGTGTCCTTGCAATGAATGCCTTGTTTGTGCTATTAGGGCACAAATGTGCCCTTGCATATCATAAACTCACCTGCTCAAGATCATAATATGCGAGGTCAAATTCGTCACAATTAATTAATTAGCTTTAGTGACATCTCACATGTTTAGAAGACAAATGAAAGTTAATTTCATAGCACTCTGTACCTAACACGAAAAATAATATCTACCACGTTTCGATCAGCGAAAGTCAATGTTGAATAATTTAGACAAACTTTTTAATTCAATACATTTTATCATCGTATATGTTTCTGAATCATTGATACCTTACTTGTATCTATGAAATAATAGTTTTGAAGAGCCCGCGATAATAGTAAATTATGTACCGAGACAACCAAGTCGTGTTTTGCGTCACGGACAACATTTATTGGACCCTGAGCGAAGCGAGGGAGTCTATAGTTAACTTCCGAGCGCAGCGAGGGTGCTTTAAGTTTATATTTAAAAGAATTATTTAGAGTCCTGAGTGACGAGCCTGTCCTTCTTTGTTGCGATTTAGAATTTCTTCCAGCTGGCGGGTCATATTCTGCATCATTGACATCAATGCAACCATATCAAAAGCCGCAGGGACAGCTGGTGCTGCAGCAAGTGCCGCAGCAGATGCCACAGTAGATGTTGTAGAAGGTGCCGCAGCAAGTGCTCCCGGATTCCTGGAGTAATTGTTGGTTGCTTCGGACTCGCTGGCTTCCATGCTCCTGGTCCTCTTATCGGCGCGCTGCCTTTTTTTCGGCGCTGGCTCCTTGTGCGAGACGTCTTGTCATCGTTTGGCGTTACCGGCATTTTCAGTTATCCACTTCTGACACCAAATGTTACGAGATGGGTTCTTGGATAATCAGTTAAAACGCCGATTATTAACTTTGCACTTTATTACACAAAATCACAATACATACGACACAACTGGTTCGCACAAACACTTCTCACTGGCACTGATATTCATACAAACTAGTCACTTCACAATCACTGGTACCGCACTTAAACACGAGATGTTTTCGGTCCGGTATAAACACAATAACTGCGTCCCCAAGTGTCGGCCGGCGTATTAATATACGTAGTTATTACAGTCTCGAACTTACGAGATAATTCGCGACATTACTCTTTGAGCAATCTAACGGGCACTGAATCTTTCGACTCATGTCTTGAATAATGCTTACAATCCTCTGAGCATGGCCTTCTTGACAGTGCGTCTGCGTTACCATGAGATTTTATATTCGCTAACGTTCAATAATCTTTATAGTTGAATAGATAACATATTGTAGTCAGTTTCAGAGGCACCATCGTAATTATAACAGCAATTTAGAGTAGCCCTGTTTCTTTTTCACTATATGCATTTAATAGAGAGAACACTATTTTACATTGCTATTAAATTTACAATAGCTCCTTTAAAATTGGGTCTAATATGTGAGTAAAAAAGTACTTAAATTGTAGGCAGTTGATAAGTACTAAGTTTCAGTCAGGATTGGATATTGCGCAGCTTGTAGCTAACTTCACATCCATCGACTAGTATGATTCGGCCTATAACAATAAAAATAGTACGCTACTGCATAGCCGCCTAAACCTACTTTGATAAATTGACAGAACTAATTATTTACTAAGTAGTAGTTTTCAGTAACAAACAAATCAGTATCGTGGAAGGAAAAAAAAAGTACTGTCTAGTAACTGGTATCAGTCAAATTATTTCTCTTATACCTGGTCCGCAGGTCAGTACCTGCGGTTTACGTATGCAGCTGAAGGGAATTTATTAAGTCTTTTTCTCTAATGCTATTTATCTATGCTCAATATTTTTTCTGTCTCGCTACAATCCGCCATCAGTGATCTTCTTTATTTTTTGTTCCCACATTACCGCCAAAAAACTCTTCTTCCTTTATATGTTGGCGTCACATGGTTTGTGTATTTGCCAGTGTCAAGTATAAGTTTTTAACATTTGTGATATTCTTATGTCCATTTTTCACAAATTTCACTAATTATCACTGCCAGGAACACAAGTTTTACAAAATAATACAATTCGACGACATAATTTTTCGCGTTTCCGCCAAAAGCTATATTTCACATTCATTCTCTTTTTTTTAATTGACCTACTCGACCTAACTTGTCCCGCAAAACTATTCACTAAAAGGGGTTCATAGGGTTCATACGAGTATGTGTTATGTGATCTCATTGAAATCATTTATTTATTTAATTTAAAAAAATAAAAATGGGGAAATGTGTAGTCAAAACCTGTTAATCCCGTTCCCAATTTCTTCATAAAGCTTATGGAATTTATTTCCACAAGTAAATACGTTTTACACTATTCGTATTAATTGAAACTATTATACATAAAAATCATGATTTCAAAAATGAATAATTTCACAGTTGGTGCGCTAGGTGAAACATGATTTTGTCTCCCCATAATTATGGGAGATTTCGACTAATCGATAATTACTTTTTTGATACAATAGGATACCCGCAGACGAAATACGTCTTTATAAATAATGGATAAAAACCATTAGAATATTACGAAAAGAAACTGACTGGATAAATATAGTAAAAAATAGTAAAATGTGAAATACAAAAATTACGATAGATAACAATGTAACTTCATTGAATACCAAAAATACAAGAGATCATAAAGATAATAATAACAAATCCGGTACCTAGATTAATGGGCGGCATTAACGTCTACAGCGATTCTAATAATCATTACTATTTTTATAATTATTGATGGTTATGAATCAAGCAGCAGAATCAGGCTTAAATAGGTTGCGTTTTGTTATTATCAGTTTAATCAAATAGCTCGACGGAAACAGGTATCTTTGTCCGAAGATTGAAGTGCACCTGCACTATAATTATAGCCCAATATGTTATACTATACTTGTACCTATAGTATAACATATTGGGCTATAATTATAGTGCAATAATGTAATATAGTACAATTATCAAAGAAGTATTACGTGATACAGAGATACTGAAAAAGCGCGCGCTGCGTGGTATAGTATGTATGAGTGACACAGACTGCCCGCGGGCCGTGCGGGGTGCGTGGTAAGAGCTTGCGAACTCGGGCGCGGGTGGCGGCTTGGCGATGCGATGGCTATGCTGGCTGTTAGCCTGTTATATTTGTAATTGTTTAGTCCAACGGTTCCAGAATAAAAAAAACATCACTGCAATTTTCAAAACAATATGTTGTAGATTATTCATACAATGCTTTCGAATTTTCTTACGGAATATTCTGCCGTACATTATGGCAAGTTTTTGGAGATTAAGTATTGTTATAGTGATAATTATTTTAATTATCAAGAACGAATAAATATTGGTCGGATAAATTAATAATATTCTTTGTATTACAACTTTATTCATTATTACATCATATTTTATTTATAATGACTCGAATTCATATGTTATTACTAAAATGTTGATTATTAAAAATATCGGTTTTTATCACTGACATTGAGACAAGGAAGTTCCATGGAACTTCCTTGCATTGAGAAGATATCGTAACATTTTAGGAAAATTTTCAATCTAATGAACTGGCACCCTAAGTAGGTCTTGTCCGACATATATTGTATCTATTTATATCTATTTTATAATGTTGCTATCAACTATCTTATCAATGTCTTACCGTACTTGAGCAACTAGTGTAACAGGAATAGAGAAATGATTCTTTAATTACCTACCAACGATATTCGGGCGGTTAATGTGTCGCCATGCCTAGCAACGACTAGCAACCCAGTTGTTTGAGTCACCTTATCTTGACATAAAACATCATTGTGTGATCTTCATACACATTACACAACTATTCGTATACAGCGCTGTGTCGGCGGGACAAGATATTGTAGGTACCTACTTCGAATAATTCCTACTTGTCTAGACATTTTTACTAGAGACATAGGTGACGCAGTGGCACCAGACTACGAATCGCCGCTAGTAATAGTGTACTGTACTGTACTGTGTCAGCCTTTTTATTAGTCCACTGCAGGACGCAGGTCTACCCTCGAAGGGTGGTTAGGCCATATCCACCACGCTGGCCCAGTGCGGGTTGGTGGATTCACGTACGCCATCGAATTTCTTCTAATGACATATTATGCAGGTTGCCTCACGATGTTTTCCTTCACCGAAAAGCCAGCGGTGTTAAATTCCGTACATAAATTCTAAAGAACTCATTGGTACGGGACCTGGATTTGAACCCACGACCTCACGATTGTAAGGCGGGTGTCACTACCATTAGACCACCACGGCTTACCAGTTATAGTGTATATTAATTATATTTCTTCCATGGAAACAAAAAAAATCTAAGCATTTATTTTTAGTTATACTATTTACCTAGTCGGATTTTACATTTACTGGTTGAAGACACTCCTTCACAATTTTACGATTGTAATCATTAAGGAGTTTATCTCATTATATAGCAAAAAAAAAATATAATAACAAAGTAAACATTTAGATATTTTCAATTTTTTCACAAATTTCCGCGTAGTCATCGACGCATAGCGAATGTGCGTTAGTCCTAAGGCAATAAAAAGATAAAAGGTACCTAACCTTTTATCTTTTTATTGTATGTTTTTTTTTCGCCCCGCGCTGTTTATTTATTTGCTACTGAGTGAGTGACAAATTTTATTTTTTTCGTTTTGAATATTTCAATTATGGTAAACATAAATGAACAATTTATAGTTCGGGAATGCAAAATGCCCTAGATTTAAATAAAAATTGGCATTTTATTCCTTTGCTTCTGGTCCTCTGCTTCCTGGTACAAAAGACTAAATTTGACTAACTTTCCGGTTTCCGATTGAGCTGAAATTTGGCACGCATATTATGTATATCGCGCGACAATGAAATAATATGGTACCACGGAGCTGATCTGTTGATGGAATCGGAAGGTAGCCATAGGAACTCCTGTATTAAACAGTCGTGTTTGGGCTCGTTTTACTTGTCTTGGCTAGCACACTTCTGCTACATACATATCCAGGATCTCAAAAGCTTGTAGGTATTTAAAAAGTTATATTTTTATAATTATTAATTATTCATAATATAGCTTTACAGTGATAACTTTGTGTCAATAAACAAGTATAAATGAATTTAATTTTAAAAGTACATTACTACATTGACTCTCAAAGTGGGTATGTTAAGGTGGATTTACTAGTCAGGGCGTGAAATTCGAATATTTTTTTGTTTTTGTTTTCGCACTCTGATCTAGGGAATCCACCTTAAATATCATTTTAAATGTTCAAATAGTATAAATGAAATAACAAACAAGAAATTATTCTATTGCATGGTAAGTACATTCAGTAAAACCTCCATAACAATACTCGTGTGTTTGAAGAATATAATTTATTTCGTTTTTTGATTATTGTAAATAAAATAAAATCGTTAGTGTCACAAACTTCGACATAAACTTGAAAAATAAGCTTTGTACAATTCCATAGTCAACTGCACTCTTCGGTAGCAACGCGACGACACTGTTGGTTTATATGATTGCTATGAAAGACAAGTAGCCAGCAATACCTATGCTGCGGCAACGCCTTTAGCTGTTGCAATTTGCAGTCGGGTACGGAATTGTGCCTTAATACATTTGCTTCTGCCACAGTTATGGAAGTCCCAACGTAAGGCAATAAACAGGCAATTCTTCAACCATGATGTAGGCAATGCTGACTGAATCTACAGTAAAAGTCACACTTGGAAGGGGCGGATTTCCTGAAAGAAAAATAACTTTTATAAAATAGTCACAAACTTATTTTTAGAAACAAAGTTATAAAACTAATTACTAAACTAAACTGGTTGCTTACTCTGTCGTATAGCGCCACTGAAAACCTAAGAGCAGATGAGTACACATACATTAGCACACTTTCATACATATAGTTTTTCAAAACTTCACTCGATTACCCATTCGACGCTCGCGCGTACACTCACAAACAAACAGCACAATAATATTATACTCTCGCGTCCACTTACTCAACGCAGCAAGAAAACTGGCACACATTCTTACACGATAATTATGTACCTACCTATTCCTTTGTATAACTATATATTTATTACTGTCTTTTTTTTTTTGTAAAAGTTTATATAACCTCACTAATTTTTCAGTTTTCGATAAATCAGCATTTTCTTTAAAATTTAGGACTACCCCAGAATATCACCACTAGATAACTTTCTGTATGGTACCCACAACACGGGTCTCGAGCCTAGTGTGGGACCAAAGGATATTTTGCTTATGAATCCTGAATCTAGTTATCTTGTCAAATTTCAACTGTTATTCATGTATTATTTTAATTCAACTGTTATTCTTGTATTCATATGTGTATTTCAATTTTAGTCAATAAATAACTTTCTTTCTTCTTTCTTTCTTTTTTTCTTAATAGTTTTCCGAACACTAGACCTTGCATCTGCTTAACTGAATCTTCATAGCCTATATCTCGCCTCGCTCCTGACCAATTTTGTTCACCTACTCTCAAATCTTAAAAAGTATTTTACCCATAGCACTACTAGTAGTGTTACGGGAAAGTAAAATTTCTCTTCGCTATACTAGTGGAGCCAAGCAGTTGAGTCACGGGGTATAGACGTTAAATGATATTGCCCAATATTTTTAGCGTGATAAATAGCGCTAAAGCAAATTTCCCTTTTTTTAAAGCAAAATAGTCCCTCCCTATCAAAAATTGCCCATGACAAAAAAAAAACACAAAAATATACAGGGTTATCTGCTTACATTGTACTAAGCCAAAAGATGGTGAATAAAACCATAGGTATGAACAATTTTTGCTATGAAACTGGAATTCGAGAAAAAAAATCAGCTGCTCCATACAAAACTATAACTTGGAATCGACAAAATGTATGAAAAAGCTGTTTTTTTTTCATTGTAAAAGTTGTTCATAATAATGGTCTAAATAATCTCTTTTTGGCTTAGTACATCAGTTCTGGATAACCATATATAGAACAAACGTGTGTACCAAGTTTCCTCAAGATTCATTGAAAAATGCGACTGAAGCCAAACCAGAGACGTTTCGCCCACTTCTTTGACTCTATCAGTAATAATACCTACGATGCTATAAACAGAATAAAGACACAAAGATACACAGACAAACACTTCAAGCTAGTAATATCCTTTTTTGTCAGGAGCTAAAAATAGATTGAATTTAAGAATCGTAAGATTTCTAAAGGTACAGTGTGACTGCGACTTCTTTTGCTATACTCTAGTCTAGGATATAGTTGTGCTCGTCGCTATGACCAGTTGTAAATACAACCAGCCAACTCCAAAAAGAAGTTGAGGATTGAAGAACGAAGAGAAGAAAGAAGAGAAAGAAGAATATTATGTTCTTCAATCCTCATCATCCCTCTCCTACAAAATAATACCTTGAGTTATAGGAGGAGACTCTCCTTTATAGTCAAATGTTGCACAGTTCCCTTCACGATACTGCGTAATTCCAAAAGGTTTGTCCCCTTCGTTAACGTTTACGAAATTAGCTTTTCTTGGATGAAATATATCGTCGACGCGTGGCTCAGTCTGAAAAATAACAGTATTTTTATGATATATTGCAGTTTTTTTTCAAATTTAAACACTATCATTATCAAACTTAGAACGTCTACTACTGGATTCCACATAAGAACAGAAGTATCTTACATCTGCCGTAGGTCTAGATTTGATAAATAATTATAACCTCGTAAAAATATCCATAATGTGCCCAATCTCCATAGAGCTAAATAGGATGGAGAATGACTATGGAGTTCTACTTTCTATCTCTTGGTTTCATCATCAAACCAGGTTGAAATTCTCAATACTTTAACGGTTTTATAATAGTCTTCTGCTGATCACAGACCTACTACCCTGGATCCTGAAGGATTTGATCTTATAGCCTATTTTGCGACAAAGCGAGGTGGGGTGAAAAGGTTAAAAACCCATATTTGTTACCTGGATCTAAGTATCCAGTTTGTCTACGAGATCGACATTTGGAACTTAAAACTACTAAATAGTCTAAATTTAAAGGCTTTATCTTACTTTAAAATTAACGTGGTAGCGGAACAATGCAATATAATAGGCCCAATTTTGAAGGCGCCGTCGTAATTTTAATAGCAATTTTGAATATTCCTATTTCTTTTTCACTTTCAGCATTTGAGTGAGAGAATACTATTTTACGTTGATATTAAATTTACGATGGCGCCTTTAAAATTGTGCCTAATATATGTGTAAAATAGTGATTATACATTTTGTTTAATGCAGAACCACAGTAACGCAACCATAGTGTCTTGATGAGATAGAGCTCTAAAGGGCCAATTTGATAAAATAGGTACTTACGTGTTTTATAGCGTCTTTTGCATCAATATTAGTTGTTATGTTAGTGTATTTTGGCATTTGCAAGTCAACGACAGCCGGTCGCAAAGAGTTTAAAATCATAGTTAACGTTTCACTGTCGAGTCGCTTTAAGGATGAAGCAACTGAGTGTTCAGGTTTCATCAACAACATATAACTGCCAGTAGTTTTAAGTGGTAGCTTCACTACCTGTAATTTAGAGAAGAAAAATTGCTTATCTGTAAAGTCGGTTTACGGACGATATTTTCATTTTTTTTTTTTTTTTTGACTTGTAGCTGTTGGCCTCTGAGGCCTCTACAGCTTACCGGACATGGGCGAGCGCGGAAGGCGGCTGAGCCCTAAGATTAGGTTATAGGGTAACTAGCGCAAGGGCACCTGAGAAGGTATGAACCTCGGCTTGGGCCGTCACCCGGCGGGGGAGATCAGACTTGCCCGGGCACCCCAGAAGGGGTGTGCCCTGTGGCCCTAATAGGTTGAGCTGATTGAGCCGATATTTTCAAATAATCATAATATATGCGTCACAAGCCGAACGCTTAGGCCGATGGTGCATCGCTCTATCGCTTGCTCCGCGCTCTCGCTTGCGCGCTCGGCTCAGGCCGAACGTGACAATGAGTCATGCTTTTTTGTGCGTGCAGCCGGCGTTCATCAATTTATAAGACGTTATCGCGTTAAAAAAGGAAACATGAAAACTATTTTTTTTTCTTCAGAACTTTATGAAATAGTAATATTTATATAATAACTTAAAAACCAGCATTTACAGGAAAATTAAGAAAACTAAAAAGAACGATGTAATGATATAAGGGTTGAAGGAGATCTTTGCCCAGCAGTGGGATAATACAGGTAAAATAAAATAAAAATCTTATTGTTACCTCTACTAGTCGGGGGAAAGATCCATAGTCGCATATTGCTCTCATGTGCATGCTCTCAACGGTTTTGGATCTCGACGAAGAAGTGTAAAACTTTGTCATTGTAACATCTTTATCAAAAGAGTATTTAAATGATATCTGCAAAAAAATAATAATATTTATTTAATATACCGCTTACATACGTAATTAACTACAATTATTTTTCAAGAAAAATTGTAGTTCAACTGTAGGTTTAATTGTAAGTCAACTGCCCTCAGTTCATAGGGTTTCGTACCCAAAAGGTAAAAACGGGATCCTTTATCTAAGATTCCACTGTCCTTCGCTCAACTTCACTTCACAAACTAAATAAATGAAATAAATTAAGTGTGGCTCCCATAAGACGTATAGATAATGGTACGGAAACCTTCGTGCACGAGTCGGACGCAAACTTGGGCGATTTTTATATTTACCTTAACGCACGCCGCAGTAGCCACGATGCATTGCGTATCACTATCAATATCACTTGTATCTGTCAATAATCCCGAGACCCGTCCCTTTGAATTTGTTTTAGTCTGAAATAAAAAAAAATAATGAAAAAATACCCATTAACATTTATACCGTTAATCAAAGTCTTTCAAATTATTTTTTTCTTCATCACTACATATTACAAAGAAAAGTCAATATTTATGTGTCTGCCCACCTGTATATTTACTTATCCTACTAATATTATTAACGCGAAAGTTTGTGAGTATGTATGGATGTTTGTTACTCTTTCACGCAAAAACCACTGAACGGATATATATGAAACTTTTTGATGATAATGCCTGTACATCAAAATAACACAAGCTATAATTTATGAAGATATTGCGTGAAATGAAGTTCGCCGGATATTCCAAACTACAAAATAGACTCGAATGCGGTTTTCACTATGTTTTCGAGTGTTTCAACGAAAAAATTTGCTGCTATGATATAATGGTACCTGGGCGAAGCTGGGACAAGCAGCGAGCTTATTATATATAATTTTGTTAAAGTATCAGGTGTGAAATTAATAATGATTAATTAAATATACACATTTAACGTAATCATTTCAGGGTCTCCCAACGAGGTACTTAACCCAGTCCCACTGTAACAGGCTAGCAGACAAAACACGTAGAATAAAAAAAAAAAACAAGAAAAAACAAAAATAAAAACGCGGTTTACTATAGTTATGTGAAGATATGTGTAAAAATGTGGTGTAAGCCGAATGAATAATTACTTACAGAATAAACTGCTGACGGGATATTTTTAATTTAACAATTTCTTCAATTTAGGTTAAAGAAAATATGGGATTTCATGCTAATGAAAAATTTAGTGGCACAAACTTGGGTTAGGCTTTCTGGTATAGGACTTACCAGAGCCTTTAGTACAGGTTTTGCATAGTTTACTTAAACTTTTGCGTTTGCGTGTGGCTCCATACATTCATGTTAGTTCTTCCTTGTTCCCGCCAGGGGCGCTGCACAAAAATGTATAAAGCCATACGGAAACTGCTGCAGTTTGAATTCACGTGCAAACCAGTACTAAGACTTCAGGTACTATCACAATTTTTCGTATAACTCCGTAAACTACTTGTCATAAAATTATTATAATTGTCATATTATTTATCATGTATTGTACTCACAATGTTATTAATCATATTTGATGAACTAAGTGAATTCCGCACATCGATGCAGACTGTTTCACCATAAAGATATTTTCCAACATCGTTATCGAAAGCTGACGTCACTTTGTAGTCCAGACTGAAGAAAAAGCTGCTTGTTATTATCGATTCTGGTAAATAACTGGACACCAATGCATTTATGATATCAAATGCACATCGGACCTGTAAATATTACAAGTATTTAATAGATTAGAAATAGGTACCTATGTACTTACACACAGAAACCCGAATGTCTGGAAAAGTTTATGATGGTTGAGCAGGTTGACGGAAGAAGACCACGCGGTCATTTCTCTACCTTTGGTCAGACCATATAAGGACACTTACCTACTAACGTGCCGATAGCTAAAGCTTGTCAGCTTACTGAAGACAGAATTATTATAAAAGAGCATGGTACAGCAAATACAAAAAATTCTAGACTAATTTAAACACGACCTTCAGCAATGAAGATATCGAAGATACTAAGAAGTGGAAAAGATAATTTAGGTAGGTAGTTTGTGTTTTTGGTGTCCAACTTGCATTTCATGAATGTTAATAAAGGAATTAGATGAATTTGCGTTTGAAATATCGATTTTAGAAATAAATTAGGTAAATTAAATTTTAATAATCAGGGCTCTTATTAAAAAGACTTAAAGGAAGATGCCAAGATCTCGCATAATTCAACTCAAGTGGCGCTGAGTAGGACCGTGGGCCAGATGTAGTAAATTTCTTACGAAGTGATGACCACGTAGTAGAATACGCAACACCAAAAAATCAATCCAGAAAAAGGCGCGACGCCATTCAAAAACACATCGGAAACAGTTGAATGAGACTGGCACATGATACGCAAAAATTGACAAAAAAAGGAATAGAGGTATTTTTTTTTTTATTTCAAATAGGTTTGCGTTTGACTACACACTGCCTGATGTTAAGCAGATATGCGGTCTAGGATGTAGCACGCTTACCTAGAAGATACCTATTTACTCGAGATTTGAAGACACCTACATTGTACTTTAACGGAAAGATAGTCTTAGGCAAAGCGTTCCACATTCTGGCAGTTTGTATGAGGAATGTGGACTCAAAACGCTTTGTTCTAACGCGTGGGATGTCCACCATAAAAGGGTGGCGCTTTGGTCGCGTCTGTCTAGCCGTACGATAGAAGAAAGGGGCAGGTGGGACCAGATCGTGCAACTCCTGGGCGCACTCACCGAAGTGTATCCGATAGTAGGCAGACAGACACGCCACCCTACGTCGATGCTCGAGACTTTGCAGCTTCGACTCAGTCAAGAATAGAGGTATACTCGTACTCGTACTGTGGACTACAACGTGTTTGTCTACCGGTGTCAGAGTCTTAAGCGGTGACATCTATGGCAAATTTTGAACAACTTTTAATATGAGACCAACTCTGAAAACGTTAAACAAAAACTGCTTATCCATACGATTTTTTATAAGACTTTCGACAAAAAGTATGGAATAGCTGTTTTTTTTTTTGCGTTTTCAGAGTTGATCCCACAGCAAAAGTTATTCTAAATTTGCCATATATGTCACCGCTTAAGGCTCCGACACCGGTAGACAAACAAATTGTATATAGGTATTTTGAGTCGATTTCAATGAACTCATTCAGATTCAGGTAGATTGAGCACATTGAAATTGACTCAAAATACCTATAGGCAGTTACTAATTCGAAAGCTAAGCCAGACGTAAGGTAACATCGTCGGTACAAACTCAACAAAATAAAATAATAAAATTTAATTATATGCGCAATTAGAGATTTCCGTGTTGCATGAGGTTAGCTACTTACCTGGTCGACATTTTTGAGATAAACTGTTTTGAGTAAATGATTGTATAGTGGACCAAAAGAGGTGTACATCACACAAACACCTAAGAAGCGCATCGCAGATAATGATGAAACTATAATACTTGCTGCTTTTTCATTATCTCTTGTAACTTCCTGTGAAAGAAATGCAATCAAAATTATTTATGAGAATAATAAATGCCAGAGATTCAACTACACGCTACAAACTATGATCCTTTGCTTTAGAAATGAAAAAGTATGTTCATAACATACGAGTAAGCCTATGTTTCGACGGTTGTAATAGGTGTTTTGGTATATTAAAATAAAACAAAAATGATAAGGTTATATTTTTTGAAAATATGGCATCTTCGCTAATGGTTATCTTTACGTATCGTCAGTGAAAGCATTAGATAAATAAAAGTCAAAATCGTTTCAGAATGTTTTGCGATGCCATATTTCGCCATTCGTCAATTTTTCCATATTACTCGTATCATAAAAAAAAACTTGAGTCTACTGAAACTGTGGATTTATTATTATTTCAGACTACGGGACTAATCGTGCAATAAAATTACGAGATATCAAAATAATGTGTTCAAATCGCGTAACTTTAAAAACAAAACTGTGGATTAATTTTAAATGTTTTTAAACCTGGATATATGTAGTTGAAGCGAGTATTTAGTGTATATAATATAATCCAGTGTATATAGTATAATATTATGATTTTTAAAGAAACTTACCAGTAAATATTTTGAACTGAAATCGACTACTGCCGCTATTAATTGATTTTCCGTAGTATTTTCAGGGCAACTGGGACTACCGGAATTGGTCATTCCTGTGGGACTACTTGTAGTAGGTCTTTTTGTTGGTTTGGTTTCAGAACTGCTCTTTTTTGTCGCTGTGCTTGTACGTGTTGTTGATTTGGATGTGGTAGATTTAGATGTTGGTTTTGCTGTATTTGATGACTTTCGTGTAGTTGTGATATCTGTTGTTGTTATTTCTGGAGTTGTAGTATCTGTATCTTGTGTAGTTGTAGTTGTACTAGATACGTCGGTCTCTGTTTCGCTTGTCGGCGGACATTCAGTAGTTGTAGTTGATGAATCGTATTCTGTTGGTGTAGTTCCTGTTACATAGTCTTCTGTCGTGGTTGATTCAGTTGTCATTTTTGTTGTAGTAGGCATTGCTGTTGTCTTTTTTGTCTTTTTGGTTTTCACAGTTGTCATCTTGGTAGCCTTTGTTTTATGTCCTTTTTTTGTTCTGTGAGACGACTTGGTTGGTCTAGTTTTTTTAGAATGAGTTGTAGTTGTTTTTCTGGTTCTCTTGGTTTTCATTGGTTTCATAGTAGTAGTCGAGGTATTTTCAGTGTCTGAAGTTGTCAATTCTGTTGTTGTTGTAGTTTTATCTGGCTTCGTTGACATCTCTGCTGACGTTTCTTGCGCTTCTGTTGTACTCTCTGTTGTCGTTGCAGTTTCTGTAACTGTGGTGTCTTCGCCAGTTGTAGTTGTTTTTGTTCGTTTTTTGGTATTTTTGGTTTTGTATGTTGTGGAATCTGTTTCTTGAGTTGTGGTAGTTGTTTCTTGAGTTGTGGTATCTGTTTCTTTGTCAGTTGTTGTTTTGGTTGATTTCATGGGTTTTTTGGGCTTTTTGGTTTTATATGACCAATAATCAGTTGTTTCTGGCATTGTAGTATCGGGCTCTTCTGTTGTAGTTGACTCAGTGGTTGTTAATTCTGGAGTTGTAGTATCGGACTCTTCTGTTGTAGTTGACTCAGTGGTTGTTAATTCTGGAGTTGTAGTATCGGACTCTTCTGATGTAGTTGACTCAGTGGTTGTTGTTTCTGGAGTTGTACTATCCATTTCTTCGGTTGGATTTGTTTCTGTATTTCCATCTGTTGTAGTTGACTCTGTAGTAGTATCATTTTCCGTCGTTGTTTCTGATTCATCTTCCGTTGTTGATGGTTCAGTGGTTTCGCCGGAATAATCTTCATCGGTTGATGTTGTATCTGTCTCACTTTCAACTGTTGTTGTTTCACTATTGGTATCAGTTGATTCGCTTTCTGTCGTATACTCTATAGTTGTTTCCTCACCTGTTAATTTTTTTAAAAACTATTTAATATTATGTAGGCAATTTCTACAACATAAATAGCTAAGGTAACCTACTTCAGTGATATTTTAATAGTGATGTTAAGTGATGTCTTAATTTTCTTTTAAGCATCGAATTATTCATGAATTTGTATCTGCCGTGTAATTATGTTGTGTTAGTATTTAAACTCCCTGCCTCGCAGTTTTGCCTACTGTGATTTTAATATTACTAACTATGGACATATACATAGAAATTGTACACAGCCACAAGCAAATTCAGAGTTACAAAAAACTTCTGTAATATGTAGGTACGCATGTAAAACACGCAACGTCAACACAGATAGACACTTTAAAACGCTACACAAGAAATCTTGTAATTCGCATATTAAATGATTTTTTAATGAAAATAACGCGTTATATCTTACCAGGAGAAACAGTAGAGTAGGTATCATCTGGAAGAGTGCATTCTGGAACTGTAGGTGGAGCTAAACAAAATAACATTCAAGATAATTAATTTATTTTTGTGTTATGTGAAAAGGCTGTATTGTGAGTAAGCAAAAACCAACACTCTATAAATGATAGATTTAAGATGATTTTCAGAACACAATCATTGAAATTCTCACAAATAAGTTACCTAACATATAATTATATTATTGAATGATTTTTTATCGTGCTTCACACACTAGGTGTATAGAAACTTTCTTTTTGTAATTAAGATTTCAAAAATTTACGCGTTCGCAGGATTTGAACTTGCATCTCTCTGGGATTCCGGCCCAGATGCTTTGTCCAAATTAAGTTAGAACGCTATCTGCGAAAACGTCGAATTATTGAGTGTTTATCATTTTACCAACTTTTACTACATTGTTGGAAGCGCCATCTTGTGAGAACTGCTTAAAACTAAAGAAATCAAAATCCTGCGAACGCGTCAATTTTTGAAATGTTTATTACACAAAGAAAATTATATTATCGTTTATCTTTATTCTCGTGTTTTAAAAACATAGATTTTAGTAAAAGTTATTATTTTGAATACATTGAACTGCAAATATTCGTTGTCAAACCGGCACATTTAAATATAGTATATGCGATATAATGACACTCCAAAAATAAAAATTTACATTTTTTTTTAACATACCTCTATACATAGACGTCGATAACGTAGACAAACTAGCTAAAATAGCTAAATATAAAAAGTGTCTCATTGTGAAAGTCATAAAACACAATAAAGTTAATTGATTCAATTACAGGCCTTTTTATAGTAACAGTAACTATTATAAATTTATCTAAAAAATTTGCATGTACTACTTAACTTTACTTACACAATGCAAAAGGCAATGACCTAACTAGATTACGTTTTTAGAGCATTGTTAGGCAAAAGATGCTTTTAGTATGCAACAGTGAATAGAAAAAGTAACAAAGCAAAAAAAATACAGCGAAATAATGATATTAGTATAATACAGAAAAGTGCAAAACTGGGAACGTAGCGCATTCACCAAGCATTATTGCCCACAAAACATCACACGCACCCACTTGTTAACTGAACCTGCGACTCTATCCATATTAAAGGTGACGTCCACAAGTTGTATATTATACAGAGAAAAATTGAACCAAGATACATCATTTGAAAGCTGGTTTTATGGGCTTCCCAAAAATATTTAATTTAGATTTTTTCACCCCTCCGATTTTTTTTAAATGCGAAAAATAAATTGTAGGAAAAATAACAATACAGCTTATTATTTTTTCTAGTTTAGCAATAATAAAGTGCTTCTATCGTTTCTTTACTTGCACTCATAGCTGATTCTTCCACATTCATCTCTTAATTTGCTAAAATTAAAAAGTATTACCTACCAGTGTGACCAGTTAGTAGGTACAATGAGACAAAAAAACACTTAAAAAGTGTGTCTAATTGGCAAAAATGTTTTTTATACTATATATAACGGGACTGAACTCACGTGTGGGGATAGTCGTAACGACTATAGTTTCGGTCGCATTCGGCGACCTTTCTCAAGTTGGCGAGTGCTAGCACGCGGAGCCGTCTCGCAATGCACATTCAGTGCAATTCAGTGCATTGCGAGACGGCTCCGCGTGCTAGCACTCGCCAACTTGAGAAAGGTCGCCTAATGCGACCGAAACTATAGTCGTTACGACTATCCCCACACGTGAGTTCAGTCCCGTTATATATAGTATAAAATGTGTGAAAACCACGTTAATTTCCATAGTAAAAAAATGTTTTTATTTAACAATTTGGAGGTTAATTAATCAGGCTTGCTAGAGATAATCTACCTATTGAGCCAAATATATTTATTTATTCTTATAAATTCAAAATTAATTTTAAAAAAATCGGAGGGCTATTTTTTGTTTTTAACTGTTGTAATAGACTCAAAAAAATATGAACATTCTCGAAATGTAATGAGTGTTGTGGTTAGAATTTTTGATTATTATTATACCAGCCTCCATACATTTTGTGGACATGTCCTTTCTTCCCGTAAGGTCGATTCCCTTATAATTACATATTACCTTTATACCTTTAGTAAGGTACGTGTAACGTCATATAGGAAATTGAAAACACTGGCACCGCTAGACGTGGAAGTTGTTCTACCGATAAGAGCCTTGCTCTTAGAAATGAATGAATTTTATAAATAAGTTGGTGCTTATTATCGCAATTGGCTCTATGTTTAACTGTGCACAAGTTGTGTACATATTACTTTTCATAACAAGAAGGGTTTGGGCCTAATTCTCTACACTGATCAAATGCACGTGGGCGGTTTTCTCATTTGATCGAGAACATGAAAAACTCTTTCATATTCCGAGAGAGTCATATGGCTTGTCCATAAACGGTGTTCTCGTCATATCTCGAAACGTCGCGGTCGGTCTCGAAAGCATTTTCAATAAAAAATAGTACTTACAGTGCAGTTTGCTGTATCATGTACACACAAACAAACTACGCAAGTTCTTACCTACTGGAGTAGGTATCCATTTCAAAACTCAAACTCAAAATCATTTATTTGGCATAAACTAAATTATGTGTGATACATAACATTGTTCCAAAGGCTCCCAAACTAGTCAGAGACTGTATGTCAGGAGCCAGTGGCTTCTCATGATATGTCACAAAAGGTTACAATGCAAATAATAAGTAGTTAAAGTTAATATCTTGAAATATTAAAGTAAATAATCAGCCAAGTGCGAGCCGGACTCGCGCAGGAAGGATTCCGTACAGTATGAAAGCCCCCCTTAATATATTTTATTTTCATTATTTATTTTTGTATGGAAAATAGAACTTAATATTATGTGCATATTTCAAGCATCTTCCTGTTGTCGTTGTTAATATCAAGCAAAAAAATAACGTTTCTTTTAGGGAGCCCCCTTAAATATATATTTTAATTTAATTATTTATTTTTAAAGTTAATATTTCACTAAATATTCTGTGAATATTTCAAGCATCTACTCGTAGCTCATTCACACATCAAGCATCGATCGAAAACCGGCTAAAAATTCAGGTTTGTTGTATGGGATATTTTTTTTTCTATTTTTAGTGTTTGTTGTTATAGTTATAGCGGCAACAGAAATACATTATCTGTGAAAATTTCAACTTTCTAGCTATAATCGTTCATGAGATACAGCCTGGTGTCAGACGGACGGACAGCGGAGTCTTAGTAATAGCATAGATAAACCTACTCAAGGTAATAGGGTCCCGTTTTTACCCTTTAAGTACGGAACCCTAAAAAAGAAATAATATTGCTGTACAGAACTACTAGTTAAGTGTACTTAATATCGGCCATTTTAGTAGTCAATATGCCAACCCATGAAAGGTGATATCCACCACGCTGGCCCAGTGTAGGTTGGTGGATACTGGAAAGATAATGTAATGTGTGGATGTCGAAGGTGCACTTAACTGAAGTAAAAATAAAGCTCTGAAGTGTTTTTTCATAATCGATAACTTTATCGCAACTGCCTTCAGTAGGACCTAACTAAATCTACTAATTCTACTTATTTCATACAAATGTATACATCCTATCGTACTTCCTACTAATATTATAAACGTGAATGTTTGTGAAGATGGATGGATGGATGGATGTATGGATGGATGTATGGATGTTTGTTACTCTTTCACGCAAAAACTACTGAACGGATTGAGATGAAACTTTGCAATAATATAGCTTATATATCAGAATAACACATAGGCTATAAATTATAATGATATATTGCGTATGCGGGCGAAGCCGCGGGTAGAAACTAGTTTCAAATAATATCGTCGTAATAGTCTGAACTCGAGTGAAAACTCAAGGCTTGCTGAGTTAGAGTGAAAACTCGAGTTCAGACACTATTGAGAGTTTTCCAAATTTGAAATCGTTGAAAGTTGCTTAACCAGGTAATTAACTATAGGTAGATACTCCATTTATTTAGTATTTATTACTCAGAACAAGTTCAAAACAACTACATTAAAATATTTTGTTACCCATATATCTACTGCTAGATAAATGAAAGTGTAATTCATAGTTGTGCTATATGACGTTTCTTAATGAAATCAAATTAATTCAATGTTTATTTTATTTTAAAGTCGGGCGTCCGGGCGTAGCCATACATTTTAAGACCGTATCTAATTCTCTATACTTTGTCAGAAAATGTCCCAAGTCATATCAGCCGTAGTTCGTCCACTGATGCACATATGTACATTACCCTTAAATGCATGTTGTTGCCAATAATCTACAAACTCAAGGTGTTTATTTTTTATTTGTGGACTGAAATCAATATCGGCAATACATCAATTCTGTAAAATAAATAAAAAAACCGGACAAGTGCAAGTCAGACTCGCACATCGAGGGTTCCGTACAAATCCAGAAAAGTTGTCAAAATTGGGAAGTAATTTGTTTAAATCTTTATACTATAACCATCGACAAAAAAGATATTTTTATTTTTTTTCACATCGAAAATTACACATTGTTAAAATACATAATTAAAAACCTGTTTTAGTATGTGCTAATGAAGTTCTTTTATATGATATCTTACATGATACGATTTACTCACTTTGAATTTTGAACTCATATTTTTTTAACTTTATTTTTTTTGTGATTTAAATAAAAATGTACAGTTTTCAGATTCATTCCTACATGTGTACTCTGAGACAATGCTTTTCGCTAAATTTCATAGTTCTATGACAACGGAAAGTACCCTGTAGGTTTTGATTTTTGTGAGTGTCGAAATATGCGGATTTTTACGACATAAACGGCTCTAACTTTTTTAAACGATAACCGAGTTTTTCTTTTACACAACTGCAAGAGACCATAGATAGACGTATAAAGTTTAAATTTCAACTCGATATCTCTACGCGTTCCCGAGATAAAGAGTCTTGACATACACACAGATGAACAGACGGACAACAAAGTGATCCTATAAGGGTTCCGTTTTTTCCGTTTGAGCTACGGAACCCTAAAAACGAAATTTTCAAAGATCATGCATTTAAGGGATAAGCCTCCGCTAAAGATTTCAAATAAGACCGATTGGAAGCGTCTCAATTAGGTTGCCTTTCCACCTAGTCGGTCGGACGTCTTACACTGCGGTACATCATCAGTTCTCGTTCAACTCATTATACCTAGATCAGTTCTCCGCGCTGTGTGTGTCCCTCTACCAGTGTGTCCTCTACAGGCCCGGTTATAGAGGCGCCAGCTTAAATTTAATAGCAACGTAAACAACGCTATCTCTATCGAATGCCTAAAATGAAAAAGAAACAGAACTATGCGATTTAGCTATTGTTATGCAGTAGGTATGCCGCGCGGTAATGACGGCGAGTTGTTTACACCTAAATGCGAGATTTATGGTTTTATGACTCGAGTGGGGTCGGCCTTCGTCTGCCATCTTTTGTTTAATTGTTTTGATGTTTTCGTATTGGAGAAACAATACGGAAGTCTCGGACTTTCAAGTTGTTTACTTGTTAACACAATAGCGTTTATTAGATCTAGTAATGTCACGAATTATCTAGTGAATTCCAGACAATAATAACGGATATAAATACGCCGGCCGACTCTTGGAGACTGAGTTTTTCGTTTACCGTCGAAGCGAAAACATCTCGTGTTCCAGTGCGATTGTGAAGTGACTAGTTTGTGTGAATATCAGTGCCAGTGTGAAGTGTTTATACGAACCAGTTGTGTCAAGTGTATTGTGATTTTGTGCAATAAAGTGCAAAGTGAATAATCGGCATTTTAACTGATTATCCAAGAACCCATCTCGTAACACTATTATAATTACGATGGCGCCTCTGTAATCGGGCTTTACACCTTGATAACCCGCTAGGTTATTTCGATTTCAGATTTTCTCACTTGTATGAAATTTCCTTGGCTATACAAAATTAGTAGTAGGTACGTAAAGCGTTTCATAAATGAAAAATTGTTGTCGGTGTAGTTTTTATTGTCATGTATTTTAGCTCTCTCTTTTATTACTTTAACACTAAATTTTAGTTTATTTTATAATAATAAAGGGAAATTAAAGTTATTTATTATTATTGACCGAGCGTAAGTGAGGTCTCAGAGTCTACTGGGACGAGCCGGTACTTGGGTGGATGTTTGTATGTATATATTTGTTCGACGATAACTCAAGTACTGCTCAACCGTTCTCCATGAAATTTAGCATACACGTAGTTTATATTTGTAGATTTTTTTGAGTTTGAATATGAGCATCTTCTGTTTAGTGGTTGCGAAGATACGAGGGCCGTGGTAAAAAGATGCAAAACAGCGCCACTTTATGCGGGAGTTGCGAATGAGTATTTTAAACATTTCACCGAATGTTATCTATGTCATTCAACATTTGTTTAAAGTAAATCGCTAACTTTCATACAAATATTGTTACATGTTTTAAAATCCCAGTAGGTATAAAATAGGAATAGCGCGAGAAAATGAATTTATGATTTAAAATAGGAATAGCGTAAGGTCCAATAACTAGTAGTCCGGGGCGGACTACTAGTTAGATTCTGTTTTCACATCACGGGCTAGGCCCGGGCTTTTGAAAGGCATCAATGGAGCCAAGGCCAACATTGAGAGGCCCTTTTACAAACAAAATATCACAAGAAACTCTGTTTTTGGGTGGTAGGAAGAGGGTTTTCCTCTTCCTACCATTGTAAAGACGGGAATTTTGTACAGTCCTGGGCTATTGGAATTACATATTACGTGATAATAAGCTGGTCTATGGAATGAGGTGCGGCACCCGCCAAGTAATGCCTCATCTCAAACTATTTGGGTGGGTGGTGACTTGCCATCTGTAATAAAGATAAATACCTCGTATTTGGGCTTTAATTAGCAAAAATGCACTCTACATATTGACATCTTATGATCTTACTGACAATCGTTCATAGAGTAGAAACTCCTGCATGAAAACTATATAGACACGAAGAAGGATAATCATCACATTCTCCCCAGCTAATATTTATTCCGTGACATACTCTGCGAGATGTGCTGGTGGGTGGCGCACTCTGTTTGAGCGACGCAATTCCGGCTCTGTGTCGTCTTCTATTACAGTTTGATTATCAGACGCATCTACAAAGTCCTCCTCATCGTTTGACTCTATAGTATCGTCTGTCTCCCCAGCTGGAGCCAGATGTCTATTTGAAACCACCACTTCTCTCCCAGTGCTCAGTCGGACTCGTGAGTGCTGCGGGTTTGTTTCAAGGGTTTCTACTTCCTCGACCATCGAATCATATTTATTACTTCTGACATGCTTTCGCATTAAAGCTTTACCTGGAGCAATAAGCCAGGTGGGCATCGATTGACCATTTGAGGACCTTCTCGGGTGGGAGAACATACGTTCGTGAGGAGTGGCGTTAGTGGCTGTACATAACAGCGATCGCACAGAGTGCAGAGCCTCAGTCAAAACTGTTTCCCATCGTGTTATAGGTAGGTTACGGCTTTTTATAGCCAATTGAATTGTTCGCCAAATTATGCCATTGTATCTTTCTGTTTGTCCATTCCCTTGTGGATTATATGGCGTTGTGTAGCTTGTGGCAATGCCCTTGTTGTGTAGAAACTCCTTCATTTCTTTCGACAGAAAAGATGTGCCTCTATCAGAATGAACGTAGGTCGGCATACCGAATACAGAGAACAAGTCCACTAATTTTTCAATTACCGTATTGGTACTCAAGTCTGGGCATGGGTATGCGAAAGGAAAACGGGAGTATTCATCCACGATAGTCAAAATGTATCGGTTTCTCCGAGTTCCGTCTGAAGGAAGCGGTCCTTTAAAATCTATAGAGATTCGTTCAAAAGGAGCCGTCGCTTTGATGAGTTTTCCGACATTTTGATGAAAACGAGGTTTTACTTCAGCACATATAGAACAATTCGAAGTTATTCGTTTAATTTCGTCAATGGAGAAAGGCAAATTTTTGCTTCGAACCCAATGTAGCATCCTTGTTATACCGGGGTGACATAAAGTGTTGTGTAACTCTTTCAATGCGTTTTCATGCGACGATCCAGTTGTAGAGGCTACGAGTGGCGTTACAGCCCTTGATAATGCATCGGCTGCTACATTTTCTCTTCCAGGGCGGTACACAATATCAAAATTATATGCAGAGAGCTCTAACCGCCAACGTTGAATCTTGTCATTTTTTATCCTTGAAGTATGTCTCTGATGAAACATAAAGGCAACCGATTTTTGGTCTGTTATTAGCTTGAAGGCTCTTCCGATTAGGAATTGTCTCCATTTTCGGAGGCATTCAACAATGGCTGCAGCTTCCTTTTCTATAGCAGGGTGGTTTCGCTCACTGCTTTGAAGGGTTCTAGAAAAGAATGCAACAGGACAACCATTTTGCGATAAAATTCCCGCAATGGCATTATCAGACGCGTCCGTCTCTACCACGAACGGTATTTTGTCATCAATTGCGTTTACTGTCGAGGACGATATCTCTTGTTTCAAGGCTTCAAAAGCGCTTACTGCGTCAGATGCCAGTGGGAAAGTTTGCAATAAAAGAGGTTGAATTTTCTCCGAGAATTTTGGCACCCATTTGGAATAATGAGCGAAAAATCCCAATGCTCTACGCAGCGATGCTTTGTCTGAAGGCAATGGTAGCTCCGATAGGGGACGAAGGCGATCTGGATCAGGTTTTATTACTCCATCACAAATGTTGTAGCCTAAGATGTTTATGTTCTTTAGCGAGAATTCACTCTTATCTAGGTTTAGGGTAAGATTATACCGCTTGGCCACGTCGAGAAAACGCTGTAGTTTTGTATCATGATCTGTCTGATTGTTGCCACAGATAGTAATATCATCTAAATAGGCGTAGACACCACGCAGGTTCTCTTTCTTTATGATTCCATTGATTGATCGTTGAAAAACTGCTACTCCATTAGTCACCCCAAACGGTATTCTACGAAATTGATATAAGTTACCTTCGGCTTCGAATGCAGTGTAAGGCTTTTCTTGATCGATAATTGGAAATTGATGGTAAGCGCTCTTTAAGTCTATTTTGCTGAAAACCTTGTGCTTAGCGATATTAGACACCACATCTTCTATACATGGCAGCGGATACGCATCAAGTTGTGTATATCTGTTGATGGTCTGTGAGTAATCTATACACATTCTTCTCTTATGGTTCTCGTTTCTCGTTACTAATACTTGCGCCCTCCATGGCGACAAGCTAGGTTCTATTATCCCGTCGTCTAAGAGTTTCTTTATCTCGTCTTTAATGAATTGTTTGTCGCTATCTGAAAATCTTCGTGATTTAGCAGCTATTGGCTTACAGTTTGGCAAGAGATTCGGGAATAAGCTTACTGGCTCAATGTTGGCGTGCGTCAATGTACACAACTTCAAAGGCGCTCGGAGTCCACCAAAATTTACCTCTAATGTCTTGTGTTTTTCCAGAATATCATGGCCGATTATTACGTCAGCGCATAGATTTTCCATTATTAACAAATCTGCTTGAAAACTGTGACCTTGCATGTCGATATTTACTGAACATCGTGAGTTAACCTTTCTTTGTAGATCTGAAGCCGCCATTGTTATATTTTGATCACATGAATTCGTTTTTATTCCATATTTATGAATAAGACGTTTATCTATGAAACTTGTAGTGCTTCCTGTGTCGATTAAGGCATATTGGCTTTGTAGCATTTGTCAATAGTGATTTCTAATTTGGCTTTTTCAAGATTAGCCGTCCCAGCAACAACGTGTGACAGTAGCTTTTTATCTTCCTTTGCAGCAAGTGGTTCATTATAACCGGTGCTTGCACTCTGGTGTAGATCAGCACTTCTGCAAACCTTTGCAAAGTGTCCTCTTTTATTGCACTTCAAACAGGTGGTACCAGCAGCGGGACAGTTTTGTCGTGCATGTCTCTTATTACCACAGAAGTAACAAGTTTCCTGTATATTTTCTCTTTTACTGTTGGTAATGGCTGCATTAACAAAAGAACTGGTAGAGGCTTGCTGGTAACTATCGTTATGTATACGCGCCAACTCTAATGCGCGTGCTTGTTTGTGTGCTTCATCTAACGTGAGTGTGCTGTTTTCTAGTAGCCTTTGTCGTACAGAGGACGAAGAAATTCCAGCTATGAATGAATCTCTTATAAATTCATTTTCATTCTCTTCGGCAGTTATATTTTTAAAGTTGCATCCTTTGGAGAGCAGCCGTAATGCTTGTAAATATTGGTCCACAGTCTCACCTGTTTGCTGCGATCGTTTTGATAGTTTGTACCTGGAGTAGATTTCATTTGGTGGTTTGAGAAACAGTGAGTCGAGTTTTTGTATTGCGATGTCGTAATCGGTACAATGTTGTAGGTACACAAATATTTTAGGCGATATGTGATTGGCCAAAAGTTGGAATTTATCAACTTTTACTGAAGATTTTTCACCGGAGACAGCTGTCAGAAAATTTTCAAAGGTTTTTTTCCAGTGCGTCCACTGAGGGGACAAATCTTCATTCGAAGATGGATCTTCGTCAAAACGATCAGGGCGTAAATATTTTTCCATTTTGCTAATTAAATTGTAATAAAGATAAATACCTCGTATTTGGGCTTTAATTAGCAAAAATGCACTCTACATATTGACATCTTATGATCTTACTGACAATCGTTCATAGAGTAGAAACTCCTGCATGAAAACTATATAGACACGAAGAAGGATAATCATCACACCATCCACTAAATGAGCCCCATAAAGGCTACCACTAGAAGGCTAAAGTAGAACATTTACAATAAATATATTTATTTTAATACATTTGATTTTATTTCAGGTAGGTACATAGATGTTCGTTTCGTGTCGAACTTCGTTTTCTTATCTTAATTGGAGGCATATAAAACGTAGGCTTTTTAAATTCTGCTTATATTAGGTAAATGGTAAAAAAGGCGTTTATTTGTTTTATTGCAAAACTCATGTGGTTTTTGCACACTAATTTAAATTTATAGACGGGAAATGTATCAATATTATGTTCAGAATTTAAACACTAAGCACGTGAGTGATTTCACTCATTTAATGTATAAATAGTTTTAGTCCTCACTTCATTAAAACTACCGTGAGTATTCATCATAACTATAACAGAATACGGCTAAAACTCACGTTATAATTATACGGTCGATCCGCAAGGAATCCAACCAGTTTCAGAGTATTTAGAACTCTATCCTCAGGGAATACGCGCACCCCCGTCGACCGGCGCGCGCGCACTTAATTATAACGGGACCGTATAATTATAACGTGAGTTTTAGCCGTATTCTGTTATAGTTTTAGTCATATTGCGCTTCATCATCATCATCATCCACAGCCTTCTTTATCTCCATTTAAATTATTTAGTGTGCCTTGAGGCCTTGACGCTGCGATTATTATCATTCTAATATATCTTTTCCTCACGCAGACATCTGTTTTATTACACTGCAGTATTTTTGACCGACGAACCACCGGAGTAGGTATACAATTCGACGCGTATACGTATATATATATATATATACATATATATATATATATATATTTTTTTGTTTAATCACGCATTACTTTTTTTCATAGTGGTCTGATTTCAATAATTCTTTTTTTTATTGGAAAGAGTATACTTCAAAATTGGGCCATTTTTGATAAATCAACAATGTTACATTAGTGTTGATTTATCAAGAATGGCTCAGCCGATTTCGATAAAATTTAAATGGGACCAATTTTGAAGTATACTCTTTCCAATGACTGCCTCGGTGGCTCAGTGGTTAGTGACCCTAACTTCTGGATCAAAGAGGCGTGGGTTCGATCCCCACCCAAGGCAAATATTTATGTGATAAACATAAGTGTTTGCTCTGTGTCTGGGTGTTATTTAGTTACTATCTATATAAGTATGTATTTAAAAATAGGTATATGTAGTGATCAGTCAGATCATCTGGCAGCCATATCACAAGCTTTACTTAGTTGGGGTCTGAGGCCGTGTGTAAGGTGTCCCAAAATATGTATTATTATTATTAATAAAAAAGAATTATTGAAATCGAACGACTCTGAAAAAAGTTATGCGTGGTTACACACAAAAAAAAAATTCTACATCTTGACTAAGTCGCAGCTGCAAAGTCTTGACCATCGTCGCAAGGTAGCGTGTTTGTCGGCCTTTTACCGGATACAGTTCGGAGAGTGCGCCCCCCTGCCCCTTTCTTCTATCGTATGGCTAGACAGACGCGACCAAAGCGCCACCCTTTCATGGTGGACATTCCGCGCGTTAGAACCAGGCGTTTCGAATCCTCATTCCTCATACGAACTGCCGGAATGTGGAACGCTTTGCCTGGGTCTGTCTTCCCGTTAAAGTACAACGTGGGTGTCTTCAAATCCAGAGTCAAATCATCAAATAGGTATCTTCTAGGTAAGCGTGCTACACCCTAGGTCGCACATCTGCTTAACATCAGGCAGTGTGTAGTCAAATGCGAACTTATTCGAAGTAAAAAACAAAAAAAATGTATTGGTGCGCGTCTAATTGAGTACCTCCTCCGGTAAGTTCTTCGGTCAAAAACAGAAGGAACTGTCTCGTTTATATCACAGCATTTCATTTGAAATTTCGTTCAGACTCGCAAATCTTATTAAGAATTAGATACTACGAGTAAATGATCTTTTCAAATATTACAAAATCGGCTGATAAATACCGCGGCTGATAAATCATACTTACTGTAAGTATGATTTTAGTAAAAAAATGCTAAGACATTCAAGGTTAGTAGTAATAAATAAAACAACGACATGTTATTCTACTGTATTTTTTTATCTATTATTATATTTTCCATACTTTTAAGGTATTTAAAAGGATGTTAAATAAGATTTTTAACTATTTGGTCTATTGTGGTTGTCCAACGTAACCTAAATAGTAAATATCATAGCCTTGATCGGGACAGTCCTGGCCCCCGGAGTTTTCCACAGTTACCATGTAAATATAAGGAGAATTCAACTTAACGACTTTCGGATTGTCGGGATCACCATCAACTCCTGAAATATAACATATTGCTTCTAATACAACACTTAGATACAAAAAATCATACTACCTATACTCTATAAAATATAACTTGATCTCTGCGACAGCTGTCAGAATAATCACGCCTATGAAGTCATGAATTTCTTAATAGTACAGACAGTACCTGTCAATGTCATACTTTATGGGCATGTTGATTAGTGATGGGCGACGAATAATCGTGACCACAGAGTTTTAGATATAGTTTTATTTAAAATATCGATAGTTTATACTAACGACATTTTAAATAAAACTTAATTTATCATTAATTTTATCGTATATTTTAATATCATAATATTATTTACTCTTATTAAATTAAACCCAATTATATGTCACATTAGCATCGATAATATTGAAAAACGTCGCTAAATACTATCGTAACATTATTATATTTAATTATAATTTATTTAATTAATATCATAACACTATTTACATGTATAGATACTTGATTTTAAATAATAGTGAGTAAATAAAATCCAATTTCTCACTTATAACTATTCTTTCGATTTCATTACAACATTGTTTGATAACCGATTTTTTCCACCACTATCCCAACTCTAAAAATATTAATCGTCTATGTCAATGTCACTATCGCAGAGATCAAGCTATCTTTTCATACAGTACAGAGAGAAATCGAGCTTCGCCTGTTACAAAAATTAAATGAATAGAGGTTGTGCAAAACGAGAAGCGTCGTAGGTGAGGTGCTCGTGTGCCATTTCACTAATGAGGCGATTTCCAAAAAAAAAAAAAAATAGTTTCACAAAACTTACTAGATGGCGTAATAGTCATATAAATTGATCTGTCATTATCAACTGGAATAGGGTGTGAGAGAGAAACCTATATTAAAGTCTCCATTACTTTACTGAGGTATGACTTGGACTACGTTTGGACTTGACCGCGACTTTATTGGGTTATGACGTGACTATTTTGATAAAATATTACTAAAAATTATTCAATTTTAATACTTGATATTGGCAAATGCACAACAATGCGACGCCAAAACATAAAAAAGAAGAAGAATTGACAATGACAGTACCATTTCCATAGTCAAAGGATCGACGATTTCAAACTATTGTCGCCATCTATTGGATACTTTAATCACTAATTTTTTTTTAGAAATCGCCTCATTTTGTTACGTTGACAACACTGCTTTGTCATTGCTAGTACAACTAAAACGGTTTGATACTTGGCAGACATAATCGGTTTTCATCAGTACTTGCCAGTTTTCTTTTTGCACAAACTCTAAACGAATTTCTTTGACTGTTTCCTAACTAAACAGTTATAAACTTTCATAGACATATATAACAAAAAACCGTCAAAACTGTTCCCGAGATTATAGTTATGTACAAAAAATAAGAGCTGCTTGTTTAATAGAAAAAAAAAACAGTTACTTTCTGACAGGTAAGTATACTCGTAATAATATGGCTATATACCTAAAACCAATCATTTTTTTTATGATTTTGGGAAGTATTACCTAATTAATGTGTCATCGAAATGTGTCCTGAACATCGAGCAAGTACCTATCTATAGAGTCACAATCGTGCAATAGAGTGTTGTCGAGTTAAAACCTTGCCCAAGCTACGTTGTGGGCATACTTTTGAGTTAGTCGTAAGGCGATTGCAAGCCGACTACAACGCCGCGCGATGCCAATACTCGGTTAGAAGCACTAATTAGGTGACATAACGTTGATATTCGAGAAAATGAGTAATTGTGAATTATTTGATGTACAATATATCTAAGTAGGTAAGTATGACTCGGACATTTTTTTGCTACTTTCACATAAGAATTAAGGCTCTGTAGATATTTGCTCGAAGGTACTGAAACAAAATGTATGCCCCTGATACATTTCGTTTTTTTTAAGTATTGGTGTACATTTTGTGTGTGTTTAACATTTTGCTGAACTATTGTACATAAGGGATATGTGGGATTACATATTAGTCCCACATATCCCCTATGTACAATTGACAAATATATGGGTATTTGGTCTGACCTACCAAATATCGTTAGCACTCTTATTGTCACGAGTGTTTTTTTTATATTTGTAAGATAAAAACTACATTAGGTTTTATTTAGCTTCATACGTTATTATTATAAATTATTAATACCTACATTGGTTTTCTTCTTTCTTTCTAAAGGCTTTTTACAGAAACGTATGGCTCCAAATGAAACCTTCAGTAGTAGGTATTCGTATTGTTATGCTAAGCATTATCTTACCATCCATTGATTTAGCTGTTTTGTCCACAGTTACTGAATTGGTAGTAGTTACTCTCTGCTTAAAATCGGTTACGGCTATTCGCTTATTTCCTTTAACTAAATCTTTATATTGCGCCTTATCATCTTCAAATATACTGGGCACATAGCCGAGCTGAAATTTTATTTCAAATAGATATTTAATAAAATAATTAAAATTATAAAAGGTTATACTAATAAATACAAGGTGTTTTTAAAAAATAAAATTCTTTTTTAGGGTTCCGTAACTTAAACGGAAAAAACGGAACCCTTATAGGATCACTTTGTTGTCCGTCTGTCCGTCTGTCCGTCCGTCCGTCTGTCCGTCTGTCCGTCTGTCCGTCTGTCCGTCCGTCCGTCTGTCCGTCTGAGTGTATGTCAAGACTCTTTATCTCGGGAACGCGTAAAGATATCGAGCTGAAATTTAAACTGTATACGTATATCTATGGTCTCTTGTAGTCGTCTAAAAGAATAACTTCTCAGTTATCGTTTAAAAAAGTTAGAGCCGTTTATATCGTAAAAAACCGCATATTTCGACACTCACAAAAATCAAAACCTACAGGGTACTTCCCGTTGAGTTAGAACTATGAAATTTGGCGAGAAGCATTGTCTCAGAGAATCTGAAAACTGTACATTTACATTTAAATTACAAAAATAAAACAAGTTTTTTTTATCATTTATAAAGATAAAATCATTAAGCATCATTAGCACTGTTGATAAGTGTTGAACATAAGTAGTTGGGGTACCTACTATGAAATATTATATCTAGATTCAATGTCTTAAAGTTCTCGAAAACGGTTTGGAACATTTGTCAACTGCAGTATCGATTTCAAAATCATCAAAAAACCCTAAATGCACACAGTATAATAAATATCATAATTCATTGCCAACTTAGTTCTAACAGACAATGCTTAGAATGTATTCTATAAAAACCTCGATGGCATAACAAATAATTCTCATGATACCTAAAACGTAAATAGCACATTATGGGCTGTATAATTTATACCAGTACTTACAAGATTAATTCTGCGTTTTATAAATTGATTAAATTTCCAAAGTTACGGTCCAGTTGTATGCGCTACATTTGTTGACACATTACTGGCTTTTAGTTGACGGAAAAACGTCGCGTCTTTAGGTAGATTGCATAATAATGTCCTTATATTGTTTAGATGGCGTATGTATAGTCACTAATCTGCACTAGGACAGCATGATGGATATAACCCAATCGCCCTTATTAGGTAGGCTATTTTTAGTAGACAACCATTAAAAGGCCGGTACAGTACAATGTATGTGCCATGTGCAAGGGTAAACTAATAAATCTTATAAGTAGGTATTATTTGAAAAGAAAATATTATAAAATAGTCTCACATTGTACATGTTGTCATTAAACAACCTTTTATAACACACTCTACAAGTCTACATGGAAAAAAATGTAATTCACTTGATTTATGCCATTTATTTTGTCCCTTAATCGTATTCAGTTACTTATCGCTACTCTAAGAGCGAGTCCCCACTTGCTGGGTTTCGGATACGTATATTAACCGGATGTCGGCGCCTATAAAATACTGTCAGTTTCGGCCACGACCGAAGCTGGTTTCAGCATTTTTAGCACTTCACACGAGGCGACTGTGCACGATGAACGCCGCGCCGATGAAGTTCTTGTTGTGATGTATTACGAGTATCATTTAAGAAGAAACCAAAGAAAGAGAGCCAAGGAAAAAAAACATTTCAGAAATTAAGAACGGAATCGAACATTGGAACTTCCGATTAATATACGTATCCGACACCCGACAAGTGGGAACCAGCCCAAATGCAATGTATTTTTCAGTAAAATATATAAAAATAAATACCTTTTTTAAAATAGCCTCTACATCATTTGTGGAATCAAATGAATTTATATCTGGGAAGATGAACTCGATATACGTCGGTTTGCATTGTTTTCTTGCTTTTGCAACCATAGTACCATCCTTCGCCATCTTTTTTGCTAGTTTTTTACATCCTAATTTCGTCGGTGGTTTCATAAAAGTAATTTCGTATCCTTCTGCCTTTACACATAAATACTGAAAAAATAATTAACATTAACAATAACAATATCACTTAAAATGGTAGACTTTGCATGCCGTGACCGTTAATACGAATCATTCTTTTTTTGTAATTTTAACAGAATTTTTGGTTAATAATTTGAAGAACGATCTCCTAATATTTGGTCCCTATTCAACTGAGACTCCACGGTTTTTTGTGTACACATGACTATTTTACTGGTTTGTTCATATTTGAATTGTTTAAAATATGTTATCAAAAGCTTACTAATGAGTTGATAAAACCAGTTCTTACCTACCGTCCACCTCCTGTGACCACCTGGATGTTGACCACGTGGAAAGTTTTTTTTTTACAATAGCTCACCTGTGTTAATTTGGGTGTTGCTTGGGAAATATTTAGTTTCCACCGTCCACCTACTTATGAAAACTCTTCAGATTTGAAGTGCTATCTATTTTGAGCGTTTTCGATGAGCGTCACAAAACCAATAATGTAGCAGAGACGTTTAATTTACAGTTGAAAAAAGGTATCAATAAAATAAATATTGAGACTATTAGCAAAATTTAAAGAAATATGGTCAAGAGTGAAATTTCAAACTAAAAAATAAATATTGAAAATGATGACGATAATAATGTTCTATCAACCACAACTTCTAAATAATGAAATAAACGTGGGATACACACTAGAAAAATAGCGTTGAATAAGTTTTTATGTCTCAAATTTAAATTTACCAAATAAGTTTATTAAGTTTTTGTTTATGGTTGATTTTTCTTTTTCTTTTATGAAGCAAAATAATGATTGTTGTTTTTAAACTTTCGAGATTTGAACACATTATTATATACGAGTACTACGGGACTAATGGTAATGGGGGACGATGAGGTATTTATTTATCTCGTAATTTTAGTGCGCGATTGGTCCCGTAGTATTTAATAATAAAATAATGATTATTACCTAAATAATGAATAAATTAAGACATGTAATTAATAATATGAAAAGTGAGATGAATGGCTAATTACACTCAGGTTCAGGAACATATTTTATAAGTCAAACGTTACACTGTCAATGTGTCCCGATGGCCAGCTCCAAATTTCTCAGGCCTGCCGTCACCAGTATCAAGTTACGGGCTTTCAAGTTTTAGGTATCTTAGAAGTAAGGCCGTTGTAAAAAAAAAAACTTTCCACGGCTAACCCAGGTGGTATCATGAGGTGGACGGTAGGAAAAAACTGGATAAAACCTACTAGTGTACCAAATGTCAACAGGACAAGTTTGGAAATATGATATGTATCCTAAGCGCCACACAAATCGGCGCATGGGAAGTTATGCGCAGTGTTCTGCGCAAAAGGCGAAATATACATACTAATTAGGTAAACGAGACGCGCGCTGGGGCGCACCCGCCCGCTAACCTCATGCCTCCCGCGCGCTCCCTACGCACGAGCTCACTACTTCGCCATTTGTATAGGCATTGTGCACACATGCGCAATAATTAGCAAATCACGGCGAAGTGTCATCTGCGGCTAACTTCTCTTTCGTCGATTTGTGTGGCTCTTAGTACACCTACGCGCATATCACCATAAACATCCGTTCATGAAATTAAATGTTATACCGTTGTAGATGTTTTATTTTTTTGTAAAAAAAAAAAAAACAATAGTTACCTCAGCGTCTGCAGTTTTGGTGTAATTTATTACTCCGGATACAACTAAGAAATCTCTAGTTACCACATTGAATGGGCCTACAAGAAAATCTCCTTTTTCTTTTCTGATTTTGCAAGAAGAAGAAAATATTAATTTAAACTGTAAAATAATCATATAATTAGAGTGGTCTGGAAAAATATGCATATTATAAAAAATAATCAAGTAGTTAATTTAAAAACCCACTTTTCAAAAAAATACTCTGTAGAAAAGATATAAATCCGAGAACCCAGAAATGGACAAATACCAGAAACAAAATTTATCATAAAATTTTCAAGCAACAAAATATGTCAGTGGAAAAGTAAAAAAAAAAAAAAACATCATAGGATAGTTGACTAACTGCTATTTAATTTTTGTATTTTTGCCGTGTGTATAATATAGATCACAAGTTCAATTATACTGACCCAAAAGAGAGGTAAGATAAAAAGTGCTTTGATTTTGAGTATTTTATGTGTTCCAAAGCATTTGGATTGGCGAACTCGCTCGAGGGACTCTAGAGCATTGATTTATCACAAGCAAAGAGAAATACATTAAGCAAAATAACTTAAGACTTAGATAATATTTTGATTTATGTAACCTTGCTCCATTGCGCATTAACTATAAGTAGTTCCTCGTATTTCATTTTGATTTCTTCTGATGATATCACATCGCCAACTTTACCTTGTGTTTCGTTAGTACACTAAAACATACAAAAAAAGTTAAATAGGAATACAAAATTATTGTCATCATAAATCAGTAATCTATCAGTATAAATTTCGTTTTCCACTAATTATTGAAGAAGGGAACTAGCTTCGAAAACCGAATATTTCGACACTGACAAGGCTTTTCTATTGAAATATAAATCTAATATTTGACTAGTAGCATTGTCATAGAGTACACATATAGGTATAGGATTTTATAGGTATGTATGCAAAAACTGTATTTTTTTAATTTTATCACTAAAAATAGGATTTAAGTGCAGAACATATTGAGTCCAAATTTCAAAGTGAGTCGATCATGGATACGCGGTGAGGTTTAAACAAATTAGTTCCCAATTTTGTGCAATTTTCGGGATTTGTACGGAACCCTCAGTGTACAAGTACAAGTGTACAAGTGTACTTACACTTGTACACTTGTACTTGTACACTGAGGGTTCCGTAAAAACATATCAATTCCGTCATCAGTGTACTTGTACACTAAGGGTTCCGGGTGACTGACTCGACTCGCACTTGTCCGGTTTTTCTAGAGACCTTAGTCAGTATATATAGGTATATGTTTACTTAGATTTGCTTACATACATAGCTATTTATTTCATCTGCAGATGTTTGCGCGTCTGCAAAGTCGTAAGTTTGAGCCTTTACATTTATTAGTTTTGACACACTCTCCATAGTGTCATTAGTAAACTCATATTTGCAATCTGCCCCATATACACCTGCAGTATACAAGCAATCCGGTGGCAGGCTTTCTGCGCGTTCATTTATTTGATTCAGTATACATTGCCTCTGAAAAAACATGAAAAACTAAGGTAAATACACACAATTATTATTGAAGTGAAACTTCTAGTGCGACTTCCAACAAGGTTGCGTTAAACGTTTAACGCTACCATGGAGGAGATATGAAAGCACTGTTGCGTTAAACGTTCAACACTCCTAGGGAGGGGGAATAGTTACGAAGTTTCATTTCTTCCGTTTGTTTTAAAACAAACAAAAACTGTAAAAATCATACCTGTTCATAGCTGTCGACTATTAAAACTTCTGATAATTCTTTTTTTGTTTCTCCACTAGATACTTCATATAAAGGTCCCAAATAAATCTTTACTATCAAAGGTCCAACTATTATTGTTTCTAGGGGCTTCAACTCCATCGCTGCCTGTAAATTAAAACATTACATCAAAAATGTTAGTAAAGATTACGTATTAATCTTGAAATTTATAAATCAAAGAAATTTTAGTGTGACAAAATTAAGTAAACTATGTGATCGATAATTGTTCGCACCAAATGAAAAAAAAATACAGGAGAATACTGAACATTAGATATTTATCAAATTACAATAAATTTATTGCAGTCATATTGATACTATTTTTTTTTCCGTATTCTCTAACAAATTATTATTATTTTAAGCAATCTTTGCAAACTACATAACAAGCAATTGGACCATAGACCCTTGAAGGTTTAAAGATAATCCAAATGCTCAAGCCCACTGCCAGTTGGCAGCGCGCCTAGCATGCTGGCAGCATTGCCACGCTGAATGGCAATGGCAATTTATTTGAGCCGTTTGGAGTTGAGACGTGGGGCCGGGAGCTCATTTCAAAAGTCTTTCTGAGCGTCTAGCGAACGCGACGCGTGACCAAAATGCTGGTGTTTATTTGGCTCAACGTAATAAGCATTGCCATTCAGCGTGGCAATGCTCCTATACTAGCATGTATCAGGAATAACAAGATATAGAGCCACACGCAAATTAAATTGGTTTTTGTATTGGAATAATATCATGGTACAGTTATTTTATTTTAGTTTATAGGTACTTACCATTAAAATTTTTGGTGCAAATTCATTCATCCCGTTTTCATACGTTTCAATAGCTTGGCTATCGCAGCATTTAGGTATTTCTACCGTTGTTGTAATTTCAGTTGTTGTTGAAATTTCTGGTGTAGTAGTAGTTGTTTCTTTCATTGTGGTTGTTTTTCCCGTTGTAGTTGTTTGTTCCGTTGTAGTTGTTTCTTCCATTGGGGTTGTTTCTTCCGTTGTAGTTGTTTCTTTCGTTGTAGTTGTTTCTTCCGTTAGGGTTGTTTCTTCCGTTGTGGTTGTTTCTTCCGTTGTAGTTGTTTCTTCCGTTGGGGTTGTTTCTTCAGTTGTCGTTGTTTCCGTAGAAGTAGTAGTTTTTGCTGTAGTGGTTGATGGTATTTCAGCAGTTGTTATATTTTCTTCGGTGGACATCATTTCCTGTTGTTCATCATCGTCTTCATATTCCGTTGTCCCTGTTGTTGTTTCAGAAGTCTCCGTTGTTGTGCTCATTGTAGTTGTGGTTGCATTTTCATCTTCGGATGGAGTTGTTTCCGTTGGATCTGAACTACTCTCGGTTGCCGTATCTTCAGATTCAGTTGTGGTTGTCATATTTTCGTTTTCTGTTGTGGTTGTGTCGTTTGTTTCTGAGCCACTATCTTCCGTAGTTGATGAGCTGTCATAGTTGCATTCGCAACAGCAATCTTCACTGGTGTTTCCAGTGTTTTTTTCAGTAGTAGTTGACGTGTCATACTGGCATTCACAACAGCAATCATTATTTGTACCAGACGTATCAGATACTGAAATATTATTTTTTATTCAAAATAGGGCTACATTTGACCACTAATTCGCCTGTTGAAAAGCGATGTTGTGGCAGAAGATGGAGTATGTAGACCTAGAAGATACCTATTCACTCTCTTTTAATCGATTTAGTTTTCACTAAAATGGCTTTAATTTTTTTTTCTTTTTCATTATGTTAATCAATACCTAAATGTTACAATTTATGTTGCAACTGTATCAATAGTCAATAGGTATTATAATTATGTATATTGTACATGGTAATAGATGGTAAAATAATTGATTTAGTCGAACATTTCAACAAAAAAAAAAAAAATGTTTGATATTTATTGCAATTTAAATTAGGTATAAATTTTAGTTACAATAAATGTGATAGGTAACGCTATTTCATGACATCTCAATGTCATGTCCTACAGTTATTTCTTCCAACGATATTTACAGTTATTTAAGAAATCATTTGACTTACTGTAACAGCTATAAGATTCAGCAGATATATATTTCATCGATGATGGATCGACTTCTGTAGTAGTAACTGAAATGTCAATTTTTATGTATAAAGTGTGCTTATTTTTACAAGTCAATATTAAAGCTTTGGGTAATATTCTTCAAAATATTGATTTATATAGCTATATAGGTATTTACTTTTTATTTTGAAGAATCTACCAAATAAAGCGACTGAAAAATGTCAACCACAAATAAAATCTGTTATTATTAATTCCTCCTGAAGAAATTTTAAATATGTATATATGTATTATGCACAGACTGACCAACCATTCATCCATCAGCAGTAGGACGTCCACTGCTGGACATAGGTCTCTTGACTCTTCTATAAATTAAAAAAAAATGTTGGCTACATGAGCATCAATCTATCTTATGATGTAAATGACTTTTTAAAATTACCTGAATTGTAATAAGATTTTGACTAATTTGGTAATTGTCAAGTTTTTCGGTATTATAAATATATGTCTTTCCAATAAGGCCGGTTTGAAGCAGCATGCATTCAGCGTGTTTCTGCGATTATTTATTATATCGGCAGTGTAAATTAACTGCGGTTTCTTTACTGTGTTTGTGACTATTTTGATAATTATAAAAAAAATTGAACTGGTAAATACATAAATCATGCGACGCCATAATGTAAAAAAAGAACTCACAAGTGCAATTTTCTGGAACCACACACATGGATTTAGGAACATCATAAACATATCCGGCCATACATCGACAACTGTCAGGAGCACAGTAGCATTCCTCGTAAATAAACGTGTAGGACGGGCATCGTCTTTGGCACGTCGCATCGCATCCCGCTTCAGCATTAGGGTAGCTGCTGCAGTCTTAAATAACAAAATAATATTTATGATAATAATGTAATTTAAAAATATACATTTATAAATGTATACAACTTGCAACTATTTCTAAAAGAATTAGTTGGAAGTAGTGATGTATGTGTTCTCTTAATAAATAGCAGTATTTATATTTAGACAAAATATCTACAGTATGCGAAAATTTTGTTTAATTATAAATTAAAATGTTATGTTTACCATTTCCTTCAGTCGCTGTGCCGAGAAGAGCGTTTTCTCCTGCATTGTCTATAAAAATAATATATTTATTTATCTCCTTCTACAAAGTTGTGTTACAATTATTATTTATATTTACTAACGTATGTACATAATGTACTTTACTTCTGAAGAAAGATCTATTGGTTGGACCATACCCATAAAATAAGTTTTCCAGTACTATTAAGCCAAGACCCACCTTGGGTTGCTATGTCAACAAAGAAAGAAGATGCGCCATCAAATTTATTCTACGGACATGTGTCTCCGTGATATTTTCCTTTGCCGAAAAATTTGTGGTGTGAAAATTCGTCCATAGTTTCCAAAGAACTCATTGGCATAAAACAAACAACAACAAACTTTCAAGGCAAGCATTTGACAAACACTACGCTTCAGAACATAATTAGTGTAAATACAGATAATTTTACTACATTTTTTTAGCCTGTTGTGTCCTAGTGCTGGTCAAAAGCCTCCCCCATTTTTTCCACGCATACCTATACATTAACAGCTGAAAAAGGTTTCTTGAAGCTTTGCTATGGTCAAGTAAAAATATTTCAACACTTACCCCTACAATCTTCAGGAAGCACACAATCTCTTGTGTTCTCGTCATAAACGTATCCTTCTTTGCATCGACAGCTGTTTTTTTGAGGACAACTGCAACGTATTGGCTTGTTGTAGACTGGACAGCGCTGCTTGCAAGTAGCGTCACAACCGCAAGTCAGATTTGCAGAATCGGGACAAGCTGTAGAATAAAAACAAAATTGTTTTAAGACGAGTGAAGTGCCAACTTATTTATTTATTTATTTAATTAGATACACCAACAGTGAACATATTGAATACAAACTTAAACTATTACATTGGTAGGTATACAAAGATCTGATATGATCACCTTTAATAGGCGTATACAGCATTTTTTTTAAAAAATACTTAGTGGTTAGACATATTTAGTTGTTACAAACTATTACCACAATTAAGAAATACAAAAAAAAAGATATGTTATTGAAAATCAAACATTGAACGTCTCAAGTTGAGACTTGAGTATCTTATTTTTGAAAGCGGTGAGAGAATCATTAAAGATATCGAGGTCATCCAAAGTAGCATTGAAATTATTATAGGTACGACATAATCTTTGTGCCGGAGAATTAAGGGCTAAGTTGGTCCTAGCAGTTTGTTGCCAACCCAGGATTCGAGAAATTCTGTGTCTGGGGTAGCGACAAGGAACACACAAAGATATCTCTCTTAGGAAACCGGAACAGTCGGAGAATCCATGGATCGCTTTGTAAAGAAAAGTTAAATCACGGGTCTTTCGTCTATCACGCAGGCAGTGCAAATCCATATTATCTTATCCATACATAAACAATAAGCTGTTATGTACTTCTAAGTGTTATCCAATTTGTGTTTGTTTTTCATGTAATCAGCACTTCAATAGTTTATGCGTCTTAGTTTTCATAGTTTTTTAACTGACCTTAAAGTTCGCCTCTAAAAGTCATATTTTCAAGCAAAACTTTGGATAAAAAGTTTAAAGGAACAAAAAATATTTCTGAAAAAAAAAATAAGACGTACGGACATGCAATATTTCTTACTCACGCGATTGACACCAAAAACAACATTTTGTTTTAATTTAAGGGGTGGAAAGAGTTTTGAGTAAATTTTGTCAAAAATGTACTGAAAATTCTCTTGATTTTCTACAGAAAACGCGAAAACAGTGGTCACCTCACACTCCGCTTAGCTACAGTCAGAAAAATTAATCATGAAGCTGACTGCTAGGCCTCTTTCTTCTCTATTACTCCAATCCAAGAATAGAAGTGCATTAGGAATAAGTTTTTGTCTAAATGTGAATGTCCACACCCGATTTAATGTTAATGTCAGCTAGACTAGGCTACCAAGCTTGGATGTTAGTACTGCAACGTTACTGGATACTTTCGTGAACCTTATACAGTTTTTTCTTCGTGAAAGCTCTCAACAGCCATTTCAGAGCCTCTATTTTTGAAGTAAAAAAGTGTGATTAATTGATTTAGTGGAGCGCCGTAAGATTTATACTTCAGAATCCAGGACCAGTCAATGAATCTTCATATAAATTTTAGAAATGTGTTTTTGACAGCATATAGAAAAAAATTAAAAAAAAATATTTTGCCCTATCTAAATTTTTTTTAATACATAATTATTAAGTTTTCGAAGATTTCCTTTTATTTTTATTAGTTTAAAGTTATATTTTGAAAAGGAAAACTATTACAAACTTGTCCTTGGGCTTCAAGGGACTTCAGGTACAAACCTGGGTGTTTCACCACTGCACCTGGTGTCGGGGCTACGGGCACGCTTTCGCACTCTTCCGCGGCACCCGACAGCGCTGGCCCAACTTGGGCCCCACCACGGAGCTTGCGCTCCCGCCAGAATGACGATGTGCCGAACACTAGACACATCGTCATCCATCACCTGGGACCAACCAGCACTGGGCGTTGGACAGCACCCGTATCCGACAGCCCTGGTCCCGATGCAACGGGTCGATTGAAATGGCCCCGCGCCTGCAACTACGGCTGCAGAGGATAGGGAGAGCGGCCGACGACATACCGACACTCCTCTTCTCCTGCAGCCCCACCGCGTCCGCTATCAAAAACAACACACCAGCAGTCCTCTCCTGCCGCGGCCTCCAATCCTCAGCTGCAGTGCCCCGATACGACACTGCAGCCCGCCTCAGTTGCGGTGCCCCCCATACGGCACTCAACCTACTTTGGCCAGCTTCTACTCGGGCTTGGAGGCAAAAGCCCGGAGAAGCGGCCCCACCAAGGGTTCCTCTTAGCTTCACCAGGTAGGGCGGACCTGGCTACTAAGCCCCCCCGCCACGACAAGGCTGGGAACCCACTCGGGGAGGCGTTACACCTACCTAGGCTAAATACGTAGCTATTTTTGTGCGTTTTAAAAAAAAATATTTCTGAGTTGTTTGTTTGCAACTTATGTATGTATATTTATTATTGTGTAGTTTATACGATAATAGTTAATTACTGAACATAATTGTGTTTTACAAACTTTAAAAATAGTGGCATAGATAGTAAGTATTTGTTTTTCATTTAGGTATATTACTCGCTTATCGCTTATTATTATTATCGCTTATGGAAAGTAAGTTGTTATTAAAAGTTGTTATACTATAGTATAGAGATTTTATAACAACTTACTTTCCATAAGCGATAATAATAGTATTTTAATAACAACTTACTTTCCAATTTTGTGAATTTTTCTGGATTTGTACGGAACTCTCGATGTGCGAGCCTGACTCACATTTGTCCGGTTTTTTATGCCTTACGGCGCTCCACTAATTATACTACTTTAGAACCTTTTTTATCCGTTGATGAAACTGATGAAAATCGATAGAGTATTTAACCCATAGTATAACGTTTACTTCATTTTATTTACAAAGATGTTTAAAAATCTTCGAAATATCAGAAATGGCACAAATTATTTTATGTTGTGGACACTCTACTGTGTAGTGTCAGTTTATCTTAAGATAACTAGATTGAGGTAGTTCAATATTATCAAAATATAACAAAGTTATAATACTAGAAACTTACGATCACTGATGTTACCCTCGCCACTTTCGGAACTTTCTCCTGAGTCTCCGCCTAAAATTATAATAATATGTAAATACAAGTATTTTTATGATCTGTTTCTATTTCAATAGTCATGAAGTGTTTTAATTTTTTTTAATCAATATAGGTAGGTGCATGTTTTTCTTATCAAACTTCTTCATTATTAGTAATAATGAACAACTTTTCGATGAGATATAGAACCCTTAAGTACCTAAGAAATTTTCAGAATAAATTAAACTAGATATTTTTCTCTCATTACAGTGACGTTAGATTTTAAAGTTTATTTTAGCTATGTAATACATTAGGCCCAATTATGAAGGCGCAATCGTAATTACAATAGCAATTTAGAATATTTCTGTTTCTTTTTCGATATATATATGCATTCGATAGAGAGAATAACTCTTTTTTACGTTGCTATTACATTTACTATGGCGCATTTCGTCCCCTTAGTAACACAAAAACGCAACTCGATATTGGTTAATTAGAGAAAACATTAAAAAACCGCGCGGCACAATACAATAACCAGAATATAATTTTTAATTTTCAAGGTTTTATCGTTTAATGCTTAAAATACGTTTAAGACATTATTTAGGATCTCAAAAGAAGTAATTGCTCATTTAAAAAGGTTTTATTTAAATGTTTAATATTGAATAGTTTGGAAGAGGAAGCAGGATACGTTTTTGTGTTACTAACTGCTCCATAAAATATTATGTTTTGAAATTAGATACGTCAGGTTTTATTCTTCAAATATATTTATTCTGGTATTAGGATTCAATATAATATAACACAAGTGTACACAGAAGATACAAAATACTAGGTACAAGCTACTACTACACGACTAAAATATTAGACGACTCTAAATTAAGTACGTCTTTAATCCGAAGATTCTGAATTTGTGTCTTGGCTACTGCCTATGTTCAATTCTTCATAGAATCGGTGATATTGTGATGGTATTATACCTTGTTCACAAAGGTTTGTCAAATATTGTAATTTTTCTGGAGATATTTTCATAGGGGAGTCATATGTACTGATGAGTTCTATGGAGTCATAGTTTGTAGCACCCCTTGTCACTCGCCGTATTACTTTAAAATTTTTAAAGCCTGCGTCACTTTTATTATATTTAAAATAAACAAGATCACAATCGCCTTTCATATATTTTAATAATTTGATTTTGAGCCAATTTGAATTAATTTTGTTACTATCCGTATCTGTTTTTTTTTTATTTTTAATGATTTGTTATCTTACCTTTATAGCGTTGAAAAACATTCCTTGGCCCATTTCAATGACATCATCATTTTTCGATGATTTTGATGCCATTCTCACTGCAGTGTACCATACTGAAGGATGGTAAATATTTACGTTCTTAGATGAAGTCTCAACGTGAGTGTGCACAGAATCTACCTCCATCATGGAATGGCCAGGTTCAAAGTAGCCCTGGTTTGTTTCAGGAATATCTAATATTTGCACAGCATAAAGAAGGACCGCAGCTATATTCCTATTCTGGCCTCCACAAGTGTCACTCATGATATTTTTTTTGCCATTGGCGTGGTCTGCTAAATATTTGTAAAGGCAAGAAGACAGCTCGTTCGAACTTCTGGACGCAATACCTTCATGCCACATAAAATTTGACGCACGCCTTGATTCAACATCATAGACTGTTGCATTATAAACAGCAAGTCGGCGTTTGTAAAAAATAGCTTTTGCTGATACTTTAGGACAATATCGCATGGCTTCTAAGTCAATCTTAATAAAGTTTAAATCTTTATTTAGTACTAGGTTCTTGTTATCATCATGGTACTGACGTGATTCAGTCTTTCAGCGAATATGTTCCATGTGTATTAGAAATAGATTTGGTTTTTCTTCCTCACTGCAATTCTTGTATTTTACGCACAAATCACACATGTCCTTACGTGGCTTGTGAAATATCAAATTTTGACTTTTGAAAATTTGCCTGTAAAGCCAGAATTTTTCAGGAACATTTTGCTCCGTGATTTGCTTAACGTATAGATCATACATATATCTCAATGATAAATCTTCTGGTAAGTATTTATAGTTTGTTTTTTTTTGCGGCAGTAATGGGACAGCACAGTGGGAAATGACATAGTATGCTTTTCTATAATTTCTTTGTTTTCGTTTGGTCTAGTAACACCTGGTTGGTGCTTACCCTGCTTACTTGGAGCAACAACACGAGCTTCATCTCTATTCTTTAAAATATTTCTTAAGAAACCTTCAGATATATCTAGAAAAAATCCTTGACATACTTGAACTCTTCCGCTGTCCTGGTAGAGAAAGAACTCTCGCGTCTTATTTCGCCTGGAATTTTCACCAGCAGTTTTAACTTTTGTTTCAACTTCATCCAACAATGTGGAGACATACTTTTTTTGTTTATCTGAATCTTGTAAGTTCCAGTAGGCCTTATGAATCATTTCTCTTGCAACTTCATCAAATGATTCTTTACATTTTCTGGGGCAACTACTGCAATCCTTTGGTCTTAATCTACGAGCATCCACCTTTTTACCTCTCAAAGAAACATATTCATTTCCAGATTGCCTTAAGCGCTTTCGCACATTTTGCTTCCATGTCTCAGGAGCAGATATTTTATTGCGATTTTTTATGACATTGTCAACTTCCAGTTGGTTATCAGTTGTTATAGATTCTGGCATGTTAGGTGTCAGTTGATCTAGGATGCTAGGAGAATTATCCAAAGCTGTTCTTTGTCAGAATCGATTGAATTGAATTACTTATTAATTAAGCTGATGCACTAAACTACAAACACATGTATAATTATCTATTCAAACGCATTGTTTGTGTGCATTCATCGTACTACATTAAGTAACACACAAACGTATCTAATTAGATACGTTTATGTTTTACGGAAATTGTTAGTTACACAAAGACGTACCTTCAGATACGTTTCTGTGTTTGTATCTGTTTTACGCATAATATAGATACGTCAACGTCCATTTCAGAAATAAAGCGTTATCGAGATACGTGTCTTTGTGACTAAGTAAAACCTGTTATTTTAAGATTCGTGGTATACTTAACTCAAAAGTGATAAAAATCGAGATACGTTTTTGTGTTACTAAGGGGACGATTTATAATTGGGCTTACTATATGAATTTTTATTTGTATAATTTTGCTCAGGAAAGATACAATTGTACATTTTTCTTCGATGGGTCTTAAAAGAACTCAATAGAATATGCATTGCTATAAAATATATAATTTGAAACATAACATAATAAAGAACTTTTCTTACCACTGTTGTTTTGGTCACAATTCTCATCGTTATAATAATATGGTGGTTTTCGACCTAAAAAATATCAAAATATTTTCATTCACTACTTCATTTGCTAAATTATCTATATTATAAACAAAGTTATATATCAATACTTGTCACATAAAATAGGTATTAAGTAATGATTTGTTTATGAAATTAATGACGAAAAATAGTAAATTGCTTTTAAAAGCTTGATTTTCTTTTACTATTAATATTTAACATATACAGGGTTATTTCTAATCAATTAGCATCATTTTAGGGGCTTAATATTCTGTATATCAAAACTAACAACTTTTGTTCTGATGATTTTTGAGTTTGACTTTTGTCAAAAATCAAAAAAAAAATTCTATCTCCCATAGAAAAATATCATTCACTCGCGACAAAATGTATGAATCAGCTGTTTTTTTTTAGTTTGACAAAAATCGCAGAACAAAAGTTTTTAGTTTTGATGTACACAATAAGTTCCTTAAAGGATGCTAATTTTTAATGAATAACCTTGAATAATATGTCCAAACTCAAATAGTTAGATAAATAGACTACACTTTAAAAGTGTGTGCGTATTATTTTGGACTTAAGAAATAAATAAAATATTATTATGTTTACAGTATAAGGCTTTATACTTTTTACGGCTTACTGTACTCACATTTTCCCGAGTCGATGAAACTATTTAGCACCAGAACTAAAATTAAAACCTTCCACATTTTAATGGAAAACAAATTCGTCTAGAATTAATTTAACGAGTAACCACTTTATATAGATACGATGTATATTATTAACATACAAATGCAGTAGATTTCACCTACGGATATCTAAGAAGTGACTATATTTCTGGGTGGAAATAGGTAAGACTTTGTTGTACAGTATTCAATATGTAGCAAGAAATAATCAGCATTTTATCATAATTTATTCGTAGAATAAAATGTAAATCGCCAGTAGTGGGTCCATCACCTCCACGAAGTGAACCTCGCTAGGATTTTTTATATATAATATTTTAGGAATAAATAAAATAATCTTATTAACATCCAAAACCTCATCAGAATCAGCATATTTATTAATTATTTTCAGTTGCGTTGTTTACACAAAGTAATGGATTGCCTTCCGACGTTGATTCCGTAGATGTTTTGCTAGTAGTCTTACTACTAATGTCACATTCGCTATTTTCTTCGTCATCACATATTGTGTTTGTATCTGTAGTTTCGCTTGCAGATGAAGCAATGGTTTTTAATTTTTTAGATGTAGTTTTAGTTTTTTTAGTTGTAGTTTTATTTTCCATTGTTGTAGACGTTGTCATATTTGTAGTGTCTTCACATTCCGAACTCTCGTCTCCACAATCAGTAGAAGGAGTGGTAGTCTCCTGATTAGTTTCTGTGGTAGTAGTTTCGGTACTACTATCACATTCATCATCATTTTCAATACCATCACAATAACTATCAGTATCAGTTGTAGTGCTGGGAACAGTAGTAGTTGTTTTTAATTTCTTAGTCGTAGTTTTACTTTTTAAAGTTGAGGCAGCTGATGTACTCGTATCGTCGTTACATTCTGAACTCTCGTCGTCACAATCAGTAGACGGAGTGGTAGTCTCTTGATCAGTCTCTGTTGTTGTGGCTTCGGTACTGCCATCACATTCATCATCATTTTCAATACCATCGCAATAACTATCTGTATCAGTTGTACTGCTGGAAACATATGTGGTTGTTTTCACTTTTTTAGTTGTAGATTTACTTTTGATAGTTGAAGCAGTTGTTGTACTTGAAGTATCATAACATTCTGAACTCTCGTTTTCACAATCAGTAGACGGGTCGGTAGTCTCTTTTTTAGTTCTTGTTGTAGTAGTTTCGGTACTACTATCACATTCGTCATCATTTTCAATACCATCACAATAACTATCAGTATCAGTGGTACTGCTGGGAACAGTAGTAGTTGTTTTTAATTTCTTAGTCGTAGTTTTGCTTTTTAAAGTTGAAGCAGCTGATGTACTCGTATCGTCGTTACATTCTGAACTCTCGTCTTCACAATCAGTAGACGAGCTGGTAGTCTCTTTTTTAGTTGTTGTTGTAGTTGTTTCGGTACTACTATCACATTCGTCATCATTTTCAATACCATCACAATAACTATCAGTATCAATGGTACTGCTGGGAACAGTAGTAGTTGTTTTTAATTTCTTAGTCGTAGTTTTGCTTTTTAAAGTTGAAGCAGCTGATGTACTCGTATCGTCGTTACATTCTGAACTCTCATCTTCACAATCAGTAGACGAAGTGGTAGTCTCTTGATCAGTCTTTGTTGTTGTGGCTTCGGTACTACCATCACATTCATCATCATTTTCAATACCATCACAATAACTATCAGTATCAGTGGTACTGCTGGGAACAGTAGTAGTTGTTTTTAATTTCTTAGTTGTAGTTTTACTTTTTATAGTTGAAGCAGCTGATGTGCTCGTGTCGTCGTTGCATTCTGAACTCTCGTCTTCACAATCAGTAGACAGAGTGGTAGTCTCTTGATCAGTTTCTGTTGTAGTGGTTTCAGTACTGTCATCACATTCATCATCATTTTCAATACCATCACAATAACTATCAGTATCAGTTGTAGTGCTGGGAACAGTAGTAGTTGTTTTTAATTTCTTAGTCGTAGTTTTACTTTTTAAAGTTGAAGCAGCTGATGTACTCGTATCGTCGTTACATTCTGAATTCTCGTCTTCACAATCAGTGGACGGGTCGGTAGTCTCTTTTTTAGTTCTTGTTGTAGTAGTTTCGGTACTACTATCACATTCGTCATCATTTTCTATACCATCACAATAACTATCAGTATCAGTGGTGCTGCTGGGAACAGTAGTAGTTGTTTTTAATTTCTTAGTCGTGGTTTTATTTTTTATAGTTGAAGCAGCTGATGTGCTCGTGTCGTCTTTACATTCTGAACTCTCGTCTTCACAATCAGTAGACAGAGTGGTAGTCTCTTGATCAGTTTCTGTTGTAGTGGTTTCAGTACTGTCATCACATTCATCATCATTTTCAATACCATCACAATAACTATCAGTATCAGTTGAAGTGCTGGGAACAGTAGTAGTTGTTTTTAATTTCTTAGTCGTAGTTTTACTTTTTAAAGTTGAAGCAGCTGATGTACTCGTATCGTCGTTACATTCTGAACTCTCGTCTTCACAATCAGTAGACGAGCTGGTAGTCTCTTTTTTAGTTGTTGTTGTAGTTGTTTCGGTACTACTATCACATTCGTTATCATTTTCAATACCATCACAATAACTATCAGTATCAGTGGTACTGCTGGGAACAGTAGTAGTTGTTTTTAATTTCTTAGTCGTAGTTTTACTTTTTATAGTTGAAGCAGCTGATGTACTCGTGTCGTCGTTACATTCTGAACTCTCATCTTCACAATCAGTAGACGGAGTGGTAGTCTCTTGATCAGTCTCTGTTGTTGTGGCTTCGGTACTGCCATCACATTCATCATCATTTTCAATACCATCGCAATAACTATCTGTATCAGTTGTACTGCTGGAAACATATGTGGTTGTTTTCACTTTTTTAGTTGTAGATTTATTTTTGATAGTTGAAGCAGCTATTGTACTTGAAGTATCATTACATTCTGAACTCTCGTTTTCACAATCAGTAGACGGGGCGGTAGTCTCTTGATCCGTTTCTACTGTTGTGGTTTCGGTACTGGAATCACATTCATCATCATCATTTTCATTACCATCACAGTATGAATCTGTAATTGTAGTTTTCTTGGAAGTTTCAGTGGTGATCTTTATTTTCTTAGTTGTAGATGTAGGTGTGCTTGTAGTAACTGAAGCACTCGAAGTATCTGAAATTTCGAAAAAATATTTAGAAGTATACGAACCTCACAGTTTTCCTTAGAATTATTTTTATTGGAATCAGTTAATTTAAATGGGTACTATTTAAGGAGTTATAAGTAGTTCAGTTGTATTACTATTGCAATCTTCTGGAAGTACACAGCTATTTGTGATGCTGTCGAATAAATATCCCTCCTTGCATTTGCAGCTATTTTCATAGCATTTACATTTCGAATACTTTTTGATCGGGACGCATCGTTGTTTACAAGTAGTATCGCATCCAGCAGTAGCGTTTTGATCTCCACGACATGAATCTGAAAAAAATGTAGGAAAGGATAATAAAGTCATTTATTTGTCTTTTGTCTATTTGACACTGGGTTTTTTATTGACGTTCATTTTTTGTTTGGCTATTTCAGTTTTATGGTTGCATCGGGTAATTTTTTTATTAAAACGCCAATTACTTTTCAGACGTAAATTGCAAGTTACCCTTTGACCGTTTCATAGGCTAAAACTAAAAAATAACAATCAGTTTTAAATAAATATAGCAATAAAAAAAAATATGAGTTTGCCTTAGACTGATCCGACTGGCAAGCAAAGTTATTGTTTTCATTATTTGTTCCCTGGTTTTAGTAACCGATTGAAATAAAAAGAAAAATGATAAGTTTAGTATAATATTCAAAATTACATACCTGAAGTAGTATCGACAGTTGTTGAGGTTACTTCTGGATTCGTTAAATTGCAAGCTGTTGATATAAACAAAATAAGATAATAATTACATTTATTGAAATATAACCCATCAAGTCATTTTAGTTTTTAGAACTTACAAATTACTGTTTCATTGGTTGAAGTCGGAGTCGATGAAGTAGTTGTGGTCGTAGTCTTTTTTTTAATTTTACCTGTAAATATGATATAACTCTTAAGACATTTTAAACTTAAAAATAAAAAATAAAACCTATATAAATGCACCTACTCTTCAGAAAATAATTTGCACGGAAGACGTTACACTAAATTTGTAAATAATATAATAACAAATCGCATTATTTTGATCAATGGTATAATGATAATGTTACGATTATATGGTATTTTTTATTTTGTAATTACGTTATCTAATTACTCTTTACTTATATGTATTTTTGTCTATATAAAACTCCAAATTAATTAATAAAGTTGATGTAGAGGCATTTCTAATGTAGGTATTTTTTTATGAAGCTTGTGTTGATAGTATTTTTTTCTTTCTGTTATTATTCTGTACGTAAGTTTTACACTATTGTTTTTCTACTTACTAACAATGTAAATTCTTGATAAGATAACTCAAGTTAGTATTATCTTTTTGAGCTGAAATTTATTTGTATAAAAATATAAACCAAACTAACTGGTGACTCCTTCGCACAGGCTGACGAAATCAGAGAAGTCTGTAGGTATAATGTATTGGTGGGGCCGCTGTATATAATACAACCGAATACCCTTAGAAGTTCGGAATGCACCTTCCGCTGCGTCGTCGTTTAGAAATAAATTGAAATGTTTCAGCCGGGCTAGTATGCGCGCCACGAATTATTTCGTTTGTAGTGTCAGAAGGAGACAGAGTTATGGCATGGTATATATTTGTCACTTTTTCTCACGTCGAAAAGACTTGACTACCTGAACTGTATTAAGATTTAAGACTAATTTAGTAATTTTCTAGTTTTTTTATATTTATTTTTATCCGTGCTATTATGTAATGTTTATTTACTTCTTGACTTGTTAACAAATGATGTTATTAATAAATGACTATATGACTATACAGCGTTACTGGTAATCAATTAACATCATTTTAAAGGCATATTCAGTACATCAAAACAAACATCTTTTGTTTTACGACTTCTAGAAATTCATATTTATTTTATTCCAAATAAAATTTTAAAAAAAATGTGACTGGTTTATAAACATAATTAACTCTATGTAAAAAGTGCGCGCGCCACCCGCGAGACTTGGAGCTCGGAGGAGATACTGTTTAACTATGCAAACAAATGTAAATATTAGTTAGAAACAAAAACGAATTAAACAAAAATATGCACTCTTTGAAAAAAATTGGGTTTGTTGAGATTTGGAAAAAAGTTGTAGGACAATAGTTGTTTGTTTTAATGTACAGAAGATGCCTTTGAAATGATGATAATTGCTACCAATAACCCTGTATAGTGGGATTAAATATAATCTCACATGGAATAAATATTTATGAAAATGATATTTCGAATTACTCACTGGTGGATACAAACATTGAATTTAATATGAGTAAAATAACTATATACTTCCACATTTTGACAAATAGGCAGAGCGACTAACATCACACTAAGGTAGTAATTGATTTTTATAGTTTCGTAAATTTTATTTGTTTCAGACAGGAAAGCACTAAAATTATTTAAGTGTAGTAAAATGCTTTATGTTACTGTAGAATTACAGGTTAAATTTTATATTTCTTCTTTAAAAACACATCAGACATGTAATTTAGATTTGTATAACAATTGTTCAGTCCGATTGGTAAACAGATGATTGTGCCACAGTCATAGGCCAGTCATATCTTACAAATGAAAAGGCTGAAATAGGAATAATTGCGGTAAACTTGCTCTTTTAGTATGTTGTTTGGGTCCACCTTTCACGATTTTTAGGTACGTTTGATTTATGATCGTCATTGAACAAAATATCACACCTACGCACGCACCTTTAAAGTCAAAATGAAGGTAATTAAATTTGCTACAACTTCACCCATAATTATTTTTTCCTGAGATACCCCAATAACCTGATATTTTGGTCGAAAATTAGACATTTCCAATTTTCCAACTTTTTGGAGAAAATAGTGAAAATTCGGAACCCTGTATCGTGTGACCTACGAGTATTAGACCTACATAATTAAATAAGGACTCAAACTGTCAAGAATTTATACACTTTCAATAAGTAGCAATGACCTTTGTCGTCAGAGCCTTCCAATGTCTTTTTTTTTGCACAAAACTAAAAAATAAGAAAAAAATAGTGGTTTTTCAGCAACTACTCAGCGCTCGAGAATTTCAGGGTGCTGCAAATCTGGATTAATACTATCCAGGTGGACCCGAACAACATACTAAAAAAGCAAGTTTATCGCAATTATTCCTATTTTGAATGTAACATATAACTGGCCTACACTATGATGGCCCATATTCGGGTTGGTGAATTTACATAGTATTACGGCATCGAAGTTATCTTGTTGTCGTCAATCTTTATTGAAGTTGCCTTCTCCAGGCTAATGCGGTACGAAGATTACTTCAGAAAATCTTTTTCCTCCAAGAAGTGACTGGTTTTTTGTATCTGGAAATTCTCTTAATCTGGAACTGGAAATTTGTATCCAAGTACTTACATACATCCCAAAGACCTCATTGGATCCTCCAGGATAGGAATCAAGGACCATACCATTCTTTCTTTTTACTCTATTTTTGGAGCTTTTGGACTGAAAGTCCATGCCAGCCCTATCGTACCCTTATAAATAAAAGCTTATTACATATTTATACTCACACACACATATTTATACATACACACTAAGATATAATAAGCCAGCGAGGCAGTCTCGGAGGCAAGCGTTATTCCAGTATTATAGCTGTCGTGTGCAAATATTTTTCACATTATTTCCACAGTTTCAAGACACATTCTTCGTAGACGAAGAAACTATGAAACCTACATTCAATACACTAAATTTATTTGATTACTTCCGTCACCTCAAAACCTTAGTATGATGCTTATGAGGTAACAAAAATAGTTACTTCATTTTCATATCTCAGAATAGACTTAACAAAAGAAAACAAAATAATAGAAAGGGCACTGATTGGAAAAACGCGTGAGCTGATCTGATACGAAGGCGAGGGGTTGTATAGAAATACGAAACAAGGTAGTAAAACATTATAAAGGCGGAAATTAAGACATTTTACATAATTACTTGGCAACCAAAAGTCCATGTTTATGGCATTGATAACATTTTGATAATGAAATTGATAGACATGAAAAATAAGTAAAAATATTAAACCCCTCATTGGTGTTTATCTTAATATTTTTAAACCTCATTTATTAAGTGAATTTACACCTGCACGTATAATGCGTAATGGCACGCTGCCTTTGCGGTGAAATGAGTTAAGCGTGAAATTCATTTTTTTGGGTTTTTGGCATTTACAGATTAACTGTTTCGTTGTTAGTTAAAAAATACTCATTTAGCGGCCTTAAAAAGATTGTGTTATCGAGGCATAAATACCTAGAAACCAAAATAATAACCAGTTCATGCAAAAATGCAGTTTACTAACTTAAAACAAAGGTGAAAATCGGTTGATGCACTTTCATGTATAAACTGACCACTAATTTGGTTTTTAGGTAGGTATATGTAACTTTTAAACGCTTCCTCTTCATGGGCGCTTAATGAGATAGTTTATTTGTAAAAGGCAAAAACGCCAAAAAAAAAAAAAATTTCGCGCGCTGACCGAGACGATCAGCCTTAATGCAAAACTTATACACAGTGAGAACTATTTTTTTTTATAGAAGTAGGTACATAATGAAAGTGCAACAGCTTACAAAAATATAAACGTATTTTTTTAATTTGCAAACTTCGAATGAGTCACTTGCTATTATGATACTAGATACGGAATTTCATTATGGTAATAATACAGGAATGTTTTGAAAGAACCATTAATTTGTCGGTGCATTAGGGGCGTGTGATCGATCGTGGCGGCTTTGATGAATTGCTGTTCAAGCATAGAACCTACCCTCGTAATTAGGGGTGGCACGAGTACGTTTGTAAAAAAAAAATCAGCTTGAGTAATTAGCTTCAGAGCTATTTCTTTTTTTGTCTATCAAAGTATCAGATTGTAGGGAAATGGCCGGTCGTTCCTATTTGAAATGAGCGAAGTGTCATTTACATTTGATTGTATATGAAGCATGCAAGTAATTTCTGCATTTCCCCGACGAACGTACTAATATAGATTGGACCAGATGTTATAAATGAGATGGCACTATTGCTATCGATGAAAGGTTGAAAATATATGCTGAGCTTTGAATGGGTTTGAAACATAGAATTAAAATATCAAGATATATATTTATATATTTTAAATATGAAATTTGAAAGGTGTTAGAAAAAGATGCACCTACACCCGATCTTACGTAATTTTGAAGGGTTTCACAAGCATTGAGCTATCTCGGGTGTCTAAATTCAAAAAGGTAAATAGTAGAAAGGTAAAATAATCAGAGATTTGAATTTTCTCACTAGAACTAGAGGGTTCCAATTTCCGAAAAGGGCCAAACACCAAGTTTAACCTAATTTTTAACCATTTTGACAATCCAACTGGTGATTTTGACGTATGCGACAGGTTATATTATAAATAAGACAGCTGTACCGTAGTTTTTATTTGAGTAAAATTTAGCATTACTTCTATTACTTGTAATTCTTCTGAGGTTTGAAATTTATTTGCCATATTGCTGAGACGCCAACGTGATATGTGACATTTGGTTAGTAGTTCAAGTATCACGTGTGTCAAATCATGGCGTTGACTACATAGCGTTTTAGACGCCATTATGCCGTGATTATGTTCTACAAATTTTAGCTCAGTACTTTCTACTTTCTGTAATTTTTCCATCATTTTCCCAAGCTAAAGTTCACTACATCTCTTAGTTTTAATTTTAAAAGGAACATACAATAAAGATACTTTATGCACACAAATTACGGCCGTAAATTCCATACCATTTACATGAGAAGTGAACGAGCGGGCACGTCTCCCGCTAGCGGAACGGTCCTAATGGCGAAACTATTTAAATGTCTTACTCTATGCTATCTCTATTCAATTTCGCAACATACATCATCGTGTACCTCGCAAAATTTATGATTAAAACGTAAAACTATCTTGAACAAAATGGCGAAGGAGATAGCTTTAACGGTCTTGCTCTCCGTTCTTGCAGACTACTTTTTTCTTCGAGAGTTAACTTGAAATTTATATTCGATGGGAACTTCGGAACTGAAATTGTTTTAAGAACTTGTAGAGCTTGTTATTGATGGATAGTTTTTTAACCAAACAACACATTAACTGTTACAACGCTTATATTTCAACAGGTTTTTACACCGTTTAACAGAAAATATTTTCAAAAGATTATTGCGTGATCTCGTATCCTTATTCGATTATGGAAACTAATGTGGTTTTCGCCTATTCTCATTAAAATACAACACTAGTGTTACTCGCGTATTCAATAATAAGTAATATAGTAATTTGTGTTGTTTGTTTACATAGGCAAATATGAACTACTTCACAAAGTTGTGTTTGGCCAAAAATTATAAACGATGTAAGGACAGGACATAAGAATGGTTTTTTTTTTTTTATAATTAATAATGTACATTTTTGTTGCTTTATCAAAAACGGCTCAGCCGATTTAAATACAGGACCACCTCGGAAGTATACTCTTTAAAACCAAAAAGATTTTTCAAATCGATTCAATTGGCGAAAATATCGAATACACAAAAAAAAATCATACAGACGAACATAGTACCTCCTCTTTTTTGGAAGTCGGTAAAAAGTACGCCAAATGCGGTCGAAAATGCATTACTTAGTAGGAATAACTTTAGAAGATTCTGAATCGACCAGTGTTTCCGCGGTTTCTGTAGAATATCGAGAAAATTTGCGGTGCAGATAAAATTTACTTTTCGGGAATTTACTTGCACCCCTTAAATTGTAACAAAATGTTATGTTTTTGCTGTCAATCGCTTGAGAAAGAGATATTGCATTTATATCAGAAAGTTTCAGCCAAAGTTTTGCATAAAATATCACTTTTTAGAGGCTTATAACCATAGGGTCATTTAAAAAACTGTAAAATCTAAGATTTATAATCCTAAATATTGAACTGCTCAAAAATAAAAAATAAATCACTCATATTGAAAAATACATAATATTTAGAGGTAGATAACAGCTTATTATTTAGGAGGTATACAATTCGACTCGTATATTATTATTTTTTACGCATAACTTTTTTTTATAGTGGTCCGATTTCAATAATTCTTTTTTTATTGGAAAGAGTATACTTTAAAAACGGTCTCATTTAAATTTTATCGAAATCGGCAGAGCCATTTTTGATAAATCAACAATAATGTGAAAAATGCTACATCGATCCGTGCGAAATATTCGCGAATTCTGTACACGGGTGAAGTCGGTCATGCTAATTTTTGCAAAAAATAATCTTGTTGTATGGAGAAGTTGGCGCCTTATTAATAGGCATGATGTCTAAAAAAATATAATTAGTCCGTCAGATATAATAAATAATAATATAATTTTAAGTAATATTAGACACGTATTTTTACTTTGATCATTTAAACAAAAATTAATGAGATTATTATTTTATCTATTTTGTTTTTAAGTTTTTAAATGTATAAGTATTGCAATATTAATAATAGTGTATTTTTTTATAAATGTCCTTATTGCCCTTAAACTTATTTGCCTACAACAAAATAGCGGAAATACACTAAATATTTATTCAAAATATAGATTTCGTGTTTTTCGTAAATATCACCTCGAATATGTACAAAAAGCTTCAAAAATACTCTAAAACCAAATACCGATGGTTAGACCCAGCATTTTGTGACACCGTATTATCTAAAAGGTTGACCAATTATTATTTATGGCTTATCAGGCATATTTCATTACTAAAGTATTTCATATGCACCTATACTGATAAAACGTTTAGAATTTTTTTTCGCTCTTCATTATGATTGTTGTATTAAATATATTACAAATTTTGAACTTTCTCATTGTTTGCGTAGTTAAACCAAATTATCCTTGTTATGTTACCTTTAACATTTCAGGAAAATTCCCTAAAGATTGGGAAGCAATAATAATTTATCAAACAAGCTGATTGAAACAATCAACGAAATGCCAGAAAGCGATTCGCGCTGCCTATTCCAAGATGGATGGATGAATGCGAAGGGCCAAAACTACATTTAGGTTGAAAGATTGGAACCCTCTTCAAAAGCTTTGGGAAGCAAGGATTAGAAACCCAATTTTGCAAAGTGCATTGAGATAACAGTCATTGCAATAAAGCGTAACAGTTTTGAAAACATAATACCTACGTCAAGTACGTATCACCTGATTAGAAATTATACGTCAAAGTAACTAATAAGTACGGAAGTATACACTAGAAATTCGATGATTCGAACTGCATTTGTATGTCTATGGAATAATGTGGATTTTGAATTCGTGTATTTACTTACCTATGACAGAATATTTCTATTCTTTTTTTTTTAGAGAAAAAAAAGTATGTTCGCTGACCTGGAACGCTTGCACAAGTAGCTTGCTTTACAGAAATAAAAATAAATAAGTAAATATCATATCCGGTGCCTTTATTGCACTTTTTTTTGTGACATCTTACACACGGCCTCTGACCCCAAACTAAGCAAAGCTTGTGACATGGCTGCCAGAGACTGATATACTACATATACTTAATTTTAAATACATACTTAATTATATAGATAGTAACTAAATAACACCCAGATACAGAGCAAACACTTATCACATAAATATTTGCCCTGGGTGGGGATCGAACCCACGCCTCTTTGATCCAGAAGTTAGGGTCACTAACACGTCACTTTGCGTTGAAGTCCCCCATAACAACAGTAAAGTGGGTATTAGACGTATGTATGGCCTGACTTACGTCTTTATACATAGTCTCCACTTCGTCATCTGGGTGTGACGAGGTCGGTGCGTATACCTGAATGACCTTCAGCGAATACCTCTTGGATATTCTGAGTATTAGATATACAACCCTGCTCGACACACTTTCGATGGTGATAACGTTGTTAGCGAGAGACTTATGAACGAGAAAACCGACACCACCTTGGGACCGCTGGTCACCTTCCCGGTAGCAGAGCAGGTTGCCGGATTTCAGAGTTATCGTGTCCTCCCCCTCTCTACGGACTTCAGACAACCCCACAATATCCCAACGCAACCTACTCAACTCTTCTTCCAGCTCAGCAATCCTTTCGTCAGTCCTCATTGTGCGCACGTTGTGTGTTACCAGGGCCAGTCGTCGTTTGCGGGAGTGGTAGCCGGGCGTCTGCCAGGGATTCTTAGCACCCCCTTCTCCGCCGTTACCGGGGCCGCTACCGTAGCCCCGGGCTAGCGGAGCTGCTGGAGACTGGGGGCCTGGTCTATTTGTTCCTACCATATATTGGGGGTATTTGCCCATAATCGCCGTGCTGGGCAAGCGTGGTGGCGATCGCAGAAACGTAGCTTCGCGACAGAGATGCTGCTCCCCATCCCTGCCCTGTGCCATTTTAGCTTCGTTTTCATTTGAATGGTTATACCGCCATTAGTCGGTTCCGCTGTACCTCAGTTGGCTCTTACGACACCTGGTACGAGAGGGGGGTGCTATTCTACTCTGCCGGCACCCCACGGCCAATAAACGTTACAGCGAATACCAACTTTTTACAGGAAACTTTTAAAAAGTTGATATTTGCCTGAACTTCAGTTGTTCCATGTGCAAAGCGCCTAAACCTGCAGAGACCGACACAACTCAGCGGGTTGGCAAATTAAAATGGCAGTGGGCAGGACACATAGCACATGGTCCTTGTAACCGTTGTGGTTGAAAAGTTCTCTACTGAAAATCACGTACCGGAAACGTTGCAAGGTTGGATGGCTTCATTAAGACTGCAGGATCAGCCTGGATGCAAGCCTCCAACTGGTCTTATTGGAGATCTGTTGGGAAAGCCTATGACCAGTAGTAGTCAGACTCAAACGACAACGATAAATATTATTATAGTACGGCATTGTTTCATGAAAATATAATTAAAAACCAAGTTTAAAAGCCATTTTACAAACGAGCATTTCAGAATTTTTATCTTACGCTACTTCATGACGTTTCACGACGACATAATTTTTACTACAGTACATTTATGCGTATAGACCTATTTAAAACTTCGTTACTTCGTTCAATCAGTGCCAGCTACTTAAGTGATTGATTTTTGTTAGCCCGTGCCTTTAGCGGGATGGTACCATTTACTTCCTATAGCGCCTGTAGCCATGCGTAGTCTATTGAAGAATAAAAACCTCGAAGTAACATTTACTAAATGAGACAGCAGCTTATTCCAACAACAAGATTATTTTTTGCAAAAATTAGGATGACCGACTTCACCCGTGTACAGAATTCGCGAATATTTCCCACGGATCGATGTTGCACTTTTCACACTATTGTTGATTTATCAAAAATGGCTCAGTCGATTTCAATAAAATTTAAATGGGATCAATTTTGAAGTATACTTCAAAATTGATCCCATTTAAATTCCTTCCAATAAAAAAAAGAATTATTGAAATCGGACTACTACAAAAAAAATTATGCGTGGTTATACGTAAACAAGAAAAAAAAGCCGTGGTGGCCTAGAGGTAGTGACACCCGCCTTGCAATCGTGAGGTCGTGGGTTCAAATCCCGGTCCCGTATGGAATTTATGTACGGAATTTCACACCACTGGCTTTTCGGTGAAGGAAAACATCGTGAGGAAACCTGCATACTTCCGTAGAAGACATTCGATGGCGTATGCAAATCCACCAACCCGCACTGGGCCAGCGTGGTGGATATGGCCCAATTACCCTTCGTGGGTAGGCCTACGTCCTGCAGTGGAATATTAAAAGGTTGATACAGTACATACGTAAACAAATATATTATATACGCGTCGAATACTATTCTACCTCCGGTGGTTCGTCGGTCAAAAAAAAAAACAACGGGTTGCACTCCGGGAGTGTCGGCAGAAATGAAAACGCGAAAAAATAAAGTACTATCGCGTATGTGGTAATATACAATATCACACACGCACACCCGCGCAAGCGCCCCAGAAGCAGGCATACGTCCTCTCCTACGCCGCGCCGGCGGCTTACTCTCCCTCCGCATTATGAGTTTTCGATCAGGTCACGGTCCCGACAAGGTGGTGTCCAAGGTCCTGACGCGAGTTTAGTTCAAAATCTGTTACAGAATCAACAAAAAGTTCTGGAAACTTTATCTTAAAGACAGTTAAAGTTATATTTCAGGTTATTAACGTGAGACGTGAGTGCTTTATACTATCCTTATAACAGACCAACGTTTAGAATAAGGCGGACTATATCTAATGCTAAAAAGCTATAACTTTTTATTACATACAAAATATTAATTTCCCAAAAAACACTGCTGATAATACAATCATGTTCCATAAGAAGTAAAAAAAATATTGAACAGCACACACGAAGTCTACAAGAATCCATGTATGAGTCTCAGAGCAAATAAAAACATCAAGAGGGAACGTCGTTGAACAGTCAAGTGCGGCCGGTTTTTTACACATGTGTGAGTGCGTCGCTGTTGCGCCGCCATATTTCGACTGTCTAGCCAAGGCGTAGTTTCCTTGTACGTTGATGTGTGTGTAAATTGTCTGTACACGGCGACGCGTAGTTTTGGTCGGCCTCACTTGTTTGTTCACAACATTCTGTCCTGATTTTTTTATTTGGTCTGAGGTATGAGTATGGAAGCTACCTACTTTAAAAGACACTTCCATACTCATAAATGGATCCTTGTAGACTTCGATACGTATTGTTCAATTTCTAATACGAAATCCTTTTGTACCAAAGTTACTCGAACTAATCTTCATAAATTACAACTTGATTGAACTTCAATTCTAAACCTATACCTATTTGTTGTACTTTTTGAACTTGAAATAAGTAATACCTACCACTTTGTTTTTTATAGAGCTTTACGCACAATGAAGGACGGATGCAAGACTTCCATCTACAAGGTGTACGGATGACTCCTTTTTGACCGGCAAACCACCGGAGGAGGTATACAATTTGACGCGTATTGTTTTTTTTTTAATATTTAACCACGAACAACTTTTTTTATAGTAGTCCGATTTTAATATTTTTTTTTGTTTATTGGAAAGAGTATACTTCGAAATTGGCTCCATTTAAATTTTATTGAAATCGGCTGAGCCATTTTTGATAAATCAACAATAATGTGAAAAATGCTACATCGATCCGTGCGCCCCGGCTTCGCACAGGTGTATTCATATTATATACAGCTAAATTACCATTCACTGACTGACTCATTTAGATAGTTGTTTAGAGGGATGGAGAAGTGGTGGGAAAAAAATAATTATAGATTTGTATAGAGATGAGAAATTTGTCGAGAGGAAAAATCCTAAAATCGACCTGAACGTAACCTGGATCTGGATCCTCAACGGATCTCAGAAACGGTAGGGTTTAGAGGTATACTGTTTGAACTAAATAGAGAGTACTACCTTGGTACTTTTTGGAAAAATCAAAAAAAACATGGCTCCCATACAAAAAAACATGGCCGCCATACAAACTTGACATGCTTATAACTTCGAAACGGTTATACTTAGGTATAGACTGTTTGAACAAATGTTATAGCCAATCGATAGGGGCAACTGCCAATGATGACAAAAATCCAAGATGGCGGATTCAAGATGGCGGCCATTTTTCAAAATGGTCCGAGGGGGCTGATTTTTTGCATCCGGGGGTTTTTGGGGTCCCTTAATTCATTGGCGAAAAAACATTTTGAAAAAGTTTTTTTTTAAAGATGGCCGCCATACATTGAATCTTTTTCATCTTTAGAGAGTTGTTTTGAGGAAACTATTAGCAATAAAGAAAAACTGATTGCAGATTCGTATATAAATAAAACAGTGATTTAAGGAATAAATGATGAAACTTCGGAAGGTCAACTCCTCATATTGGACCCCCAACGGATCTCAAAAACGGTGGGGTTTAGAGATGTACTTTGTTCACAAGATATTAAGTACTACCTTGGCACTTTTTGAAAACGTTAAAAAAAATCATAGCTCCCATACAAAAAAACATGGTCGCCATACAAATTAGTCGAAGTACTTAGGTATGAAATTTTTGAACAGCAGTTGTAGCCAATTTACTGAACCGATTTCGAATTTTTTTTCACTACTGGAATCGGTATTTAATACTCAATGATAATTGCTATGTATTCTACTCAATTATAGTACAAGTTCAACCTAATATTTCGAAAATTGTAAAAAAAGTCGGCAAAAAATACAAATTTTCGAACTTTGAAGCGCATGCGCTGATCACATAGTGCATAACACTTAAAAATGATGTACTACAAAAATAACCGGCTTTACTTGGTCTACATAAAAGTCCGCGACAGCATATGTCTATCTCCTAAGGTTTTTGAACTATGACAGTTTTTATAACTATAATTAGAGAGCGAAATAGTAGGTATTTTTCAAATGTTTTTTTACAAATAGTGTATCAATCCTTATCCAAATAAACACTTTAGTTAGCTTGGTCATTTCATACAGATCAAAATTGTCATTCACATCAAATAATTTCAACCGATAGTTTCGAAGATATCGTAAGTTTAAAATTACAACGCAATAGAAAATATTGCCGCGGTACATACTGTTACAGAATCTGTGGCGCGACTTCTACAAAACCTTTACATTATTCGGATAGATCATAAGGTTTAACGAAAAACTGATCGCAGATTTGTATATAAATAGAAAAGTGATTTAAGGAAAATGTAATGAAACCTCGGAAGGTCAACTCCTCGTATTAGACCCCCAACGGATCTCGAAAATGGTGGGGTTTAGAGATGTACTTTATTCACAAGATATTGAGTACTACCTTGGCACTTTTTGAAAACCTGAAAAAATATCATGACTCCCATACAAAAAAACATGGTTGCCATACAAGTTGGACGTTGTATTTAGGTATGAAATTTTTGAACTCCAGTTGTTGCCAATCTACTGAACTGATTTAAAAAATTTATTCATTACTGGAATTCATATTTAATACTCAATGATAATTGCTATGTATTATACTCAGTTGTAGTAGTATTTCAACCTAATATTTTGAAATATGTAGAAAAGGTCGGCAAAAAATGCAATTATTAGACCTTTTAAGCGCATGCGCTGACTACATAGTGCATAATACTTAAAAATGATGTGCTACAAAAATAACCGGCTTTACTTGGTCTACATAAAAGTCATTAACAGCATATGTCTATGTCGTAAGGTTTTTGAACTATGACAGTTTTTGTAACTATAATTAGAGAGCGAAATAGTAGGTATATTTTTCAAAACTATTTTGACAAATAATGTATCAATCCTTATCTAAATAAACACGTTAATTAGCTTGGCCGTTTCATACAGATCAAAATTGTCAGTCACACCAAATAATTTCAACAGATAGTTTCGAAGTTATTGTAAGTTTAAAATTACAACGCAATAAGAAATATTGCCGCGGTACATACTGTTACATAATCTGTGCCACGACTTCTACAAAGCAAAATTATTCGGATAGATCATAAGGTCATGAGACAAGAACAATTTTTTTAGTAATTTTAAGAGCGTTATAGGCGTAGTTATAGTAAAATCTAGATTTAATACTGAAAACACTAGATTTTCAACTTTGACGACGTAAACCTAGGGCCCAAAGAGAACAATCTGCCAATAGTGTATCCAGCCCAGATAGCCAACTTCATTGGCTTTCCTCCAAAACAATTTATAGAAGCCTAGGCTCAATACCAAGGCAGCCCCTGGATGGTCTAATTAGACCTAGATTTGGGAAATTATTCCAGGACATATAACTCGGTAACCGGGGGCCCGAATTATAAGCTGATGCCACAGAAGTCATTTTTATCTGCGGTCGAAGCGACTGAGCCCAAAAAATTGTTCCTGGATCAATTTATGAGGGACCTCGAAATCGTTTTCAAATTACGACAACGAAAATAAAGTACTTCCAAAAATTTTGAAACTTTGAATATAGATACCCCTAGGCTCCACAAATACTGTGTCGAAATTTAGGATTCTCTCGAGCACCGGGAAACCCAAAAATGGGATTTTGATTGGTTTGTTGATAGTAGGATAAATGGTAGGATAACTTCAGAGACTGAGTATACTAAACACCACATAAGTCGGCGGATGGGAAGTTATCCAACAGATAGTAATAATCCGAAATATAGGTAGGCGCGGAAGACAGAGTGACGAGACGCCGAGGCACACCCGCCCGCCGACCTCATGCCTCCCGCGCGCTCCCTACGCCCCTTCTAAATACTACGTCACGCACGCGGCGTCGGCATTATGCAAACATGCGCAATTATGCTCACTTGGCCATTTCATATAGATAAAAATTGATAGGTATTTTTGAAGATATTACTATGCAGGCAAAGATTTTAAAAATAATATTATGCTGATTTCTTTTATTATTATCGTATTAATTTTGTTGTATGCTTTTAACCGATTTCATAAAAAGATGTTCTCACTTAGGCATTAGTTTTTTTGTATGTACGAGTATGTTACGCGATTACTCCGTCAATTGTAAACCGATTGTAATGATTTCTTTTTTGTTTGATAGATCAAATTTCAGAATTGATCCCATTTAAATTTTATAAAAATTAGGTGTGTTGTATTTGAAAATAAACATTAGACGAATTTTTAACGACATACAAAATAATTATTTTTCGCAAAAAATAGCAAAATCGCTTTCCATCGTGTACAAAATTAGAATATTTCGCTCGAATCGTTTACGTCATTGTTGATTTTTTAAAAACAGCTCAGCCGATATCCGTAAAATTTAAATGGGGCCACCTCGGGAGTAGGTATATAAATACCCTTTCGAACTAAAAATATTTTTTTGATTCGGTTCACAATTGGCGAAATTATCGATGAACATACACAAAAAATATATATACAGATGAACATAGAACTTCCTCCTTTTTGAAAGTCGGTTGTAAACATAACAATAAGTCGTTCCAATAAAAAAATTAATATAATAAGATTGCTGCTACAGTTGACAAATTTCGCCGTCTCCTGTAAGTGATGTCCTGGCCAAGCGGTCAGGGATAGTGGATACGACGTCACCTACGGTACCGGTATCAAATCCCGCCAGTCGCACGTCTTCTTTCTGCTTCTTTATGTTGCAAAATATCATTTGGAAGCTCTATTGTTGACTTATAATTTATTTTTGTAAATTAATTATTTATACCGCTCATACGATTTCCACGCCATATTCTTAGAAGAATAACAAGCGAAAGTTTTGTTTTGAACCTTATGCTCATAGAAATAGAAGTGATCTGGGTATAGGCTGTAAGATGAAGGTCAGACTTGCTGTTAGACTTGCCTATGGATACAATCTGATCCATCCATCAAGCAGCCATATGACGTCCGCGGCTGGACATAGGCCTCCCATATAGATCTGCAATAAGACCGGTTAACAGAAACTTGCATCCAGCGCGTTCTTGCGGTCTTGAGTGTAGTTTTATTAATAAATAAAAAAATAAATATAAATAGGTAATAGTATGGCATTTTCATTTTTCATTTTGAACTTAAAAATGGCGGCTATCACTATTTTTTTTTGGAGATTTTCGGGGGTGTAGATTTCAAAAATGACAGCCATTTTGAAATTCAAGATGGCGAATGTCACTTTTTTTAATAATCGTTATGGGTATCGTTTTCGAGGTTATCGGGGGTGCAGAGTTCAAAAATGGCATCCATTTTGAAATTCAAGATGGCGGAAGTCACTTTTTTGAAAAAGTCGTCATGGGTGTCGTTGTCGGGGTTTTTGGGGGTGTAGATTTCAAAAATGGCATCTATTTTGAAATTCAAGATGGCGGATGTCACTTACTTTCAAAAAGTCGTCATGGGTGTCGTTGTCGAGGTCATTAATTTTGAAATTCAAGATGGCGGATGTCACTTATTCGCAAAAAGTCGTCATGGGTATCGTTATCGAGGTATTCGGGGGTGTAGATTTCAAAAATGGCATCTATTTTGAAATTCAAGATGGCGGAAGTCATTTTTTTGCAAAAAGTCGTCATGGGTGTCGTTGCCGAGGTTTTTGGGGGTGTAGATTTCAAAAATGGCATCCATTTTGAAATTCAAGATGGCGGATGTCACTTTTTTGCAAAAAGTCGTCATGGGTATCGTTGTCGAGGTTTTTGGGGGTGTGGATTTCAAAAATGGCATCCATTTTGAAATTCAAGATGGCGGATGTCACTTTTTTGCAAAAAGTCGTCATGGGTGTCGTTTTCGAGGTTTTTGGGGGTGTAGATTTCAAATATGACATCCATTTTGAAATTCAAGATGGCGGATGTCACTTTTTTGCAAAAAGTCGTCATGGGTGTCGTTGTCGAGGTTTTCGGGGGTGTAGATTTCAAAAATGACAAGAATTTTGATATTTGACATAGCAGCTGTCACTTTTTTGCCAAAAGTCGTCATGGGTATCGTTTTCGAGGTATTCAAGGGTATTGTTTTTGTATTGAAAAAAAAATGGTTTTTTATTACTTGTACCACCTATAAACAAACTCGCGGGCCGCATGCGGCCCGCGCACCGCCCAAAATACTAGTTATACATATAAAAATGTCTCTTGAATTACTCTTTCTATTAAAACAACTGCAACTGCATCAAAATCCGTTGCGAAGTTTTAAAGATATGAGCATACATAGGGACAGACAGCGGAAAGCGACTTTGTTTAATACTATGTAATGATTCTGTACACGGGTGAAGTCGGTCATGCTATTTTTTGCAAAAAATAATTTAACAGGACCGGGCTGGATTCAATTCGCTTCAAACCGGTCTTGGAAAACAGCACCACAAACAAAAGCGTACAAAAAGTAAGATCTCTATGCATTATACTTACGTAGAAAAGTATCTCTTTGTGCATGTATTTGAATAAATTGCTATTTGTTGAGATCAAATAAATATTAATTTATTTAACATCTAACACACGGGCCCGATCTCAAACTAAGCAAAGCTTGTGATATGGCTGCATGAGACTGATATACTATATATACATTTTTTAAATCCATACTTATATGGATAATACCTAAATAACATCCAGACACAGAGCAAACACCTATGTTCATCACATAAATTTTTGCCCTGGGTGGGGATCGAACCCACGTTTCTTTGATCTAGAAGTCGAATCACTAACCACTGAACTACCGAGGCAGTCAACAGTGTTAAGCTATAACTTAAACCAACGTAGTGATAGGGTTTACTTGGTGGTAGTTTTTGATAGACATTTGTAGTTCGTTTTTATTACAATGTAAGCACGGCATACAAAGCAATCACAACTCATAGCTTGATTAAACAATCCAGTAAGATGTTTCCACTATCTGAGAGGCGGGTGTTAGTAATAGATTACAGTGTCATCCCGGCGACCGCTGTCGGCGACCAGCTGCGGACCTGTCACGCCTTCTGCAAACGATTTGATGCTGTGGACTGGACGAAGCGACGTGACACGCGATTTATGCACGCCCACCCGGGACTTCGGGACACTGCGTGTATAAATGTTTCTGTTACGTAGGATTTAGGTTTAAATTCTACGATATTTAAAAAATATATCGTAAATGGATTTAATTTCTTAATTATGGATTTTTCACTGGTTTTTGGTAGGATATTACTATAATTTGTATGTCTAATGTTTATGTAATTAGAAGCTGTGTAACAAATATATTATAGCGTCACCTTGGTGACCAGCTGCGGACCTGTCACGCCTTCTGCAAACGATTTGATGCTGAGGACTGGAAGACGTGACATGAGATTTATGCACGCCCACCCAGGATTTCGGGACACTGCGTGTATAAATGTTTCTGCAACGTAGAATTTGGGCTTAGATTTTACGATATTTAAAAAAATACATCGTAAACGGTACTCGAAATTAAGGATTTTTCACTGGTTTTTAACATAGCATATTAGAATAATATGTCTATTTAAATTTTTATGTAATCAGAAGCGGGTGTTAACACATGTATTAGCGTCGCCCTGGCGACCAGATGCGGACCTGTCACGCCTTCTACAAACGGTTTGATGCTGTGGACTGAACGACGTGACACGCGATTTATGCACATCTACTCGGGAATTCGGGGACACTGCTCGGTGCTATAAATGTTTAATGTAGGCTGTAATTTTTTTGTGTAAGTACTGTGTGAAAATTGAACATAACATTAGAGTCTCCGAATAATTATACTTAATTTATGTGCTAAATTGTGCGCGTGCGCCAGTCGACGGGAGTGCGCGTATTCCCTGATGAAGAAGGAGTACTAATTTTACTCCGAAACCGGTCGGGTTTCACAGCGGCCCGGCCGTATATCATACGTGAGTTAAAACCGGTGTTTTATTTAATATAATGTATTCTCACGCGAGAAAATTGAACATAAAAATATAGTCTCCAAAAAAAAATAATTATAATTTAGAAAACTCTCGAATGATTTAAGAAGAACGAGTTCTCGAAATTTTAAATTTTATATTCATTTTTGTGATGGCTTATAAAATGTATGTCTAATCTTTATAGTCCACTAGCTGCCCGTCCCGGCTTTGCCCGGGTATGATTGGCTATACATATACTTACCACGTAATGTAGGTATGCGCCACACACATGCTAGACATACCGGATGAACCATTATGATGAGTTAAAACCTACCCAAATCGCGAGAGTTTCCGTAGTCTTAAACTGTTCGAAGTTTATGAAAAAGAGATAATAGGTATTGGCATATCTAAATAAAAGTGAGTTCGTATGTGTTGGGTGGCTGTAAATAATATATAGCCCTGATTTCAGAAAATGACAATGATGAGAATGAAAGCGACGTTAAAATATTACAGACCCACAGTCTATACATTCTACCCATGTAAGTTAGTTTCTTGATCTTGTCTTCACTCGAGAATTTTGAAAAACATTGGACATCAGTTCTACTTCTACGAATTGTGTGCCCTACCTAAGGCCTCTTCAACTTGCTAACCCAAAGAGCTGTGATGGAAGGAATCGAAGCGCTGGCATCCAACGTGTTCCGGACGTCACGACCAGATCTTAGATTCACGTGAAGATCTTCGCTACACTTGCCAATACATTGTCTACATTCGAGAACTTTAAGGTCGACAATTCGTTTCACATACTATGTGCAGGGGCGCAGTATCAGCCGTGTCAATAATACGGGGCTCCCGGGCTACAGGGGCCTTAACGTGTGTAAGCAAAACCTAGTAAAATGTTATCCACAATGTCATCCGTGCTTCCCGAAAAAAATCATCTCTTTTTTTCCCGGGTTAAGCAATCTTCCAAAAGTTGTCCTAAGAGGCAGAAATTTTATAACAACTGAAATCGTCTTCAGCTAGACTTACTTAGCTGATATAGGTAATTATATTCTATTCATTATCAATTATCAATTTCCTGAAAAAAAAGGCAAGAAAAGTGTATATTTCATTTGAATTGTTTGGCTAGCTCAATTTCTAGGAGGAAGTGACAACTTATAAATAACCGTCTTACCACTAAAGTTTTACGCAGGCTTTAGACAACGTTTAACAGTACAAATTGTACGGCTAAACAGTGTTTAAATCTTTTGCGGTAAGGCGGAATATATTTATTTCAATTTAATGCAAGCATATTTGTTTCTTTTGTGAGAAATGAGTGATTTGGGCTCCCCAACTATGTTTGATTCTGGGCTCCTCCAAGGCACGCTACGCCACTGCATACCTATTTACTACCAATAAAACATAAATCGACACACTAATGGCGGAGATATATAACTTTGGTGGTCTAGTGGTAGTAACGCCTGTCCTACAATCGTGAGGTGGTGGGTTCAAATCCCGATCCTGTATCAATGAGTTTCTTTGGAACTTATGTACGGAATTTCAAATCATTGGCTTTTCGGCGAAGGAAAATATTGTGTGGCAATCTGCACCAACCCACACTGGGCCCTGGCACTGGTGGTGGATATGGCCCAAGCACCCTTCTCAATTCTCAATGACCCGTTTCCTCGAATCTCGACGTTATGTCACCTAATAAGTGCCTGTAACCGAGCACTTTGGCATCGCGCGGCGTTGTAGTCGGCTTGGAATCGCCTTACGACTAACTAAAAAGCCTGCCCACTACGTAGCTTGGGCAGGATTTTGGCTCGGACACTTTTTTCACGATTGTGACTCTATAGATATTTGCTCGAAGTGAATTTTGTATTATGTACATTGTACAAAGTACATGAATTGCCAAGCGGAGTGAGCGGCGAAACGAAACTTTTATAATACTTACATTTTTGAACTCGTAATATCTTTGTAATAAAATGTCTGAATTAAATAATTTAAAAAGTTGCATAAAGCTATTGAAACAGTCTTGAATATGAAATAATTTATTTTGATAAGGATTAATACCAAGATACAAATTAAGATCCTTTTCCTGCGACGTTATTTCAATTAATTTTTAAGAAAAAAAGAACAGTTATTACGGCTTAACTATAATAGTTAGATATATGCTGTCGCGACATTTTTTGTAAATTATGGTGTGTTCTATAAAGTCGTAGTACATTATTTTATTCCATCATCAATAGTTTTCTCAGCGCACGCGACGTAAGGAATTTTTCAGGTCTTTTTTTTACACCTTATGTTACATTATTGGAGTTTAAGTAAGGATCCCTAATTTTTTTTTAAATATAATATAGCCTATGTTACTCGGGGATAATGTAGCTTTCCAAAGGTGAAAGAATTTTTTAAATCGGTCCAGTAGTTTCGGAGCCTATTCATTACAAACAAACAAATCTTTCCTCTTTATAATATTATAGTATAGATAAAGGCGGGTGACAGTATATTGCAGCGACCTGGTAACCAGATGCGGATCTGTCATCCCTTCTGCGAAGGATTTGAAGTTGTGGACTGGACAACGTGACATGCGATTTATGCAACCCGAGCGTGCGGGAATTATAAATGTTCATTTAGGCTGTGAAATTTTCTATTTGATATTGTCTGAAAGTAGAACACAGCAATACAGTCTCTTACTATCTTTCAGTGAAATCTGTAATCGGGAACTGTCAAAATTCTCATTTTTTATTCTGAATAAAAATAGTGAGCGCGTAATTATCCATTCGCCTCAATCAATCTACAATTGCACCTAATAAGATTGTTTTATATTCCATTAATATTTTTATAACACATAATATTAAAAAAAATATATATTTCTCATATATTTCTATGTTTTAACATCTAAAAAATAATAAGCACAATAAGTTATCCATTTAAGGGGGACATCGCAAAAACAATTCAAACATTTCAACAAGCAAATTGAATACGGATACCTTTGTAAACGTGGCTGTACTCGTAATAGAAGTTAATAGGTACTTTAAGGCAGATTAAAATTAATCTACAATTACGGCGATCTCACAATACCAACTTAGCCAACTCGAGGGTCTTAGTATGATTTAAAGGATTAACAAATTGCTTCATTTTAGCGACATGTTCTTTGTGCTTGGTAATCGCAACGGCTTAAAGTTTCAAGAAGATGCTTAAAGGGGTTCCTTTAATCATTAATGAAGTTAGCGTATTCGTTAATGTAATAAGCGGCGGTTTAAATGATTTGACTCTTAATTTCGATGAATAACGTATAGAAATAATTCATCCTTATATGTATTTTTATTCATATCCCACTTGGTAGGGTCGCAGCACAATTCCTTTTGCTACTTCTGTCATGATTGTCATCTTAGTATCCACTGCCTTTTCACCGACTTCCAAAAAGGAGGAGGTATAATGTTCGTCTGTATCTATTTTTTTGTATCATCATCATTTCAGCCATAGGACGTCCACTGCTGGACATAGGCCTCCCCTAATGATTTCCAATAAGACAGGTTGATAGCGGCTTGCATCCAGCGCGATCCTGCGGTCCTAATAAGGTCATCCGTCCACCTTGTGGGTGGACGTCCTACGCTGCGCTTACCGGTACGGTCTACTTTTTTTGTATGGTCATCGATAATTTCGCCAATTGTGAAAGGATTTAAAAAAAAATGGTAGTTTTCTTCCGAAGTGGTCTCATTTAAGTTTTATCGAAATCGGCTGAGCCGTTTTTGATAAATCAACAATGAATGTCACATCGGTCAGTTTCGTGGCAAAGCATTGGGTATCATGCTTGGTTTGTGAATTGTTCTATTTTTAGTTGTTTTCGTGTTTTGTTTCTGAGGACCTAGGTAATTGTTTTGTCTCAAATAAAATTTTCTGTATTTCTATTTCATCGATTCGTGCAAATTATACGAATTCTGTACACGGCGGAAGACGGTGTTGCGATTTTTTTTAAAAATAATTATTTTCCATAATATTATCTGTCACACTTTTGTAGTCTTGCTGTTTTGCTGTATTAGTATTAGTAAAGTAGGCAGTCAGCTAGTAAGTCAGTCAGTGTTAGTAAATTTTAGTTGTAATAAAAAAGACATTAAAAATCATTTAACAATTTGTTTTAGTGATTATTTAAAACATAAATTATCTATTACTTCATTAGCCTGAATTTTTTTTGCTTTCCTTAATGTATGTTCCTAATTTATCTAGCCCCTGTTACACATATTGAATTCATGGTAATTTTAACAATATCGTAATTATGTTAGGTAAGCACAGGATGTTTCTTATTGTAGTGACTGCCTCGGTGGCTCAGTGGTTAGTGAACCTGACTTCTGGATCAAAGAGGCGTGGGTTCGATCCCCACCCAGGGCAAGCATTTATGTGGTGAACATAGATGTTTTCTCTGTGTCTGGGTGTATTTAGATACTATCTATCTAAATGTATGTATTTAAAATGTATATGTGGTATATCAGTCTCTGGCAACCATATCACAAGCTTTGCTTAGTTTCGGGTCAGAGACCGTGTGTAAGATGTCCCCCAATATTTATTATTTATTTATTTAAAATATAATTAGGTACATGCTTAACGTATATAATATAATTATGCCGTGGTGGTCTAGTGGTAGTGACACTCGCCTTACAACCGTGAGGTCGTGGGTTCAAATCCCGGTGCCGTACCAATGAGTTCTTCGGAATTTATGTACGGAATTTAACACCGCTGGATTTTCGGTGAAGGAAAACATCGTGAGGTGCAACCTGCATACGTCGGTAGAAGAAATTCGATGGTGTATGTGAATCCACCAACCCGCACTGGGCCAGAGTGGTGGATATCGCCCAACCACCCCTACGGTAGGCTTACGTCCTGCAGTGGACTATTAAAAGGCTGATACAGTACAGTACATGCTTAACGTATTATCATGCGATTTATCTATTAAGATGTTTACTAATTGTATAGCTAATTGAAATAAGCCGTGAAGTTTTTTAATCGCTAAATTATAAACTTGTTTGACATTACGCTGTTTTATTATCGGTCGCTATAACTAACTGTTCTCTGTGTTTCTAATTTGTCACAAGTTATAGAGCACATTAAAGACATTAAGTATGAGGTCACCTTTACACCACGTCTTAAAAAATACACCTTTCGCTTGATTTTGGCATTAGGCGCCCCCTTAAACAAAATAGCAGGAGCAGGCATACATTTTTGCTGCACGGTAGAAAGAGAGGAGGATATTACTTCCTCTCTGCGCCACGCCAGCGCGGGCGGTCTGCTCTCCCTCCGTCTTACGATTTTTCAATCAGGTCACGTGTCCTGATGGGAGTTTATCATTTTTTACCCATCCCAAAAAGTGCACAATGCCTCCAAAGAAGTTTTCACTTCAAAAATATCCTATGCCTATATACAGCAGTTGACGTATTACGGCTGATGGAAAAAAAAAATACATGAATACAATAAGAAATCGTCAAATTAGAAAACTCTTTCGAAACCATTTGAAACTTTTACAACAAAAGGCTAATTTAATGATATCTGAAATGTTGCCTTTTGTGAAACAAGGAAAAGTTTGTGGAGTACCTATCCCGCTACTTTTATTATTACGAAAGTTTTCCTGGCGGTCTCTACAACAACACGAACCACCAATTATGCGATGACATGTTGACATTTATATTTGTTTTATTGAAACAAGAAATAGAAGATAAATTATATTTGGTTTATTGAAACAAAAATATTCATTGATTTTGTGTAAAGCGAATTGTATCTCAAATCCTTGTTTTGAATAAATACTTATTTAGTGTATTTCCGCTCTGTCGTAGGCGTACTATTAGGAGTACCATTCAACAAACCAAATAAATCATAAACAAAATAAGTAATTAATCATCAAACTGTATCGTGGTTCAGCTATGGTTAAGTTAAGGTTAGGTTAGGTTACTATTGCTTTTATAGACACAGGTAATTATAATTAGTGAATTTTGAATTTGAATTAGGTTTAAAAAAAAAGGTTAGGCTTAGGTATGTTTAAAAATCTAATGAACCTGAAATAAAATTAGAATCAATCCGTTAAAATAATAATAAATATAATTAAAAAAAAAAAAAAAAAAAAACCGCTGACAGTCTAGACGTCTTTTTGATCTTGTTTTCTGAAAATTTTATATTTTTTGGTTTTTCGATCGTTTTTCTGCATCATTTCAACACAAAAGCAATAACCAATTATTTTCCACTTCATTTAGATATTTTCTACAATGAAACTTAGACTAAATATAAAGAAAAGTAAAAATCCCATATTTGACGATTTATGTCAATATGACGTACAAGAAAATATCGGAGTACTGAATAAATCACAGGACACAGGATGCTAACAAGATCAAAGACAAAATTAACAGCGGAGTCGAGAGGCGCACGACCACCACCATCGCCCGCCTCGTCGTCAGCTCCGAGCGCATCGTCGGGTGATGATTTCTACACCACCCGCGAGACGAGCGGCTCGTCGAGCGACACGAGCGGGCCACGGACGCCGCCGCCGCCACCACCACCAGCGCGACGACGAGGCCGTCCACCGCTGCCGGCACGCTTGGGGCCTGTGGGGCATCCTGCCCCGCCATCCGCTCCCGCTACCGGTGGCATAGTGCGTCGCATGCGATGGACTCAAACCATTAATGAGAATTGCATGCGCGCGTACTTTGGGGCTACAGAGGGGGGAACCAACATGACAGCGTACTGTGCCAGAATGCTGCCTTTGTTTCAGGCCCTTGAACCGACTGTGGCCGTGACTGCCCAACGGCTATCGGACCAAGTGCGGGCTATCCACCGGTGCAAACTGCTGGATCAGTCCGTCATTGATCGGCTCCGCCTGGAGGCGCTGCCTGCTCGCCCCACTGCTTCCTCGACGCGGGACTCGCCCGTACCTGTCGCGTCGTCAGCCCCGACAATGGCTTCAGTGCCGATGTCGGCGGCGACACTAGCGACACCACCGGCTGGTCCTGCGGTCGACGAGCCAGATGGCGCGAGTATGAGCGTATCTAGCCAGGTGAGTGAGCAACTGAGGAGGGCTTTGGAGGACGCGATTTCCCAGTATCGGTTTGCACCCGACTCTAGGCCGCGACTGCCACGTTTTCCCACCCATAGGCGTAACTTAGCGCTTATGGGAGCCCTGAACCCTTTGCTAGTCCCGTATTTACGGGTTAGCGAAGGCTTAGTCGATACCCATTCGATCTTGTACTGCGGCGCCATCGCGGCGTGTCGCGTTGCACGTGTTAAGTTCCCGGACACTAGCCGTGCACCGCGACCCGCCGGGGGTGTGCCCGCGTGGCAAGTGCGGATCCAGCGGCGTATCGACTCGTTCAGGACTCTCATAGCAAAGCTAATCTGTTTCAGCCGGGGGAATAACCGCCCCCGAGTCATGCGTTTCGTAACACAGGTCTTTGCCGGGACTGGTATCAGACCCCAGCACTATTTGGCCAGTGTCACGGAACGCATAGACTATCTGAAACAGAAAGTCTATGCGTGGGCAAACCGCATTCGTCGCTACAGAGAGCGTGTGGACCGATATTGGCTGAATCGCCTCTTCCAAAGTGACCAAAGGAAAGTGTACCGAGGCTGGGAGAGAACCGACCAACGTGTGAGCGACGGGCAGTTGCCGGATGCTAGCGTCATGAATGACTTTTGGCGTGGCATCTGGTCGGTGCCCGTCGAACACACGGAGGGTGACTGGATGCGTGTGGTTGAGCGGGAATGCGAGACTATCGAACCTATGGGATCTGTTTTAATAGATCCCGTAGACGTTAGTTGTGCGATCCGTACGGCTCAGAACTGGAAAAGTCCTGGGCCGGACGGGCTGCACAACTTTTGGATAAAATGGTTTCGATGCTCGCATGACCGCTTAGCCACACAATTCCAGGAAGCCCTTGAGGTTGGTTCTCTACCTAGCTTTTTCACCACCGGTGTCACCTTCCTGCTCCATAAGTCCGGTAGTACCACGGAAGCAAAGAACTATCGACCAATTACATGCTTGCCTACCATCTACAAGCTCCTCACATCCATTCTGAGCATCAAAATTAATGCGCACGTCGTTGCGCAAAACGTTTTGGCTTTCGCTCAGAATGGATGTAGGGTTGGGTCCCGTGGTACTAAGGAGCTCCTCCTCATAGACATGACCATAAGCCAGCAAGTCCGGCGGAACAAGGGAGCCCTCTCTGCCGCCTGGATTGACTATAAGAAGGCCTATGACTCTGTGCCTCATTCGTGGCTCGAGAGGATTTTAGAGTTGTATAAAATCGATACAACTCTAAAATCATTCTTAGTGTCATGCATGGGGCAATGGGCCACGGTCCTTCGTCAACCTGGCGGTGGAGACGGCTCCGCTGGCCCGCAAGACTTGATTAGGATTGAGCGGGGAATATTCCAGGGTGACAGTCTGAGTCCATTGTGGTTCTGCCTGGCCCTGAATCCTCTCAGCACTTTGCTGAGGAATTCAGAGCTAGGCTATCGGCTTCGCAGACAGGGTGAAGTTATCTCTCACCTGCTGTACATGGATGATCTCAAGCTGTTTGCACCGAAATACCAAGACCTGGTGGAGCTGCTAAAAACCACTGAAGTTTTTAGTAGGGCTATCAGGATGGAGTTCGGTGTAGATAAGTGTGCGGTCATGCATGTACAGCGTGGGAAAGTTGTGGATTCTCCGAATCTACAACTTTCTGAGACGATGACTATCAGGTCTCTCTCCGAAGCCGAGACCTACAAGTACCTCGGTATGTCAGAGTCGTTGGGTATATCGGCAGTGGACATCAAGAAATCGGTGAAGGAGCGCTTTTTTTGTCGTCTGACAAAAGTACTAAATAGTCTTTTGTCCGGCGGCAACAAGGTGCGCGCCTTCAATGGTTGGGTGATGCCGCTGCTGATGTACTCCTTTGGCATACTGAGGTGGACTCAGACTGAGCTGGACGCCCTGGATAGGAGGGTCCGTCGACTGCTCACTTTGCATCGCATGCTACACCCGCGCTCGTCTGTCATGAGACTGTACATTCCGCGGAAGTGTGGTGGCCGAGGCTTTTTAAATGCCAAAGACCTCCACAACCGCGAAGTATACAGTCTCCGGGACTATTTCCGAAACAGCGGGCGTGGAATGCATTGCGATGTGGTGGCAGCTGACAGAGGCCTCACCCCGCTCTCTCTGGCGAAGGAGAACTGGCGCAGGCCATCGGTGCTCAGCACCGATGATCGCAGGGCGGTGTGGAGGAGCAAGGAGCTGCACGGGCGGTTCTATCGGGCCCTAACAGGACCCGATGTGGACCTGCTCGCGTCGGTGGCCTGGCTGCGCTTCGGTGACCTCTTTGGGGAAACCGAAGGTTTTGCCTGTGCAATTGCGGACGAAGTTGTCTTGACGAACAACTACCGGAAGTATATCCTGAAGGACGGTACGGTCGACATCTGTCGGGCATGCCACCGTCCCGGAGAGTCACTCAGGCATATTACTTCCGGTTGTTCTCATCTTGCCAACGGCGAGTACTTACACAGGCATAACCAAGTAGCCAGGATTATCCATCAGCAACTTGCTCTTCGATACGGCCTTGTCGAGTCTGAGGTGCCGTACTATAAGTACGCACCGGCACCAGTTCTCGAAAATGGTAGTGCGTTGCTTTATTGGGACCGCTCTATCATCACGGACAGGACTATTGTTGCCAATAGGCCTGATATCGTGGTGGTCGACCGGTCCCAGCGCCGGGCAGTGCTCGTCGACGTCACCATCCCACATGACGAGAACCTCGTGAAGGCCGAGAAGGACAAGCTCAGCAAGTACCTTGACTTGGCTCACGAGGTCACCGCCATGTGGGATGTGGACTCTACGATCATTGTCCCGATAGTCGTTTCGGTAAACGGCTTAATAGCGAAGAGTCTCGACCACCATCTTAAGAGGCTCTCGCTAGACGGTTGGGTCAAGGGTCAGATACAGAAGGCGGTCGTCCTGGACACAGCGCGCATTGTCAGGAGGTTCCTCTCTCTGTAGACCCAACCACCGGTAGCTTGGGCCTCGCCCCGCTGCCGGCGGCACTCTAGGTTTAGGTTTTTTTATAGTATTTTGTTTTTTATTATTTAAATATTGTAAAAAAACTTAAATTTAAGACAATAAATAAATATGTGTAATATAATTATAATAATTATAATTATTATATCATATTATTGAAATGGGACATATTTAGCGGGTGCCGTACCTCATTCCATAGTCTAATTTTACAAAACATTTAAAATTTCACCAAAATAGCCCAGTTACAATATTTCAAGTCATTTTATATGCCATAGTTTCCATTTCACGCTATCTTTTTTATACCTACCACTGTTTTTATATTTCATAATAAAATTGTAAAAGGGGCCTCTCAATGTTAGCTTAGGCTCCATTGATGCCTAATAAAGGACCAGGCTAAGCCTGTGATTTCAGTTGAATATAATTAAAACTGTAACAGAAATAGTGATTAGTGATTTTTTTAAATATGTAGTAAACCTGAAAGTAATACGAATTTAGTATACGATGGAAGTAAGTTGGTTTTGCCATTTTTTGCGAAAAATAATTATCTTTATTTCTCGACGATTTTGCTTTCATCTATCCGTATATTGATTCTCATCTATATCCGCATTTATAAAACAATATAATAGAATAGAATACTTTATTGACCTTATAACTACGTGTGTTACATTAGGTACGTCAAATTTACAATCAAAAGAAAATCATAATTATACAAATTTTAGCAGTCTGGCAAAAATAATATAAACTATAATGAAAATATAATCCAAAACTGATAACATAAACTATTGATGTCAATGTTAAAAAATATAAAATGTACCAAAATATATATATAACGGGACAATAGCTTTAAGTTTATTTTTAAATAGTGCCACTTAGTATAATTTCGAAGGACTAGGAATGGTAGTGGCAACATTCCTGGGGTAACGCTGGTAACAAACGCTGCTGATGAGTTCCAAGGAGGTTTTCAAGTGATATCGCATGATCGGCCGATGGGCGGGAAAATGCGATGATGACTTGACAGATGTCACTTGAGAGTCGTGAGGAGAGCTGGTTCGGAGAGGTTTTGGTGAACTGTGTTTGGAACGGCTCGGGTTGTGTTCTTGATAAAATGGTCGCAGCGTGAGTTACGCTGCGGAACGCCATGTCCTTCGCTTAAAGTTTTAGTCATACGTAATCTTCTGTGAAATAAACTGATTGTTCGTGACGTCGCAATTTATCTCCTCGCCCGCTTAACCCACGCCACGCCACACTGAAGTATTGTTGGGTCAGATGGTATAAAATCATTACCACATTGAATCACCATAACTGATGCGGATCCTTTTATGGATTCGACATATAAAAGTTTAACGTATGACAAGAAAATAAAAGTCAGTGTCAATTAATAATAAAAACGATCAGTAAAGGATTTGTTCCATTACCGGTATTAAAATAAATAAAAATTCTAACCAGATCAATGATTGCTGTTTTATTAAGAGCATTCAAAATGTAATTATTATTTAATAAAAACATATTTTTAAAGCCCTGCGATATTTAGAAAATCGATAATATATATTTGGGGTATGTAACGTGAAACGGAATGGATATCTCGTAAAGAAACACGCTAATCTGAAAAATCTCACATCTAATTTTAAAAAAAAGTATCATAGAAATGTCAATGTCAAAAGAAATTAATTGATTAATTTGATTTTCAATCAGTGTTACCACCTTAGCCCTTTGGAGATAGATCTAGGACTGTTTACTGTAGGTGAACCTTGGTTTGTAATGATTTAGCCCGGAAAGGGCTATCTAGCGCTTATTTGCCCTATTTATTTTCTTAGAAAATATGATTTTGAATTTCCAATATACTTTTTTTAAAACAACAATTTAAAAAAAATGCAGGGCTATATATTATTTTTTATTACTCCATGAAGCTTTAAAATTTCAGTACATTCCTAGAAAAATTGAATGATCTTGGTTAGAATTTTAATACCGAGTTCCTTGTAAATCAGGTACAACTCCTTTAAATGAAAACAAATTGCACAAATACTTAGTAGACAGGTTCTTTAAATTAATGTATTCGATTAAATTTCATCATCATTTGGAACCTATCTAAATCCTAACAAGATGAACGGTAACTAAACGGAACGATACCTAGGCTCATAGAGATCAGCTAAAGAAATATGCCGCGAGGTCTACTGTTCGGAGAACTACTAGTTACTAATTATAACTAGTAGTTCAATAGTCATTATCTACTGCAGTACAATATTTGTAATAATTATGTTCCTATGAGGGTAACATATTTTTTTTATTTGTATTGGAAGAGTTTTTTCTAAATTATCATCAAATAGTATAGTATATCAATATGTGTCTGTTGCCTAGATAAACACCCAGATACTTTGGCGCCGTCACATCTCTCTGAGACTCTAGAGTAGGGCTGGAGCGGCGGCCAATGCGGCGGAGCAGCACAAGCGGTGCAAATATGCTGACCTCGGTAGTGGTTACATATTTGAGCCATTTGGAGTTGATACTTTGAGTCCGTGGGGGCCGGGAGCTCATGTTGTTTTCAAAAGTCTTTCTGAGCGTCTGGTGGACGCGACGCGTGACCAAAATGCTGGTGTTTATTTGGCTCAAAGTACAAGCATTCCCATTCAGCGTGGCAATGCTGCCAGCATGCTGGGCACACTGCCAACTGGCAGTGGGCTTGAGCGTTTGGATTATCTTTAGACCTTCAAGGGTCTGTGGATGATCCAATTGCTTATTGTATAGTAGTACTTTATGTAGTTTTAGACTATGTTAGTCTTGTATTCAGTAGTAGTTAAGAAATGTACTTGCCCTATCAAAAATAAAATGTATACCTACCTATATAATATCTTTTGGTAAGTAAGATAGGTAAGTACTTTTTAGCTATTTTATGAAACATATTTTATTTTGATATCATTTAGATTATTTGGCTTTTTAGTTTCTCCTTTACTACATTTTGCTTTAGGCTTAAGTAAAGTTAAGTCGCAGAGTTATGACTTAGCAATGATATGAATACTAACAGCAAAAATATGAAAAAATTGACTCTTATGCAAAATGATACGCATGAAAACTCTATAATGTTGTGAGTTAATTTTAGTGATAATTGTTTGAGTGAGTGTTAAGTGAGTTAATTTTGGTGATAATTGTTTTCGTATTTGTATTGAAGAATACGTTTCCTTTACACATATGTAATTTTTGATTAGACAACCACACACCGAAAAGTGTAGTAAAATTTATAACTTGTTGACCTCTACATAACGTTATAAAAGAAGATTTCTTCAAAGCATTTTTTGTTTTTTATGATAGGCACGATCATAATAATAGCTAGGAAGATACATTTTGACGTCGTCCAACATTTTCTTTTCGTTTGTAGAATGTATTTGACGTGATGAAGGCTTTTCTTAACACCCCGCGGGAGCTTATTCCTTCTTAGCTTTGATCATTACCAAGGAAAAATAAAATGACATTTGCTTTTATGAAAAGGGTCAACCTTAGGGGTCAACAGTCTTAAGCAAATAAGCCGTCATTAGATATACCTACTTTTAAAGGGCAATTGCAGTTATTAACTAATACAAAATACAATACTACATTCTTAAGCTACTACATACTTAAACTAATAATAAATTATTGTAAAATAGGTATAACCTTTTAAAAATACAAGCTTTTGAGATCTTAGAAGATATGACGTAGCAGCAGAGCCAAGACAAGTAAAACGAGCCCAAACACGGCGTATGCGTGCAAAATTTCAGCTCAGTTGGAAACCGGGAAGTTGGTCAAATTTAACTTGCAAGATTCCACCCAAACTTACATACATATGTATATCCAGTGCAAGTTAAATAAAAGCTTGTAAAAGTATCATTCTCATACCCTGGAAAGTCTAAAAATAATCCAAGTTAAGCCCACTGCCAGTTTGCAGCGTGCAAAAACATAGCAAAAAAATGTACCTACGCAGATAACCTATTATTATATTTTGTTTTTTCTTTATTTGCATATATCTACTACCACTAATTTATTTCCTTATAATAAACAAAACTTTAATTTGCTGTTAAGGCCGCAGGTGATCTGTAATTTTCCATACAAACGTATTACGCTGTTTTATTTCTGGAAAATGCTTTTAGAGCTACAATTTTTTGTCACAAAATTAAATTTAGCTGTTTGGACTACCCTGTCTTTTCTTTTTCTTGATAAATTAATTATAAGACAAAATATGACCCTTCAAAATCCCAAAAAAGAATCCCCATTATTACCGACGACTATAGAGACCTACCAGAAGAGACTAAATAATATCTAACAAAATATAAAATGACACGGTCATAAAAAATGTTTTTTTTTAAATCTTGACACAAAAAAAAAACTTGATTGATGATAAAGCATTTCTTCTTTATTAACCGAGCATGCGGAGGAGGTTTACAATTCGACGCGTATATTTTTTTTAATGTTTGACCACGCATGACATTTTCCTTTTTTATCGCGAATAAATCCGCGCTTGACCACTAACTCGCCTGTTGGTAAGCGACGTTGTGGTTGAAGATGAAACACGCAGACCTAGAAGATACCCATTCACTCTGATCTTGAAAAGCTTTAGATTATATCTCATAAATCTTTAGAGGGGTCCGATTTTGTGGTGACTGCCTCGGTGGCTCAGTGGTTAGTGACCCTGACTTCTGGATCAAAGAGGCGTGGGTTCAATGTGTTTGCTCTATGTCTGGGTGTTATTTAGGTACTATTTATATAATTACTAGTTTTTACCCGCAGCTTCGAACGCATGATATTTTGATTTTTAACGCAATATCATTATAATTTATAGCCTATATGTTATTCTGATATACAAGCTATATTATTGTAAAGTTTCATCTTAATCCGTTCAGTAGTTTTTGCGTGAAAGAGTAACAAACATCCATACATCCATCCATCCATCCATCCTCACAAATTTTCGCGTTTATAATATTAGTAGGATGTATTTAAAATATGTATATGTAGTATGTATGTATAGTTTGGGGTCAGAGACCGTGTGTAAGATGTCCCTTAATATTTATTTTACTTCATTTATTTATTTTGATAATTTCTTTTTTGTTTGGTAGACCATACTTTAAAGGTAGTTAAATTATATCGAAATCTGCCTTTTTGATAAATCAACATTAATGTAAAAATTACAACATCGATCCGTACGAACCATTTGGATTCTGTACACAGTTGAAGTTATGCCATGTTTTGGGAAGAATAATTATTTTATGTTAATATCTTTTATGTTAATATCTGCGCTCCAAAACCAAGATCCTAGATATTGGAGAGAAGGCTGGAAGTCTGAAATGGAATTGGGCCGGACATATCTGCCGCATGCACGAAGATCTGGGAACCAAAACCTGTACAATGTGGATACCCACCATCAAGAGACCCCTCGGTAGGCCCAAAGAAAGATGGCGAGACGAGCTTGATTCCCACTGCAGTGGGTGGAACACTAAAGCTCTCGACCGAGAAAAATGGAAAGAGAGAAGCGAGGCCTTTGCCCTGCACTTTGCCTTTGAGGCGATAACGTCTAAAAATAATAAAATAGATACAGTCGTGGGAATAATAAACATAGGCATAGACTAGACTAAAATAAAACCGTGGGGCACGTCAATTGTCTACAATCGTTGATTAAAATGTTTTTTTTGTAATGTTACACTGTAATTAGGCAGTTGTTCAACCGACAACGATGGACGTGTGATAAGTAGGGCTAGAATGTGGAAACAAGCTAGAAAGCTCGATTATAAGCGAGTTTTAGGGTTTCATAGTGGTGAGCGAGTAGTACTTTTATCATATGTTTTGTCGATTAAAGACAAACTACGAGCAGTGAAACGATTCCTCGCCAGCCAGCAGTGTGAATGTCCAACGATAAACTAGTTGAAACATCTCTTTTATTTACATGGAGTGTATAACTATTGGAATTTTCATGAGCAAGAAAATAGTAAGTAATTTCCTCACCGTCTGCGGGCCAACTGCCTAACGACGAATTAAACGATTCTTCTATCGCACATTAAGTCGATAATTTGTAGACAATTGACGTGCCCCACGGTTTTATTTTAGTCTAGTCTATGCATATGCTTATAATTCCCACGACTGTATCTATTTTATTATTTTTTGGTTTTTAGTACATTTATCTTAAACATTGCAATGTATGTTTAACATAAAACCGTTTAACTTAAAAAGTTTTTTTACCTATTTTTATTACAATGCAAATTAAAGCACTAAATGAATGCATTAGAATGTAATAGCACCTACGAAACAGACATTATCTTTAATGTAGCAGGGCAACGACTTCAGTTGCACCACCATTTATTTCTTTAAAAATATATAGGCTGCGATAACCTTGCGTCGAGCTTGGAAGGAAATGGTATAATATATTTCCAGAGTTACCTTTCAGATAGACATCTTGTCTGTAAAGAAAATGTGCAGCAGGGTCTCTCTCAGTCTTTCTGTTGCACATGCAGTGTAAATATAATTCAGTTTGTTGTCTTCTATAGGCTTCGAGGCTTCGTGTAAAATTCAAGATGTTCAAATACTAGACTATTGTTGAAATTAGGTATTATTGTTAAGTATTATACAAACCTTTTCGGGGTAAGTTTTGCCAGTCAAGCAGTAGTGTGTAATTATAAATAAATAAATAAATATTAGGGGACATCTTACACACGACCTCTGACCCCAAACTAAGCAAAGCTTGTAATATGGCTGCCAGAGACTGATAAACTACATATACATATTTTTAAATACATACTTAAATAGATAGTAACAAAATAACACCCAGACACAGAGCAAAAACCTATGTTCATCACATAAATACTTGCCCTGGGTGGGGATCGAATCCACGCCTCTTTGATGCCGTAGTCAGGATCACTAACCACTGAGCCACCGAGGCAGTCAAAGGAATTAAAACTGATCTACAGGCCAATTCCACTTAGAACAGATGAATCTGGTCTGACCCTAACTTATAATCCGTTTTTGCGCCTTCGAAAATGATTTCTAAACATCCCACGTCACCAACCGTTATTGGAAAGTTTCTTGTCATATTTCCGAAGTTAAAATACGTATAGGTTCACAAACGTTCCAGTTCAGTTTTGTCTCTGAACAGTGATTCAAATAGGAAGTATAAAGATTTTATCAACATTTTTAGCCAATAATATTTTTCCAGTATATTTTCTTATATCGAAGACTGAGACGAGCGCAGCGCAGTGCCGCGCGAATTAATGCTTAGGTAATTTCTGATATATACTCGTAAATCAAATTAACAAAGTTTTCGTAAGCATCTTACCTGAGTGCTTGGTATGAAAAGTTAGGAAAAGTTGGTTCTAGACGTTAATCATTTGAGGCGCTGACCTACAGACGTCCTTCACGTGTGAATGCAATTGCTAAATAGACAAGTCGTACGCACAGGTTACTCTCTGTAGATACCGTAAATTGAAATTTCATTTAATATGTATAATGTCATTAAGCAGAAATGATTTCACCAAGCCCACAGAAACACGTCGGACTCATGGCAGTTCCAAGTTTACTGATTTGATTGGTATTAGGAGGTTAAGACGTCAAGTAAAGATAGTCTTTAGATAGGTAATGATAATAATGACTATTTTTATCGTTTAATTAAAAACTGGAAAACTATAGATATAAACTATAACAACTAACTCTGTACTTTTACTTAATTTACTCTGTAACCGTATAATACATTTTGACACACTGTACTGTACTGTATCAGCATTTTAATAGTCCACTGCAGGACGTAGGACTACCCACGAAAGGTGATTGGTGGATTCACATACGCCATCGAATTTCTTCTACGGACATATGCAGGTTGCCTCACGATGTTTTCCTTCACCAAAAAGCCAGTGGTGTAAAATTCCGTACATAAATTCCAAAGAACTTTGAAAGAGATTTGACCCCAGAACCTCACAATTGTAAGGCGGGTGTCACTACTTCTAGGCCACCACGGCTTTAGATAGACATAGTGAGTCTTCAATCCTTAATTTTAAAATGAATTGCCATAAATTCCTACGGAATCTATAAAGTAATGCGTGACAACAGAAGAGGTGGATCCCTTAAAATAACTTACTTTCCAAGTATTTAAATTGATGAGACAATACATTCATACACGAGTAGGTACTCTACATACAATACAGTAGAGAACGTGTAAAGACCACGTTTTATCAAACGAGTTGTTAACTTATCTCTAGTTTTAAATTACTAGTACTCGGTTTTAAGCATCGTAGTGTTGAAGTGTGATAGCAACGGTTGTAGAAATACTAGCATGGAAAGCATTTCAATAATTATACAATTAAGGACGTTCTCGTGTTGTCAATGTAGCTGACATTTGTAATCAACAAGATAATTTTTTGCAAAAATTAGCATGACCGACTTCACCCATGTACAGAATTCGCGAATATTTCGCACGGATCGATGTAGCATTTTTCACATTATTGTTTATTTTTCAAAAACGGCTCAACCAATTTCGATAAAATTTAAATGGACCAATTTCGAAGTATACTCTTTCCAATAAAAAAAGAATTATTGAAATCGGACTACTATGAAAAAAGTTATGCGTTATTATACATAAAAAATAACAAATATATTTGCGTCGAATTGTATACTCGTACCTCCTCCGGTGGTTCGTCGGTCAAAAATTGAAACACAATTAATTTCAATTGAGTTGTTTTTGCGTCTACTGGTTTGAACATTTTTTTCTAGATAACAAGATTAATTAGGTATATTGTCGATAAATAGAGTTTAACTCTGTCTTAAGATCTATGAAATTATCTTCTTCTACAGCTCTATTTCTGATATTTTTACGTGCTTAGATACCGATGACAAAATCAAAATATATAAACCCTAAATGCAAAAAATCAAATACCTGTGTACGACGGAAACAATAAAATATAATTAACTTGATTAAAACTTAATGTAAAACTGTACATACAACTTCACTCTAGGGAAGGCTATCCATAAAAACACACGTCTGAACTCACCTAGTTTGCATGGTTATGGCTGCACTATCCATGTTTGTACAAATTTTTGAAATAAATTAATTTTTAATTTAATTTAATTTTACCAGATCTGCAGGAGTTTCTTAGCGCAATTAAAAAGGTCACATATTTTAAAAACTGATCATTTCGTCGGTAGTACCAGAATGTAGTAGCACGTTTCTTGATATCTAAGTGCAGGCACAAAAGAATATTTGAATCTTGATTTTTAGGGTCTGCGCTTTTTGAGCTTACGCCATTCACGATGACCTGTTCAAATAGACCGCTCCTTATATTTGAAATTCCCTGAAATCGTTTCATCGCGAGGATGTTGGGCCTAAGCATCAAACTCAAGGAACAAAGCCGACTAAGTCTTGTATTATGCAAACAAGCATCATGTAAGGCGTGGATTTATGAGCGAACTTCGTTGCGAGACTCGCAAGCTTCCCCCGTGAGAGTACTGTTTTCGACGCGTTGAACAGTAAGGGTGGGTTTGGGACGGTGCTACGACGACGTTGATTGGATAGGAGTTGTATATTATGTTTTTTTTCACACTAGCAATTTAAACACTCCCGTAACCACGATCGGTTCAACCCGGTCGAAACGTCGGGATAATGAGGTAATTTAAATCTCATAGTTTTAGTGCGCTAAGGCGTAGTCCCATTGAAATATACCTAATGTAAACAGCTAGTTGCCAGTTGATGCAATAGTTGCTCCAAAGCTTTAGAAAATACATATCCACGTTTAAAAAAAATTATTCAACAAGGATCTCTCATCTCAAACTCAGCTGGATCATTATTATACTTCATTCCCATAATGACTGGGCATTTAAACGGAACTTTGCTGATTAGCTGCTTTTTTCTATTTAGGTAAGTATTCAAGTAAATTTCTTGAGTTAATGTGAAATAGGTTATTTATTACACAAATACCCAAGATTTACCTGGAAATATTAGGAAAATTAAGAGTAGAATAATTTATGTTTTATAATAGTACAACTTTACAAAGAATTCATTAGTACTTTAAACGAGGTCAAACGTTGTGAAGACCAAACCTATGAAATTATTTCTACTATTTTTTAGTGATATTTTTTACATTTGGATGTAATTGATCAGGACATCATTTGATTGATTTAGAAAATTATTGTACTGTACTGTACTAGCTTTTAATAGTTCACTGCAGCACGTAGGGCTACCCACGAATGGTGCTTGATAACCACATTTACAAAAGTACTGAATGATAATATTTAATTATCTATTTAGTAGTTAGCATCGTTACTGTTAAAAGTTTTGGAGCATATAATTATACTCGTAACTCTAAAAATGATACCGGTTATAGAGCGAGTAGGTATATCTAACAAAAGTCGTCATACCGATTTTTTTTTTATAACGGGCAAGTGAATTTATTAACTACTATTAGGCATCCCGCAAACAGCTGCGGCCTGAGGCTCTCGTCTAGTGTTCGACCAATTACAAAGGCCGAAATGGTTAAATCATGGCCTGTGATTGGTTGATGACTAAACTAAATCGCAGTTGCAAGTCTGTTTGTGGGATGCTATAATAAAAGACTATTATACGAGTATACTATAAGATTACAATATTTGATCTACTTATTGAATAAGATATCACAACACCCCTTACTGTTTTCATACATCAGTATCATTCACTATTGCTCCATATATTCATATTTGGGGTTAGTGAGGTACGGAGACGTTCCCTGAGGCTTGGATGAGTATACTCGTACCTACATATGAATGACAATTGTACATAATTTAACCGTTCGCCAGCACTTTCTTATTGTTCGCCTAAGTTTTGTTTAAGATGTTTTGCATGTACAGTGTGACTGTGTACACTGATTATAAAATATAAATTGCCCGCAGTTTAGTTGTTAAGATCTTTATTTGACAGTGTATCTTTTTGTGAAACCGTGCGTACGGTTGAAGCCTGTAAATTGTAGGATTTTTTATGTCTTCACATAGTCCATTTCATTGGGAGGCATAATACCTTAACTTATCTCGTCTCATAACCAGCATGGCGACTTACATTATTTTACATTAAGTAATAGTAAAGTCATACTAAAGGCGCTGTTCCACAAGAAACATGTTTGCCCCACATTTGTTGCCCGAGAGAGTCAGCTCCTACTTTTATTTTACTGTGCAACAGTTGGCAACACTGGTAGAACCGCGAGGATTCTGAATCGACCAGTTTTCGCATTTTCTGTGGAACATTGAGAAAATTTGCCGCACATTTTTGATAAAGTTTACGTACCGGGAGACAACTCTTTTCACCTTATAAATTATAACAAAATGTTATGTTTTTGGAGTCAATTGCTTGAGTAAAAAATATTGCACGCTCGTTCGTCTTAATTTTACAGAAAAGTTTTTAGTTACTGTATATTTTTCCACTAACATTCTGCGTAAAAATTTGGCTTTTTAGAGGCTTATAACTTTATGATCATTTTTTTAAAAACTGTAAAAACTAAGACATATTATATAAACCTATCAATCAAAGGCAGATACTTAACGCAGCTTATTGTTTTTTATGGACAAGTTGGCACTTCATTTTAAATTTGTTGATGTCTTGCATTATCCGATTTTTAAAATGATATTCTGCTAAGGAATTAAAATACTCGCAAATATTAATTAATATTTTTTACATTTGATTTTATCTTCTAAAAGAAAGTGAGTTAAAATATGGAGTGAAAAAGTGATTACACATTTCCAGTACTTAAATACACTACGGAAGAAGCTTGTATCCAGCGTATTTCTCGCAACGTATAAGTATACTTACTATGATTAGGTACCTTGTTTGGAACATACTGCGTTAAGCGCAGGTACCTACGTGGACAATTCAGATTTTTAAAGCCCAAGAAATCTATCTATTTATCTATCTAATATAGTAATCAATTAAGAAAATGGTATTAGAATGAAAGTAACCAACATTAAAAATTTTACAAATTGCTGTTTTCCCCCTCACTTACACCTCGAGATCTTAGTCTCGCCTGGTTAAGTAATTACCAACTCAACCAAATACTTTTATAAGACTTCTTGGGGATTCACTAGATCTGATTAAGAAACGCTGTCCGATGCCATAGTATGAGTTTTGATAGTAGGTAAACGAAAACTATTATCGTTTTGGTGTTGCTCAATACATTTTTGTTAGTTTGACCACAGAATAAATAAAAGTAGTGCAGAAGGATCACCCCGAGACAAGAATAAATTATACAAAATAGGGATCCTTGCAGCGACGCAATAAAGTGCAATTCAGTTCATATCGTGAAAACATCGTGAAGCAACCTGCATACGTCCGTAGAAGAAATTCGATGGCGTCTATGTGAATCCACTAACCCGCACTGGGCCCGCGTGGTGGATATGGCCTAATCTCCCTTCGTGGATAGGCCTACGTCCTTCAGTGGACTATTAAAAAGGCTGGTACAGTACAGTACAGTTCACATATAAGCGCTCTTTCCCGGCAAACTGACATACACATACTTTCCCTCTCTATGGCGTAATAGTCATGATGACTGGGTAAAAAAATCAATAATATAATTAGTCCGTAGACTATCAATAAGTATGGGACACGTATTTTTTCTTTTGTCAATCAAACAACAAATGACAAAGATAAACCTTGTCAAGGTTTGGGAGTGGTGATCGTGATGTCACTTCTCTTACAGAAGTCCATACTTGTAACGTCACGCGGAACTTTGACGGGCGATATCTTCATCATTTTTTGTTTAATTGACCAAAGAAAAAATACGGTACGTGTCTAATATTTTTTGATAGTCTATCTGACGGCCTAATTATATTTTTTTAATCATAATGCCTCTTATGTCACCTTTTAGCACAGAATATCGGCACCCGGCCGGTACCGCGCGGCCAAACATACAAACTGCGAAATGACATCCCCGCTCGTTCTGCCTCGTTTTTACCAGACGTGGATTGCAAAAATGTATGGAACCACGCGGAAACTACTCACACTATAGTTTCCATTTACGTATATAATTTCATACTAAAGCCTCTATATCAGTTACATTCTCCTGTCAGCCACTAGGCTATTAATTAGTTCGTTACCTGAACGTTTTCGGTTCATTAAACTGATAACTTGTAGGTATTCGCAGGAAACAGTCCGCCAATCATGAACTGACAAGTAATTTGGCGGAATTTTGTTTGTTCTGGAATGATTGATCGTTGTTAATTTTCATTTATTTCCTCGATGTATTATCAGTAATTGTGAATGGTCATTAAACATAACGGAGTGGAAAAAAGTAAATTAATTTCGTGATTTTGAGGTTGATTGAGGACTTGAGATAACCTTTCTTTATTGATTATAATGCTAGTAAAAAATACAATAGGCCGAATCATAGAAGTTGGCGGATGTGAAGTTACTCGTAGTTATAAACTGCGCTAAACCCAATCAACGCACAGCTTTATGTGAGCTTCAGTCGGGATTGGATATTGCGCAGCTTGTAGCTAACTTCACATCGGCTAACTTGTATAATTCGGCCTATAGTAGTCTTTTTATGTGAGATGGATTTACTTTTTCACTAAATCTTGCATTTGGTAAGTAGGGAGATATTTTATGAGGTGTAGTTTACTTAAAAAACAATTATCTGTTACTCTAGATTAGATATTTACTAATACATTATTACTATAATACATGCCCAATGTTATCCAAATAACGATTTATTTTTGACCGACGAACCACCGGAGGAGGTATACAATTCGACGCGTATATATATATATATTTTTTAAATATAACCACGCATATCTTTTTTCATAGTACCTAGTCCGATTTTTATAATTTTTTTTTTTGTTATTATACTTTGAAATTGGTCACATTTAAATTTTATTAAAATCGGCTGAGCCATTTTTGATAAATCAACAATAATGTGAAAAATGCTACATCGATCTGTGCATAATATTTGCGTTCTAGCGATGCGCCCGGCTTCGCACAGGTGTATTATACAAATAAAAATTTCTCTTGAATTACTCTATCTATTAAAACAAACTGCATCAAAATCCGTTGCGTAGTTTTAAAGATATAAGCATACATGGGGACAGACAGCGGAAAGCGGGTGAAGTCGGTCATACTTCATATTTTTTGCAAAAAGTAATTATATCTATATGTTTATAATTGACAGAAAATATATACGAATATATAGTCAAATCACCGTCAAATGTCGCATACTTACCAAGTCTAAATTTTTATTTATTCAGTAATTTATTTTATCTCCGTAGCATCGTTTCTGTTTTTAGACATCCATCCACTTAATATACCAACGTCACAGGCAGTTTACCTACGTCACCTAAAAAAATAGGTTAATTTTATAAATTGGTTAAAAAGTGGCATTTTCCGTGCGCCACCGCAATCAATTATTTACCACCGGTCAGAGTACGGTCACTCGCTAAAAATGTAACCTCAGATGGTAGAAAAAGCACGAATCCATACTCTGAAGTTAATTCGCCCGCACATAAATAACATCCACAAAATAATTACCTGGCACATTAACGAATATTTCACATTTCGCCGTAACTATGGGTTAATGAAGGCAAATATTTCATTCGATTGCAAATTATCAACGTGAATTATTGTTCGATGTCTAAAAGAACGATTTATACGCAATACCATACTGGAGTTATTGAAATATATGTCCCAAAAGACAACTCTTCGTTCGACCAAGCCACAAAGAACATTGAGCTCTATCAAGCAGTGGAACGGCTTAAGTTTCTCTGAACTTTTTTTATCAGCAGTGAAAAAACAACGCAAATGGATATTACGGTAAAATTCAAATAAGAGACAGCAAAATAGAAATGAGTCGTTTCACATTGGAGCATAAATCGTTCAAATGGTATTTGCCTTTATCGAGTACGTACCTATTTGTCGAGCTATTGCTTATTATTGCATTATTTCTCTTGTGGCTCAGAATGTCAAGACAAAAATAAATACTGAATAATGTATAATAAAAAAGTTGAGTAAATATGGAGAAAATGCTTTGTGTGCCTACCTCTACACACTTGTGTTTCAAAGAAAAAAGTACCTATTAATTTGCAGGTGTGGTCTGCTATTATTAAATTCAATTGGGATTAATGTTTTTTAGGGTTCCGTACTTTAAACGGAAAAAACGGAACCCTTATAGGATCACTTTGTTGTCCGTCTGTGTGTATGTCAAGACACTTTATCTCGGGAACGCGTAAAGATATCGAGTTGAAATTTAAACTATATACGAGTACGTATATTTATGGTCTCTTGCAGTTGTGTAAAAGAAAAACTTCTAAGTTATCGTTTAAAAAAGTTAGAGCCGTTTTAGTCGTAAAAACCGCATATTTCGACACTCACAAAAATCATAACCTACAGGGTACTTCCCGTTGACATAGAACTATGAAATTTGGCGAGAAGCATTGTCTCAGAGTACACATATAGGAATAAATCTGAAACTGTACATTTTTGTTTAAATCACAAAAATAGGGCCTCAAAATTCACAAAATATGGGTTTAAAATTCAAAGTGAAACAAACTACGTTTCCCACTCGGTAGGTACATTTAGTTGTTAAAATTTAATATTTTGAGCAACTCAACTAGAGTTATAGAAAATAGCTCCACAGGTGCTAAAATAATGTAGGTAATAGATGTGAGATATGATAAATTTTACCTTTATTGATGTACTACCACAATGAGAAGAAAATTCACACGCTTTGGTAATAAAGGGACAGGCCTGGACGTCGGATAAACAGGAGGCGAGTCGCAGAGAACGAGAAACGGTGGAACCTTCCTTTCCTTCGCCGAATCCAGGCTGGAATAGATTAAATTAGGAATAAGTTTCTTAATTTTCGTATCCTAAGAAAATCAGGAAGAGATATTAGGCTGTCTGGAAGCTTATGTACGTTTCAAAGGCAACTTGCACATTATGTATGTTATTTTAAAGTCTGAAGTTTATTAGCAAGAAATTAGCATTTGGTAGACTTAGTTATGTACTGTACAAGTCCTGTAATCTTTATTAAGAAGAACTGTAAAGAGTAGTAACGTGCCTTGCTATTTTGTTATAAAGATGACAATACCTAATATAATTTTAGCCAATTTTAAGGAGTTTTGCCGCTGTCGCCAGGTTAGAAGTTGGAGGTCTTTTATATGGAGCTGAAGACTTTTCGGAGGCTGGGAGAATGTCAAAGACTGAAAAGAGTATCCTGAAACGAACATCGAATAATTAGATTGGAATGTTTAGGTTACATGCGCAAAGAATCGTAGTCCAATTGCAATACTTTACTTACCATTCAACTTTAAATACTGCATATTCGTTTAGCAGTAATCTTGTATTAATATTTATAGATATTTCGAGCTATTTTATCCGATTATTTTACTAGGTTTTACAATTTACACTTCACAATAACACTCATCGCAAAGCCGGGCCAAAAATCACTATTTCCAGCGCGTGATTTTAAAAAAGAAACAGTTGTAGTGTAGTATTATTGTACGGTAATATTTGTTCAAAGAGAAAAGCGTTAAAACAATGGCATAAGATTGATATGTATTGTCATCGGATTAGATGACTATTATTCTAGCTACATTGTGTAAAGAAAATAGTTTAAATCGTATTTGTAGAAATAACAGGGAATCTGTAAAAGTAACGGAATATTTAATTTAATTTTATGGGTGGCAACATTGTAATAAACTACCAGTGACGTCACTGACATAAAGCGAATATTCTCCAAGAATTGCAAGAATTAGCTTTTTGAACGTTAAGATCCAAATTGAGGGTATGCTGGCTATCAACGTTAGTTGCCCTATGCTTATTTTTTTGCGGGTATTGCATTTTATTGCGTTGTTGGGCTTTTGTTCCGAATGGGTGTTTTAGCTTTAATGGCATAATGTTCCGTGTGGTGATTATTTGCAATATTTAGCAGGAACAGGATTTAGCTTTTAGCAGGAACCGTGTTATTGCATATTGTTGTGTTAGTGCACCGATTGCAGTTAAAGCAATCGTATAAGAACTAGTTTAGTATAAAAGGGCGCGGCGGACCAGCTCCGGGATAGTAAACGTCGGGATTTCGAGGAGGTCGTACCTCTGAAGGATATAATAAAAAGTTAACGTCGGGATTTCGAGGAGGCCGTACCTCTGATGGATACAAAACAGAGTTTAATTCGGGAAATTGAGGAGGCGATATTGTTTCTTACGGATTTAATAGATAGTGAACGTCGGGAATTCAAGGAGGTCGTACCTCTGATGGATATAATACACAGTTTAATTCGGAGGCCATTTCTCTGATGGATTATCGGGAGTTTTATTTCGCGTTGCCAAATCTTTGTTGGAATTATCGGAAAAGTGAAAATTAGTGACATCGGCTTTGTGATAGTGTAATTCAGTGCGGATCGTTTATAAGTGAAATTGTAATGAAATGTAGTGCAAATTGAAGGAGAAACTTGCGGATTGATTTTATTCGATTTGCATAAACGTTTGCGTGCCGCTGAAATACTTTGGAAGGGAAAGCTAGCCAACTACGAGGACGAGAGCCATAGGATGGAACATTCTCATTTGGTGAGGCAATTCCGATTTATTTGTGGGAGATTGATTTGTAAATTTTGTGAAAAGTATACGACTTTTAAACATTTACAAAATACCTACATTATTCATTTTAAGTCTGGCGTGTATCCTTAGTTGGACCTTAAAAATACTTGATTTATTTCAAAGAATCTTTTGATTGGATACCCTCAATCTCTTACGCACAATCTTACTTTTTATTTGTATTGTCGATTTGTTATTCATGTGTTTGCTAGTTCTTACTGTGCCCGTTTGTAGGTTTGGACTTTCTTATATGAAATATATTGTGTTCATCTTTACTCAAACAGATTATACTAAGCACCTTATTTTTAATATTGCGGTGTCTAGTATTCGTTTGATTACTGCGCTGCGATTATAGCGTATATCAAAGTTCAAAGGAACCTTGAAGATTTATGATTGTACCTACATTTATTTATCTTGATGATATTTGTTTACGTGAAATACCAGGATTTGAAATAAATGACATGACATGTTTTAATCTTGGAAAAGTCATACGCATCTTTAGCGTACTCGAAGCGTTTAGTGTACTCAAATTCATAGTACCAATATTTGGAGATTTACTAAAGTGTATCTTTAATGGGGATTGTCCCATGTTTACGATCATATTTGTGTAACATGTTTTATTTAAATGATTTTAATGTTCAGAACTGACAACTATACATTGTTATAGTGCATTTCCTAAATATTGTAATATTTAGGGTACTCATGTTAGTAGTACAGATATAGTTACATTATGTAAGGAATCTGAAGGTTGTATCAAAGGATAGTTGATACTTTGAAAATTCACAGGAGTTTTTAGAATTGACTTTGCTTTTTTATACAGGTATTTCATCATTCAATTTTAGCTATTTTACTCACAAGAGTTGAGTGGCGTCGGGGCTGGGTTTTTAGCTGTAAACGCTTCTAAATCAGACCATCCATCTGGGGACCAGTAGCCGGATGGCGAGTGAACCATTCCACTTAACAGAGAAGTTCAATTTACTGACTATGAACCAAAGGCTTGATGCTGTTACTAAATTTAACTTATTAATAAGTAAAGTCTTTCTACAAGCAGAGAAATATAAATATGATCACACTTTTGACTGTCCTTGATGAGCATTCCGATTCTTAGAGTGGGAGACTCTAAATTGTACTATCGTTTATATTTACCTAAGTTTTGGATATTCTTTGATGTAATTCCTTTAATGTTAAGACGGTTATACCAGAAACGTAGGTTATCTTAGCTAGCTGTGAAAATATAGGTAGGGTAATAGCCTAGGTAGGTAGGTAACTTTCATAGGGTCTAGTGAATTCTCTTGATTCCATTCTTTGGGACTTAGGGAAACCCCACAGTGAACTTTTAGATCGGATCCCTCATATATCACCATATGAGGTTAATTTTGTAGGAATGGAGAAACCTGGGTTCCTCCATTAGGGGCGTCGGACACCGTAACCGAAGATTGGGACAATTTGCAAAAAAGACAGTCTTGCCCCTTTTGTGAAGACATATGACAGACAGACAGCATTGACAAAAGTAGTATAGCCCTTCTGGCTGTTCTCATAACAACAATACGGAGGACTTTCGCCCACGTCAGGTAGACGAGGAAGACTGTTTGGCGCGGTGGAGGTGCGCCTTACCTATGCCGTGATATCTGTTGTTATGCTATGATATTTATAATATTTTTCCATTTAAAGTTATAAATTCCAAGGATTTTATCAAATTTTATTGATCCTGAGGAAAGTGATTTCTTAACTGTCTCTTGAACCATTTAAAGCAATGTTTATTCATCATCTTAATATTTGTATTCTAACCTTTAGGAATTAGTATTATGTTCTCTTGATTGCGGGAAGGAAAAATTGAGAAAGGGAGAAAACCATTTTATCCACTTTAAAATGTCAGTTGTCATTGTCAATCCATACTTTATATCCTCTTCGTGGAGATAATATAATGGTAGAAAGACTATTTGTCCCTATGTCATGCTTCCCGTGCTGTAGAGGAATAATCAACATCCGAAATACCTCTCTTACTTCGTTGGCTCCGTCAATCTGTTATTAAAGCCTTTTTGAGATACAAGATCTTAAATTGCATGTTGCCCTAAAATTACGTACTAAGCTTATTTGCTCTGCTCATTGCTTATTAAAATTACTTTTTTCTACATATTTCTTGTCATCCATAACAGAGCAAAATGTATGCAAAACAAGTCGTGTCCAACAACAATCAATAGACATAGACAAGGTCAATTAGATTAAAAGTTTCGTGTCTTTCTTTGCTGAACATTTTTTGTCTAGGCATAGCGTGAGCTGTTCAAATAAGTAACGTAAAAAATGGCCGAATATTGTTAAGTACTGCAAACGATGCTTTTTTAAAAGAACTTTACTAGCAAAGGTTGTCATTTTTGACAGATCAAATAAATGTACATGAATTGTTAGTTTGTGGTCTTAGGGTATTATTCATTGTCAAATGCACATTATGTTGAAGAAAAATGGTAGAGTTTTGTTTGAATAATATTTAGAAATCTACAGTAGGTAAATGCGTGATATAGACTTCGATAAAGAAAGGATCATAAAATATCTAGAAGGCAGTCAATATCAAAATGGTAATGACATCTATCTAAAGAAATAAGACATCAAATATGTAGACTATAAATCAGAATTTCTATTTTGAAGGTTTATTAAAAATGTAATGTTTTTTTACAGAATATTATCCACTCTTAGTGGAATGTGCAAAAATATAATACATGTTACGAAAGTGTCAGGTGCGTATTTTTCAGGGACATCAAAATGTCATGAAGTGTATTTTTTGATATAAAAAATAATAATAATATAAAATGTATACTGCCGTGCATTTTATGACTTAGGCATTATATTATTCGATCGTTTCAGCCATAGAACGTCAACTGCTGGACATAGGCCTCCCCTAAAGATCTTTAATAAGACCGGTTCGTAGCGGCTAGCATCCAGCGCATCGCGATCCTGTGGTCTTAATGAGGTCATCCATCCACGTTGTGGGTGGGTGTCCTACGCTGCATTACATTATACATTTAAGTAAATATCTTGCACTACAAATATCTACCAGCTCAATGTAGTCCAAATTTTACCACCATTGACAATGACGTCAACAGCGCTAATTAGAACCGACACGAAATAATAAAAAAAATATTTTGCACTGCACCCCATCTCATTAGCAAGGATAGTGTTGTAGACAGTGTTAATATACTCGTAATTTCAAGCGCATCCAAAATACTAGAACTTGGTTGTTACGCCACTACGTCACAGTCACAGTTACTGACACACCATACAATGTATATTTAGTTCGTCAGACTATCAAAAAATATAAGACGTATTTTTTCTTTAATCAATTAAACAAAACTTGATAAAAATACAGCCTGTTGAAATTCCGCGTGATTCACAACTGCCATACAAATGTATAGACTTCTGAGAGATGACGTCACGACTCCCACTCCCAAACTTTGATAAGGTTTATCTTTGTCATATTATTATGTAGTTTGATTGACAAAAGAAAAAATATATAGGTATATTACGTCCAATATTTATTGATAATCTTACTCACGTACTAATTTTATACGAGTACCTAATAAGGATTTTTAGGGTTCCGTACCTCAAACGGAAAAAACGGAACCCTTATAGGATCACTTTGTTGTCCGTCTGTCCGTCTGTGTGTATGTCAAGATTCTTTATCTCGGGAAAGCGTAAAGATATCGAGTTGAAATTTAAACTGTATTTGTATATCTATGGTCATAGTCATAATCATTTATTCATAATAATAGTAATACATGTCACAAAATAATCAAAATAATTGAAAAATAATAATAGAATTCTTTAGAGTTTATGAACGGAATTTTACACCACTGCCTTTTTGGAGAAGAAAAACGTGAGGCATCCTGCATAGGTACGTCTTTAGGAGAATTTCTATGGCGTTTGTGAATCCACAAAACCGCACTGGGCCAGCGTGGTGGATATGCCCCAATCATAGAAATTTAAACTATATACGTCTACCTATCTATGGTCTCTTGCAGTTGTGTAAAAGAAAAACTTCTCAATTATAGTATAACAGTTAGAGCCATTTATGTCGTAAAAAACAGCATACTCGTATTTCTACACTCACAAAAATCAAAACCTACAGGGTTGACATAGAACTATGAAATTTGGCGAGAAGCATTGTCTCAGAGTACACAATATAATTATAGGAATAAATCTAAAAGATATACATATTTTTTTAAATCACAGTCAAAATAGGGCCTAAATTCACAAAATATGGGTTCAAAATTCAAAGTGAGTAAATCGTCTGGATTTGTACGGAACCCTCGGTGTGCGAACCTGACTCGCACTTGTCCGGTTTTATTTTTTAGTAATCTAAGGTAGTAAGGTAGGTAGTTAGTAAACCAAAATCAAGCCAATCAGAGTAAAAGTTAGACATGGTTATCAAATCTTACTAAAGCAACTCGTATTTATGCAAAAATCCTATTTTTTTTCAGTAAGATAGAGAAATATCATAGCCAATGTCAAATTATCCGTGTTTTTGCATAATTCCTAGGACTTTTGCAAAAAACGGTTTATCAAATCTTACTACGACAGATACAAAGATTAAGAAATAAAAAACAAGAACAACATCGTTCACCCTCTTTACAGAGCCCTTCGTTTTGCGTAGTCTAAAAGGCGTATACACTCTCTGTTGATCATATAGGTACGCCAAATCAAACTTCTTGGCGGCTGTGAAGTTAGCTACAAGCTGCGCAAAACCTAATCCGGACTGACTAGCAGCTGTGCGAGGATATTTTTATTATTATTTTTTTTAATTTCTATTTTTCCCCCGACGTGATCAGGGAGCTGATTTACATTCCGTATATTTATTTATTTATTAGGCTTCACATTGACAACTACATCAAAAAAAAACATCAATTACTTACATACTAGCTTAGACTAAATGCGTCATCTTTTTAAGGAAGCACCACATGCAAAAATTTTACAAAGTAGCAAAAATGTTACTAAACTAACTTAAAATTACAGTTATATAAATAATAAAGATTGTTAGCAAAATTATTATTGTGTGCCGTGAGAAGAGTTAGAGAATGGGTTGGCACTTTCTGCCATAATTGAGTTTAAATTAATTTTGAACTTTCTTACTGTGTCTCCAAAAATATCAAACAAATTTTGTTGCTGTATTATTAGTCTACTAAGTCTGGGGACAGGTGAAATAATAAAGTCGCGGAAAGATCTTTAACAACGGGGTAAGATTCATTTATATGCCATCGGGTATATCCGAAAAACTGTGAAATTATGATTTAGCCTTATGCTTTCAAATTATCAGCGTGTTTTCTTTCTGCTTTCTTCTGCTGCGCGAGGGTTGGGTTTCGCGCAACTAGTAGCTAACTTCGCAGCCAAGAAAATTGATTTGGCCTATACCTAGACTGCCTCGTGGCTCAGTGGTTAGTGACCCTGACTTCTGGATCAAAGAGGCGTGGGTTCGATCCCCACCCAGGGCAATCATTTTTGTGATGAACATAGGCGTTTGCTCTGTATCTGGGTGTTATTTAGGTACTATCTATATATCTAAGTATGTATTTAAAAAGATGTATATGTAGTATATCAGTCTCTGGCAGCCATATCACAAGCTTTGCTTAGTTTGGGGTCGAAGACCGTGTGTAAGATGTCCCCTAATATTTATTACTAGTTTTTACCCGCGGCTTCGCCCGCATGATATTTTGATTTTTGACGCAATATCATTATAATTTATAGCCTATGTGTTATTCTGATATATAAGCTATATTATTGCTAAGTTTCATCTCAATCCGTTCAGTAGTTTTTGCGTGAAAGAGTAACAAACATCCATACATCCATCCTTCCATCTATCCATCCGTCCATCCTCACAAACTTTCGCGTTTATAATATTAGTAGGATTAAACTATAACACGCTTTACGCACGCCACAATACGTTGCTGACGCGCGTCCAGTTAGTCGAAGCCTTGAATGCGTAACGCACACAAGAAACATATTTTATTCATGGCACCTCATCGCTCATACGTGCAATAACAGTTTCTGTTGTACCGATGGGAAGGGAAAGCGGGGAATAAATCCAATTTGTACTGGCATATATCATGGTCAGAGCGTAGCTTACGATTTATTCACGACTAACATTCTCTCCCGCGGGTATGCTCGCATAGATTGAGATTTTTTGGTCCCATGTGCTAGATATATCAACCCGAGCCCGTGGTTTCATTGTTTTCTCTTCTTTACTACTTTTCTGAAATAGTTAGGTCTATCTATGAAAAACATTTAAGTAGTTACATAGTATAAAACAAAGTCGCTTCCCGCTGTCTGCCCCTAAGTAGGTATGCTTATATCTTTAAAACTACGCAACGGATTTTGATGCGGTTTTTATTAATAGATAGAGTGCTTCAAGAGAAAGGTTTATGTATGAATACACCTGTGCAAAGCAGGGGCGGGTCGCTAGTACCGTATACATTTTTTATTTGTACTTAGCATTCAATCAGCATACCCTTTTTTGATTCGGTGGAAGATTTTTTCTATCTGTTTCCTGTAACTGGAATATTTAAGATTTCATCCTGTTATCCTTGTTTGCACTTTATAAATTTTACTTTTTAGGGAATCTCATAAGAGTGCATCTACAATTGCTAATGTGCATTTTCAGTGCATTTTCTACTATCTTACCCTTCTTGACCTGAGCCACACTACGTTTTTGTCTCTTGCGGATTTGTTGCCGAAATGATCATAATTAAAATATTTTAATTTTATTGACCATTATAAATATGGTAGTTGATATGAGAAACCAATCAAATAACACGCATTTAAAACGCGATAAAAAAAAAACAAATCATATAAATATCACTTTATTCGTGGCACTAAAACAAGTAGGTATTATATTTAAAAAAACCTGTTTTTTTTAAACAATCTGTTACCGAACAAGTACTCGCCAAGACGAATCAAAAGAACCAAAACTCGATAGGGTTGCGTCGTTTCATTACAGAGTTCCTATCCATCTTCCAGCTCCATCATCAGACCCTGGTATTAACCATTGCAAGACAAACTACTTGCTAGGACCATTCAAACGGACCCAAACTCGATGAGGTTTTGTAGTTTCATTGCTAAGTTCCTTTGGCCATCTTCCAGCTCCATCATCAGATCAGCACCATGTCATCATAATATTGATATATAATAAATATTGATATATTAATTTCAGCTCAATCGCTAACCGGAAAGTGGATCAAATTTAAATTGCAAGATTTGATTTCAGGGACAGGTGAAAGTAAAGAAAAGCTTGTAACAAGATTTTGCTCCGTCAATCCAGCCTATTGTATCATAATAAACCTACCTGAAAAGCTGCTTAAAGATGCATTCAATTCACAATTTCAGGCACAGCAAATGGTATTTTTATAAAAGAGCACGGCTGATATATTGCTGTATGTGAGCTGGCAGGCAGCCCGCCTCAATCAAATCTCGTCGGATGCAAAACCGTAAAACGTGTTGAAGCCGGGATAGTATCATATACGCTGTTCTCGGAAATCTAGTGATTATTTGTCTTTGATTTTCATTTAAATTTGCGTAGATAATAATTTTCTGCGACCAGTAAACACAATTTCCGGCGATGTTAAATGGGTTGCAATGTCAAAAATGTCAAACTGAAATGGTCGCTCGATTTTGAAAATGAAATAAATAAATTAGCAAAAATATCCCACGTTCGTTGTTCTACGAAACAATTTATAATTTGGGAGGCGCCAACCTTTTTAAGATAAATAATATGGCCTCAAGCGGCGGGCCGCTTCGCACATTGCGCCATTTGCGCATGAACAAACAATAGTTCTGTCATGGACAGTTTTTGATGGACACTGATGAACTGTGACGCCTTTGCGTGTTTTTATGCTTTTATTTAGAAATATTATATGCTTCGAGCACCGTCATCTTTAGAAGACGATGTATACCTCACTCCTGATGAAGACGCCGTGTCTCTGTCGCCTCCGCCAACACAGAATGTTCGGCGTGGTAGGCGACAGCAGCACCACATCACAGACCAGGACGAAGAAAAAAATATCGAGTTTATTACTTTAGATACAAATCGTAACGTGCCCCTTTCTCTTTCTTTGCGAAGGGATACGACTATCCGGACCGATAATGAAATTTCAGGTGGTGTCAACGTATCGTCAGAAAACTTAATAAAGTGTGACCAGTGTTCCCAGCCTCGCTTTTTTAAAGGTAATCGCGGACTCAAAATTCACACCAGTAGGTGTCACCGGTTACCTTCTTTGGAAAATGATATACAGTTTCAAAATTTAAACATCCAACCAGATTTCGGACAAACTTTAGGAAATTTTAAAGCTAACCTACCAATTATTAAAAGGATTCCCCGTGGCGCACGACCTAGTGTGGCTAAATGTCTCATTGACGATGTTAAAAATGTTATTACATGTAATTCTAGTGATGCTTGGGAGCACTTGTTAACTTTCCCTTACAGAATTCTCCATATTTCGAAAAACCTTTTAGATCACAATTCGCTTACTAGCAAAATTAAACAAAATTGTCGGCAAAATTCAAAATCTTGCCCTAATTTTTCCTTCGCTCCGCACAACACAGCAAAGCCGGTGTCTTCTTCCACTAACTATCGTTTGGTAGAAGACAAGATGAGCGAAGGAGACATTAGAGGCTCAGCGAGACTCTTGTTCTCCGACGACACTTTGGCACCAAACACTTCAGACACTTTGCTAGCACTCAAGGACAAACATCCGCCTTCAGCAGCAAACCAAGCTTTTACTTTACCTGCGACCATTGGAGAAGAAGAGTGCCTTATTGCTAGCGTAGACGACATCACGAACGCCATTGCGTCGTTTCCTAGCGGCTCAGCGGGGGGACTCGACTCGCTCACACCGCAGCATTTGAAAGACCTCACAAGTGCTGCTTGTGGCGAGATCGGGGACTCCCTACTTAAAGAGCTGACGGCTTTAGTAAATTTAATGCTCGCAGGTAAAGTAAATAATGACATTAAAGCTATATTATACGGCGCAAACCTATGCGCTCTTCTTAAAAAAGATGGCGGCATAAGACCGATTGCTGTCGGGTCAATTTACCGTCGCCTTACAGCCAAAATCTGTGTCAAGCGTATTAAAAAAACTCTTTGCAATGAATACCAACCACTACAACTCGGTTTTGGTACACGTGGCGGCTGTGAGGCAGCAGTGCATGCCTTAAGAACTTTCCTTCACCACCAAGGAGGTGAAGTCTTGCTGAAGGTGGATGTTAAAAACGCCTTCAATTCCGTTAATAGACACGCTTTTTTGGCACAAATTAAAGACAAAATTCCTTTTATTTACAATTTTGTTTGGCAATGTTATGGTGAACCGTCTAAATTAATGTACAAAAATAATGTGCTATTTTCTGCTACTGGGTGTCAGCAAGGTGACCCGCTTGGGCCTGCTCTTTTTTCATTAGCTATTCATCCTATCATCAAAAAATTAGAGTCAAAATTTAACGTCTGGTACCTAGATGATGGGTCCCTTGGAGGCGACGTTAACACTGTTTTAAAAGACTTGCAGTTTCTAACAACAGAGTTTAAAACAATAGGGCTCACCTTAAATTTCTCTAAATGCGAGCTTTTTGTTCCAAACTCCTCCGCAGTCCTAAAAGACGAGACCACAAAGCTTTTCGATCATATTGCTCCAAATATCAAAGTTTTAGAAAACCGATCTCTTCGCCTATTAGGGTCCCCTATTCTAGATGAGTCATTTCAGGATTTTGTTGACGAAAAAATTCAAAAATTTTATTCAGTATCCGATCGTCTTCAAAAAATTAACACTCATATAGCCTATGCCATTATTCGTTACTGCCTTTTTGTCCCAAAATTTATGTATTCTCTTAGATGTTGTCAGCTTTGGAATCACCCTTTATCTTTACAACAGCTTGACAACGTTCAAAAGGATACACTCACCGCCATTCTTAACACCCCTTTGGACGACCGTGCTTGGCGCCAAGCCTCACTGCCTGTAAGGTTTGGCGGTCTCGGCATACGGAAAATTTCCAGTGTAGCTCTGCCAGCTTTCTTGTCCTCAGTTTTCAGCACTCAAAAGTTAGTAAATGACATATTATCATCGTCTCTTCCAAATTTAGAAATCAGCAATCTGAGTAATGCTGTTGAGAGTTGGAAAATAGCCTGCCCAAGCCAACCTTTGCCCAAGGCTCCCAATTCTCAGAGACAGTGGGACGGGCCGCTCTGTGAGTTAGAACTGCAAAAACTAATACAAACTTCAAGTTCTATCACAGAGCGTGCTCGCTTGCTTGCCGTTTCGAGATGGGAGTCGGGGCTTTGGTTACATGCCATACCTTCAATAAACGTTGGCAACCTTTTAGACAATAACTCTTTCCGGATATGCGTATCCCTACGTTTAGGTGCTCCATGTTTGGTCGCGCACTGCTGCCAATGCGGTGATCAAGTCGACCGTTTTGGCCACCATGCATTGTCATGCGTTAAAAGTGCAGGGCGCCTTTCGCGACACGCCAGTCTGAATGACGTCATCCGTCGGGCATTCGTCAGTGCCGGCGTCCCGTCGGTCTTAGAGCCCAACGGACTGTTGCGAGACGACGGTAAGAGGCCCGACGGAATGACATTGGTGCCATGGAAGATGGGACGACCTTTAGTGTGGGACGCAACTTGTGTCGACACACTGGCGTCGTCTCACCTTCCTGTCACAACAATTGGGGCTGGCGCTGCCGCAGTTAAAGCCGAAAACCTCAAACGGCACAAATATGAGTCGTTGGATAGAATATACCTCTTTGTGCCGTTTGGGGTTGAGACTTTAGGTCCATGGGGGCCGGACGCCCTATCACTCTACAAAGACTTGGCCAGGCGGTTAGTAGAAGTGACGCGTGACCAGAATGCTGGCGTCTACTTTGGTCAAAAGCTCAGCATTGCCATTCAGCGAGGCAATGCTGCCAGCATTCTGGCCACGTTTCCTTCTACAAAGGGGCTTTTAGATTAAGTTTTATATGTTATAAATTTAGTTTTGTATATATATTAGTTTTAGTGATATTTGTATAAGTTTATTTTTAATTATGTAGATAGCTGTAAATAGTACGTTCTCCAATGTTATTTAAGTTTGTTGCAATAAAGTGAAAATGGGTTGCTATTTGAATAAAACTCTTTGATGATCGACATCCTTGATTCAATATTATGACTAATAATTAAGTTGTTTAGTGGGTACCACGTGGCGTTGTATGTACTCGTAGGCCGAATCATACAAGTTGGCGGATGTGAAGTTAGCTACAAGCTGCTCGAGCTCACATAAAGCATACGTATTATTATATCTTCTTTGCATAAAGCTAAGCGCAGTTTGCACCCAACTTCACATCCTCTGACTTGTATAATTCGGCCTATACCTATAGGTCATCTACTTACAATACAATACAATACAAAATTACTTTATTTTCACACCATACATTACAAAAGAACTTAAACTAGAAAAATAAAACAATAATCCGGTAGAAAAATGGGCGGCCTTATCGCCTGCAGCGATTTCTTCCAGGCAACCTAAATGAAATGATATTAGGATAATTATGTTGCGGTCGGTGCTGTTCAATAGCATAAACTACATAGACCAAATACACAGATACAAAAACAAATTATAATTATTACATATAAATAAATAAATAATTATATACCTACATAAAATACATACATAAAACCATAATAAAATATATACATATATATGTACCAAATTAACAAGTAGACAGATAGTGCTTAAAAACAAGAGATTTAAAAATGTTAAGTGATTGAGCCTGTCTGATCGTGACAGGCAGTGCGTTCCACAGCATAACGGATTGAACAGTAAAGGAATGATGATAGGATAGATTCGAGTGACCGGAAGTAGGAAATTTAAGTTTGAGAGCACGAGAGGATCGTAAAGGGCTAGAGTGGGATTGAAGGAAAGTAAAAACATCTACTTACAAAGTGGACACATGAACTGGATGCAACGAGCCTCTCCTGCCAATTGGCATCACAAGAGTTTTATAGAGGAGACCTATGTCCAGCTCCAGCACTAAGTATTGTACTGAGTACTTGCGTAAGTACTCAGTTTACCAGTTTACTTGCGTAAGTACTCAGGTACGTACCTACCTACTCACAAAATTATGACAGTTAATTTTTTGCGACGATAGCCTGCTCTGCGGTCGGTTTAGCTTAGCTTCAAACATTTCTTCTTCTTATTCGTTCTCTTCATTACTAACGGTCGTGCCCGTCTTGAAATGCTTTGACGGAATCAGTGACGAGCTGCTTCCAAGCACTATCTTCGGCTTTCTTCAGAGCAGCGGAAACTGGAAGCCCGGTTATCTACTTGATTTGATCAGACCAACGGATAGGTGTTCATGATAGGAGTGTTCATGAGGTCTTTCGCCATCTACTTTCCCAACTACAACCAGTTTCTCAAAATTATCTGGCTGCCTACGGGCGGTGTGACTAAAGTAAGTTAAGACTCGATGATAACAAATTGTGGAAGAAGTGGAAAGCCTAGTCATAATCTTTAGTTGCTCAAGAACGGACTTATTGGTGTGTTTTGCTGACCACGGTATGCGTAACATTCTCCTCCAACACTACGTTTCAAAAGCAGCGTTCTTTTGTCGGTCCACCGTGCGAATTGACCATGATTACATACAAGAATATCAAGAAATACCAGCGTGTTCACAAGTCTTATTTTGGTAGTGTTGGAGATATTTCTGTTTCGCCAGATCTTCGTCATCTTGCTGATAGCGGCTTTCCGCACATGCACATTTCAAATTGTGTACTGTCAAACATTTCACTGCTTAAAAAAACGTAAAAGTAGGTATCTAATAGGTAAGTATTAAGAAACTGTACCCACGTTTCAATACTTGTACTTTAGCATATTAGATGTGGTAGCGTGTGTACGGAATATGAAATAAAAATTAATATGAGTAGTAAAGTATTTACAAAGAAAGTTTGTTTTTCATTGTTTTATTCCAATCAATAAGCAACTCGTTCGTAAATACAAAGGACTGGATGTATAAACAGTAGATGTACGAATGAAGTAAACATCCAACAATGCCCAGACCCTTACATTGTGCGTATATTGAATAACACGGATGTAGCAGCTTGTAGAAGAACCTTTCATATCACATTGTGTTTTTACCCGACCGCCGAGGAAGGGTTGAACCTAATTATATTTCGCGCATAAGTATCATGTATGTTTGTAAATTTCTTTAATCCCACGTATCTTTTAAAAGGCTGTATGTATTTCGACAGTTAGAGGTATTGTTAATTTGTTTTAAAAAAATGTCTTAAAATGGGTATTTAATAACAAAATAGCTTATTTATGGTACCAAATCGTAAGTAGGTAGTTGAATTTGTTTTAATCAAACCTATAAATAGGGGTATCAAAATAAAGGTAATTAAAAGGAGATTATTACCAAGCTATGTAATTTAGTCAGGAATAACAAGCATTTTAATTATTTTTAGTGCGATGCGTATCTGTTGATTTTTACGGTTTTTTATTAGCTTATTTCTAATGTTTTACTTGTTGAAAATGTTAACAAAATATATTTTTGGGCCTTGAGCAGTGCCGCAGTGGATAGATACTTAGTTGAAGTTTTGGGCAGCTTCCCAGGTGTTTCAATTGCCTTTTTCTGAAACAAAAGCAAGAGTGTAAATTGGATTTTGTTTACGAGGTTTTTCAGTGGCTGTTTCATTATCTGGAATTTCAGGGTTGGCTCCTTAATAATATTAGGTAATAATGATAAGTAGGTACAATGATAATTATCCTTCATTATCTCTAGAAACCCTGCATAATATGTTTGCATGTATGACCTCATTCTGTCATGTACTTATGCGCTTGCCTTTAATCTACTTTACTTGACTTGAACACATTTACTAGAAAATAATATCTAAATTAACGGAATAACTAGAACAAACGTAACTGGAACATTTTAATCTATCTATTCATATTTTTTATTTTTGAATACATTTGAAAGTTGTGTATGAAAAATGAGTTCTACGTAAATTGTTAGGCAAAACAAAATATGTGGCAAAAATTCAAAATAAATATTCGTTGTTATTAATTATGGTAATATTTAGCACGCACCAACTGACTAAAATACCTATAAATTATCTTAATACAGCTGAACAAATGAGAGACGTATGTCATCTGTCCACGCGGTCTACATTAAACGTTATTACATATTTGTTTTTGATCTCTAAAATAAAACCAAATCTTTATAAGCTTTTATTTTAACTTGCAACGGATGTATGTAAGTTTGGGTGGAATCTTGCAAGTTAAATTTGACCAACTTTTCGGTTTCCGATGGATCTGAAATTTTGCATGCATATATGTATATCGCGTGACAACGCAATAATATGATAGCGTGGATTGATCTGATGATGGAATCGGAAGGTGGCCATAGGAACTCATGTACCAAACAAGATAGACCCGTCGTGTTTAAGCTCGTTTTACTTATCTTGGCTAGCACTCTGCTGCTACATGATATCCATAATCTTAAAAGCTTGTATTTTATTAAGTAAAATTTTATAATAATTTATTATAAAATAAAAGTTTTAAAATTTATTTGAAAAATTTGTATTAAAATTTTTTCAAATTAATTTAAGTATTAAATTTTCTTTTTTACTCTTTGTCAGCCTGAAACACAGGCTTAACCTAGTTCAGGCAAAATGAACAAATTTGTGTGTGTGTCCTTTTTTAAATTGTTTGGCATTTTACAATGAATCATGGCATTGAAGTTTATAAATATATTATTTTCATTTATTTATTTTATTTTATATTATATTCATAAATAATTAAAATTGACAAAATTATTTTGAACATCGCTGTCTTGAAAGTAAGTGAATATAACTTTTACGATTAACAATAAGTCTAGACGTGGTGGTAGGTACAAGTAGGTTAGGTTTCATACACTTTGGATATAGATTTCAGAATTAAGGAAGAGTTGAGAGAATAGCCTGTTAATAGGGCTACTTGTTATTCATAACATGCTTTACATGTAATTTGTCCATGGTATGGTATTAAGTACATATACCATGCCACTACAGTCTCCGTACGGCTAGTTTTGAGCAGAAAGGTATTTTTGTATAAACAAGCCTGTTTCATTGTAACATTATGTAAATCAATTATTTTACAATCAGGTATACCAACAGTTATTAATCGTGTACCATCTTCAATAAATCAGAAAGACAATAATCGTTGTATATTTATAAGTAGGCACGTTATGGCGCGGGCTCCCCGGCCTATTGTGAAAAAAAAAATTTTCATTTTACTTAACAAAACATTTGCATTATATTATATTTGATATTATGCTATTTTTGCTGTTAAAAGTGGTAAGTTATAATCCACATATGCGCTTCCAGCAACTCTACGAACAAACAACGGAGTTGTTAGTGAAGTTCCGAAGACAAATAGAATATAAAGCAGAGGCTCGCGTGTGCGCGGCCTATCAATCATCCGAGATGAGAGTGCGGACCGCGGCTGACCCACGCCTTACTGAGTATTGTTCTAATCAGAAGTGGGATATAACTATCTTATCTATCCACTTCTGATACTCACTCGTACGTATTGTAATTAATTGTGGTAACTGTTTGATCGTTGGTATGACATGAAAAACATTATACAGAGTGATTGGTAAACAATTAGCATCCTTTTAGGGGCTTATTCTGTACATCAAAACTAACAACTTTAGTTCTGCGACTTTTGTCTAAACTTGAAAAAAGAAATCAGCTGTCCCATACATTTTGGCGCAGGTGAACGACATTTTTCTATGAAACAACATTTTTATGAGTTTTGACAAAAGTCGCAGAACAAAAGTTGTTAGTTTTTATGTGTTAAGCCCCTAAAAGGATGCTAACTGTTTACCAATCACCCTGTACATATTCATTTATTTTATTGATCAAAACAAATATAAACTGTTAATTTACTTAAGTAATTACTTTTGAGTTGCAGTTTTATTTATTGTTTTTAAGATAGTATTAGACCACTATTCGCCTCACAAAAACTAACAAGGTTTCATCATCTGAGATGTCAGCGCAGACTGTGGTTGACCCACAGTGTGTAAAGAGTTCTAATCAGAATTTGGACACTTATCCACTTCTGATATGTACGTATTGTAATTAATTTATAGTGGTAGATGATTGATCTGTATTATTACAAGAAATGTACGTTATCAATTATTTTATTGATGAAAACAAATAGAAACTACTCTTACGTACTCAATTATTGAATTTAGATATAATTTTGGTTAACCCAGAAACTATAGATCAACACCAAAATGAACTAGAATTTGACCAGGACTTATGAAAAAGCGACGATATGAATTAAGGTCTGAGAGTACAGAATATTTCTACCTATTTTTATAATTTGTTTCATATAATATCATCTTGTGAGCTATTAAAATTAAAAAAAAAATTAAGTGAGCGTGATCAATTTCGAATAGTTCAGGAATTCTAGATAAAAGAACTTTACTTCTACCTTGATAGCAGTTCACAGTTTATGACCAAATTAGCAGTACAAATTCGACAACGATAGCGATTATTCCGAAAGCAGGCGTGATGACGTCATTAATCCCTCTAACGGCTACGGGCTCGTCACGGACCATTTGCCGAGGTATAGTGTTACTAGCGCAGAGCTGAACGTAAGGAGGCGGTGATCTAAACAATATTAAAAAAAAAAAAAAAATGGTTTGACAAAACGTACTAGATGGTGTAATAGTCATATAAATTGATCTGTTATTGTCAACTGGAATAGGGTGAGAGAGAGAAGCCTATAGTATAGTCTCCAATGCTTTACTGAGGTATGACTTTGACTATGTTTGGACTTGACCGCGACTTTATTGGACTATGACGTGACTACGAAAGTGACTATTTTGATAAAATATTATCAAAATTATTCAAACTTAATACTTGACACTAGCAAATGCACAACGATGCGACGCCAAAACATAAAAGAAGAAAAAGAAGACATCTTGACAATGACAGTACGATTTTCATAGTCAAAGGATCGACGATTTCAAACTATTGTCGCCATCTATTGGATACTTCCATTACTAAGTTTTTTTTTTTTTAGGAAACGTCTCATTGTGTTTCAAAGTACAGAACATTTCAGATGTATCCTACATGCATCATTATAAAGAACTTTACTGTGGGACCGCAAATATAATCATTTTTGTTCTACGCTTTTAGCAGCTGATGCTGTTGCATACATTTCATTAAGACTCTATTAACTTTTAGTATAAAACAGTTGATTATTTTTGTAATTACAGAGTCGAACCCATAATAAAAGTCGTAATGATGAGAGTATGTAGTGATATATTAGAATATGTGTGTCGTCTAGTGAAACTCCCTGTGTACAATCTAATAACCTGTAGTAGACTCTATAAAATACGCACGTGTTCGATTCAAAAAATCTTGATATTATATTCAAATGATGTCAATAAAAAAACATCTATCGCCCTTTTGGAAATTTTCGATAAAAAATCGATAGCGCATGTGAATCCACCAGCGCACACTGAGCCAGCGTGGCGAATATGTCCCAATCACCCTTAGAGAGTAGGCCTACGGTCAGCTATAGATTATTATTAAAAAGGCTAGTACCTACGGCTAGTACATGAGATATTTATTAGCTTGTATTGTATCTAAACATGACAAAAGCGATCGCTAACGCCTTACGATTTAATACGATTCTTAATCATTAAAGTTATTTACATCGACGTTGAATGTCATCGTTGTATGAGACGGAGTAAAATATTGACAACAAAATTGTTAAAATGACATTTAAATCTTGCGTACTACATGTGTTTGTACACGTGCCAGCTTTGGATAAGGTATACTAGAGCGGCCTACAGCACCATAAGGGTGCAATATAATGACGCATTTCGCATCCTTATGAAGAAGCCCAGATTCTGCAGCGCGTCGGGTATGTTCTCTGATGCACGGGTTCCTGATTTCTTTGCAGTTGTTCGGTCTCGGATCGCGTCCTTTTGGGATAGGATACGAAGATCAAATAACGGCATACTACAGTGCCTGTCTGAAAATTTGTGTTGTCCAATATATCGACATTGGATCTCTGTCCACCAGAGCGTGAATCGGAAGTAGCATGACGTCAAACCTAGGTTTGACTTTAAACGATATTTAAATTAATATTTGGACTGTGATAATTTTGTATTATTGTAATGTTTAATCTTTTCTGTATTCATATGGGTTGTGTGCCTGAAATAAACGTTTATTATTATTATTATATTATTAGCTTAATCAAATTAAATAAATACCCTAATTACGTTGGGGATTAGTAAAGATTCATTGCAGGGGAAAAAAGATATACCTATTATAAATTTGCTATTGAGCTCGACCATTATTTCGCCTCTTCCTTACTACGCTGCACAATAAGTCTATGATTACTAGTGTTATCCATAGTTTAATGGTAACACTAGATCCGGTCTTAGCCAAATGTGGCTCAGATGAATATGTTACACTTGCGCTGATTGATCTGGAACTCCTAGTTACATCTATCTTTGTAGTTCTACCTACATACATACCTATTAACTGAAATGCTACTGCATTTTATGGCTGCAAATGGTGTTTATCCGTTTATCAATTTTTACAACCTCTTAGTTACTTTTATAAGAAACATGCCGTTAGTAATCTGGAATACGGCTGGAGATACTTCCCAAATGATAGGATAGACAATTATTTGATGATAATTTTCATTGTACGCATCATAATAACCAATTGTTTCAATGGCCCTAACACTAAAATTACAAAAAAAAAACAATACAAAATGTTTGACAACTAGGTATAACAAAAGGTATGGAAAAACTTCTATGTCAACGGGAAGTACCCTGTAGGTTTTGGTTTTTGTGAGTGACGAAATATGCGGTTTTTTACGACATAAACGGCTCTAACTTTTTTAAACGATAATTGAGAAAGTTTTTCTTTTACACAACTGCAAGATACCATAGATATACGTATACAGTTTAAATTTCAACTCGATATCTTTACATGATCCTGAGATAAAGAGTCTTAACATACACACAGACGGACAGACGGACAACAAAATGATCCTATAAGGGTTCCGTTTTTTCCGTTTGAGGTACGGAACCCTAAAAAGCATGTAGATAGCATGAGTTCTACACTAAACTTGATCTCAAAACTATAAGAGCGATACCAATAAGCCATTGTGTTATTTATTCTCGTATTGCGGAAACAACCAATATTAAAATTTGTCAGTTGAGTGACTCAGTAAATTGTATTGACCACACGTACGAGCAGAACCAATCTAGTAGAAAATTTAATTACTGATAATCATTATCGCTTGAATTAATTGTAATACACTGGTTAGTCCACATGGATTCACACAATATCTTGGATGAAATCACCTTTCTTGCCATTAAAAGCTTATGAAATTGATAGATTTTAATCCAAACTGATATAACAATTTGTTTATTTTTTAAAGGTAATAATATTAAAATATACTAGATACTTTAGTATATGTTCATCCATATTCACACGCACAGTCATTCGAAGTTTTCGTCTTTTCATCTTAAATTTCTACTGTCTAATAACCTATATGTGAGAATAGTTGTTACGTTACTTATAAATATCCTCAATGGTAACTCAAATCGAAAAATGTTGAAAAAAAAACTAAAAATGATTTTTAAATACCTATACCCCAATTGACATAGTTTGGTGATTTTCATTTTTTTCATTTTACAATATTGCGCCTAGTAGTCGCCATATTGAATTTTCACTAACGTTATGTCTTTAGTGACACTTGCTGGACTACAAGGAATCGTGTGAATCATAAAAATCGGCCCAGGCGTTTGGTCTGTATAGTGCTTCAAAAACATACATACATACATATATAGGCTGATAAACACATTACCACTCCTTTGCGTCGCGCAGTCGGGTAACAATATACCTAGGTGGACATTGGAAAAAAGGTTCAACAGTACATTTATGATGTGAAGCATTTTTTTATTATTATATGTATAAGCCGTAGTATATCTTCTGACGGATATAGGTCTCCTCTGTGGATTTCCAATAAGACCTGTTAGAAGCGGCTTGCATCCAGCGCGTTCCTGCAGTCATATTGTTAGTTTGGATGCCTTACGCTACGCAGGGGTATTGCAGCGTTTCGCCCCGCAAGCGGTTTGGACCGCGGGGCGAATCGTATAACCATAGCCATAACTCTTTTTGAAGTCCCCCATGGCTTACTATACGCTTATGCTTGTGCTAATTATTACGATTATTTTATATCGGAAAGCTTGAAATGTATTTTTGCTATTTTTATAACTTGTAGTTCTCCGAGCAGACCCCACAACACATCTTTATAACTGAATTTTTACAAGCCTATATAATTATCTCGACTCACTTTTGACCGATTTGATTCATACTCGCAAATCTTGTGAGGATTTAGATATTTAAACAATCTTGCCAAATACTTTACCGAAATTGGTTGATAAATAACGTGACAGCAAATTTTCCCCCATTTTTGAGGAAAATACCTCCCCTAATCAAAAATCGCCGACGACAGAAACATTAATGTTTAGATAAAACGTGTGCAGTTGTGCACCAAGTTCCGTCGAGATTCGTTGAAAAATTCGACCTGTAGAAGAAAACCAACACAATCAGACAGACTAAAGCAAAATCGTAGATTTAAAACGGAGACCTCTCTGACTCCGTTTGCTCGGTCATTAAAATCAAATAATTGAAGTATGTATATCACTATTAATCAGTGGTACCGTTTAACTTTAAAAGTCCCACCGTACCACCAATGGCATGGCCAGGGGTACGGTGTGTCTGAAACGGATTATCTCCAGTAGTCTGTGTCAGAGGTCATTGATAATCTTATTGATTTTTATATGAAGTGTCAGTCATTATTTAGTTGCAATCAACATATTTAAGAAAAGTAAAAAAATATAGTTACTCCTTAATTAGTCCTTAGTACCTATAACAAGTTCCTTTAAAACAGAAACGTAAACTTTCATTACGCGAAATCAGAGAAATGATGGTCTAATTTAAACATAGTAACACGCTCCTTAGCCTCTTATTTTCACGTTTAAATTCCTTTTCCGACACTCACGTACGTCTTAATGTCTCTTCTCCGCTGGATTTATAAGACGTTAGTTTTACTCGGCATTTACGTCCAGCCCCGATAAATATTCGTTGGTTCCGTAACCCAATTAGTTGGCTAATAGTCTGTGATTAAAGCAAACAGTCTTGGATAGTAAAATAACTCTCTCTCTCTCTCTATCTCTCTCTCTCTCTCTTTACAGTAAATACACATAATACATATAATCTTCTGCTACCTTAAATGTTGTTACCTATAAAGAAATTGCAAAAGCGTGGCGAGCGCAAACATTTTTCGATGTTTATTAAACGTCATCCTTTGTTTTATAAAACGCTAACGTAAAAAATAATTTTTATTTTTTTGCAAAAAATAGCATGACCGACTTTACCCGTGTACAGAATTGGCGAATATTTCGCATGGATCAATGTAGTATTTTTCACATTATTGTCGATTTATCAAAAATGGCTCAGCCGATATCGATAAAATTTAAATGGGACCAATTTCAAAGTATACTCTTTCCAATAAAAAAATAATTATTGAAATCGGACTACTATGAAAAAATGTATGCGTGGTTATACATAAAAAAAATTATATATATACGCGTTGAATTGAGTACCTCCTCCGGTGGTTCGTCGGTCAACAAAAGAATAAGATATTATTTGTCACTGTATTGATGTTCTCACGTTTTGAAATATAACTGAAATTGTGGTATATTTAAAAAGTATTCTCTATGTTCTCGCTAACTAGACATTTTATTATAAAGAGTTATTAGGTTCTTTTTTACCATTACATAACAGCTGGTTTAGCTGTGCAGGGGTGATTGCCAGGTTATAGGAACCCAGGCAATGGCAAAATCATAAATGGCAATGAAAGACAATAAATAATATGTCGATATCTCTAGGCTAACTAAACATTATGATGTGGACTTTGAGACTGGCTAACGTGTTCATGCAGTCTAACCGGTCATATGACTACCTTATGGCTGAACGTTGTCCATTACTAGTGCTCTTGCTTTGACTCTACTTATTTGAAATCTTCATTGCAATACCATTTTTATTATAATTCGGTAAACTGTATGAGTAAATACGAAGATTGATGAATCATTCCCAGAACATTTTAGAAGACTATTAGCGTACACAAAGCCATCATCACTTCGAAGTTAATATACATCTTTTCCCAACATAGTCCATTATTATTAAAATTAAAACAGATTTACTTATTCCATGAAAATAAAACGTCATTTAGAGTACTCTACCCATATTTGCAATTTTCTAAGCAAGCTAAGAAACATGCTTATAATATACCTACACTGAGGCGGTTGAGCGGCACGGAAATTATTTTCTTCCGGCGAGCACCCTTAAAAATGTAGTACATGCAAAAATTGCCAGACACAATTTCGTCACTACTTTTTATATGAGCAGCTTCAAGTACAGGGTGTGTCGAATAATTCGCTACTCTGTTTTAAAATAAATAAGCAGCATCTAGAGTTCCATTCCTACTCCAGCAGATGTTTGATTGACGTATCAAATATCTATTCTGGTTTTTGACTGACGAACCACCGGAGGAGGTATACAATTCAAAGCGTTTTTTTTATGTATAACCACGCGTAACTTTTTTCATAGTAGTCCGATTTCAATAACCCTTTTTTTGGAAAGAGTATACTGTGAAATTAGTCCCATTTAAATTTTATCGAAATTGGCTCAGCCATTTTTGATAGATCAACAATAATGTGAAAAATGTTACATCGATCCGTGCACAATATTTGTGTTCTAGCGTTGCGCCCCGGCTTAGCACAGGTGTATTATACATATAAACATTTATCTTGAATTACTCTATCTATTAAAATAAACTGCATCAAAATCCGTTGCGAAGGTTTTAAAGATATAAGCATACATGGGGACAGACAGCGAAAAGCGACTTTGTTTTATACTATGTAATTATTCTGTACACGGGTGAAGTCGGTCATGCTATTTTTTGCAAAAAATAATTATGGTAAGAGCTGTCCGCTTTTTTGTTTCATGGAATTTTATTTCATTTATTTCTCAACATAGATATACAATTCTGTATACTTGCGATTGTCAAAAAAACATTAAGTCTACATTAGAAATAAATAATTAGTAGGTAACAAACATAACATTACATTGGAATAGAAATAAAAAAAATGTTAAATTACAAAAATACAAGTCAAATTACAATTGGATTAAAAATTAAATGGCAAAAGCAAAATGAAATAAAAGTACATACGTACACAGCATTATATAATATTATTTACAGTCTGAACATAGTTCGCTCAGTAGAGCTTTGTCATTGGTGAAATCTTCTACTTTGTAATATGCCCTTTGTCTTAAGAAGTTTTTTAGGATTTTCCTAAACATAGTTTCTTTCAGATTTTTGAAATTCATGGGTAACAAGCTATAAAACAAAGGTTGTTCATTACATACTATTATATGTATATAAAAAGATGTACAAACTTGGAAATGTCAAAATTTTGGGCAAATACCTACTCTAAGAGATTCTCTGTAACTTACCCTATAAATAGCCATAACAGCGCGCTTTTGTACAGCGTCCGCCGCTTTGCCCCAAAGCAACAGTCCATACGACATTACAGAGTGAAAATAGCTGTAGTATACTTTTTTGCAGTTTTTCTATCTATCGGCCGCAGGACGTCCACTGTTGGACATAGGCCTCCCCCATGGATTTCTAATTTTGTAGGTTGTTGTTTTAGGTTGGAAGAGGCCTGCATCCAGCGCGTTCCTGCGATCTTTATTATATCGTCAGTCCACCTAGTCGGTGGACGTCCTACGCTGCGCTTGCTGGTCCATGGTCTCCATTCGAAAAGTTTACGGCCCCATTGGTCATCCATGCTTCGAACTTTGTGCCTTGCCCACTGCCACTTTAATTTGCTAATCCACTGGGCTATGTCGGTAACTTTGGTTTGCCTGCGAATCTCCTCATTTCTGATTCGATCCCGCAGAGAGACACCGAAGCATAGACTCGTCTTGAGACACTGAGGTATCAAAAGTCAGATGAAAAGATGTCACGCAATTTCCCGAACGCTGCCCAGCCGACTCGGATTCGGGGATCGACCTCTGTCTTGAAGTTGGACTTACCAAGCTGGACTACTTGTCAACTATTGTTTTATCCATGTTCATTTTAAGACCCACCTGTTGAAAAACTCGATTGAGGCCTTCGAGCATCGTGCTGAGCTCTTCCATCAGCTTCGCCATGACCACGATATCATCCGCAAACCAAAGGTGAGAGATGTATTCGCCATTGATGTTGATGCCGAATCCTTTTCATTCCAGGAGCTTGAAGGCGTTTTTCAGAGTGGCAGTACCTGAACAGTTTGACGCCTCTTTTCAAATGGATCGCCTTCACAATTGCAGTTTTTGTTTCGGGAATTTCTCTAATTTTACGCAGAGCACAAGCTGCTGAGCTCAATCTGCTTGATGGTTCAATTAAGTGAGGTCCCCTGCTCTGAATCTCTAACCCTGCTCAAAGTGTAACCAAGACAGCTTAAGACACTAGGTAACTGTGTCAGCTGATAAAAAAATAGGTATATTATTTACCCGAGTCATTTGGGATTTTAAAACGGACCCGTGCCCTCTCCATGACAAATAAAAAAACCACGTCAAAAATTCAAGTGTCTCAAGCTCAAGCTGAATATATCATTTATTACCTATACTGTCTCAATTATGCCTACTTTGTATTAAACTTTTCAAGTGTACTGTAAGACAAGGAAGTATTTTCTATTCTTAGTCTGAATAAATAATATGCATAAAAGCTTTGAAACAACGCCAATGTTTCAAGCAGCTCTCGCACACCACTCATAAAAGAACGTACGACTGATAAATTAGGCTTAGGATTTAAGTAAACCTTAAGATTTATTTTGGTAATCAAAAGAAAACTTTTGATAACAATAAATTAACTGATATTTTTAAAAATAAGTGATTGTATATAAGGCTGTACAATCTTCTTAAGAACAAATTATTAGGTAACTCATCTTTTTCCATTTTTGGAAAATAAATAATTGATCGTCAAAAAAAAGTGCCAAGTCAATAACTCTCACAAAAAACAATACTAAAATCTTCATTATACTCAGAACTAGAGAGCTAATGAGGAAGCACCTACATAAGTGTTGGTAATTACGTCGCAAAAGTATGTTTTAGAATAAATAACAAGATTATTTTTTGCAAAAATCAGCATGACCGACTTCACCCGTGTACAGAATTCGCGAATATTTCGCACGGATCGATGCAGCATTTTTCACATTATTGTTGATTTATCAAAAATGGCTCAGCTGATTTCGATAAAATTTTAATGGGACCAATTTCGAAGTATATTATTTTCAATAAAAAAAGTTGTGCGTGGTTATACATAACAAAAAATATACGCGTCGAATTGTATACCTCCTCCGGTGGTTCGTCGGTCAAATATAAATAGCACTTTACATACCTATTGTCTAATAAGAACTTCCCCATCAGGAAGTTACAAAATCTACAACTTTATTGCTCAATTCATAAATATGAATAAAACACTTAATTTCGCAACTATAAATATTTTATCATATTTTAGACGTTTGATTTCTAAGCAAACATTTCTTTAAAAGTTTCCTTTGAAACATTATGATATACTTTTTATGTTCCCGAATAGCAAATTAATGATACGTAAACTCAATAAAGTAGACAGAACGTATATTTCACTTTATTTATTTCCTTGTACGAATTAAGCAAACATAATAAAACTCTCTACGGTGTCTTTAGGTATTTCCCAACAAAATATAATAAAACACGATGTTCGCATATATTGAAATGGTAAAGGAGATAATGAGAGAATGAGATGCAAAAAAAAAAATAAAAAAAATAAATAATAAACACTCACTAATTCGGCGCCTTCGCAGAGAGCGTTTTAGCTTAATTGGACAAAGCATCTCGGCCGGAGTCCCAGAGGATGCAGGTTCAAATCCTGCGAACGCGTCAATTTTTGAAATGTTTATCACATAAAGAAAGTATTTAATTATTTGCTTATTTTTTTAAGATTTTCCTAGTCTTTTCTTTGATAACAATCTCCATTTCAAGTAATTTCATACTTTGACGATCCTATTAATATGACATTGCTTGTAAAATATGGCGGCGAGATGGCTGCCTTGAACAAAAATCAAATAAGAAAATCTGAAATTACAAAATAATTAAGCATTAAATACCGTTGTTATTATCTGCGAAGTTGTTTACTATATTTCAACGCTTTTTTGGGCTACTATATGTACATAGTCTGGGCCGACTTTGCAAGATTTTATTTCGGCAAAGTAAGATTCACTTCACAGTTGAAGACAACAGCAACAGCGCTTATCTTTGAAAAATATAGTTGCATACCTAGGATTCAAATTCCACCTCCTGTTTTGTAATAACAACATCTTTAAGACAGTTTATTGAATCAGGCGTTACTTTGCGGAAGTTAATCTTCAAATCCTTGTTTTGAATAAATATTTTGTGCATTTCCGCTCTGGCGTAGGCATATGGTATGGCGCCGCAGAGGAGTGCGGAAGCGTGCCCGTAGGAAACACCCCAGGTTTTTAGTGCGTATGCCACCGACTAGCGGTGGAGACTCGCACATAACCACCGGCCTCCCCAGGTTTGGTGGTATAAAGGATTTTCATGGGTCAAAAAAAAAAGGCATATGGTATGGTAGTTAAGGGTACTATTCAACAAAACAAATTAAATCACAAACAAAATTAGTAATTAATCATCAAACGGTATCATGCTACGGCTATGGTTAGGTTAGGTTAGGTCAGGAAAAACAAATTAAACAAAATTAGAATTAAGCCGTTAAAAATAATAAAAAATAATTAAACTTGCGTTATAAAAAATGTAGTAAACCTGAAAATAATATTTAATTAATTTTTTACGAAATTACAAATATAATTATTTTAAAAATGTTATAAAATAGTGAAAAAATACTTAGTCAAGACATAGCACCTTCATTCTTACTATTAAGCTCTATTCGACACCTGTTTCGCCTCTAAACCAGACAAATGATCTTTAAGCTATACAGGGTTATTTCTAATCAATTAGCATCCTTCTAGGGACTACGACTTTCGTCAAAACTAAAAAAAAAAAATGTTGTTGTTCCATATAAAAATTTAGTTCACCCGCGACAAAATGTATGGAACAGCTGATTTTTTTTTCGAGTTTTGACGAAAGTCGTAGAACAAAAGTTGTTAGTTTTGATGTACAGAATAAGCCCCTAGAAGGATGATAATTGATTGATAGAAATAACCCTGTATTTGCTGCTGCTGATTAACTTCAGGGCATTTGTTGTAAGTATTTTTTTAAGTGAAATTTCTTTAGCGGCTTTGTGCACTTTTTGGGATGGGTAAAAATGTTAAACTCGCGTCAGGACATAACGTAACCTGATCGAAAATTTGTAAGACGGAAGGAGCAAGTTTTCACTTCTGCAGGCACTCCTGGAGTGCAGCCTTTTTTATTTATAGTTAAAGAGGGATACTTTCAAACAGACAAATAATACACGCAACAAAATCAGTACATATATAAATATTTGTATAGAAGCTGCGATACCAAACTTGGACACCTAAATGTAAAAAACCAGACAAATGCGGGTCAGGCTCGCACCCCGAGGGTTCCGTACAGATTCATAAAATTTCACAATATTGGAAGTAAGTCGTTAAAATCTCTATACTATAACCATCGACAAAAAAGTTTTTTTTTTTCACTTTTCTGGTCATACATCGAAAATAAAACATTGTTAAAATAATTAAAAACCTGTTTTAGCATGTGCTAATGAAGTTCTTTTATATGATACCTTACATGATACGATTGAATTTTGAAACACTTTGAATAGTAAACCCATATTTTGTGAATTTTGAGGCCCTATTTTTTGTGATTTAAACAAAAATGTACAGTTTTTAGATTTATTCCTATATGCGTACTCTAAGACCATGCTTCTCGCCAAATTTCATAGTTCTATGTCAACGGGAAGTACCGTGTAGGTTTTGATTTTTGGAAGTGTCGAAGTATGCGATTTTTTACGACATAAACGGCTTTTTTAAACGATAACTGAGAAGTTTATATTTTACACAACTGCAAGAGACTATAGATATACGTAATAGTATATATACGTGTTCAGTTTAAATTTCAACTCGATATCTTTACGCGTTCCCGAGATAAAGAGCCTTGACATACACACAGACGGACAGACGGACAACAAAGTGATCCTACAAGGGTTCCGTTTTTTTCGTTGGAGGTAGGGAACGCTAAAAATGTACAAATACACATTTCACATGTATATACTTACCCCATTTTATTTAATTATTCTTTTTGTATTTGAGATTACAAAGAGCATACAGCGCTCAGGCTTACAGAAGCAATTCATATTTTCACCTAAATGCAACTTACACTGAGCAGAAGAAAGAGCCTTATTTTGCATACAAAGCTTATACAATGTGCGGGTAAATTTCTATGAATACATAAATATACTAACGTAGTCACGTACATTCCATTCGTGACTCTACAGTTGAAATTTATAACACACTTGCTGAGTTTTAAACACATCAGCTTAATTAACTTCTTTTTGAAGTTACAACGTTGCCTTAAACAGCTTTATGGGTAACTTCTCGCAAGTAGGTTTTTGTTTTGTTAAACAAATAAAGAAAGAAAGTTGGTATAGGCCGGGTGGCTAGCCCTGGTGCCAGAGTTTTTAGGCCGCCTGAAGGCCTCTGACATGACTAAACGGTATAACAACCAGGATCTACAATTTAAGGTGTCATCCGAGCCACGGTAGCGCTCAGTTGGAAAATGCCATCTGCGGTCACCCATCCAAATACTGACAAATGTGATCTTTGGTTTTGTTACTGTATATTTTAATATAATAAATAATAGATACGTGCACCATGCAAAATATCTGCAAGGTTTTCCCAAATATATCCCATATTTGGAGAGGAAATTAGGAGAGAAATCTATGTAACGTAATATGGGTCGAAATTCGACAAATAAGAAAAGAATGTAATAATTAACCAAAATTTATAAAAAAGCAAAATCAAGCCTCACAAAAAACGTTAAATAAAAATTACAAAGTAAGCCTGTGAATCAGAATTGAGGATATTCAAAGACGAGTCAAAGTCGTAACCAAAATTAATTTTCAACGTAGTCTGTCGTATTTGAAATTGAAGCTCAAGTTAAAATAGTATTTAAGTATTTTTCGAATCATTTACATAAATACAATTAATTCATTAAAATAATTATTTAACATACGTGTTTAATGAAAAAGATGATATACACACTACAATTTATATCTACTTACTAGAAAACTGCTGAATCAATGCGTCAAAGTAATAAAATAAAATACCTATCCCCACGGAGAAACTTGTAATAACATTAACACACACCCTAATGGACGGCGCGAAACGAGATTTTCTATTTGACGTTTTTATTTCATCGCCATTCCCTTCAAATCGATATACCGTGACATCGAAGCACCACGTTACCCTCTAGTACGTACTTATACAACGGATCATCGCATACGCTAAGAGGAAATTGCTTAAATTACCCCATTTTACATTCAAAGGATATTTTCCAGAACTCTTTGCATTGCACGCACGTCGGAAGCCTAGCTGCCAGAGATAAATAAGTGAAAGAGGCCGATATTTCACTCCAAACCAATATCGTAAAAGACTCAAGAAGCGTTTAAAAGTTCGTCCGCCTACCGGCTCTTTGCAACAAGTACCGGTCCGGATTCAGCGAAAAAATCAAAAGTATTTACTTCTCGAAAAATTCACTCGTATACGTAACAAAAGAGCATCATAAATTTGTACGTAGATAAATTTTTAAGTCAACTTTCGTTACGTCTGAATGGTCCCTCCCAGTCCTAAATGCCGAGTTTTTATCATAACTGTAAGAGGTTCGAAATAAAAAAAATACAGACAATTTTTCAACAAGGCAGGCCCATGAATTTCAAATACGTTTTTACAGATAAGGGCTATTGTTGATATAAAATACGATTACGCAGTGTAGCCACGCGAGCACAGCCATCCCCCGTAATAAAAATTACAATACAACAAAGCAAGGTACAAATCATGACAATACAAAGTTTGTATTAATGACGCTACTTGCCTTTCGTTTTTTACGATGGAAAAACCTTTTATTGCTCCTTCCAAGTTTTATGCTCAGTAAAATCTTAGTTTGAATATTAATGCGTCAGTGAACGTCTGTTACGGTTATGTTTGCCGTTGGTAGCTAGGTTACATAAAATAACTGTAAACCATCATAATGCATTGAACTGTACGTGCATGTGGCAAGCTTTCTTTCTTCCTGCTTCTCAGCTGTTGTAAACCACCAGCTGCTCACGGCCTAGCCTATTATTTGACACCTGGTCAATCCACACTGTCTAGAAAAACTTGTGAGTTTTATTTTGCTAATCTTAACATTTCAATAAAAATTTACATAAAAATGTCATTAAGCGTAACTTTATCTGATTACTAAGGTTTCTCAACAAAACTAGAACTTAGTTATTCAACCTGAATAAATAATCATTCTTGTGACTAAATTTACTAGACAAAATAAAATAGAAAAGTAAATAATAGGAGAACCGTTTACAGATGTCACAAATAATATTATCTACAAGTTTTCTAGGGATCGATTTCTGGAGACCTGAAATAACTATGACTTTAGAATTATTATAAACCTCTGCATTAGTACTAGTAATTTGGTCAAAAAAAGATTTTAGGTAGTTAATTCTAGTGGGTAGAATTAATACACATTCATTTTATTCGAAAATAGTAAGGTCATTGGGTGAGAATGAGAAGGTATACAAACAAGATAAAGGAAACCAACAATATTATATACTTTTTTGTACAGTTATTATAAAATGTTGTCTATGATTATTTTGCCATTACTAAGTACCTATTCCACAAAAGGTATTGAGGTGATCAAAAAGTATTGCGTAGTGCACGAATTCAGACACCAACAGTTTGAAAGGTGGGGCTGCAAGCTTTTCGCTCGCAAAAATTGTTCTCGCAACTTGTATATGAAATAGATAGGTAAAATATGAGGTAAATAAAGAACGCTTTTCTTGAATAATGTTTTATGTGCACTTTATTATAAAGCTACATATTATTATTCAAAACTTTTGTTGAAACCAATAATGTACTTGTAACATCTTTGTAATGACACAGTTTAAAGCAATAAAGTTTACTTTACCAATTAACATGACATGAATATAAACAATTGAAATTTGAAAGAAATGACAAGGATTTTCACATGATAATACCGGATCTCAAAAAAGAAAGGTCACACCACTACCTATCTAAACTCGCTAACATAGTTACCTACATTTCATCTATTAGTTTCGTAGCAAAATTTTCGGATAAATCGACAGGCGCTCCGCAGACGTATGGGCGGCATATCAATCACGGCCTGCCACCGCACACTATTTTCTGAACAACTGACACGTATCTAAAACTAATATTTTTCGCCATATTTCTGGAGGAAATACCGCAGTAGGTATACCTACTCGCAAAATGGATGTTTGAGTTGTTTGATATATAGTTGATTGAGGTTGAGTTGGAACAGCTCAAGTCAGTAACCTAAGATGACAAGGAAAATGTTACATTGTGTTAATAGTAGTTAACGTTACAGTAGCCTAAATTAAAAAGCCTAATTACCAACTCATTAAGAATATAAAATAAAATTTACACCAACCGAGAATAAAAGTAGTACCTAAGTTTGTATAAACTGGGTGTCTAGCCCTGGTGTCAGAATTTTTATGTCGCCTAAAGGCGTCTAACATGGATAAACGGTTAAAACAACCGGAATCTACAATTTGACGTGTCATCCCAGCCACGGTAGCACTCAGTTGTAAGTGCCACCCGCGGTCACCCATCCAAAGGCTGACGTGAAATGAGTCGATAACATCAAACAAGCAGTAGCCTGCTAGATGCAGTTGAATGGGAGCGAGGTGAATGGCATTTGTAAACAAAGTGATACCTATGCCCAGAAGTATGTTATCAGGCGTTGATCATGATGACGATGAAAATGAGAAAGTGCTGCAGTTGAAATGGTCAGCAGTAATGCTGACATCATTACAGATCATTCTGTAATCATTACAGATAACGTTCAAATATTTCATCATCATCGTTGTCGTGGTCTTTTCAAATCAGTAATTCAGCTGAACAAAAATATACTCTAATAATGTTATTTTTAAACTGTCACAAATTGAGCACATTATACTACTATATTAATACGAGACTTATCGCACAATAAAACATGAGATATATTAATTAAATACCTCTTTTTAGGGTTCCGTACCTCAAACGGAAAATACCTACAGGGTACTTCCCGTTGACATAGAACTATGAAAATTGGCGAGAAGCATTTTCTCAGAGTACACATATGGGAATAAATCTGAAAATTGTACCTTTTTATTCAAATTATAAACGTTAGGGCCTCAAAATTCACAAAATATGGGTTCAAAATTCAAAGTGAGTAAATCGTATCATGTAAGGTATCATATAAAGGAACTTCATTAGCACATACTAAAACCGGTTTTTAACCATTTTAACAATGTTTAATTTTCGACGTATTACGAGAAAAGAGAAAAAAAAAACTTTTTTGTCGATCGGTTATAGTATGGAGATTTTAACAACTTACTTCCAAATTTTTTCCGACGTTTCGACCAAGTTGCATTGGTCCTGGTCACGGGCAGACTAAATGCGACGCCGTATCAGTCAAATTGAAATTGTCATCACGACACACCACACTGACAGTATCTATAAAGCTCTTAACTTAATGCCTTCACCACGCAGTTTACATTTGTTGACTACAGGATTCCACGACACTGATAGTTTGAAACCATCCTCTCGGTTGAAATTACGGTGTTTTTTAATTTCCACAGCCTCACCAACTATTCTTCTTGAGCAATAATATCAGTAGAGAGTACTTTCGGGTCGTGGAGCTCAATCCAATGACTAGTTCCTCCATCAAGCAAATGATCGGCTATGGCAGACTTCTCTATCTGGCGGTTTTTGTTTTTTTTTGACTTCATGTTTTATTGCGCGATAAGTCCCGTATTAATATAGTGGCATAATATTCTCTAAGCCCAAATTGCTGACCAATTCCATTTCCAGCGAAACATTTTAGCAGTTCCCGAGTAAATATAGCCTATATAGTTTTGTATGTAAAGGTATCCTCTTAACCGAACCAAAATAATACCATTTTCAGCATCATGTTTTCCCTATTCTTATGTTATTCGATCTTCTATTACCCTCGCGTTGCCTTCAATGTCGTTTCTTTATGTATGAATATCATCTTTCGATGTAAATGCCTCTTGAGTGATATTTCTACTTCTTGCACGTTATGGAGAGACCATCAGCGATGTTATGAAAGATATTATTATTGACGTTGATGTGTCTCTTATTTTTTGAGGGATTGATCGAAACCTATTTAAGAATATTATGTTACTTGGATACTATTATATCTACTAGTGTTTTGATTGTGTGTTGTACGTTTAGGTACTAGATATAAGTATTATGCCAGAAAATTTTAATTTTGATCATAAGCCAAATATTAAAAATGTCAATTTTGAAGTCGTAAATGCCCACGTAACGGTATCACCAGTGATGTGATAAATAAATCAAGTTTTTTTTTCTTAAATAATGATATTTTTTAATTGTTTTTTATAAAAAACAAATTATGAACTTCTGAACTATTCAATTAAATATAATAATAAATATATATTTAAACAAAAAGGTGGCCAAAAACTAGCTAAAATAAAAAATATTTTGTAATATCTACTGGGTATGTCATTGTTTTTAACAAACTTTATTTTCAATACAAGAAAAATAGTAGGAAATAGCTACAAATTGATAGTTTGCCTTATTTAAATGAAAGATAATATCAATAGGTATGTGATCGGACCCTTCAGACATAAATCTTTTGTAAAAGCAGAAATATTTTTTCTACCATATTTTTTGGGTCTCAGGAGGTTATATTGTATAATGCTAATGAATATTATATTGCTAATGAATATTTAATTATTTACCTTATTATTTAAGTACCTTATTTTATTTAAAAAAGTTTGAGGTAACTATTGTTGTCTATTTAATATCTATTTAATTTACGTGCCTAACTTCAATTTATTTTCCAAAAATTAACTGGCAAGTTTACGGAAAAAAAATATTACATTAATGTATGGCTATTAGACTATTTACATTCTAGTCTGCTGTTATAAAATATTTGACGATGGGACTAAAGTGATCGATGCGTCTCAGTTTCAAACTCTAGAACTTTGCTGTTGTCTGTCCAGATGTTATTTCTGTTGTACAGGTCACATTTTTCAACGAATCTTGACGAATCCCCCCCTAATATGTATTATTTTTATTTAATGTTTTATTTTTGAATATTCTGTGAATATTTCAAGCATATTCCTGTTGCCGTTCATAATATCGAGCAAAAATCACGCTTCTTGTTTTGTTTCCCATAAATATTTGTTTTATTTTATTTTAATAATTTATTTTTGAAGTATTTTATTAACTAAATATTTTGTGAATATTTCAAGCTTCTACCTGTTACAGATAGAATCATTATCGATATTAATAATGATTAATATCGAGCGAAAATCTGCTAAAAATTCAGGTTTGTTATTTCGGAGCCCCACTTAAATATACATTTTATTTTGTTATTAGTATTAGTTGTTATAGCGGCAACAGAAATACATCATCTGTGAAAATTTCAGCTTACTAGCTATAACAGTTCATAAGATGTAGCCTGGTAAAAGACAGACAGACAGACGGACAGCGGAGTCTTAGTAATAGGGTTCCGTTTTTACCCTTTGGGTACGGAACCCTAAAAAGGGAGATTTGCTTTACTTAGTGATATTTTATCAACCGATTTTGATGATATTTGGCAAGTATGTTTAGTATCTAAACCTGAGAAAGATATGAGATAGTATATGAACAAAATCGGTGTAGAGCGAATCTAGATAAAGGCTAATGAAGATTTTGTTAAACAGATGCGAAGTTTACTGTTCGAAGAATCCATCCATCCATCAGCTGAAGGACGTCCACTGCTGGACATAGGCCTCCCCTATGGATATCCAATAAGACCGGTTGGAAGCGGCTTGCATCCAGTGCGATCCTGCGGTCTTAATGAGGTCATCCGTCCACCTTGTGGGTGGACGTCCTACGCTGCGCATGCCGGTACGTGGTCTCCACTCGAGAACTTTTCGACCTCACCGGTCATCAGCCCTCCGCGCTATGTGCCCTGCCCATTGCCATTTCAACTTGCCAATCCGTTGGGCTATGTCGGTAAATTTGGTTCGTCTACGGATCTCCTCATTTCTGATTCGATCTCGCAGAGAGACTCCGAGCATAGCCCTCTCCATAGCTCGTTGGGCTACTTGGAGCTTACTAATAGTTCAAAGAACTACTAGTTAAAATTATTAGTAATTTCTACACACAGTAATATCTCAGAAAAATATTTTTCAATTTGCCTTATACGGTCAGTTAATCCAGCGCTCAAACTGACAAATGCACTATCTCCAAGACTTATCAAACTGCTATAATTCTGCAGAGGGGCTATAAAAGAAGTTTCTTTAAATCCAGCAGTCGCGCTGTCTCAGCAATACCACTAAAGATTCGAGATCTCAATACCTACCAATAATACGAAGCTTCCTTGAAGTTCTATCGAAAATATCTCGAAAATTTTATTTAATATCGGCCAGAAGATATGACCTAAATCAGATTGCGTCGGGAAAATGGATTATGTCGAGTAAGCGACGCTCAGTTGAGTTATCGGCACCTTGGTTCGGATTCCGACTCATTTAGTTGCGTTTGCACTTTGCCTTTGAAACGAATCGCAGTAATTTGTTTGCAGTCGTTAGGCGTCTACTTTGTAGATCTGATTTTTTTCGAGCCTTTGTACTACTTACTGCTGAATCGCACGTTCGGCAGTAATTGGCACTTTTTTGTAAATGCTATACAGGGTTATCCAGAACTGATGTACTAAGCCGAAAGGATGTGATTCAGACCATCATTATAAACAACTTTTACTATGGGGCCAACCCGGTATTCGAGAAAATAATATCAGCAAATATCGTTTCGCGTTTATAATATTACTATAAACAATTAACAATAATATTATTATAAACGCGAAAGTTTGTATCTATGTATGTTTGTTCCTCTTTCACGCAAAAACTACTAAAAGGATTAAGATGAAACTTTGCAAAAGTAATGCTTATACATCAGATAACACATAGGCTGTAATTTATAATGATGAAACGAAGTTCGCCGGGTCAGCTAGTATCACAATAAAATTAATACGGGTAATCTCTAAAATTGTTTTCATCTTTCTGATTTCAGTCTTTGGCGTTGGCTTTTACAACACCTTTATAGATATTTTTATATTTAATACAGGGTTATTTCTAATCAATTAGCATCCTTATAAGGGCTTATTCTGTACATCAAAACTAACAACTTTAGTTCAACGACTTACGTCAAAACCCAAAAAAAAAATTTCTTCCATTGAAAAATTTAGTTCACCCGTGACAAAATGTATGGAACAGCTGTTTATTTTTATTAGTTATGACGTAAGTGGTAGAACATAAGTTGTTAGTTTTTATGTACAGAATAAGCCTAGAAGGATGCTCATTGATTAGAAATAACCCTGTATAGCTGTGTTGTTAGGTTTAAGCATTTGCCATATAAACCCCCATAAGCTAGTATGTATTCCAAAATGATTTCAAGTGATCCTAATAAACACAAAACAATATGGAGAATCGTTAATAAAGAGAGAGGTACTAGTAAGAAGTCTGCGGTAAGTTTCACGGATGTGGTGCAAGACGAAACAGGAAATAGGTTCCGTACAAAAAAAGCTGCAGCAAATGCAATGAACTGTAAATTTGTGGGTTCAGCGCGGGGGTGTGGGGCGCCGACCGCAGACGTGCCGCGGGTCGCCGCCGCACTTGCTGCCGCGTGCCCTCCCGCTGATACCAGCTTAAGATTCAAGAGATTTACAGCTGACGAGGTCCTGCAGATTATAACGTCGCGCATACCCCGGAAGCCAACGAAAGACATATATAATATGTCAATGGAACTTATTTATATGACTCGAATAGTTCTAGCGCCATATTTGGCTGATCTCTACAATGGCTGCATCAGTGCTGGAACATATCCGAGTGCGTTGAAGGTGAGCAAAATATCTCCCTTGTTTAAGGGAAAAGGTAAAACATATGGATACTTATATGAAGTAGAATAACAGGAAGATATGGATACTTATAGACCCGTTTCGATCATTCCAGCAGTGGCCAAAATATTTGAAAACGGCCTGAGCTCTCGACTCACCGATTATCTGGCCTCCTCAGGGGCACTTTCTGATCGTCAATACGCGTACCGTGCGGGCAGATCGACCACGGCACTTACACGTGAAGTAATCCGTCGAGCTTTGGAATCTTGTGAAAAAAAGCAGCAGGTCGCCGTTTTGTGCTGCGACTTATCAAAAGCTTTTGATGTCGCGGACCACGGCGTGCTTGCTGTGAAATATGATCACTATGGATTACGCGGACCTACACATGCACTGCTGACAAATATGATGGAAAGTAGATCCCAGGTGGTGGTCGGTGATGGTGGTGAGACCAGATCGGACCCATTGAACACAGTAATGGGTGTGGCCCAGGGATCTTCGGTATCTAATATCGCCTTTTCCTTGCTTCTAAATGATTTGCCCGGCTTCATCGCATCCGGTGAAATTCTAATGTACGCAGATGACGTTGCCGCTATCGTCACCGCTGGTAACCATGACGATTTGCAAAAACGTCTAAATGACACGGCCAGAGAATTAGCACAGTGGTTTACCATGAATGGGCTAGTTCTGAACTTGAAGAAGACCCATTACATGCAATTCTCCATAACAGGTCGAGCTCATAAAAAACTACGAGTAGTCATAGACGGAGAGCTAATTAATCAGGTGGATTCGACTGTGTTCCTCGGGTTTGTCATAGACCGTGGTCTGACTTGGGCTTCACATATAGACAGACTCTGCGCTAAGCTGGGTAGCGCTTGCTACGCCCTGAGTAGACTGGCGAAGGTGGTTTCTGCCGATATAGTGCGCAATTGTTACTTTGCAACTGTGCACTCAGTCTTAGAATACGGAGCTGAAATTTGGGGAGACGCTGCCGATAGACTGCGTGCATTCCGAATGCAAAAACGTGCGATAAGAACAATTGTTCAGGTATCGCGCAGGACTTTGGCGAAACCATTCTTTGGCTCGCTCGGGATAATGACGTTGCCTTCGCTCGTCATACTGCAGACTGCTGTGTACGTGAGGCAGAACCTGGACCAGTATCCGATGAGAGGAGAGAGTCACTCGTTCAAACACAACCTCCGTAATGTGAACAATCTCGCATCGGTTCGTGTGAGGCTCACGCGATCCAAAAAACTGACTCACGTGTTGGGACCAGCAGTGTATAACTGCTTGCCGGCAGACATCACTGACGCCCTTAGCGATAACATTTTCAAAAACAAACTTAAAAACTGGCTTGTTTCAAGAACATTTTACTCAATTGACGAATTCTTTACGAATGAACGAAAATTTAACATGTATAATTATGGAAGGTTACGGAAGTTAATGTGATTTATTGAATCTGATTGAATGTAATTTAATTTAATTGAGTGATATTTGTCTATTATACTGATAAATAATTAGAACTTATTGTACCTAATACAATGTATTCGTGAACTGGTTATTACCATCTATGGAAACTGACGTATAATTGTTAAACCAAAATTATTAATAAAATGTTTATCTGTTTATCTGTTTAATACGTAGAACATAACTTTAACACTGCGTCGATACGTCGTCAATAGCTATGCAGTTTTACCAAGGACTATACCTGTATATTTGTGTAAGTAATTTCATCGACGAGTTTTACGGTCTAGAACTGCCGTATATGGAAAATGAGAAACACCAGAAGTTTGATAACGTTTCTCTAGGATTCTAGGATATTCAATTCGAAATAAGAATAACCGTAAAATAAGAGATGATATGGACACAGTTCAGGCGATCCATAATCGAATCGTTAGAACGGCTAAACGCATGCGTAAATGGTCACAAGATCGAGTGAGAGCAGGAATGAGCATTAAAAATCTATGCCTGTGCGAACGAGAGAACATAGCATGCGATTCTCTGTAAACGTTAGAAATTATACTAACGTTTTGAAAGTTGGGGCTCCAGCTGAAGTAGATACTAGTGGGCAGGAGACAGCATGCAGAACTTATGGCCGACAGGGTATTAAATTTTCGAATTATATCCACGAACTGGGAATCGAAGCAGTCGTAATATTTTTATGGGTCCGAAATTGATATACCTACCAATAGTATGATTATGCCGCATAAAACAGTCAGAATTTTATTTCGAAAGAATCGCTTTTTGATATTTTTTTAAAAGGATCTTTGAGAAATGTAGAATATGCACGAATGAAATAATTTTAGCAATCAGTTTTAATAACTCCAGTCGGCATTGCAGTCGGATGTACTGTACTGTCCTACACCGGTCTTTTTAATAGCTCACTGCTTAACACAGGTTTAACCATAAAGGGCGATTATTTCATATCCACAATTGTGACCCAGTGCGGATTCGTAATTAGCCGGGTTTCAGCCGGGGGCAACATAAAAATATTTTTTTTTGTTTATAGATCTACATCGAGTAAGAAATGAAATCAAAGGAAACGAAACCCTAAATGAAACTGACTGTCGTGTAACATATAACTATGAGTTAATGAAAAACAAACAACATGTCTACACGAAGAGCACTTTATATGTAAATAAGGAAGCGAATTCTCCAACAAATTCTTCATAACTGTAACTTTGAGTAGGACATCAAACCTATCAAATAATAAATATTTTTTTTACAAAAAGAACTATGATTCTATTAGTGGACCTAGTAACTACCGACTAAGTAACTACACAATTTGCAAAATAATCTAAATTAGTACATAGTATTAATTACAACTATTAAACTATAAACTCTTACTAAAAAATGTCGCAACCACTATTAGAAAATGCATAAAACATCAATTGGAAAAAAGGCCTTCGAATTTGCTGTAAAAAAAATTCTTTTCTCTTTTTCAAGCTAAAATTACAGCCATTAAAATAGCACAGAAGAACAACACAAGCTGTTAACAAGATTAAATCGTCGCTTAGCTAATTTTAATATGCAGTTTCATGTTCTGAGATAGTAAATCAAGACGGTTAATCAAGACAGGTTAACAATACGGTTAAAATTCGCAATAAAACAGCCGCCATTAAGGACTTTATGAAGTAATAAAATACGAGCGCGGTTTCGTAGAGGGCGCGGGCGTCGGTCGAAGTGGGTACCTACTGGAATGAAGGCGCGGGCTATAATGAATTAAAATACTTTATTCAAAGTATATATTACTAATGCAGTACCTAAGCCACATATTTTGACTAAAGTTAAGTATGTTATAACAAAGAAACTTTCTTTTTGTGATAAACATTTCAAAAATTGTCGCGTTCGCAGGATTTGAACCTGCATCCTCTGGGACTCCGGCCCAGATGCTCTGTCCAATTAAGCTAAAACGCTCTCTGCGAAGGCGCCGAATTAGTAAGTGTTTATCATTTTTACCAACTACTACATTGTTGGAAGCGCCATTTGTGAGAACTGCTTTAAACCAGTCAGTCATTATTAGAACTTCTTACCATTAACGAGAAATGACGCATTGCTTAATCAATGAAATTATTTTTATCGTGCTTCACACCCTAGGTGTACAGAAACTTTCTTTTTGTGATAAACATTTCAAAAATTGACGCGTTCGCAGGATTTGAACCTGCATCCTCTGAGACTCCGGCCCAGATGCTCTGTCCAATTAAGCTAAAACGCTCTCTGCGAAGGCGCCGAATTAGTAAGAAGTGTTTATCATTTTTACCAACTACTACATTGTTATAACAAAGAAGTTCGGTATAGACAGCATCGAACTTCTTGGCGGTTGTGAAGTTAGCTACAAGCTTCTCGAAATTCAATCTCGCGCAGCTGATAGTGATTTAAGTCATAATTGGGTTTTGCGCAGCTTTCAAGAAGTTTGTGAATCGGCCTATAAAAACTACACAAACTACGCCTTGGTCGAAATATGTGGCTCGTAGAGTTAAAGCTTGAAGAGTGAGCAGCTTGACTTTACATGAGATATGATAACTTTTAGACAGTGTGAGCCAAATTATGGTCACTTCTTGCCAACATATTGGACGAACATGAAAATGTTTTTAGTGAGATCACAATTATACAATTTTGTTACAAACTAGCTGGCCCCGTGAACTTCATCTCACCATCTGTCAACTGTCAATGACAACTTTTACATCCTTGAAAATTTTGTGTGGGAAAATATAACCACTCTGATGTAAATAGAAACACTCTCTGTCTATGATACACACGGCCGTGTCCATCACACAGCTAAAACTGTTTTTGTTTATTTCATGTTATTTTTTTAAGCATAATAGTTACTTACATTTTGTTAAAAATACGAATAAGTACGTTATATTTTGTTTTGATTATTACAGCAATTTTCCTGTTTAGTTTTTGGTTACAGTTCATATTTTTATTTATTTATATAATACCAACTTTAATTCGGTTTAAATTAGAAATCTGTCATGTTTTGTTTGTTTTTGTTATTTTAATTTTACGGTATTTTTTTTTCTCAACCTATGCTGTCCCACTTCTGGGCAAAGGTCTCCCCCATTTCCTTCCATTCATCGCGTTCTGTGGCCAAATCCCGCCAACCTTCCCGGAAAGTGTCAAGATCGTCACACCAACAACGCAACGTTTTCTTTGTTTTACGGTATTAACATCAGTAATTTTTTTTTACTGTTCTAACAACGTTCAACTGTAGTAGTAAGAAGAGTAATTCGTTTGCCGTTCTTACTACTGGTAGTAAGAATGGTAGTAACACTGGGAACAAACCTGTTTTTATTATAAACCATAAACCGTATAAACCTTCCGTGGACTTCCACAAATATGTGTATTTCAAGGCTAAAATTAGCCAAATCGGTTGAGCCGTTCTCGAGATTAAGCAAGACTAACAACTACCACGATTCATTTTTATATATAAGAAAGAAGAATAAGATTTACTTCAGTGGAAATTCATTTTATGAACCAGAATTACCAACATAGCCCAACAGATTAGCATGTAAGCAACAAAAAACAGATGGCTAATAGGGCCGTGAAGTTCTCAAATGAGAGTGAGACTACGTACCTCCAAACGCAGCGTAGGACAGGCAAGAGGTGGATCGACAATCTAATCAAGAGAGCAAGAACACGCTGGATGCAAGCCACGTCTCGGAGCCAGGAGGCCTATGTCCAATAATGAGGGCGCTAAGAATCTTAATGAATCCGATAAATCTAGACTAACCTTAGTCTTGATCTTGTGTAATTAAATTAAACCCATAATTGGGTTTAATTGTTACATTAGCATCGATAATAGTGAAAAACTTCGATAAATACTATCGTAACATTAATATATTTTATTATAATTTATTTAATGAATATCATAACACTATTTACATGTGTACATACTTGATCCTAAATAATAGTAAGTAAATAAAATACAATTTCTCACCTACAACTACTCATTCGATTTCATTACAACATTGTTTGATTATCGATTTTTTCCACCACTATCCCAACTCTAAAAATGACAATCTTCGATGTCAATGTCACCGTCGCAGAGATCAAGCTATATTTTATGCAGTATAACTATAAAATTCATGCTATATTAACAGACTAACCGAGCAATCTCTATCACTGCTTTCCTTCTTATGGGCGTCGCTCGTTTGCGAAAGTTGATGTGCTTAAACAAATGCGTGCCCGCAACAGGACCCCTGTAATCATACATTTAATGGTGCCCATAATGACCTCCTAAAGTACTAACTGCCGCAAGCCGTTTCATAAATACTGAACTTCCCTCGTACGGCCGTAGAAACTTTTCATTTTTCTCCAAAATTAAAATTTACGACCAAATATTATGCTTATGCTTGCTTGCTTTTAGGCATAAGGTCTAGGTGTAATTTATTGCGTGTAATTGAAAAACGTGGACAGAAAAAAAAAACCCATTATAATTTAGGGTCACCAGGCTTTTCTCATTATAAGGTACTAGCTGATCCAGTGAACTTCGTTTCACGCAACATCTTTATAAATTATAGCTTATGTGCTATTCTGATGTATAGGTATTACTATTGCAAAGTTTCATCTCAAACACTTCAGTAGTTTTTACGTGAAAGAGGAACAAACATTCATACATACGAACTTTTGCGTTTATAATATTAGTAGGATTAAATACCATTGATTCAAGTCGTTATACAATTATATACAGTACAAAAGTACTGAGTAAATAAAAAATATTATAGAAAATAAAATTGACTTAGACTATTACTAAAAGCCGTGGTGGTCAAGAGGTAGTGACACCCGCCTTACAATCGTGAGGTCCTGGGTTCGAATCCCCGGTCCCGTACCAATGAGTTATTTGGAATTTTTGTACGGAATTTTCACACCACTGGCTTTTCGGTGAAGGAAAACATCGTGAGGCAACCTGCGTCCTTAGAAGAAATTCGATGGCGTATGTGAATCCACCAACCCGCACTAGGCCAGCGTGGTGGATATGGCCCAATCACCCTTCGTGGGTAGGCCTACGTCCTGCAGTGGACTATTAAAAAGTGGTACAGACTATTGCTTAGGTACCGAAAACTTAATTGTTTCTTTGTCTAATTTTATATAAAATAGATAACTATTTGCAAAGTAGATCAGACAAATACCTACTACCTACCTAAAATTATTTTTGATCAGTACTAATTAAATAACTAGTAATTAGGTAAATCAAATTAGTTGTATATTCTAAAATATGAAATAACAAGTTTAGTGTAATCTTAGTTTACTATTCTAAATCATTTTTGGAAAGTATTTTGACAATAACGAGAATTAACAAAGTACTTTGAGTAGGTAATTCAATTTTATTGTGTTTAACACGTAGACTTTCCTTTTGATCAAACATTTTATTATTATTATTATAGCCTTTTTTGCTGATTGTTAAAATTTTTTTTTGTTATTATTATTTTTTTTTTTTATTATAATTATATATTATTAGACGACCAACCGATGAAAAAGTATATAAGCCGGTGCAAGCGCGCCGGTCGGTCATTCCTTCTCGAACCTTTGCGCGGAGCGGACCTCTTGCCAGTTTACATTCAAATAGATTATTATTGTGTTGAAGTTTTGATTGTCGGTACTTTTGATTTTGTGTGTTAAATTATAAAATTGTTTTAATTAAATAAGTTAAGGTTATACCACGTGTATTTTTTTAAATAAACCTGCTTCTGATAGCTAATATCAGAAGTGGGATAGGACACCGTGCTCACATTTACGTTGGTTTTCGTTGGTGATTTTAAAAATCTAATCTAAATTCGGTTTTCATTTTGTCCGAGTGTTCGTGAAGTGCAAAGTTGCTGTGAAGTACCCACAATTGAAGTTTTTTTGTGTTGCTGTGGTGTTTCTGTGCCGGGACTAGGCCTCGTGTCTCCCAAACAAGTGAAGAATGGGTCGATCTAGAACCCGTGAACGGCGTTATAGCTTTTACGCGCAACGCTCGCGTAGCAAATGCTCAGTGAGTCGTCGTTCACGCAGTTCGTCGAGAGGGTGTACCTCTCCGGTAAGAAGTTGATAGCCGTAGTCGCAGCCATTTTCATGAACGCCGTGGTGGCCGCCATACGCGCCGTGACCGTTATCGCAGCCGCGGCCGCAGCAGGAGCCGTGACCGCAGCTTGAGCCGTGACCGTATTCGGAGTCGTAGCCGCGATCATAACCGCCGTGATCGCAGCTATTGGAACGACAATCGTAGTTGCCTAAGAGCGAGACTAGGCGCGAGTTAATAGTGAAGTGAAGTGTTTGAGCAGTGGTAGATAGCTCGTGGAGTGCGTCGAGTTCTCGAAAACCGCAGGCCGCGGCGCCTGACCGGTGAACATGCCGCCCTCAGTAGGGTTTGCACCTGTTCGGTGGACATTGCCACCTATCGCCTTTGCTACGCCGGCTACTCGATGGGAGTCACCGCCGTCGGCAGGCCTCGTCGTGCTCAGCAGCATTCAGCACCAAGAGAGGCTGGTAAATTGTAGCAGACCACGTCACGGTAACAGACTGTATTGCTGATGCAGTACGATTCTTCAGGATGTTGGTGAGAGCTATCCATTCCTTTTAGATTTTGCGTTTGGCAAAATAGACAGTGCTAATTACTTTATTACCTACTGATATAATAGGAATCGGGTTTTGTTTAAATATCCACAGTAAACAAATGACGAAAGAGTGACCGTACATGGGGTTATTTTATTGCAAACGCAAGTTATTTTGTCTGCAATAGCTAGACATCGCGATCATTTTGTTCGGGGTCAGAACACAGCAAAAACAAAACTACCCTCCTTGTAACATTTTTGGTTGTGTAGGTTACGTCTTGTGAAAAATAAGAATAGAAGCCTACTATGTGCTCATAAATCATTACTATGAAGTTTGACTTATTGCAAGACATTGTTTTCGTGATGAATTTGTCTGATTTTCTACAAAAGCCAACTGACATACTTGACACGCATTTAAATCCTAAACATGATTATAACCGAGATCTCAAAGTTAACATTGTTTTGGTGAACAAAGATAATGCGTAAAATAGGCAACCTTGAATTTCATTGCAAAATGATCAGCGTTGCAATGCCTCAAAGTGGTTTTGGAATTTTGTAACATGTGCAATATGAAAACTTGTCAATTCTTTTTGAAAAAACAAGAGCTGGTACCGATAGTTTTGTTTTTAACTTAATTAATTGTGTTTAGATTTAAAAAAAAAATGACTGAGATTTAGATACGGGGTTGGTCCCATCAGATTTCCTTGGGGACCTATAAATTCTGCTTTGTCTGATTTCGGAATGATTATTTTCTAATGAAAGAAATTGAGCACTTTGAGCAAAATAAAAGTCTAGGTCAGGTGAGACCGAGCTCTAGTAAGATCAAAATTTTAAATATGTAATTTTAGACAACGACGAAGTAATAGGCGAGTATCAAATCAAGCAGTTTGTGCGTTCTATGGGGGTATTATTTGAAAGTATGTAGTCAGGATTGTTTTCCTCAAAAGCCGCACCTGCTTAGATGCCGTGACAAAGGAGTAAGAGAGAGAGTAAGCTCAACTCTAATTAAACGTTTTTTTCTCTTGTGTGTTGTAGTTGTAGCGCTGTAGGCTTGTGCCGCTGGCATGGCTACCGCTGGCGCGATGCCGTGCGGGCACCGCACGCAGATGCCCCTGGCGCAGTTGTCGCTGCGGGCGCTACAGGCGAATACCGCTGGTGTGGCTACTGCTGGCGCGGTTGCCGTGCGGGCGCCGCACGCGGATGCCCCTGGCGCGGTTGTCGCTGCAGGCGCTGCAAGCGGATGCCGCTCTTGTGACTACTACTGCGCGGTTGCCGTGCGGTCGCCACACGCTGCTGTCTGTGGGATACGAGTATTGCCTCACGACTTGTCTCTTACTCGGTGTGGAATACTGCTTCACGTAGTGCCTCTGTCCTGGTGGGTTTACGCCAAGGTAGACAGTATCTCCTAGTCACCTCGGATACTGCTTCACATTGAGTCTCTGTCCCTGGGAGCGAGTAAAACATCAAGTCGCGCTGCTTATCTACTTGCTCGGGATAGGCTTCACACCGTGCCTCTGTCTCACTAGTTAAGTATACGTCTCTTGACAATTTTGGCTGTCTTTTGGCTAATTAACGAATGTTAATGTGTTTCTTTTTTGGTCCTAAAACATGATACACTTCGCGCGTACTTTTTTCGTGGTTGTTTAGTCAGTCATGTTTCACAAAGTGTCTCTGATGAATTTTTACTTTCTACCCTGTTTCTTGACAGCCTTCGGGAGGCAATACGTATAAGATTCAAAAGTTTTCAGTTTAGTTTCATGTCTGATAATTGAATTTGAGCCTTCTCCGCATCTTTTATGATGAGCATAGTTATGTAGGCGCAGTTAACGTAGTGGACCTAATTTTAAGACATTTTGGTTTCCTGGTATAGGAAAGTTTATAGCTAAATATAGGTCTAGGGAAGTTGATTGCTAAATACACATATCGCTCTCAAGCGTGTACCTCGGGCACTCTTACAGTTACAGCTCATCAAAACTTGGGACAAGTATGAAGCCCCTTTTCAAATCTTTACATTTAGACGTTTTAGAGCATCTCCCCGTGTCGAAAGGCTACAAGTTTGTCATACTTGTGGTCGATGCATTCACCAAATATTGTTTGCCGATACCTTAAGTCGCCAAGATTTCGATGTACTTAAACGAGTATTTAAACACTAATTTTCATTGTTCAGTAATCCTAAATTAGTCTTATCAAACCATGTTCAAATCGATGGACTGCACTTCAAGGACACAGGTCTTCGGTGTGCAACTTATTTTGAATCTGAAAAGCAGAAGACACACAGACCTCTGCTTTGAATCAATGCTGCTTAATGACCATGGAAGCAACTCCTGCTATTCGAGTACTGGTACGAGATGTAGCGGAGACCCGCAACCGAGAGGCGAGACGAGAAATGCTCATACAAATAGTTTAAAAAAATGAGGTTCATCAAGGCGTTGTGGTTAATGAGGACCGTAGGCCTCTACGAGTATTCTAGAAATACGACCTGTTCTTTGTTATGAAGTTCGCCCAGTCCCAGGGTAAACTTGACCCTGGCACGCGGGGGCCCTATAAGGTGGTTAACGCTAGTGGTAAAAAATTTCCCTTACCATCGGTACGAACTTAAAACTACTTGCTGGGTCTTGAGGGAAGACTACTTATACAGCTGCTCAATACACGGTTGCTTGGAAAGGTGAATGGACCCCTGATATACGTGCGATGATTTTAAGGTGCGCGTTCACCCCTTTTAAAAATCTGTTGCAGATTTGTACCTTGGTTCGTACGTGTTGGAAGCTCTTCGGTCTGCGAAGAGTCATCGGGGGGCTACATACTCCTTCGTCCCCCGATGTGAAAGCTTTCCGTGTTACGGAGAGTCGTTGGGGGAGCACATACTCCTTCTCCCCCGACGTGAAAGCTTTTCGCGTTGCGAAGAGTCATCGGGGGGCTACATACTCCTTCGTCCCCCGATGTGAAAGCTTTCTGTGCTACAGAGAGTCACCGGGGGATTACATGCGCCTTGCCCCCGGTGTAGTTTTAGTTTCCTCGGTAGGGGCCCATACCGAGGAATTGCTGAGTGGCTGGGCAGGGTTTTGTTAACCCTACCTACGCCGTGTAAGAACTCAGTATTTTATTATGCATGCTTTTGAACTTTTGACTTGTGAGCAGCGTGATGATCACAAGTTAAATGATTCAGTTTTTCTTCTTTTGCTTGTTTGACTTAACAATCACTAACAAACTAATTTTGATAACTTATGATTGTGGGACAAGAATAACTTGATCCTTAATTCCAGAAATCAATGATGAGTGCTTGGATCCAGACCCAGAAGAAAATTACTTCGACGAGGCTGGGCCATCTGCAAGCGACAGGACAGCCGAGCCTCTGCCGCGATTAGTTCCTGCTTCCTTAGAAGACCAAGAACCCGTCGAAGCCGCTGTTGAAACGGCAGCCCCACCACTACGATCACTATCCCGGTTGATTCCTACATCTTCGACGACGATTAGCCTGTCGGGACGCCAGGGTGTCAGGAGAAGCCGTATTAGACGACCAACCGATGAAAAAGTATATAAGCCGGTGCAAGCGCGCCGGTCAGTCATTCCTTCTCGAACCTTTGCGCGGAGCGGACCTCTTGCCAGTTTACATTCAAATAGATTATTATTGTGTTGAAGTTTTGATTGTCGGTACTTTTGATTTTGTGTGTTAAATTATAAAATTGTTTTAATTAAATAAGTTAAGGTTATACCACGTGTATTTTTTTAAATAAACCTGCTTCTGATAGCTAATAATATATATATTTTTTTGTTTTTTTTTTATCATGCGATGTCAAGTTTTTGTCATTTACTATCAATATAAAATTCAATCATGCTGTCATGTTTAATTATTATTATATATATTATTATATTCATTTATTATCTTAAATCTAAGTTTTTTTTACAATATTTATATAAAAGAAACAAAATACTATAAAAAAACCTAAACCTAGAGTGCCGCCGGCAGCAGGGCGGGGCTCAAGCTACCGGTGGTTGGACCTACAGAGAGAGGAACCTTCTGACAATGCGCGCCGTGTCCAGAACGACCGCCTTCTGTATCTGACCCTTGACCCAACCGTCTAGCGAGAGCCTCTTAAGGTGGTGGTCGAGACTCTTCGCTATTAAGCCGTTTACCGAAACGACTATCGGGACAATGATCGTCGAGTCCACATCCCACATGGCAGTAACCTCGTGAGCCAAGTCAAGGTACTTGCTGAGCTTGTCCTTCTCGGCCTTCACGAGGTTCTCGTCATGTGGAATGGTGACGTCGACTATTAAAAAGTATAATAATATAATTATAATAATAATTTTTTTTTTTTTTTTGTCTTTTATGTTTTTTTATTATTTTCCATTTACTTATCGGGGTATTGACTATAGCGCCATCTAGTGCATTGAGAGTGATGAACCACTCTAGCGGAACGCCCAGCCAGCAGTGTTACGAGAACCACGGGCGGACTTGTATCCACGTACAGTGGAGCGGGTCCCGAAAAGGGCATCTCGTGCTCGGCGGATCGCTTACGCATTACAGTTTCGGATTGTTATAATGAAATAGTGTTATTACTAAGGACTTTGAACAGGAAAGTGATTTGAGACTAAAACAGGCCGTGACATAGTGTTACAAGCAGTTATATGTCCTCGCCCACAAAATAACCCACGCGCGTATGCGCATTAAGCTAATGACGATGATGATGATGGACCCCAAGTCCCGTTATCAGAAGTGGGATCGCAAGGGCAAATCCTTGAGGACGAAATTTAATCATTAAAACGCAAGGATAAAGTACCGCAACCGTTCTACACTAATTTTAAATCTACCCGCATTTCAATAAGACGAAATCAATTTGCCTCTCATCGCAAAGATATCGTGAAACAACTTCTGCTATAATTTATCAGATTTCAAGTTCGGAGCATGAGCATTGAACAGATGCTCTCACCAAAAGGAGGTTGTAAATTAATGTGTTGAAGAATGGATTGTTAATAAAGCAAGCGTATCCAAAGAAAAGAGGGTATTGTTAGCTTTGGAGTGTGTGAAGTTGTTATTATTCTGCTGTGACTTAGGCAGATTGAGGAGAAATAAAATCGTACTTTATATTGATCAATTTGAACAGCAGGGGTGTAATACCAGTGAAGTGTTTTGGTTCAATGTGCGTGGAATTCTAAGTAGTTCTACAATGACAGCACGGATGTAATATCAGTGAAGTGTTTCGGTTCAATATGCGTGGAATTCTAGTTCTACAATGAGTTACTAGACGAGTAGCACTCAAATTGTTGCTGCAGCGCGTCGGTTGGAGACGCTGCAGCGTGTCGTCGCATCGTCACCGAGCTGCTGCGGCGCAATCCGGTGCGCGCACTGAGCTATGCTATAATTTGAGACACAAAAACATCGAGAAGTACTGACAGACCCGGGTGAGCCTGTTCCATTTTATTTTAACTTTTGGTGTTCCTTGATTAATTTGATAGAGCGATTGTTGTACCTAATAAGGCTATAATTAGGTAGGTATTGAAAAAAAAATCTGTGCTTCTGTGCTATTGTGCATCCAGAGAATGTGAGTGTCTGTTTTCACAGGTACAACAATGTTAAATGACATAGTGATATTCAAAGCGATAAATAAAACCGTAAACAAGAAAACAAGATAATTGCTTCTAGGGTGCGTTTACGCACTCTGGATAGATCGGGATTGTTCTGGGAGTGCGTGAACTGGACAGGTTAAATTTTGGCCAACGTATGTTTTTTTTCGTCTGATGAATGTCGGAAGGGGGTGACTTACTTTTTTAAAACCAATTTCTAGTTGCAAACTAATTTGTTAGTGAAATTAATGGCTCATTCATATAGGCCGAATCATGCAGGTCGCCGGTCGGCGGGTGTGGGGTTGGCCGCGAGCTGGGCAGTGTCCAATCAATGCGTAGCCCTTATAGCTAATCAGATTAAATTTTATCTCTGACGGAAATGCATAAACGACCTCGTAAGCATTAACACGTTAGCTGCGTGGCCATTTTCAAAAGGCGTACAGCCTGTGCGTTTGATAAGTATTAGAACTCGTAACGTTGTTTAACCACTCAGTGCGTAAGGGACTTCGTTGACCTCCAATGTTTTTATTTTATTTTTACTACTGAAATTAACTTGAAGCGGGAAGTAATTTTAAACATTTATCTCTCTCATACGGCACTGAGAGAAAGAATACGATTTTTGGTGCCGCAGTGGCTGAAAATCCTGTAAGAAATTATTTTGATACCTTATCGATAGTCGACGTACGCTTTTACTGATTCGCAGTGAGTAGTGGTGTATACCAGCATAGGTGTTTCGTCTCGTATACTTTTTTATATTATAATTTTCTTATTTTTTTATAAAGGAATCAGTCTGATTACATGTACGATCTGAGATATTCTAGAAACCGATTACGGTATATATAATCATGAATTGGTCACCTACATCTATTTAAGCCAATATTTTAACACCTGACAAGTGGGTAGCGACAAATAGCCAATGAGTATCCCGATCTGTACGACACCGGAGAGAAGGTATTCTAATAATAATGTACCTACTTGCTAAAACACGCAAACACCGGACACACCCGACGACAAAGCTTCGAAATCCGGTAAACTCGTGTCGGTTCTACGAATGATATCGCAATGAACGGAAGATAATTTGAGGATAAGTGCGCATTTTACGTGTTTTTTTAGGGGAATAAAATAAAAATAAACATTTCATATTTTTAGTTCTGTTTCGGGCGAAACGGGTGCGCGAATCGTCGTCGGCCGACGAGAGTTTGTGAAGGACGGTAGATAAGCTCTGGGGTTGTGGGGTGTAGGGTTGTGACACACGATGGCAGCGGGATGAAGTCGGGAGCGTGTAGGGGCTGTTGTGTGGCCAGCGTCATAGCTTGGCATGGGTGACGCTCGTGATAGGATGACGCACCGATATCGCAGCGGTGTTGCGAGCAGATTTCGAAGGCCTTGGTGTATGTGGCATATATTTTGAACCTTATGATTATGGCAATGATGCCTCTTATTTCAGTCTGACGCCGGGTCCGCTCCATAGTAGTTACGTTAATGCTGCAAGGAGGGTACGAAGTTGTCGTTGATTACTGTTAATGTGAAACCTGTTTTTAAAATTATTTCTTACCGTATTTTTACAAAATAATTCATGAAATTCAGCAGCTTTTGTTTAATGAGAATTTTCATGGCATTAATAATTATTTAAAAGAAAAAAATAAGGTATGGGAAAAATTAATAATTTTATTATTTTCATTTCTTCGATTAGACAGTGAGAAAGTGTAACAAGTATTGTGTGTGTACTTACAATAAAAGGTTTTCTAAAATTGAAAGTAAATTAAATCATTTTCGATGTTATTACCATTTTCTTTTGCTACTGGATAACAAACCATTGAAGAACACTATTTATTTGCTGTTAATCGGGGTTTGTTAATTATCGCTTGTTGGTAAGTGTTTGCTCATTTTGTTATCACGTCATAAATTCGTAAAAGGCATTGTCATTTTTGCTACTATGAAGCGACGCATCTTTCTTATTGGCGATTGAAGTAGTAAATGAAGATTTCTGCCATCGGCGGGTGCACTACGAGTAGTTACTGTATTATTCTTAGGTAAACGGAAAGTTGCGGAAGGGGATTGCTGTAAGCATCGAAAAACATTGTGGGCAGCTATAGTAGGCACCAGTACGTACCTACGTAGCGCATGCTGTTGGGAATTCACTGGACAGATTCTTAACAAAAGATTGCTAGATTTGCGCGAATAAGTCTTTTGGCTAATCATTAAAAAAAAAGCTGTACAGTCGTGGAAGAACTGGCGCTTATAAGCGCCGAACTCATGTGTTTAGGCGAGTGGCATCACGACGGCGTGTGATGATTTGAACGTGAATCATATGATCTCTGACAAAAATAAGAACCATTTCTGTTTCTCTTTTACAGTGATTTTTATCAAAGAAATGACTGTTAATTTTGATTATTGATTGGTGACGTATTACTACAGCGCTGACTAAATTGCAGCTGCGTACTTTGGGCACTTATTTTATTTAATTATTTTTTTAGGGACGACAGCAGAAGAGATGTTGCCTCCACGCTGAGGCAGCCGTTAAAATGAGATGTTGCCTCCACGCTGAGGCAGCCGTTAATATGAAATGTTGCCTCCACGCCGAGGCAGCCGTTAATATGAGAAGTTGCCTCCACGCTGAGGCAGCCGTTAATATGAGATGTTGCCGCCACGCTGAGGCAGTCGTACCGATCTAACTGTGGAAACGTGGTTCCTGTAGATCGAGGGAGATACCTGATCCAACTGTGGAAATGTGGTCCTGTGGATCAAGAGATAGATGTCGTCTTATGAGAGATGTATTCGTTCCTTCCATCTAACTGTGGAAACGTGGTTCCTGTAGATCGAGGGAAAGGTATCGTCTTCATAGAGTGACATTTGTTCTTATCCAACTGTGGAGATGTGGTCCTGTGGATCGAGAGATAGATGTCGTCTTCGTGGAGAGATATTTGTTTCCTCCATCCAACTGTGGAAATGTGGTTCCTGTGGATCGAGGGAGAGGTATCGTCTTCATAGAGAGTCATCTGTTCCCATCCAACTGTGGAAATGTGGTTCCTGTGGATCGAGGGAGAGGTATCGTCTTCGTAGAGTGAGATTTGTTCCCATCCAACTGTGGAAATGTGGTTCCTGTGGATCGAGGGAGAGTGTTCCCATCCAACTGTGGAAATGTAGTTCCTGTGGATCGAGGGAGAGGTATCGTCTTCGTAGAGTGAGATTTGTTCCCATCCAACTGTGGAAATGTGGTTCCTGTGGATCGAGGGAGAGTGTTCCCATCCAACTGTGGAAATGTGGTTCCTGTGGATCGAGGGAGAGTGTTCCCATCCAACTGTGGAAATGTAGTTCCTGTGGATCGAGGGAGAGGTATCGTCTTCGTAGAGTGACATTTGTTCCCATCCAACTGTGGAAATATGGTTCCTGTGGATCGAGGGAGAAGTATCGTCTTCGTAGAGTGACATTTGTTCCCATCCAACTGTGGAAATGTGGTTCCTGTGGATCGAGGGAGAAGTATCGTTTTCGTAGAGTGACGTTTGTTCCCATCCATCTGTAGAAATGTAGCTCTTGTCGATCGAGGGAGATGTTCAGTCCAACGGTGGAAAAGTGGTTCCTGTGGGTTGAGAGGGTACCTGTTGCCTCCACAAAGAGACAATTTGTCAACTGTAAAAATGTGTCATACAGGATCGCGTAGAGAGAGATATTGTCTTCATTTATGACGTTTGACCCGGTAAGGCTGTTGAAGTGTGATAACTCTTACACGAAGAGTTCTTGGTAACGTAACGTTTAAACGTTGGCAACGTAAACGTAAAAAAATAATGTTACTTTAAGCACGTTGCGCTAAGTTTTTGCTCATCTGTCGATTTTGCAGTACATACTTAGATTAAATCAGTATGGCCGAGCAGTTTAAGATGATCGATTCTTCTTATCTGACTTGATAGATTGCTTTGCAGTGTATTGCTGAGACGTGGCACATGATGCGATATTGATCTATTAGATGCTGGTTACACTTGCAAGTTGTATCGCAATTATGTGACGAAGTCATCCTGTTGAAAGTAGATGTTTGGTTGAAGCAAAAGATTGTGTGATTGTTAACGGTATGGTTGCTAGAATACTATACATTTCAGTGCAGTGAATGAAATGATGTGTGAAACTATAGAATTAAAGCTTTAACTATTGAAGCGGATAACCGACGATACTCAGAAAAAGTATATTATTATGTGTGTGTGTGTGGATATGTGTGTAAAGTAAGTATAAGTTATGCATGTGTGGCGTGACGTCAACTAATTCGGTTGTTAAGACTGACAAAGATGTGATTGATAATGAATAGCTGCAGAAACCCACATAAATGGATACAAATCGCTCGAGGTCGAGCGAATGTCAGTATGGCCGTATCGGGGTATTGACTATAGCGCCATCTAGTGCATTGAGAGTGATGAACCACTCTAGCGGAACGCCCAGCCAGCAGTGTTACGAGAACCACGGGCGGACTTGTATCCACGTACAGTGGAGCGGGTCCCGAAAAGGGCATCTCGTGCTCGGCGGATCGCTTACGCATTACAGTTTCGGATTGTTATAATGAAATAGTGTTATTACTAAGGACTTTGAACAGGAAAGTGATTTGAGACTAAAACAGGCCGTGACATAGTGTTACAAGCAGTTATATGTCCTCGCCCACAAAATAACCCACGCGCGTATGCGCATTAAGCTAATGACGATGATGATGATGGACCCCAAGTCCCGTTATACTTATTAATATTCTATGACATCAATAACACTAATTGTTACTCCTTATTTTCAACTTTCAGCTTGCCTTCTGGCATAGGCCTCTTCCTGGGACTTCCATTTTCTTCGATCTTGTGTCATTTGTTTCCAATTAGAACCACCAACTTTCCTGAGATCATCTTCCCACCTGAGTTGTTGTCTCCCCTTCTTTCTTTTTCCATCTCTAGGGTACCATTCTACTACATCTCTATTCCACTTTCCTTTCCTGTCCCTCATCATATGGCCTGCCCAGCGCCATTTTTGACATTTTATTACATAACTAATGTTTTGCGTTTTTGTCTTCTCCTTGATTTTTTCCAGCCTCACTTTATCAATCAGTTTTACATTCAGTATACTTCTTTCCATGTTGTTTTGGCACACTTGCAGTTTACTAGAATGATGTTTTGTCAGAGACCATGTGGGGCAACCATATGACAGAATTGGGAAGATGCAACTGTTGAATACTCTTGCTTTGTTATGGAGAGGTATTGACTTATCTTTTAATATATCTTTTAGTGACCAAAATCTATTCCACGAGTTTCCGATTCTCTCTTCTATTTCCTTGTCCATCTGTTTCTCATTAGATATTACCTGACCTAAATATTTATATTCTTCTACATAATCAATTTTGTGGTTATCAATCCCGATTGTCTTCCTTATTCTGTTGGTCATTAACTTAGTCTTTTCCAGGTTCATGCTTAGTCCCACTTCCTTGCTTCCTTTTGATCAAACATACTCAATGTTAAATACCAATGACCTAGTGTTTCCCAGCATTGAATTACTAAATCTCCAAAAACACGTAGCTTTCCTCACAGGGGTAAGTTATAAATAACACTTTTCTCACAAACAAAGCAAATTTGAGAAGCTAAATCACATGAGCAAACATCTACTGAAGCGGGCACCTAATCTCAACCGACGAATCCCTCCTAAGCACATACAAGCTTGGGCAAGATTCAACTAAGTAATACAATAACATCTCCTTTTACAGTTGAACGAATGGACGATCTTACAGTGATTTCAACAGAGAACTTCGGAGTAAACGCTCTCGAATCATTGGCTTAGAAATCTGTTTTCCGTACAACCGACCCTGTTTTGAACATGTTTGTCTTTACTTTATGGTGGTGTTTTCAGCGTGAGTAATGGTAAATGTTAGAACCAATATTAAATGAGGTTGAGATATTGTGATGTTGATTTTTGTTATCAAATAAATGAAGTTATTAAATGAATACAAAAAAAACCGGACAAGTGTGAGTCAGGCTCGCATATCGAGGGTTCCGTACAAATCCAGAAAATTTCACAAAATTGGGAAGTAAGTTGTTAAAATCTCATAACCATCGACAAAAAGTTTTTTTTTTCACTTTTCTCGTCAAACATCGAAAATTACACATTGTTAAAATAATTAAAAACCTGTTTTAGCATGTGCTAATGAAGTTCTTTTATATGATAATTTACATGATACGATTTACTCACTTTGAATTTTGAACCCATATTTGTGAATTTTGAGGCCCGATTTTTTTTGTGATTAAACAAAAATGACAGTTTTCATTTATTCCTTTATTCCTATTTATTCCTATATGTGTACTCTTAGACATTTTGAGACAATGCTTATCTCCAAATTTCATAGTTCTATGTCAACGGGGAGTACCCTGTAAGTTTTGATTTTTGTGAGTGTCGAAATTTGCGGATTTTTACGATATAATTGGCTCTAAGTTTTTTAAACGATAACTGAGAAGTTTTTCTTTTACTCAACTGCAAGATATCATAGATATACGTATACAGTTTAAATTTCAACTCGATGTCTTTACGCGTTCCCAAATAAAGAGTCATGACATAAACACAGACGGACAACAAAGTGATCCTATAAGGGTTCCGTTTTTTACGTTTGAGGTACGGAACCCTAAAAATGTGTATTTCTGTTTAAATTACAGCAATTATTTAAAATTATAAAAATAAAAATATTTTTAAGAATATTTTTTGTACGGGTACTTTATCTGATATTATTGATTGATTGGTTCCTGAGTTACAGCTTAATGCTAACCTGTAAAAAATCTAAGTCTGACTGAGCGTAACAGAAAAACGAAATAAAAAATACCACTAGTAAGTACCTAAAATCAATTAATTGAATTCGCAGCCTAGCTTGGTAGAAACCCAGTTATAGCAAAACTTCTGATCAGGAAATGTTTTTCTTCCCGCTTCCTGATTGCTTCTAAGCCCAACTAACAAGAGGCGCAACTGGGGAAAGTGCACTTCAAACTTTGACTACGTTAATACTTGAGTAGAGATTCTTTTAGACTAAAATTGCACGTTCTTTCACTACACATTCACAGCTCGAGAACGGAGTTTAATATTTTTACGAGTCTGCAAAGGTTATGTTTAAATCTAGAGTATACTTACTTTCCTACCTTTTAGTTGTGGCGTGTAAGTTCTGCATTTCAAATGCAATTCATTTCAAATCTTACGCTACGTAAAATAAGTAAGTTATTACGTAAGCCGCTTGAAGGCCTCCGACGTACTATCGGGACCTACAATTAATTTAACGCTACATATGAGAATAGTGATTATCAAATGTCTAAAATGTAGAAATCCGCCATAGCTAAGTCACCCTTAGTTTAGAAGCGCGGCTAGTATTTTAGAGACCCGTCCTTCCCGCACTAAGTTGCTTATTAAAATTTATTGAATTTGGAAACAAATTGATGTCTCCAGATAAAAATACGGAATAAGTAGCTATAATAAATATTGTTCCACCAAAGCAGTACATCAGAACAACAAAACCAAAGAACCTCAAGGGAATGTGTATAAAAAACTGATTCAGGTTACTTGCAAGTAGGTCACTGTAACGGGGTAACGAATGAGATACCATCAAATAAATTGATACAGACAATGTACAATGCTCATTCGGTTTGATCGGTATAGTTATTTTGAGCTACGGAACTTCCATTTTAAGGTTGAATACAAACAGATTGATCAATGGCCGAGATTACGGGCAATGTTTGAGTATTAATTTATTAAGTCTACTCACAAGGTTACCCACATGATTAGGTCCTTCCAAAAACATTTCGGAAATCGAAAAGTTTAATGATTTGATCAGAAACTGAGTCGTCAATGAATTGCGATTTATACACATAGTATAAATATAGGATTTTTTCAATGAATTTAAAATGCATGTACAACTAGCATGATGATTGTAATAAAATCATTATTATAATTAAGTCTGTGAGTTAGATTTTAAAAGAATATCGGACACGTATTTTTTCTTCAGTCAATGAAACAACAAATGACAAAGATAAACCATGTCAAAGTTTGGGAGTGGGGGTCGTGACGTCACTTCTCTTGCAGAAGTCTATACATTTGTATGGCACTTGTGACGTCACGCGGGACTTTGACGAACTATAACTTCATTATTTTTTGTTTGATTAGCAAAATAAAAAATACGTGTCTGATATTTTTTGATGGTGTATCTGACGGACTAATTATACTTTTTTAGTCATACCTACGAGTATCATGTCATGCCTATGGCGAGCAAGTCATTTTATAAATAATTTTGTAAAATGACTTGCTAGAAATGAAGATTATAATATCATGCATGAGTGTGTGCCGGTTAAATAGATTTTCTAGCAAACCGCACGTTTTATCTATATATTTTATTTAATTTAATTTATTTATTAAAATCAACAGCCTTTATAAAACATAAAGAAACTTAAAAACTAAACTTAAAGCCAATAACTGATTTATAAATAAAATAAATAAATTCTTTATTCGACCAAAAACAAAGTTACATATTTTAACTTAACTAAGCTAGAATAATAGACTAAAAAAAAATTTATAACAGGTTTCTGTTGCCGAACTAGGCCGAAGCCTGTGTTTCAGCTTACAGTGCCCTCCCCCCTATAAGCACATTTCCAGCCATATACGAGTACATACTACGAGTTACTACGAGTATGTTACCGAACATGTTATTATGCAGTTTCACAATATTCTTAATAATACCTATCGTACAGTATCGCTGTTTATTTGAGTGTGTGTGTGTTTGTGCGTATGTGTAATATGTGTTATTGTATTAATAAATAAAAATTAAATAAAATTGATTTGTCAGGGGACTGCAACACTATAATATAATACCTCACCTAGGTATGTACACGCAAAAATAAACACAAAACATTAACAACTGATTTGTTTTTGCGCTGTCTATAAATTAAACAGCTAAGCATTTAAGATAATAATATACGAGTACTAGCTTTTGTCGGAAGGTTTGCCCGCGTGATATATTAAATGTTGTGCTATCCCAACCTTTATTTTTAAAACATTTTATTTTTCCGAGATAAAAAGTAGCTTATTAAAACATTTCGATATTTTAACTGTCGATTAAATCAAGACGATTCGTTGGTCTGTTGCAGCGTTACAGAGTAGCAAACCAACAAATAAACAAACATGTTCGGATTTATAATATTAGTAAGGATTACAGGAAGTACTTATCTAAAAAAGTCCGTTGTATCAATAAATGGCATCGCCCCTTTCGACTTCATCCCATTGTACTGCGTAACCTAGTGCTTGGCCCTCGTAGATTAAGGCGTCGGATCTCGGAGTTCGATAATGCACAAATGGTGTAGCTGTCAACGCACAATACATGTAGCCTCGCCCACGGCAACTATTGATGATTTGCATCCGCCAGTAGCAGGTCAATATTCTACTACGTCATCATCATCGTCATCCTATTTTATGATTCTCATAATACGGGATGAGGAAGGGTTTCTAGACGACGAACACACGAACTCTCTAAGATACCAATAAATTGTAATTATGACTTACGACCAACTTTTATTTGGGGTCCGAGCGCGAAATCGCGAGAATAACTCGGCTAACTATTTCATACATTAACTCGAGAGCTATGAACTTTTTATACGGAACAGCTAATTTTGTTCACTCTAACAATCCAGGTCCGGTTTGCAAACATCGTGTTTTTAAGCACTATCTCATCCTCTCTGCTGGTCTTTGGGTGAGTTTCCTATGCTATGCTTACCGGTCGGCGGTCTCTAATCGAGATTAAAATATTCCTTGAAATGTTTTACTACTCAAAATGCAAATTTGCAACATCTGTTTGTATCTTGAGCGTGTAGCTACATCTTCGAAAAGAATAGATAGATAGATAGAACTCTTTATTGTGTGCACTAAGTACAGAGAAGATACTTAACTTATCTTAAATTAAATTAGTGCTACAAATGGCGGCCTTATCGCTGATAGCGGTACTAATGGAATAAATGGGAGGTACCAATCTAATAATAATATAAATGTAAATAATATGGAAATAAATACTACATAAATATAAATAAACATATATACATAATAATATAATATAATACATAATAATAATATTGAGAAGGAAAAGAGAGACAAAGGCTAAAATGGAAGTAGCAAACAAAGGATATAAAGCAGACAAGTAAAAAGAGAAAAGAAGCAATTTCATCATTTTGAACACTGATCAAGATAAAAATCTTTCACTCTTTCCTTAAAAATGTGCAGTGACTGTGAAGTTCTAATAGAGACAGGTAAGGCATTCCATAAGCGGACAGCGACAACAGAAAAGAAATTGACCGTTAAAAATACTGCACGAATGAGGAATGATTACCTAATAAAAAATAATTATATGACAAGGATACTGTATTTGTATATTATCTTGAGTATACTTCATCAGATCTCTGATAAAGTTAAAATAACACGATAATAACATGTTTTTTTAACATTTAGAATTATTGAATGACATGGTTCAAAAAATGGCTAATTTTAGGCATTTCAGTTTTGTCTCTATGAGACCTAGTAAATAAGAAGTAATTTATATAATACCTAAGTTAAAAGATAATAAAAACATGTATTTTTATGGTGTAATCGTTTAAAATTGGATAAATGTCTTAGGTAAAAAAATATTGTGCTTGAAAAACCCGGTGCGTGACACCGGGGTCACAAACGTTGTACGTCAAATTGACGTCACAAACAGCGGGTTAATTAAAAGCAAACACATTTTTTATTTTGTCAGAAATCTTTACCCTTCGTTACCCCAAATATTTTTATATGGGGCCCGCCAAGGAACGCTATCCCACTGACACCAAGTAAACAGTCGTATTAGCACAATATTACTATGCACTACGGGACTAATTGCGCACTGAAATCACGAGATAAATAAACACTTCATTATCCCGACGTTTCGATCGAGTTACATTGATTGTGATGAGGGGTAGACTTAATCTATGACACTCGGTCGAAACGTCAGGATAATGAGGTATTTATTTATCTCGTGATTTCAGTGCATGATTAGTCCCGTAGTTCATCATAATAATGTATTCAAATCGCGAAATTTTTAAAAATAACATATAAGCTCAGTCCTCAAACTTATAACACCGTCCGTCATTGCTTCCTGACAAATATAATACACACCAAAGTCATTGGGGGTTGAAAATGACCTGAATAGATATTTGATATTCTTAAGGATATGGAATCACGAATCAAAGATCTGGATATTTTTAAGGTAAGAGTGAATTGATGGGAATAGATTCCATTTCCGGCTACACCATCGCTTTCCATCAAACCAATTTGTGGCCTGTTAAGCAAAAATAAAACTAAAATCTCTTCACCAGGGATTACAAATTTGTGAAGATACACATTGGGTACATAACATAGCTTCTTTTTGGCCGTTTTTATAAAAGTAGGTCAAAACTACGCTCATAACTGGAAACACCGCCTTGAGCAAGATGCTCATTTATGATTTGCAAATAATTCATAGAGCCCTTGATTTTGTACGTTTTGTTTGCGGTCATGCAGAACTAACCCTTGGGAAATTAACCTTCGACGAATAAAGGCCGTACAGGTAGAAATGGTTTATTAAGTTAGTATGCGATTCCTAAAGGAAATGAAATCTTTATTAAAAATCTAGTGATTTTGGAATTACAAATTCCTTTTAACTCGGTCTTCAAATGGAAAAATGTACACGCTTTCTTAACAATTTGAGAAGGTAGTAAAATTATTTTTAAACGGGATAGTGATTTTTATTTTTAAAATTCAAAGCATTTATCCCTCCGTCCGTCTTTTATGGACCTTCTCCAATAAGACCGGTAGGAAGCGGATTGCATCCAGGGTGATACGGCGGTCTCTATATCAGGTCATCTGTCCACTTCGTGAGACGTTCTGTGCTACGCTTGCCGGTACGTGATATCCACTCGAGAACTTTCGACCCACTCGGACATCAATCCTCCGGTTCATGTGCCCTGTCCACTGCCGTTTCAAAATGCCAATCCTCTGGGCTATGTTTTGATTTTTTACGGATCTCTCCATTCCTGATTCGATCTCGCAGCAAAAATAGAGATGGGTAACTTCAAATCTTAGCCCAAGTTAGTAGTTTCGGTGCATTGCGTGAATGCCAAAAAAAAAACAGTATGAGGTTCAAACTGCTCTGAATTTCAAAAACCGCCGTTATACATTTTGAAATGTTTCACATTCAAAGTTGATTTTGTAAATAAATAAATTATGCATGCTAAGACTGTTGTTTTTTAAATATCCCTAAATATTTATAGGCTTTTTTATTAAGACAAAAATTAAACAGAAGATTGCCTCTGACCTGCAGTGTAATGATTTAGGCTAATGAATAAGAGATAGGCTTGCGCTTGACCACATCCTGCCCAATGTTTGTAGGCTGTAATTGTACATTGTACATGGATTATTTATTCATAATGTAGAAACTGAAATCGATCTGCCAATGATACTTCCCAGTACCTACCAGATGTTCATGATTATTTTAGTTCAAAGTACATGTGAAGCATCATAGCAATTAGTTTGCTAAATTTTGTTTTAGAATATCCTCCACAAAAACAGATCCAACAAAAAAGTTTTTCAATCCAAACCGTTCACAGTTAGACAGAAAAACACAACAAAGTGAAAGTAATAAGGCCAATATTTTCCCTAAAGTACGGACCTCTGAAAAAGAAATTACCGCAAAAATTATATAGATTTCTATCTGCTGAATTGTATGAAATAAACATTAGCTGCCGAGGCAGGCCGGCGGTTTAAGAGTACTTCCAAAAGTTCTTACATAGCGTGTTCGCCGTCCTAATGGGCGAGACCAAATTGCTGACAAATAAATATAACGCCACCGACAGAAGTAAACGAAACTGCGGTAAGTAGCCAACAAGTTAAGTTTTTTAAACTGGGTATCGCTTTTTGTAGGTAAGCCAATGTTCAGCACTTGTTGTTTTAAAACTTTCGCGATTTGAACACATTATTATTATATACTACGGGACTAATCGCGCACTAAAATTACGAGATAAATAAATACCTCATCATCCCGACGTTTCGGTCGAGTTAGATCGACCGTAGTCACGGGTAGACTCAGTTCAGCACTTGATTATTTCACCTACTGGTACAATACGGTACCTACTGTACCCGTAAAAATAAAATCTTCATAAAGGCTCCTTTACACACAGGCGGTACGAGCGGTATAGCAGACGGGCGGGCATCTGTATTGTACTGGTTATAATATAAGAAGGGCTCACACAGGCCCGGTCGCGGTACTGCTGTACCGCTCTTTACCGCTCGTACCGCTCGTACCGCTCTACCGCTCGTACCGCCTGTGTTTGATGGAGCCTTAACGCATCTAGTTACAAATACAAAAAATAGAAATTACTAAGACAATGACATCAATTGTATTTTCAAACTAAAAATATACCGTTTCAGAATCTTAATTGTATTTTCAAACTAAAAATATACCGTTTCAGAATCTTAATTGTATTTTCAAACTAAAAATATACCGCTTCAGAATCTTTTGGATCCTAATGTATAGTTACAAAACTCAAAGTTATAACACTTCTCTTTTTCTCCAGAGCGCCATCCACCAGGATCCTAACGTTACGTAACACACACAAAGGTGTAGTATAAGCTGAATCAAACTTCTTGGCAGCTGTGAAGTTAGCTACAAGTTGCGCAAAACTCAATCCCCGCCCAGCTGTTAAGCGAGCTTCAGTCAGGATTGGGCGTTATAGCTAACATCATAGCCGTTATAAAGTTTAGTTCAGCCTATACTTGAATATATTAATTATTGTGAGGAAACCTGCATGTCTGAAAGATCTTCATATTCTTAAAAGTGTATACATTCCGTTGGAATTTGGTATAATATGGTTTAATAACAAATCTTTTTGTAATAAAGATAAGATAGCCTTATTGCTATTAATAGAACATAATATTACAAAAAGTATTGCATAATATAGATTAATTAACATGCTCGTCCGGTTTAACATTTTTTGTCATTTTTACTATACTGGTACTAGATCCAGAAATGCAGTGTCATCTAAAAAACCGGACAAGTGCGTGGCAGGCTCGCACATCGAGGGTTCCGTACAAATCCAGAAAATTCACAAAATTGGGAAGTAAGTTGTTAAAACTGTGGCACTGTAATGAGTGAAATAAACGTCCGGCAAAAGGAGGTCCTCAAAGTTCTCCGCAGTCTAGGCCAGTGGCCCTGATGGTATTCCGGCCATTGTATTGAGGACTTGTGCGCCTGAGCTGTAGCCTGTGCTGACTCGCCTCTTATGCCTATCTCTGAAGACAGGTCAAGTGCCCAAATCTTGGAAACTTGTTAACGTGCAGCCTGTTCCCAAGAAGGGCAGCTGTGCCGAACCTGCCAACTACAGACCAATTTCGATCACGTCTATACTCTGTAAGAGTATGGAATGTGTTCTTAACAACAGGCTCCTGGCCTACCTGAAAGCGAATGACTTACTCAGTGACCACCAGTACGACTTTCGCCGAAACCAGTCTACGGTACGCCAGAAGGTCCCCAGCCTTCTGGCGTACGACACACACATCTGGGGTGAGGTCATAGAAAAGCACGGGGAGGCGCTGGCTGTCTCTTTGGATATCTCGAAAGCTTTTGATAGGGTCTGGCACGAGAGCCTTATTGGAAAGCTTCCATCTGTCGGCCTGCCAGCTAATTTCTGCGCATAGATATCAGATTTCTTGAGGAATCGGTTGATACGAGTTGTCGTAGAAGGCTGCTCGTGAGACCAAATGGCTATCAATGCCGGTGTTCCTCAGGGGTCTGTGCTCTCTGCGACACTCTTCCTACTGCATATCTACGAACTGCTTAAGCCCGGGATCTTTGGGTACGCAGATGACAGTACAGTCGTGGAGAGCTATACATCCGATGCAAGAACTAGCGGACCACAGATCGAGTTACACAGAAAGGCTATGGTTGAACGGCTCAACTTGAGTCTGCAGGCGGTATCCGACTGGGGTGATGCTAACCCGGTCAAGCTTAATACCACGAAGACTCAGGGCTGTCTGTTTTCGGCCAAAAAGAGACCTTCCCAATTGTCTCCCGCTTTCTGTGGTGTCTCCGTTCCGGTAACTGACAGCTTGGAACTATTAGGTGTTTCACTCTCATCTACTCTTAACTTTGGCTCTTACATAGAGTCAAAAGTCCAATTAGCTTCCAAAAAACTTGGTGTTCTCTCTAAGGTGAGACGGTATTTCACACCTGAGCAACTGCTTACTCTTTATAAAGCACAAGTCAGGGCATGCATGGAATACTGCTCTCACCTTTGGGATGGCTCTGCCAAATATCAACTGGAGGCTCTGGAGTCGATTGAGAGGCGAGCCAGGAGGCTGATTGACAACGACACCTTGACTAAGTCGCAGCTGCAAAGTTTGAGCATCGTCGCAAGGTAGCGTGTTTGTCAGCCTTTTACCGGATACACTTCGGAGAGTGCGCCTAGGAGTTTCACAATCTGGTCCCCCCTGCCCTTTTCTTCAATCGTACGGCTGGACAGACGCGACCAAAGCGCCACCTTTTTATGGTGGACATTCTGCGCGTTAGAACCAAGCGTTTCGAATCGTCATTCCTCATACGAACAGCCGGAATGTGGAACGCTTTGCCTGGGTCTGTCTTCCCGTTAAAGTACAACGTGGGTGTCTTCAAATCCCGAGTAAATAGGTATCTTCTAGGTATGCGTGCTACACCCTAGACCGCACATCTGCTCAATATCAGGCAGTGTGTAGTCAAACGCGTACCTATTGGAAATAAAAAAAATCTCTATACTATAACCATAGACAAAAAAGTTTTTTTTTTACTTTTCTCGTCATTTATATCGAAAATTACACATTACAAAATACGAATTTTGAACCCATATTTTGTAATTTTTGAGGCCCTCTTTGTTATTTAAATAAAAATGTACAGTTTTCAGATTTAATCCTATATGTGTACTTTAAGACCATGCTTCTCGCCAAATTTCATAGTTCTATATCAACGGATACCCTGTAGGTTTTGATTTTTGTGAGTGTCGAAATATGCGGTTTTTTACGACATAAACGGTTCTAACTTTTTTAAACGATAACTGAGATTTTTTTTCTTTTACACAACTGCAAGAGACTTTAGATATACGTATAAAGTTTAATTTTCAACTCGATATCTTTACGCGTTCCCGAGATAAAAAGTCTTTACATACACACAGACAGACAGATGGAAAGACGTACAGACGGTCAGATGGACAACAAAGTGATCATATAAGGGTTCCGTTTTTACCGTTTGAGGTACGGAATCCCAAAAAAAATATCACAAAATAACATTAAATTTATTGAAAAAATATACTTATACATATTTTATGTTAATATGTAAAATCTAATAATTACAAATAAAAATCGCAGGCTGTAAAGAGGCTAACAATTAAATATGAAATAAAAGAGAAGGGATAGCAGGTAGTAGAACAGTTTAGCACATTTGAAAAGCCAACAAAACATTACTATCATATAAATTGTTCGTAAATTTTTGTTGCTTACAGCAGTTTCGTTTTTCTATCTGTAACCGTTTTTATCACAACGATAATTTGTAATTTCTTCTGCGAACTTGAATAAAAATGATTAAATTGAAACTGTATAAGTGAATATTATTCGCAATCATTTGGTATTACAAGTTTAATATTTTGAATAACGTGATTTTTCAATTATTAGGAGATGATGACTTCTTAAGGAGCTCATTTCATATTTTTTCAAGTAGGTATGTATTAAGAGTAAATAAAATTACTTCTTGGAAGTCTTTATTATAAGGGACTTGGCTAACAATTTCTATAATTGTGCCTATTTGTTAGACGTTACTTAGAACCGCTACCTAAAAAAAGTAGTAGGCGTCAGTTTTTCTTGATAAGGCACTGCTTAGTCAATCATTTCTTTAGACCTTACAATAAGCAACTTTTTTACTACTACATACTTTAATTTTAAGCCGTGGTGGTCTATATAATCGTGAGGTCGTGGTTTCAAATCCCGGTCCCGTATTAGTCAGTTCTTTGGAATTTATGTACGGAATTTAACACCACTGGCTTTTCGGTGAAGCAAAACATCGTGAGGCAACCTGCATACGTCCGTAGAAGGAATTCGATGGCGTATGTGAATCCACCAACCCGCACTGGGCCAGCGTGGTGGATATGGCCCAATCATCCTTTGTGGGTAGGCCTACATCCTGAAGTGGACTATTAAAAGGCTGATACAGTGTACAGTACTTATGTTTTTCTTTGAATTAGGTACAATACAAGTAGGTATTCTCGATAGCTATCTTGTTAAGTTTGTAAAACAAAAATAAAGATAATGATTTTCAATGGGCTGCCGGTCACGCATAGCCTTAGGCATTTTGCTGAATAAAAAAAGCAGCTCCTTTTATGTAAGCCCTTTCTCGTGCCACATGCTAGTGAACTTCAGAAACCAACGATTTATGTTCTGTAATGTAGGCAAGAATAGATTTCACATCGTAACTTATGGCTACTAAAAATGATTGCGGGTTATGAAGATAACAATCGGAAATAAAATGCGTGCTTTTGGTCGAGTTGGAAGAATAATTCTGACGGTTTTTTTTATTCAGATTTGAATTTTTTATCGACGTCTTCTAAAATACTTGTTTTTAGTTTGCTACATAATATAAATTATTTTTTAAAGTATTCAGTCATTTATAGTATTCTTAGTACAATGACATTGTAACCAGGTCTGGATTTGGAGGTCTAGAGGTCTCGGGGCAACATAGGAGTGGTGACACCTTGGCCACAAATTATTTTCCAAATAAAACTACTTTATTATTTCAGAAAAAAAAATCATTCTTTAATTTATTGTAAAACCAAGTAGCTAGTTTTATTCAACATTTAATGCACATATACAGGGTATCTCAAAAGTTTTGGATACATTGTATAAAATATACCCTTTTTTACAGATATTGAGCGTCAGCGCAGAGCCCTTTGTGTTGTTGGCAATATGTTTGCACGGAAGTTCTACAGTGCTTATAAGGACGTCAAAATCACTTTGTTTAAAGCATATTTTCAAGCATTTTACACGTGTCAACTCTGGACCAATTACACCATGAGGTCGCACAACGCAATTAGAGTAGCATAGAATAACATCTTCAGGCATCTGATGGGCCTGAAGTGGTATTGTAGTGCCTCCGAAATGTACGTAGAATCGCGAGTAGACTCATTCAATGCCATTCAGCGTATCGCATCATTTATGTCCAGAGTTGACACGTGTAAAAACAAGATCATTAGAAGCTTAGCGGACCGGCAGCTGCTGTCTGCAACCTATAAACGATAGGTAGCTATTGCTACCTGTTTTTTTTCTTTTAATATTATTTGTTTTGTGATATGGATCGTTGTGTCTGAAATAAAGATTTATTTATTTATTATTTTTACTAGAATAATCTAAAACTATAATTTAAATTTAATATTTTTTTAATTGAAGTATTTGTGTACTTACGCCTATCATCATGTAGTGTATTTTATTGTTTTTTTGGATAATTATAGCTCTACTTTATTCATTTATGTTTACACCACCGTCCATGTCGTAGCACGTTCCCACCCATTAGAGGTTATCTGGAAGAAATCACTTTTAGCGATAAGACCGCCCTTTGTACCATTCTTCTGTCATTTTTTCTTCTTCTGTTATGTTTTATTTTTTGTGGTGTCAATAAAGTGTTCTTGTACTCTATTGTAACTAAAATTTAACGTTACCGCAAGGATCCTTTCGGGCTTTTTAGCATGACGGAATAAGAAAATAAGTTTTTTTTTTTCAGTAGAAGGGTCTACTGTGGACTTGTGGAAGCCCTAGGCTGTAACCTCGGATGCCCTCCCCTAAACCCGGCCCCGGTTGTATTTCTGTACTTCGAAGTTAATTATTATCTGAGCTTAACACGTTTTGTACTAATTTACCAGCGATGACTGAAAAATCTACTGTAAATATATTTTTTAATACCTACATTTGTACATAAATGAACAAAGAAATAATTTTACCGAAAACATGAAACCCGGCTGTACGGTTCCGTGTCTCTAAATATATCAAAAAGGAAAAAAAAGCCTTACAAAAATTCCCATTAAGTAAAGTAGTTTCGACATTTCTTTGAAGAATTAGAATGGAAATATACAGCTCCATGGAGAAACGTCGGATGTTATATTATTATTTATTTATTGAAATATTTTTTCGCAAAAGAGCGAGATCTTAGCAGAATTTTAAATTGAAATATCAGGAGCTAACGTGGAATTTATTAGGTCAATTACGTTGTTTATTGAATTATTTTACTAACTGCTGTATCATTTTGATCTACACTTAAGTATTTTTTGCATTTTATTTTTGTGCATTTTGCAATAAACATTTATACAGAGCGAATTACTATTCGCGTTGTATAAATGTTTATTTTGCTATGTAGCAAATAATAATTGAAATAAAACAAAAAAACAAGTGCTCTAAATGTACTCAATAGGTATTTATGCATTCTTTGTGATGTAGTGATGTGTGATGATCTTTGTGATGTGTGATGATGTAGTGCGGGCGCGATGGGATGTTTCGGCAAAACCGCTTTTCACAGAATTGGGTATACTAACGGTGCCGTTCATTCACTCACACAAACCAACACAAGTTCCAAAAGATAGGTGTAAATCGCGATGGTTCGCCCCGTAGTATGTACATAAATAAGTTTAAACAAACAAAGCACAAGCTCACTAAAGCAGGAAAGTCGGTGTACGTGAAGGGTCCCGATATTTATAACAAACTGCCCGACGACATAAGAAATGCGGCTTCTATCTCGATTTTCAAAATCAGGCTTAAAAGGTTTCTGATCAGTAAAGCGTACTATTCTTTGAAAGAATATGATAATACCAATACAATTACAACCAACATAAATTAAGTATATTAAATGTACAATGTATCGTATATACAGAAATTAATTATTACTCTTATGACTTGTGTTTTATGTAATTTAGCACCAATAAAGATCTGTATTTGTATGATATAGCATTGGAAAAATAAATCTAACGTAAATTATGTTTTTGTTTATATATTTTCAGAGCGTCATCTTTAGTTTTAGTTTTTGAAGTTTATTACAAATTGAGTTCGTGCATTAGCAAATATTCCTTTGCTAACATTTTCGAGAGTCGGTGAACCAAACTTTACTAAAACATTGGCAAAAGTGTACTAATCATTATTGTTGCTATAACACCTAAATTTCACAGTCCACTAGGCGAATCTAATTCAAATCGAACTCAATACATTCTAAAGTACAACTACGCCTCTATGGTTAACTGGGAACCATTAACCATCGAACATAGAAGGAACCAGAAAGACTCTCTAGATGTATTTGTATGAAATGCGCTGTGTCCAAAATTGACCTCGACAGACGGAAACAGCACTCTACAAGATATAAAACAACGTTAATTTACTGTCTCAAGCTGTGTGAAGATGTTACAATAAACGGACGCAATGTACTAAGCTAATTATAATAGTTGTTGATTTGCGACTAGCAATAGTCATATTCATAGTCATTTATTCATAATAATAATATCACATGTCATAAAAGATAATCAAATTAATTATGTGTTTAATAGCGCATTTATATAATTTTAATCTTATTTACTTTGTCTAAACTGTAGAATCCCGTTTGAAAAAGCCACCTCTTTAGTTTTTGTTAGAAGGAGCGTCTTTGATATGAAGCAGAATTCGATTATAGGTAAGCTTCGGGAGCGGTGACATGCACCAACTTGGACATTTTAGACAGCCGCCGGTGAGGTACGACGCACACGCGGTGCGCGTGTCGCGGCGGAAGCGCGCTGCGCCACGCGACTCTCCGACGCGTGAGCACTCGTCGAGGTGGTCTCTGGCGTAAATCGCCGCCTGGAGACACACGTTGCTTCGCACAGTCAGTATCCCCGTGGACCGAAAATATGGAAGCGCAGACGTGTCCTGTGATATTCGCGCTATCGCTCGAACGGCTCGTTTTTGCATTTTGAAGTCGCGCTCCCAATCGAGCCCTCAGAGCTCGATGCCGTATTGGATTTGCAAGTGCACAAACGCGAAATAGCATACTCGCAAAATTATATAAAAAAGTAACTATTAGACATTAACAAACAATACACAACATTTAGACTACACCTACATCAATAATAAAGATATTAAACAAAACAAATATACACTTTCATTTTAAAATACTTTTTATGGCTTCACGTTTTTTGGGCGCAAAGATCCTTCTGGATTTTCCGTGTTGAAGCTCTTAGCATAATATTCCTTAAGTGCTTTTAAAAGTACCTACGTGAAAACACCATTAAGAGCACACTACGTAATTACAATTACTATAGCGTTGCACATTCGAATGCTGTTTTCTAGCTCTTTAGTGCATTTATGTTGAGTTTATTGCCTACAAAGTTATTTTTATTAGTGCAGACACAATCAACTGCACTGAATATTCTGAGCAATGTAGCGATCGTGTCATCAGTGTAGTTTGACTGGTGTTCGTCAGCGATCATCAAAGTTCAGCATCATTCGGCACAGTCAGTCTTCGGATGGGTAACCCTAAATCAGATGACACTTTAAATAATAATTGCCCGGTTTATTTAACTATCAGGCCATGTAAGAGGTTTTCAGGTACTCTACTTTTAGTCAAAAGCAAATCTACATAATATCTCATATATTATATACCTATCTATAATAGTGTAACATCAATACCTAAATGCTAGCAAACAAAAAACCGGACAAGTGAGAGTCAGGCTCGCACATCGAGGGTTCCGTACAAATCCAGAAAATTTCACAAAATTGGAAAGTAAGTTGTTAAAATCTCTATATAGGATTATTAACAATCGAATAAAAAGTTTTTTTTTCACTTTTCTCGTCACTCATCGAAAATTACACATTGTTAAAATAATAAAACCTGTTTTAGCATGTACTAATGAAGTTATATGATACGATTTACTCACTTTGAATTTTGAGGTCCTATTTTTATTTGTGATTTAAATAAAAATGTACAGTTTTCAGATTTATTCCTATATGTGTACTCTGAGACAATGCTTCTCGCCAAATTTTATAGTTCTATACCAACGGGAAGTACCCTGTAGGTATTGATTTTTGTAAGTGTCGAAATATGCGGTTTTTTACGAAATAAAGGTCTAACCTTTTTAAACGATAACTGAGAAGTTTTACACACAACACAAGTTTTTCTTTTACACAACTGAAAAAAACCATAGATATACGTATACAGTTTTAATTTCAACTCGATATCTTTACACGTTCCCGAGATAAAGAGTCTTGACATACACACAGACGGACAGACGGACAGACGGACAGACGGACAGATGGACAGACGGACAGACGAACAGACGGATAGACGGACAGACGGACAGACGGACAGACGGATAGACGGACAACAAAGGGTTCCGTTTTTTTCCGTTTGAGGTACGGAACCCTAAAAATGATTGGGCAAGTACTTATTTCGTCAACAGTTTGTATTTTAGTGAGAATTTAATTCTGATGAATCAATTAGTGGGCTTTCGATCAGTAGCGGACCAACTCTCATTGTTATAAATACCTATTGCCAAAAGAGCTACATGTGAAAGAAATTTTGTTTATTTTATTTTTCTATGTAGTAGGCAGGTAGTAGTAGGTATGCAGGTAGTTTGGATAGAATTTTTCAATCGCTATGTTTTCCTATTACACATTTTTACTTCATCAAATTGTAGCGTGGATGTTATGTGTCAGCTTTCGAGAGACGGAGAAACGAGAGAGGTTCTCATGCGAGCGATCCCTTACCATCAATGGTTAAATTAGGCAAAACCATGTTGGATACTCTGCAAAAGATTTAAAAATAATATTCCTGATAGCACAACTAGTGGTGCGAAAGCAGTTGGTCCACGAGGAATTCCTCCTGCAAACTGCCAGTAATCTTGAGCACATGGATTATCTTTAGACCTTAAATAGTCTGCTTTTTATATAATTCTAGTTTGAGTACGTAGTATTAGCTTAAGAATGCAGTATTGTACTTTGTTGTAGTTAAAAAAGCAGGCACGAAACGGTTTGGGCGCTTGCTCTATTATAAAATAATTGGGCCATAGATCCCAAACAAAACAATGAAGGCGTCAAACATTAAGTAGGTACATAAGTACAATAATGATCTTATAATATATAATGCGCTTTATAACAACATACGTGACACTTGGCAAGACAATTTACAATTATAACACAATGCATACGATTCAAAAATAATAATAAAAATTAAAACAAAGATAAGTGTTATGAAGATTCAGTTAAAGAGATATGTCACGAGATCTACTGTTCGGAGGATTACTAGTTCTATATCGAACTAAAATAATCGAAATGTGAACTCAAATTCACATACGAGTATTTCTGGCTTCTAGCCATTCTGTTTCGGCTGCTTCGACCACATTGTTCGACATTTCCATCTATAGGTATTTATCGGTAATCGGGCAGTAATGGATTGGAGATAATGTGCTTTTGAATTATTTGTTTGTTGCTGGATGCGTTGGTAAATGTTATCTGCTGCTGATGCTTTTAAGTACGTCAAATGGGTTATATATTTAAATAAATGAGGAATTAAGTTATTTATAGGTCTGCTGGATTAAGTAATACAATTAACTAGATTAACATTAGTATTAAGTCAATTTTGCTAGAGCATTTTTGAGATTCAAAATGTGTTTTTTGTCGTGTTAAAGTCCACGCTTCACCATTAACTTGCCTAATGGTAAGAGACGTTGTGGTCGAAGATGGAGCACGATGACTTAGAAGATTCCAATTCTCTCTGAAATGGAAATCTTCACATTATAAATAACTGTTCGAAATATAATCGGCAGTCTGTTTCATTCCCTGTCTGTACGGATCAGAAACGCTAAATATATTTATTTAGGTGTGTAGAAGAATTGTATATTTAAATATACAGGGTTATTTCTTTCAGGGGCTTATTCTGTACATCCAAGCTAACAACTTTTGTTCTACTACTTTTATTAATTCCTAAAAAAAAAACTTGTTGTTCCATAGAAAAATATCGTTCACCCTCGACAAAATGTATGGAACAGCCACGTGATTTTTTTTGAGTTTTGACAAAAATCGCAGAACAAAAGTTGTTAGTTTTTATGTACAGAATAAGCCCCTGAAAGGATGCTAATTGATTAGAAATAACCCTGTATATTTCAGGCTTTTCTCTGGCGACGAAAATATCACGTACCTAATTGTGTTATTTATATCACCAATTTATTATCTTGAGATAAAAAAATGATTGCTAGAAAAATAATACCATGAAAAATATACAGTCAAGAACAAAATAAAAATATAATTAGTAGAACAAGTGATGGCCTTATCACTAAAAACGATCTCGTCCAGGCAACCCAGATATTATCTCTAGCTCAAATAAATTCCTAAACTTTTCACACATTCCCACAAAAACGCCCACATGAAGAGAATGCTGAGAACAGACCATCGTCCCAAACTTAATTTAATTCAACACTCTTTATTTCAGGTAATTCAATTAGAATTTTACCGTTCCCACGAATTGTGTTGAGAGGTTTTGTAATGAAAACCATTTAATGTCAGTCACTTTTAGCGTTCAATCCGCATAAAACCAAATGCGGAAGACTTACTCAAAACCTTTTGAAAGTTAAAAGCTTGTGCTCTTTTTATTTTTTAGACTCTACGAGTAATTACTGAGTGGAAGGCGTCGCAGCGCCACCTGAGTCATTAGGATGTCGTGAGGTAAGCCATAAAGTTGGTAAATGCTATGCAAAAATGTCGTATTACTTTGCTTCAATAAAACGTGCAGGGACGTATTAATATACGCTATTTCCTCTTGGCGACATGCGATGAAATTACGTGTCAGAAATAATATTGTTGTGTTTTCTGAACCAATGAGTTGGAGCGTCTAAATCTAGGTCTTGCAAATACTTTTATTGTAGTAGTAATCTAATTATGAGTGCTGTGTTTAAAATTGTTTAGCCAAAATATAACGAAAGTTTTTAATTTTCTCAATAATTTCTAAATATAAAAATTAATTCAAATCGTAATAGTTAGCTCTGAGAACCTAAGTGTATACTTACCTAGATTTATAAAAAAACAACTATAACTTGGAATTTGGAGAAAAATTTTATGCCAAGATTAAGAATAAATTTCACAGATGATTCGAGACTACCTACTGATTATCATAGTATAACACGATGTCTCAAATGATAGCCAGTAATAAGAAGTAAATGGAATATAAATAACTACCTGCCCGTCCTAGCTTCGCCCCGCTACGGATGAATTATAGCTATAAACCTTTCAAAAGAAATATTCAAAATGATAGTGAAAACCGCATTGCAATTTGTCGTCTAGTTTAGGTTTAGGTTTAAAGATATTTATTCTCATTATAAGATGTACATCGCTTCTATGAGAACACTACTAATTATAAAAAAAAAATTAAATAACAATTCGTCGTCGTTGAATAAACAATAATTACAATATTAGTTTGGAAGATATAAGCGTATATACAGACAGACACACAGCTATTGCGGTTTCGCTTACTACTTTGTAGTGATATCTCTCTCTGATAAGTTTCCTTTGTCTGTAAAATTCACCTCGTATTTTTTTTCAATTAACTACTATATGCATATAATGATACAAGCATTTGTGTGCCTCGAATACAAATTTTCAATGAATACGTGTATTCATAAGTCACCATTCACTAATACCTACTCGTACCGAATCCTTGCTCTTTCCTATAATTTTCCTCATTCTCGCTCTAATGAGGCCACGTTTCTATGAAGTTTTTCCTTCCGATTTGTGATGTCGACACAGACCCAAGTAATAAAGACCTAAATGCGAGAACATTGTCCATTATTGACTATTGGTAGCTAGCCGGATTACAGATGTTTCTATCGAAATGTGATTTTCTTCTCATAAAAGGTACAATATCATACAGTAGAATATGAGCAAGAACATTATTTAGATTAATATAGTAATATTAATCTAAATATAGTAATTAAGTAATATTAATTCTTATTAATATAGTAATTATTTGTTATTGGAAAGTTATATCAGATTTGTCTATTTTTCTTTGCTTGTTTAGGTTGTTTAATGGACTACTACTCTAATGGAAACGTTGCTCGCTCAAAAGGTTTGGTTGTAGAGATATCGCGAAGTGAGCTGATTCAAACCTGTCTATTGATAGATTTTGGAGAAAAGGCAAGAAGCGTTCTATTTTGAGACTACCTGGATAGACTAAATTTATACTCAAACCCCACACAAATTATATTGAACAACCTTGTCCCACTCCTACTCACACATATAGTGCGCGTGCTACATCTTACCCTGAATTCTTACGTAACAAAAACAAGGACTAAAATTAAAAAAACTTAAACTCATTCCCTGGCTCTGTAGGAAATACCTTTTTTTTTAAAATGAGCATACTCGTATTCTTGAATTTCTTGAATATTTTTAATGACATTTTTTTGCGTATCTGTTTATTTAAATCATTATTAATATAACGTAGAAAGCACCTACGACTAATTTCATATTTTTTACGCTAAAAAATTCAATTCATTTGAGAACAATGACGATAGGTAGGTACGCTCTTCTTATTTAATATATTTCGTTTCAAAATTTGATATTTTATCCAAATAAAAAGTCGTAAAAATAAAAACTTATATTACTCTACTAATTTTACCCATAGTAAAACATAAAAAAGAAACATAGACGTATAGAATTAAACGTCTAAAGTCGTACAGACAGTAGTTTTCTACTCCCTCCATACAGGCTACCCTTCATAGTCAAGAAGTCAATGCAAGAAATTGTTACGTGACAAACAATTTTATTACGTGCATTATCAAAATATTGTGATAGGCTAACAGGTACGATCACAATATTATTTTTATAAAAACAGTCTTAACTATAGTTCTAGAGTTCAGATTGAAATAATTCTTATTTTATAGGTATTATTGGTCAGAAAAATAGCTCACTCTCTGGTTTCTATATTATGATTGAAGTTCTATAAGAGAGTAATATGGTTGTAATAATGTTAATCATTTTATGTGAATATCTGCCCAATATTTCCGTTATCAATAATTACCAAGCCCTTCAAATCCCGGTCCCGTATCAGTCAGTTCTTTGGAATGTATGTACGGAATTTCATACCACTGGCTTTTCGGTGAAATAAAACATCGTTAGGCTAGCTGCATACGTCCGTATAAGAAATTCGATGGCGCATGTGAATCCACCAACCCGCACAGGCCAACGTGGCCAATAATCTTTCGTGGATAGGCCCACGTCAGTGGACTATTAAAAAAGCTGGCACAACAACAATAATGATAATTAATGATGCGGAATTTCCTTAAAAGCAGCTTGGCACATCACCTTCTCCTTAGTACTAAAGAGTGATAATCTTAACCCATTGGCTCCCAGTCTACACCTACATTAAAGGTACGTAAGCCTTAAGGCCTGCTATAAAAAAGGAAATGCCCGCGGCGTGCGTGACCACGGCTCAATGCAAATTATACTTCCATCCATTTCGTACAATAAAACCAAATGAGACCTTTTAACGCAACACGGGAAATCGATAAAAATGTACCTTCGTCTAACCTGGCAGTAAGTATTCTTATTTGAATATCTTAGTACGATATTACTTACAAGTTGCGTAAGAAAATTGGGCTCTACCAAGTACATTTTTATTCATTTGTATTTATGTGTGTTCCATGGAATCTAGGACACACAGAATACTAAAGGGGAACTATGAGCGTGAAGCATAATGAGTTGAAGAATATGAAGATATAAGAATAGCTAATTTCCTACCTATTAGCAAAATTATATTAACAAGAACACTGAAAATATCCATTACAAATTATTTATTCAAATAAAACTTTGATACCTACTATTTAAACAATTCATAAATTCATTCCTCGAATACTCAAATACTAACAATAGGTATTAGAAAGTATTGATAAAATGAATTTCCAATAAATCTGATATGATCAACCTACAAGTCCTTAAGCCTCAGGATTTCAATGGCAGACAAGGGCGATGTAATCCAAACTAGAAATCAAATATTAAACAAAAGTAGATTAATAGGGTTTGTCTTGGAGCTATAGTAAAGTTATGAGAATCAGAAATGGGCCGAAAGCATTAGGAGCTCATGAATTATTCACGAAACAACGTGATAAGTTCGCTTTAATTATGTTTTTGTGACTAACTTGCAATTTAAGCTTAACCTATACTTTGTTAGATTATTTTAAAAGTAAAAAATGTATCCAATTAAACGTATCACTTTGTAATTCCATCACGATATTCGTAAACAGATCCATAACTCTAGAGAAGCCTTAGGACTAGTTCAGGAGTCTATGGATCACCTGTTACTGTACATGAACATAATATGTGTCGAAAATAAATAAATGATTGATTGATTGACATAAATCGACTATACATTAGTATAAACTCGAAGTGTGTAATGAAACTACAAAATGAACGTCACATTTTAATGAAGACACTCTTATTCTTATTCGGTGTGGAGGCGATAAGTCCTGAACTGACGTCCCGCATGGGGTGTTTGCATTTCCCCCTTTAGAGTCTACCTGAGCCAGCCCAGCCCCCTAAAGTAGCGGAGCGTGGCTCTAGGCCGCTGGTTTGCTCCCGTGGCTTGGATGGTGAATGAGATGATGGCGATTTGGATGACAAAGCTGATGATAATGCTAATGCTGAAGCGTCGTATAATCCGTTAGCTATTCTAATATCTTCCGTGCCTTTGCGATGCCACAGAACATGCTCTATAGTTATGTTTTTCTGCAAACAACCACGACAAAGTGGGCTGTCAGTGGCTCCCAGTTTATACAAGTGACTATTTAAGGTGAGCAGTTGTGAGGCCTACCATAAGTCGGGAGTCTTGCCGCTGCAACTTCAATAGGTCGTTCGTGATGTTTCTATTCCGATTTGGGAAGCAGCCTTAAAATGCTTGAAATCCTCCCTTTTATATGTGGATAAATGTGTTCTGTTGTTTTTAGGGTTCCGTACCCAAAGAGTAAAAACGGGACCCTATTACTAAGACTCCGGTGTCAGACCGTCTGTCTGTCACCAGGTTAGTTATCTCATGAAACGTGATAGCTAGAACGTTGAAATTTTCACAGATGACGTATTTCTGTTGGCGCTATAACAACAACCCAGGTAGCATTTATACGTTATTATGACGTCCGTTTACGGTACTGCTCGACGTAAGAGACGTCATTATCATGACGTCGGTAGTTTCTTCAGATGACGACAATTTGTCACAGCCTCATGACGTAAGTTGGAGGACGTTGGAGTGACGCCATATACTGACGTTGGAGTGACGTCATATACTGACGTTGGAGTGACGTCATATGCTGACGTTGGAGTGACGCCATATACTGACGTTGGAGTGACGCCATATACTGACGTTGGAGTGACGTCATATGCTGACGTTGGAGTGACGCCATATACTGACGTTGGAGTGACGTCATATGCTGACGTTGAAGTGACGCCATATACTGACATTGGAGTGACGTCATATACTGACGTTGGAGTGACGTCATATGCTGACGTTGGAGTGACGCCATATACTGACGTTGGAGTGACGTCATATGCTGACGTTGGAGTGACGCCATATACTGACGTTGGAGTGACGTCATATGCTGACGTTGTAGTGACGCCATATACTGACATTGGAGTGACGTCATATACTGCATTCATAGAGACGACACTTGGACGTTTATAATAGGGCAGCCACTGACGTTGGAGCGACGTCATTCACTGTATTCATAAGGACGTCACTAGGCCGTACATATTAGAGCAGCCACTGACGTTGGAGTGACGTCATTTACTGTATTCATAAAGACGTCACTAAGCCGCACATATTAGGGCAGCCACTTACGTTGGAGAGACGTCATTTACTGTACTCATAGGGACGTTACTGGGCCGTACATATTAAGGTAGACACTAACGTTGGAGTGACGTCATATACAGTATTCATAGTGACGTTACTGTGAATCCTGTGTATGACGTCACTACTATGTCGGCGGCTGCCTTTGTATGTATGGCCCAGTCCCTGTGAACTAAGTAAATGACGATACTCCAACTACGATGGCTGCCCTAATATGTACAGCCCAGTCACTTTCCTGTGAACAAAGTAAATGACGAAAAGAATTTAGAATTTAGTTTGCGATAGCAGGCATCCTATATTATACACGTACCCTGAACAGACTCTTAGGACTATGGATGAAACCAAACAAAACAATGTAAGTAGCATAATAGAGTTATATTCAAGAAGTATATACATACATAGACTGTTATATATAATCAATAATTGTTATGAATCCATAGTCTTAAAATTACAATGTCGATCCCATAGCAATTTTATGACCATGGCACATTTAGATTAACTATTTATTCTCTCTTGGAGAAATTACTAATGCACTGTTATCACTAATCAGGTTGGTGTTAACTTGTTTCTGCACCTGCATCGGACTTTTGCTGACACTTGAAATTATTTGATTTGTTTGTGCATTACATTACAATGACTCGATGCGCTGGTTGCGGTCGCAAAGCATTTTAAGTAGGTATCTATTGAGGTCAAATCGCACGAACATCGCCTATCTTTTATAACGGTCTTTAGTACCTGAATTTCGTCATTAGTAGTGTAACCGCCGTTATGTATGTATATATACACATAACGTCTGTTCCATGTACCTATGCTATATTTTGACTATACACCTTATAGATTATTAACTAAAATTTTCTGTCTCTCTCAGACTTTGTAAAGTTGTTGTATTTGCTGTCCTTTTCATGCTAATGCGGGTTTGGAAATATTTATTGTTCTTAAAAAAAAATTGAGTCGTGAGAAGTTCTAGGAGGAATACCACGACATTTTGCTGCTCAGTATTTTATTGGAGAATCTATAGCACTAAAGAATAAAGTTCAAAATTGCCATTATCTGACACAGGTCAACTGCAAATTATTGGAAACCTTACGTTTTCAAGTGCCTGAAGTATGGGTCTCTAAAATTCTTTAGAACATGTTAGCAGGTCATATTTTTCCCTTTTTATTTCCTGCGTTAACAGAAATATTGTTTTGAGTCAAAATCAAACACTGAGGACAGGGTTGTCACTGTCTCAGATGTATTTAATTATACTTAATTTCAATGAGATGTATTAACTAAGTAAAGAAGTAAATTCTGAATATGAAAAAGTTACGATTCGGACATCATTATTTCTGTTGTTTTACATACATTCGACATTAGGTCATTTTACTTATTTCTATACTATTTTTGTATTAAAATAATTAAAAATATTAATATTGATGTCTGAACTTTATATGATAACAATAATCAAACTAGTTTTATTCATTTTATACAATTATAATCTTGGTTATGTTATTTTGTGTCACTTAAAAATCATCGGACACTACAATTACAATCTTACGTATTATTCTAGATACGAGTATGTAAATTATACTATTTTCTAATAACATTTTGAAAATTTATAAGAAAGCGAAAGTATGTATAAATTGAGAACCTCTCTTCTTTTGGTAGTTGGGCAAAAATATAAATGTGTTAACCCTAGTTGTCCTTTATGCAATCCATATTGACTGCCATAAAAAAACTTGAGTGGCCACTGTCGCGTAGAGACAGTATAAACTTAGACAGTAAGACAACTTGGTATGTTAATAGGGTATTAAATTTTATGGCGAAAATGACTTTCAATTAACGAAATAATGATAATTTATGGTTACTTATGTGCTGATTGATAGTAGTTTGAAATAGTTTTACGAAATAAATGAAGTATTTACAGGTATGGCGGCGGACTGTTATGTAAATATAACCTTGTAGCTATATAAAATCAAATCACTTAATAATATAGGTACTGAAATACAAATAGAGTACTATGTCTAGATAGTCATTACATATTAGGTTTGTTTCTGTCGAAGACTTTATATTTGTAGCAAGTTGACTTACTGGGAATAGAAATAATTTATAGCGCTAGAAATTTTTACAAAAACTAAAGTGATTTCGAGTGTTTCAATTTTTTCGTCCGTTTTGTACAAACCCATAAATATTTTTATAATTGATTTCTCAAGTATTTGACAGGCGTGGAATTCGTCGAGATTACAATTATTTTGTATGGGAAAGCTAGGATTTTGGGGACAGTCCGGGTTAGATCGCGGTAAAGGATACTCGTTTTGAAAATAGTTCAGGTGTTAAATTATAACGCGTGTGAAAATTTGGAAATCAGAGCTCGCTCGCTTCGCTCATTTCCCAAGTGTATAAGTGAATAGTGTTTGTGTTGTGAAAGTGATATATCATAGATCTCTTTGAGACCTTTGGCGATGCCTTTCAAGGATTCGTCTTTGCAGTAACTAATAACTTTGATCAAATCAGATATTTGATGATTTTATCCTCTAAATAAAATAATCATTTAATAGCTATTTCCTGCGGTTCTCCCGTGCCAAAGATAAAGTTTGCGTTGCCTCAGGTCTCAGAAAGATTTCTAACTAATGCATATTTTATTCAAGGTATTTATTTCCAGGTTAATTTTCAAAGTATTTAACTTTCAGATAGCGGTACTATAAGTACGATTCTACCTTAGACTCCGTTTCTCTCCCACCATCTTATCAGATTTATTGATAGGTAAATTACAATAGTGGTAGCGTAAAGTCCTTTTTCTTTCAGAAGCAGAGAGGTCTACTGTCTACATTGTTTTTGGGCTATCTTAAGGGTAGACTATTTATTAGTTTTTCTCACGTAGGACATATAGGATGTGTGTTTGGAAAGATTGATTGGATGAATGCTACTAAACATTTAAATTCAGCTACATGTAGCTAGGTTGTTTTATAGTTCCGGTACAAACAAATGAATAACTAGCTTGAATGAAAACTTTCAATAACCTCATAATTTTCTGCATCTGATTCATTCTCATTATATTTGGATATACATAACACATTATGCTGTTATGCCCAGCGAATTGGGAAGTTGAAGTGTCAATGGGCACTTGGACAGGGCACATAGCGCAGAGAACTGATGATGATGATGGGGTTTGGAAATCGCGCTGGATGCAAGCCGCTTCCAACCAGTCTTATTGGAGATCTATAGAGGGAGTCCTAAGTCCAGCACGTCTTTGTGGGCGTCTTATAGCTGATGGATGATTATGCTGTTATAAAAATATATCAGTACTTATCTCATCCCGTAAGGTGATCAAACACCTATGAAGGAGAGCAGACATCTACGCAAGGAGTTCAGAGTTCGTGTTTATTGAACGAGATTCAAACAATTATACATTCTCACTGCAAGTTCATGTTTCATGGATGCAGTACGAGATTCGGAATATTCACCTATACATGATTTTGTATTGTGAAACATACAACATAATATATAATTATTAACACAGATATCTGGTTATTGAAGGTTTTCGTCATCAACTAACACAAAACGAAAATATCTTACTGGAACTATATTGTTTTTTCTTCTTCAAAATGAAAAATTAGTATGAAAAATTACTCTTTTACACACGTGCACACTAGCTAACACGAATAAAGAGTCGGGCGAAGGTTTAAAGCTGATCAGATGTTGGAGTCGGGCCCTTCGAACCTCACCCTTTGCATTCAGGGTCAACAAGCCGGTACCGCCCTGGGTTACTCAAGAGTATCTAGTTCACGATGGCTTCCAGCTAATGGTCGCTGTCTCACAACTGGATATTCGTACATGCACTAGGTACACACACCACACGACCACGATATTCCTGTAGGGATCATTTCGAGTCATGAGGAAAACCTTGGTCTTAAATTAGCTTAGGGAACCAAATAATAACAAACTTTGAGAACCTTAGGTTCCTTATTAAAAGAGTGTTTGGATGTATGATTGGATTAAGAGATGAATGAATGGTGATCAGTAAGAGATAAGAAGGTTTGAAGATTTAGTGTTTTTAGTGGCGTGGTTAGGGCTAAACCCTGACGGATTTGTTGGCAACGCTTTGGAGTGGGGTGAAGGCTGGCAGGGAGCCCCACATTCTATTTCGCTTAGGTTTTCCATTTATAGATCTTAAAGATCTAAACTCCATATTCCATACCTGTTTTCCTTCCAGAGGATGGTGTTAGCATAGCGATGCAGTTTGGCGCAACTCAGAGGGGCAGATAATATTATTCGCACTGTACTAATTTCATTAATCAGTATTTGTTTTAGCATAAAGTTGGCCACGAAGAGAGAAGAAGGACAGACTGCGGATCACCGATCGCTGTAGCTGTAAGGAGTACCAGATAGCCGGAACCAAGCTAAGTTGCATGCTTTTGTATAACTGTACTCTCATTATTTTGTATCTTCATATACCTATCATGTATTATGTGTTCTATGTGCTGAGCGAATGTATTTCTTTTATGTTATTCTGAGACTGCATCTTATTTGAATCGTATTGAACTTATTGCTATTTTGATTTGTTCTCATTTTTTTTTATAATTTTATTTTTGTATCTATTTATGATACAAAGAACTGGCAACACCTATTATATTCTGGTTATTTATAGATTTATATAGGCTAGTGTTGAAACTAATTTAGGTTCACTATTTAACCTAATTTTATTATCTAAACACAACGTAAACTTTACACAACGTATAAGGGTCCATTTGAGTTAAATATTTTCTAGACGATCACATTATAAAACTAGACGATCACGTTTATCTTGGCCAAATAATTAAATAAATAATAAATAAATAGGGAATAGCGTTACAGTAGCTGAACATACATTTTGAATTTGTAAAATATGTTGGTCTTGCGTATGTAATCTTTTTCTAAGTTCCCGACGAAATTCTTGGAATTCTGATAACAAACCGCCGTCATTCTCCAGCACGGAAACTTCCATTTGACTGCACTTGCTACCCCGTTGGTTATTGACATAATTAGGGCTCGCTATTGTTGGTAACTTCCTCTGTTCTGGAGTGCGAACTGGCGTGTCATTCCCAGCACGTTTTCTTTTTGTGCTGTCACACATCGGGCAAATCCATTGGCGCACATAGTCCGTAGAAAAAGACTCGAAATCTCGTCTTTTAATACCGAGACACAATATATGATACACTTTTTCACAGTTTGATAGTGTACACTTCATTATAAGTTCACCGGTAACGTCTTTTTTACAAGCCCGGCAAAACGCAAACATTGCGATCGAACTAAATAGATATAATTGCTGCGACAAAAAGTAAACACGTCCGCACCGATGCGAGCGCGCGTGCAAACAATATGGTACAAATTAGGACGTACCATACGTCCTAATATTGACCCTAAATAGAGGTCAATAAAACGTCCCCTTTGTGGCGAATATGGTACGTCCTGATATTGACCCTAAATGGACGTCAGTAAAACGTCCACTAGAGACGAATATGATACGTCCTAATAATGACCCCAAATAGACGTCAGTAAATCATCCACTTTGTGGCGAATATGGTATGTCCTAATATTGACCCTAAATAGAGGTCAATAAAACATCCCCTTTGTGGTGAATATGGTACGTCCTGATATTGACCCTAAATGGACGTCAGTAAAACGTCCACCAGAGACGAATATGATACGTCCTAATAATGACCCTGAAGAGACGTCAGTAAATCGTCCACTTTGTGGTAAATATGGTACGTCCTGACTTTGACTCTAAATTGACGTCAGTAAAACGTCCACTTTGTGACGAATATGGTACGTCCTGATATTGACCCTAGATGGACGTCAGTAAAACGTCCAGCAGAGACGAATATGATACGTCCTAATAATGACCCTGAAGAGACGTCAGTAAATCTACCACTTTGTGGCGAATATGGTACGTCCTAATATTGACCCTAAATAGAGGTTAATAAAACGTCCCCTTTGTGGCGCATATGGTACGTCCTGATATGGACCCTAAATGGACGTCAGTAAAACGTCCACTAGAGACGAATATTATACGTCCTAATAATGACCCTAAATAGACGTCAGTAAATCATCCACTTTGTGGCGAATATGGTACGTCCTAATATTGACCCTAAATAGAGGTCAATAAAACGTCCCCTTTGTGGCGAATATGGTACGTCCTGATATTGACCCTAAATGGACGTCAGTAAATCGTCCACCAGAGACGAATATGATACGTCCTAATAATGACCCTGAATAGACGTCAGTAAATCATCCACTTTGTGGGGAATATGGTACGTTCTAATATTGACCCTAAATAGAGGTCAATAAAACGTCCACTTTGTGGCGAATATGGTACGTCCTGATATTGACCCTAAATGGACGTCAGTAAAACGTCCACCAGAGACGAATATGATACGTCCTAATAATGACCCTGAATAGACGTCAGTAAATCGTCCACTTTGTGGTGAATATGGTACGTCCTGATATTGACCCTACATGGACGTCAGCAAAACGTCTACTTTGTGGCGAATATAGTACGTCCTGATATTGACCCTAAATGGACGTCAATAAAACGTCAATTTTATGGTGAATATGAGACGTCGAAATAATGACTTTTAATTGACGTACATTATGACGTCATCGACGACGCATTAACGACCGACCCTATTATGACCTAAGAGTGACGTCGTTTATGCGTCACTGACGTCACTTTGCTACCTGGGAAAACCAAAACAAGAAAAAAATGGGCGGTTCCTATACATCAAACCTAAATTTTAGCAGCTTTTCGCTCGATATTAATAGGCGATAACTGTGATAGGTGAAGAAGATGCTTAAAAATTCAACCTTCAAAAATAAATAATCAAATTGAAATATAATAAAATATATTATTGGGGGCTTTCATACGGTATGGAACCCTTCGTGCACCAGTCCAACTCGCACTTGGCCGATTATTTTTGGTATGACGACGTAGCAACTCGCGCACTTCCACCGCTGTCGGCTTACAGTGTTTTGTTGCCTCGTCCCCAATCTGTTTTCTCGTGCCCTCTTTGGCAAGAGTGTCTGCTAAGTATATTGTTGGCTGAACATAATCCGTGGCTCTTTGTCCAACGCACGATGGTTCTGTGTTTACTTGATAGACTTTGGAGTATTGTATGACACTCAGACCTTGTTACAGATCTTTTGAGTGTGTAGATAGTAGTGGCACTGTGAACCGGGAATACGATGACTTCTTTGGACTCTCAGTTTTCAATAGCTGTCAGAAACTCATTTAGGGTTCAAGTACTTTTGCGGCTAGCAATAGGCCCATGGCTTCCGCTTGCAAAGGTGTTGTGGTTTAACTCAGAGCCAAGGACTCTCTGAGCCCAAGCTCTGGCGAGTAATAACCGCAGCCTGTTCCTTCAGATGCCACTTAGCTATTCAAAGTCATTTTATTTATAAACATAGTTTACAAGTTAACAAATATATGTATAAACAATAGTATAATCACAAATAATGTCAATTAATATAATTGTACATAGTACCTACTACTATCTATGATCTTTGACTCTTCAAAGTCGTAGAACGCTTGCTCGACTAGGTAACGCTTCAACCTGCTTTTAAAACTGTTGAGGCTGAGAGCCTCAGTGACCTTTTCAGGCAGTCTGTTGTGAACATCCGGTCACATAACGTGCGTCAGCTTCCCAGACTTCGTGAGTGAGCGCGGTATGCTCACAAGCTTATTAGCTTTCTGGGTGTTGTACGAGTGCACATCGCTGTGTTTTTTAAATTTGCCCAGGTTTATCTCATATAAGCAGCCACCTGAAAGATCAGGATAGCCGGCAACGCGAGAATTCCGAGCTCCTTAAAATAGGGTTTCACGGAGGTGCATCGCAACACCCCCACTATCCTATCCGTAACACGGTTTGCTTCGGGAATTATTGCTATCGCCCGATCGTTTATTCTGCAGTGGTTTGTCGTGACACCCATACTCTTTCACAGATTAGTACCTACATTAAATTCGTAGAGTAGAAACCATCGCTTCCTGCTTTATATGCAGGTGCAGTGGTGTGAGCTCTAAGATTGAAGACATTATTTTTATCAATTTGAAATGCATCGAATACTTAGTTACGTTAAACAATTTGTTTTGATTCAACCAGTTTTCAAAATCTACGTGATTTTCATTTAGCCTGTATTGTTTTCGTTTTGTTGTTAACTATGTCATCGTAGTAATAAAAGTAACTAATTGTTTGAAATCTTGGTTCAGTATTTTAAAGTAAGAGTTTGTATAAAACAACTGATAGAAACGAAAGAAAATGTATTTTGAGGGCGTACGTTATGCATTATTATGATCAATTTAGTCGAGTATACCAAACTGCCAAATAAAAATAAAAGCATTTTTCTACGACAATGTAACTTTTTTGAAAAAAGGAGATGTAAGTCAGCCTTCAGCGACTCTAGCAATTTTGCTGAAGCGGTGCAAAATATGCCGCAGTAGTGGTTACATGTTGAATATTTGAATGCCATTTGGTGTTGAAGCAATAAATCTGCATTTTTTTATTTTGGATAAATCGATGCGTGACTGCTATGCGTGATAACCTACCTCTATTTCCATATACCTCACTCAATGTTATCCTTCTGTGATTATTCTGTAGAGCCCGTTTCTGGAAAGGAGTCCCGCAGACGCGTCACAATAATCGAATTGCCGATATGTCAAACTTAGTTCTTGCTTCGTGCCGCGGTTTTTTTATGATATAAACTATAACTAATAAACTAGCTAGAAAAGTACGATTACTTTATTGACTGATAGTGGATATCGTCTCTTGGATATCATCTATTGTCGTATATCATAGAGACGATTCAATTGAATTCAAACTCATAAACGTCACACACACACACACACACACACACACACACACACACACACACACACACACACACACACACACACACACACACACACACACACACACACACACACACACACACGCACGCACGCACACATTACCTTTAAACTATTTTAGATTTATGACACTTTTTTACTGATACCTACCACTAAAATGTCGAGGAATCACCGTCCAACGGGAAATCAAGACGCCCACTATTCTATCTTCCACACTACATAAATCAAACATAAATAAAGGACCTCATAAGCTGTCAACATAATGCCATTCAAGCCAGGCTCGGTGCGTAATATCGCAGAATAAATCAGTTTCAGCTAAAATATGCCTCAATGCCCGCCCACTGGTGGATGTTATGAAGTCATTTTCACTGACAGTATGAATCTTAACTTGGTGACATGATTTGCATCATTTGCATACGTTTTAAGTCTTTTTTGATATAAAAGGTAACGTTATGAATAACTGCGAATTGAATATGTCAAATTCATCAGATTAAAAGATGGATGGATATATGGAGGATTACAAACGATAATTACTATTACGCTCTCGCAATTTCATAATAAAAGGACTATAGTGGCAACGTATCAACGTATAAGTTTTATACTAGCTAGGTAATGGTACCTGACTAGTACTAAACTTATTTCAGTCGGATGTAGTGGTTTGACGTTTTATTTCCGATGCGGTTTGATCCCTGCGGTTCGAAAAGGTGAACGTTCAACGAGTACTTGCACTGAGAAATTGCACGGGTACTCGCGTGTACAGCATTTTGCTCATGTTTATAAAATATGTCAGTAACTATAACTTCTACCAATTTTTTTTTTTTAAACAATAGACATTGTTAAATTTATTCTGGAAAATTATCTATTCAAAGAGATTATCGTGTTAATCTTTTTTTAATATTAATTTTAATTAACAATCATAGGAACTTATTTGCCATTTTCTAAGGTACACTTACACAAAAAAAAATATTTAAAAATCTTTGCGTTTATAATTAGGAATCTTCATTAATATAGTTTCACACTTAGCAGATAGTGTATAAAATGCTTCTTAATTTTTTTCCAAATCTTCCTCCGCCGGCTATGCGACTTCGATTCCAATCCATGTACTGTGGAAATACATATGTAATAGTTTCAAATTTCGATATCTAATGTAAAACTATAATATTCATAGCAGTAAAGCTCTCGCTAAGATGACAAAAAAATAGAGTCACAAGTAAAAAAATGTACAAGTCGACACTCGCGTGATGAGCAAAATACCGCAACTGATCCATTCTGGCTAAAAGTGAACTATACAATGGGGTAGGGAATGACGAAAACTTAGCTACTGGGTGAACGATGTGCGTACGCATGATTTTGACAAAATGGCGCATATAAGCATTTTGCTCACAGTAAATTTAAAACACGCGCGTAAAGCTTGCGCTCGTGGGTTAAGCTTATTTCCTATCTGAATTGTTTATCACTGTGTATGCCTAGTGATAAACAATTCAGCGCGCAAATCGGCACGACATTCGTCTCTTTAATAACAAACATATTAGAGAGACAATAGAGCAGAACAGAGGCTCCAAAGTGTTCGCGAGGAATTCGTCTATTGGGCAAAGCCAGTTGACAAAGCTGAAGAGAGAAGATGGCAGTGTAGCGTCGACCAAGGCAGAGGTATTAGAGGATATCGAAAGGTTCTATGGACAGCTATACGCTTCGGTCGCTAAGCCTGTTAGCAGCGCGGCCAAAGATCCAAGCTGACCCGACACTTCACCGAAGATATCCCGGACATCAGCCTGTACGAGATTAGAATGACCCTAAATCAGCTTAAGAACAACAAAGCGCCGGGTGACGACGGTATCACATCAGAGCTGCTGAGAGCGGGTGGAACACCGGTACTAAAAGTCCTCCAGAAGCTTCAACACCGTCGTTCTCGAGGGCATCACGCCAGAAGCATGGAACAGAAGCGTGGTGGTGTTGTTTTTCGAGAAAGGTAACAACACCTTATTGAAGAACTACAGACCCATCTCACTTCTGAGCCATGTTTATAAGCTGTTTTCAAGGGTCATTACGAACCGTGTCGAGCGCAGGCTTGATGACTTTCAGCCTTGCGAACAAGCCGGTTTCCGAAAAGGCTTTAGCACCATGGACCACATTCATACGCTGTGGCAGGTTATACATAAGACCAAAGAGTATAATCTGCCACTTTGCTTAGCGTTTGTGGACTATGATAAAGCTTTTGATTCGGTCGAGACATGGGCTGTGCTCGAGTCTCTCCAACGATGCCGTATTGACTATCGGTACATCGAAGTGTTGAAGAGCTTGTATAATAACGCCTCTATGTCGGTCCGAGTACAGGAAGAGAGCTCCAAGGCAATCCATTTAAAAAGAGGTGTAAGACAGGGAGATGTAATTTCTCCGAAACTGTTTACGACTACTTTGGAGAACGCCTTCAAGCTCCTGGAATGGAAAGGATTCGGCATCAATATCACCGCCCTCCCACCTTCGGTTTGCCGACGATATAGTAGTCATGGCAAAATCGATGGAAGAGCTCGGCACGATGCTCGAAGGCCTCATTCGGGTTTCTCAAGAGGTGGGTCTTAAGATAAACATGGACAAGACGAAAGTCATGTGTAATTCCCATGTTTTACCCACCCCGATTTCTGTTGGAAACTCGGTTCTTGAAGTCGTTGACTCGTACGTCTACCTAGGACAAGTAGTCCAGTTAGGTAGGTCCGACTTCAACAAAGAGGCCAATTGCCGAAACTTCAAATGTCTTCTCGTCCGACATACCTCAGTGCCTCAAGTCGAAAGTTTTCGACCAGTGTGTGTTGCCAGTAATGACTTATGGCACAGAAACGTGGTCTCTCACTATGGGCCTTAGTAGTAAGCTCCAAGTATCCCAACAAGCTATGGAGAGAGCTATGCTCGGAGTCTCTCTGCGAGATCGAATCAGAAATGAGGAGATCCGTAGAAGAATCAAAGTTACCGACATAGTCCAAAGGATTAGCAAGTTGAAATGGCAATGGGCAGGGCACACAGCGCGGAGGACTGATGACCGGTGGAGTCGAAAAGTTCTCGAGTGGAGACCACGTACCGGCAAGCGCAGCGTAGGACGTCCACCCACAAGGTGGACGGATGACCTCATTAAGACCGCAGGATCGCGCTGGATGCAAGCCGTTTCCAACCGGTCTTATTGGAGATCCATATTTTTCATGCAATTTGAAATATAAGCACCTTAATTAACCACGTAACTCTATTATTATTGGCGAATAATTAATTAATTAGGTGTATAATAACAATCATGTAATTAAACCTTCACAGCCTATTCACAACCAGGCTTTAATTAATGACGCAAAATACACCAAACAATAAAGGAACCAAAAACTGAAACCAACAAAAAGCAACGTAGTTATTACTAGGCATGTGATTAAACCACGTAATCATAGCGGCTACTAACCAGTCATTTCACTTTTGACTTCCGTCTAAATATTAGTATTTGATTAATTACATTTCAATTCAAAAACAATATCGTAATTAAACCACGTCACCCAATTCACGACCGAGGCCCAGTTAATGGCGTTTTTGTGCCAACCAATCGATAACCGAACCCAACTCATATTCGAAAGTAACAAATCAGCAAAAAAGAAGGCTAATTACCGCCCGTGTTGATTATAAAAGGTAGCGCGTTAATTACTGCCCGCCCCATGTGGATGATGCTTTATTAACCCTTTTATTACTTTTGTCAACATTGCATTAATTTGTGGCTCGTTTTTCGTTATGCGTGATTTAATTAGCTTTTGTTTTAATATTCATATTCAATTCCAAATAAATTTATGCTCTAAATTTATTCAAAATACTTATTACGAATAACGATTCAAATTTAGCTCTACTCGTACACATTATAGATATTAAAATAGATTACTGATGACCGTTATTCTTAAAGTTTTAATTCCAGGTTATGTTTGTTTGTTTACACTCACCGTCATCTTCCAATATAATTAATTGACCGACGAACCGGAGGAGGTACTCAATTCGAGACGCGTATACAAATATATATTTTAAGTATAACCACGCATAACTTTTTTCATAGTAATCCGATTTCAATAATATTTTTTTTATTGGAAAGAATATACTTTAAAATTGGTCCCATTCAAATTTTATCGAAATCGGCTTAGCCATTTTTGATAAATCAACAATAATGTGAAAATGCTACATCGATCCGTGCGAAATATTCGCGAATTCTGTAAACGGGTGAAGTCGGTCATGCCAATTTTTGCAAAAAATAATCTTGTTTATGATTAGTTCGTCATTGCTATTGCTCACTGCTATTTTATTTTCCTGTATCATTTGCGAACCCTGTACCTGAGTCTGTCCGTTTAAGTACAACGTAGTCTCATGCCTATTAACTCTTGGTTGGAAGACACCAGCTGTCCTATTTTTTAACCTCGAGAGACATCTTCTAACTAGGTAGACATGATCAGGCAGGGTGTAGTCTAACTCATATAAAAAGGTATATGGGTAGAGGGACCTCTACCGCCTTTTTAATTAACGCAGGGTTACTTACGTCGGAGCAGTTTGTTCATATTTTGTCTGCGTCTTTTTGTAACAATTTTAATTGCCTTGTAAAAGACAAAACGTTGAAAAAGTACCTACTCTAAAGAAACTACATATATTTTTCATAAATAAGCCGGCTTCGGTGTACAGTGCTTAAGTACGACAAGAAAAAAATACTTTCATTCGTTTGTCTACCAAGTTATAATATATATACCATTATTTAATTGCATGAAGAAACGTTAACTTTATGAACGATGACCTAAATTTGTATTTTTTAGAGGTAAAATATGGAAATGAATGCAGAATATTCCAGAGACACGGCGAATTCGTTTTAACGTGATTTTCATATCACTGGATTTTCAGATTCCAGTGCAAATATGACTTAGCTCTAGCATATTATAAGCGAGAATTATTAAATATTCAATCATAAAAATTATGTTCGCGTCAGATTAAGCTTATACATACTGGAGAAAATTGTTTTTCTTTAGCCCAAGTATATCGAGAATGGTGCGTCTACAATAACAAATTAGTATAACATAGCCCAGCGGATTCGCAAGTATAAATGGCAGTGCGCAGGGCACATAGCGCGGAGTACTGATGACCGATGGGGTCAAAAAGTTCTCGAGTGGTGAACACGTACCGGCAAGCGCAGCGTAGGACGTCCACCCACAAGGTGGACGTCTTACGCTGCACTTGCGTCCTGCGTGAAGGATAGATGAACTCATGAAGACCGCAGGTTCGCGCTGGATGCAAGCCGCTTCTAACTAGTCTTATTAGAGATTTATAGGGGAGGCCTGTGTCCAGCAGTGGACGTCCTATGGCTGAAACGACAAAATAAATTATTTAATAATGAAACTTAATACTAGAACAATTTGTTTGTGGTAAGGTTTGTTCATATCTTGTGTTACTGTAAATCAATTTCGCAATGCTAATTAGTGATAAGTGATAACAGAGTAACCTCAATTCACAGTAATATATCTACCGTACTGTATCAGTCTATAATAATCTACTGCTGAATATACCTAAGTCTACCATCGAAGAGCAATTTGGCCATATCCACCACGCTGGCCCAAATGCGGATTGATGGATTTGCATACGTGATCATTATCTTTCGAACAACAACGACATGCGGCCAAAACAATAGTTAAGTTGACTTCCTGTCTGCCATAAAATATTACAGTTATTTATATTTTAGTTAGTTATTTAAATCAAATTAAATGTGCGAAAATAACACTAGTTTTCATAATTTTCATAATCAAACAAAATTAATTTCAAATAACAGGAGCTATATGCGTATAGGTATCATTATCTATGTGTGATAAAATATCAATATTCACATAAGAGTAACTGTAGTTACCCACTTTTTATACTCCACCCTCGTGGAAATCTCTTAGATGTGATCATAAATCGCTTCAGTTGACGTAATAGCGTAAAGGGAGAGGCCTAGATTTATGCATGTTTGATTTAGTACGGCCCGCAAAATAATTAGAAAGACAGTAGTCGACGTAGAACAGCAAAAACAGGCCAAATAAAAATTCATTACTACATAGAATTAGAACTAAAACTAAAGTAATAGAATACTTACAAAATATTGCTTGAATAAAAACTATGTTACAGCTGTCTGATTCATATCTGGCTGCATATATTGAGTGGAATAAAAAAAAACGCATTGTCTGTCAGCATATGTCAATATCACAAGTTGGATCCACTGTCTTTTGCGATATGATCGGAAATTTGAACCCTCTAGTTCCAGCAGGTTCAAATCTCTGATCATTTTACCTTCCTACTTTTTACCTTTTTGAATTTGGACAGCCTAGATAGCTCAATGCTAGTTTGTGAAACCCTTCGAAATTACGTAAGTTCGGGTGTATGTGCATCTTTATCTAACACCCTTTAAATTTCATGTATAAAGTGGGACAAAGCGATTTATATCTCTTGATATTATAGTACGGTTTCTATTACTCCAGTTCTAATTCTATGCATTACTATTTCAATTTATTTAAAAGAAGACGAGATATTTTAATAAAAAGCCTAGAATTTAAACTTGTTAGCTTAAAAATTTGAACGCCTATTCCGGAAATAGCATGGCATAGGGGCAAATTATCTTCCCGCCATTATATCCCCTTGAAGAGGAAATAAATTATGGATTGACAATGACAACTAACATTAAAAGTGGATAAAATGGTTATATCCCTTTGCCATTTCATGCTACTAGTGATGTAGGTAGATAGAAAATAGGTTATTTTCAAAGGAGAGATAAGAATGCAAAGAAAGAAAAGAAGCTAACCAGTACGCCATGCATGCGGCTGATAGATAAATATTTGCTGTCAGAAAAGACAAAGACGAGTAATTTTGTAGATCCGTAGTAGGTAGGTATAAAAACGCTTTCACATATAGGCGTTTTTGCACGCGACTGTGAAAGAGCTCTAATAAGTTACATAGCCCAGCAAGCCAATCAGACTAAAAATTACAGCTGAACCACAATTGAACTTTTACTAAACTTTAACTTTTTATCTATTTTCGTATCGCGCTAATGATTTTGACAAAAGTTGAAACGCAACTCAATCAGAGATGGAACGTAACCGCTATCAAACGAACGGTCGATATATGAAGTTTAGCGCAATACCGAATTCTTTAAAGCTGAATCCAACTTAACTACAATTGCAGCCGAACTGTAATTGAATTACAGACGGAACGCAGCTGTTTAAAATTAACGCGTATGGCCTGCTGCAGTTGATAAAAAGAAATCCTATACCTACATAGTCCCATAGTTCACGAACAGAATTAATTATTTCACAGGATAAGAAGTAACGATTGCTCAAGTTTAGTCACTGAGTACTCAGTAAAGCGCAACGCAAGGTGAGGGTTGTCATTTTACCAAAATTCTCACCAAAAATATGGAGCTCTTACTTTTGTGAATATTATTTCGCAAGTATCTACTTTGAGATCGTTTTTACGCACAAAGTAGAGTACTTTGTCGATTTGCGCTTAAAGGAGTACTAAAAAGTACCGATATGATTAATATTGCATGCTTATAAAATATTTTTAGTTATTACGAGTAGAACACACTAACAAAATTAGAAGATGACTCTACCGTTAGTGCCTCAAAAAGAACGATTCCAGTCTGTCCCCCGGATCTATCGGGGGACAGAACGGAAGAAAAAAGGTTTGATGATAAATCCAAATCACTAGTATTTTATCTAATATAAATGAGTAAGCGACACCTGAAACGGATAAAGAAAAACAAAAAATAAAAATTTATTTAGTCGGGGGACAGACCGGACTGTTAAGGAGCGAAATCGTGCCGGTCTATCCCCCGATTGATTGTCGGGGAATTTTTTCTTCCGTTCTGTCCCGGGCACAGATCCGGGGGACAGACTGGAATAGTCCCCTCATAAACTAGATGAAACTAAAAATTTATTTACTTTAGCTGTATTGCAAACGGTTTAAGAAATTATTGTGGTGGTACTAATAATGTACTTTTACTAGGTTTTTCTCAATGATCACCGAATCAAAGCAACATTTAACACGTTCTATCTTCGGATAGGTGAACGCAGGGAACATTCACTGAGTGCTCTCGAATTTTACGTTAAATTGTAGTTCCCGGTTGTTTAAAGCGCTTAACTATATCACAGGGTTTTAGTAGGAATAAAAACTCTGACAGTAGGTACAGCCAGTCGATCTATTTGATATTACTATTACAGATGTAGCGTTCTTAGTAGGTATCCTAGATACTAGTATAGCTTCCTGCTGTCTGTCCCCATTTAAGCTTATATATATGAAACTACGCAACGGATTTTGATGCGGTTTTTTTAATACATAGAGTGATTCAAGAGGAAGGTTTAAATGTATAATACACATATGTGCGCAGCCGGGGTGGGTCGCTAGTTAGGTATAAACATCTTGTTTTTCTACAACTTTTGCACGCGAAAAACACAATAAGTGTTATCGCATTTCACACAATTATTTTTATCAATAAACTTACTTTTACGAAGGTCTAATCAAAATTCAAAAACAATGAACGTTAAAGTTTGAAGGTTGAATTTGTTTGTTGAACTTTCATCGTGTTGGTGAGTTTCATCAAATTCGATTTCAAAATTAGCATAACATTTCAGTAATTTAAATTACATGAGAGAGTTCCTAAACTCTGACTTCATAAATAAGTATAATTCATTGGAATTTCGGTCCCATTTAACTGGTGGAAACTAGTTAATTAACTTATTAACTTGTATAACTAAGCACAATTATTTTTGGTTCATTCATACTGGTTGAGTAAGATACATTGTACTGTACCAGCCTTTTTAATAGTCCACTGCAGGACGTAGGCCTACCCTCTAAGGGTGTTTGGGCCATATCCACCACGCTGGCCCAGTGCGGGTAGGTGGATTCACATACGCCATCGAATTTCTTCTACGGACGTATGCAGGTTGCCTCACGATGTTTTCCTTCACCGAAAAGCCAGTGGTGTAAAATTCCGTACATAAATCCCAAAGAACTCATTGGTACGGGACCGGGGATTTGAACCCACGACCTCACGATTGTAAGGCGGGTGTCACTACCTCTAGACCATCATGGCTCTGTGAGAGATACACATAGATAATTATTATCGTGGACACAACGCCTTTTGATGGTAGGACTATGTTCAACCGAGGAATTTTGGGCTGATACAGTAATAATGTCAATAAGCTAAACACTTCACTGATTAAATATATTATCTAATCGAAATCAATGTCGTTTATAAAAGCAATTTATTTTATAATTAGTTAATAGATTAAGTACTTCGTTCGCATTTGTTGCTTAGGTCTTTCATAAAACTTTGACAAAAGAAATCTCCTTATTTTATCACAGCCATCTCCTCAAATTTCAATAAGAAATTATTCCAACAATGAAGAAGGATCAAGTATTTTTATTTATTGAAAAACCTCGTTTATCTCTCGAAAATGGAATGCGACCTGAAGCAGATTAACAATTTTCGAATTCTGAAGATGGCCTGTGTTCTGAATTCGGGACACGATTTAAATTAAGCGATAAAGCGTTGAGAGGACGCCAGCGGTGCCCAGTTGTCACTTGATTATAGTTGATACAGTAAAGTGTTTTCGTTAGCACGTCAGATAAGAATTTTTGCAAAATAAGCGTTTGCTCTACAATAATCATCATTTCAGTCACAGGGCTCCCTAACTTTTCTCAACCTCGGATCTGTTGGAAGCGGCTGGCATCAAGCGGGTTCCTATGATCTTATTCAAATTGTCTGTACCTTTATAGTGGACGTATTCTGCTTCGCTTGCCAATACATATTTACGTACGTATAGATTATAAGTATTATGTACCTACGTAACACTTAGAATCGAAGAATGCAGGCTATGTAGACATCCATTTTCGATCATCAGCTAAATCGATGAGCTGATTCGATTTATTTTATAAGCTATGTACTTATGCAAATTATTCTCCATTTCAGTACTTACAAGCACTTCATCAAACCAAACAACACTTTAGTTTAACAGTTTTGAAAATCCATTTAAAAAAACAACCCATTTCCGGTTTATCAAGTTTATCTTTTTACACATAAAATATCCTTTAATTTAGCCATTTCATCAAACAATCCATAAAATTGCCGAAACATCGCAAAAATTGAAGGTGTTTATGATTTTACGACGCTTCCATCTCAAAATATGACATTACACGAGTACAATAACGATAAAGTGTTACGACCTATCCAATGCGTAGAAAAAACGTCAACACGTTCTGCTTATAAAGGATATAGGGAGCTAATGATATTTCACCTTAATAACAAGACTATGTGAGGGCGGTGTTACCTTAATATTAGGGAACGAGCCTTGTGCCGCATATGAAGCACTTATTTTTCCGCCTTTCAGATTTGACGACGCTTTTTTAGACATTAACGTTGAGTTGATTTTCTTAATTTTCTTTACACACTCATCGAACATGACGATAATTCCTTTAGAGCCTTCTAAAATAAAATCTTACGACCAAAATCGGGTTGTGATAATATTATATTTTTAATTGCTTAGATATTTTGGTATGTACATGTTAATATTACCGGCAAAGCGTATCGTTTTTGTCTCAGTGGAAATAAACATCAGATTCGACAAATAACTCTACCTATATTGTGTTGATAAAATAACAAACTAGCCTCTAGCTACGAAAACGATGCCCCTAATGTAATTAATAATAATCTTTTAGTCATATTTACTGGTAAAAGCAAGCAATTATCGACGAGCCTTCTAAGGTCACGAAAATTGTAAGCGGTGACCCCAGATGAGCGCGAGGCTAGCGCTCGAGCGCTCGCGAATACAGCCGAACGAACCAGAGCTAAACTTGTTCAGTTGTGTGTCAGCTGCCGCCGCGACCGGACGTATGTGCCGCGTAACCTCAAAATTATTACGTTACGACGCAACCAAGCTTACCTTGGTATGGCAATCAAAACACCAGTGGTTAAAAAGTGAAAACAGTGGGGAATAAAAACTGTGTTGATATGTGATGAAACTATTAAACGGAAATCTGTTGAGGATGTATGTCACATTGGTTGTTTTCAGTTTGCTAATAAAAGGTAAATATTGTTGCATGCAATTAGTACAGAAGAACAATCTTGATTAAATTTACTAATTTTTTATAAAAAGGATTAGGTTAATTCACTAGATTTTATTGTTTTTAAAGAAGTGGTTTAAATAAAACATACTTTATACAAATCAACCTACTAAAGTAGTCCCATGTTGGGCGCCACAACAATTTAGTGCCATTATAATTAGTTAATTAAGAACATGAATAATAAACATATCACAAATATAAACTCCTAAATTTAAATTTGGGATTTATTTAAATAAAGATAATTTTTAAATATCACAGACTTCAAGAAGCTCAATCTAGTGGGTTATTCCTGGTTTGATCAGATATGTGACCTATAGCCTTTTATATTTTAAATCATACTAAAATTAGGACAACCATTTTAAAATACACCAATGCGGTTCTAAAAGCAGGCGCCTGATACAAACTAAATTAAAGTTCAGTGAGGTGAGGATGTAATTAAAGCCATTGAATACATTGCCTTTATTTGTTCAATAATGCCTAATTAAAACGTAACGATTTCATAAATTGAACGTTTATAAAAACTATAATACTCATATTTAAAGATATTATCAAAAATATATTGGATTTCAAATGCTGAAACTCGAACATGAATTGATGAGCTTTTTAACTATAACAGCTAATAAGCTATGAGATCGTATAACACCGGGATGGCACTTGGACTTCTAATAGGTAGATACGGAAATTCTTAAATCAACTCTCTCAATCCACTATATTATCGTCAAATTATCACAATACTCAATTTTATCTCCTTAGTCTTTAAGAAGATATTAAACAAAGATAATATTGATAAACCCAAAAGTTTGCTAAGCATCTCACAATTCCAAAGTTACATAACAGACCTAAAATAAATGGGATTACTTAGGACTCAGTTCCGAATGGGTAATTTAATACCGTCAAAATGCTAATTCTCCTGCTGAAGGATAAAACAATAAAAGCTCGCGTTCTTTTGTTTCCATGAAGAGAAATGAAATGCTTTTTAGATAACAGCGAATAAAAGTTCGCTCGTTATTCGAGCCCTCGCTGAACCTTAATGAAAGGAATGTTCTACATTAACATGCGGCGGAGCGCTGCACTCCCATCAAATTAGATATTTAAATGTACGGAAGATAATTTTATGGAGTTTTCTGACAATTTGAAAACATGTTTTGAATGTTTACGAGGTTTGAAGGTCGCTCGATAATTTCGAGTTCTTAAAATTCAGTACGCTTTCAGAACGTTTGTTAACACTGTACTACATATATTATAATAATTAGGTATTATCTCCTTAGAATATAATTATAAAATTCTCGTGTCACATTGGTTGTTATCGAATTCATCCGAATTTGAATTATTTTATGAAGCTTTTGTGCATATTTGGTACGTCTAAGAATAGATGCTAGGCTATTTATGACCGACGAACCACCGGAGGAGGTAGGTATATAATTCTACGGGTATATTTTTTTTTAAATGTATGCACGCATAACTTTTTTCATTCTAGTCTGATTTCAATAATTATTTTTTTATTGGAAATAGTATATTTCGAAATTGGTCCCATTTTAATTTCATCGAAATCGGCTGAACCATTTTTGATAAATCAACAATAATGTGAAAAATGCTACATCGTTCCATGCGTAATATTTGCGATCTAGCGATGCGCCCCGGCTTTGCACAGGTGTATTATACATATGAACATTTCTCTTGAATTACTCTATTGATTAATACAAACTGCATCAAAATCCGGTGCGTAGTTTTAAATATATAAGCATACATATTAAGGACAGACAGCGGGAAGCGACTTTGTTTTATACTGTGTAATGATTGTGTACATGGGTAAAGTCGGTCATGCTATTTTTTGCAAAAAATAATTCTCATACCTGGTGATAAAATGGCCCTGGCCCTCCTCAGAATTTTTGTATATATATGATGGCAAAACAACATTTGCCGGTTCAGCTAGTTATTTTTTAAACAACAAAGTCATATGAAATGGACCTAACCTTAAATTGTTTATGAGTTAAGTAAGTTCGTATGGGCCGGGTGGCTAGCCCTGGTGTCAGAGTTTTTAGGCTGCCTGAAGGCCTCTGACGTGGCTAAACAGTTAAAACAACCAGGACCTACAATTAAATGTGTCATTCGAGCCACGGTAGCGCTCAGTTGGAAAATGTCACCTGGGGTCGCGGTTTATGACTTTAGAAATCAAGAAGCGTCGTGACATTAAACCGTTTTAACGGACGGATATTACAGACGAACGGTAACAACAAACTTAAAACAGTTTATTGACTAACTCCTGTCTAAAACCTACTATAGTACAATTTTCGCTCTGTCTCTTTTTCCTCTGCCTATGTACTTGTCTTTCTACTTGTTTTTACTACTGTATACATTAGTATAACTTCTGTCTAAAACTTTCTATAGTACAATTTTATCTGTCTCTCTTTTTCTTCTGCCTATACAGGGTGTTAGGTATAAAAGCGTTGTTCTTTTAATGGGTTGTTAGTATCATTTATAGATGCCAAAAACGATGTAAAAAAATAGGGTTAATTTTCTCAATAATTTTGGAAAAATGTCCCACAAATTTTAAAACGATGACGCGCGCAAATACTGAATCGCTACGTAAGTAAATAATAATTACCTACGGAGCGCTTCCATACCATGTTGCACGCGACGCATTACCTTAATTCAATGCTGTGTTTGGATAAAATGAATCTTAGAAAAACTAAGCAAGCTGTAATCGGAATTTTACAAAAACCCTTTAATTCAGAAATTGATATAATTTTCCACGGATTTTCTGATGACGCTGTTAAGACTAATTTCCTGTATATCTGAATGTCTTTCTATTTTTCCTGCTGTATACATTAGTATCACGGAGTGAGACAGCATAGCTGGTTTTAGTTGAAAGCAATAGTAATACTTTTTATAGTGGGTATCACCCGAATGGGATCGCACGTGGCCACACTGCATGCTTATGTCGGAATGAAATGACTTTGACAGATGACCGAAAAACATCATGCCATTCCGAGCGCGAGGCGGATCGCACCCGCGTACAAATCCATTGACTTTGAAATCTGTTTTCATCCTCGAAAATACTTGTTAAATTGATTACCAAGCGATACCTGGTCAATAAAACCACCCGTTGCAGTAGTACAGAGTGTTTATTTTGGTGAGATGGACAATTGGAGACCGCCGGCGAGCTGTACCAATGAATGACCCACAAATAACGATGGCGGGTGATTGAGACGATCACTCTCAGACCCCGACAAGTATATAGAAGATTAAAATCGTATATGTAGATAAACGTGTGTTATTTCTGTCCAGAACAATACAGATACCTATCTCTCTATCTATAGTATAACATCATAGTTTCTTTGATACACCCGATGTGTATCTACGTTAGTAATAACAGCTGTACTAGAGTAATAATCATTAGTGTTCTACCGAGCGTCCATTTCCCTCTGAAAATAAGCATACGTTAGACTCGTTAGAGCGTTCAAATAGGTAGTGGTTTTTTATTTAGTGTGTCGCTAATTGGCGGCATATCCAATTTGTGCGGATTTTATATTTCAACAGAGCCCGAGATATAAGACACGTTGAATTGAGGGTCTCGTTGCTTGTACACTAGGGCCACCCGCTAGGCCTATACGAACTTACTTATACTTACTTTAATTAGTTGTATTTAGAATGTTTCGTTACAGCTTTTGTACTGCGATAAAAATGAAAAAAATACCTAGAGCTTCAACTTTAATTGGTATAATTGAAACGCAAATGGTTGTTATGACATTATAAATAACACTAAACCCATTTTTGACCGACGAACCACCGGAGAAGGTAGGTATACTACGCGCATATATATAAATATATATATATATATTTTTATGTATAACCACGCATAACTGTTTTTAGAGTAGTCCGAATTCAATAATTCTTATTTTTTATTTTTATTGGAAAGAGTATACTTTGAAATTGGTCCCATTTAAATTTTATCGAAATCGGCTAAGCCATTTTTGATAAATCATCAATAATGTGAAAAATGTTACATCGATCCGTGCATAATATTGGCGTTCTAGCGATGCGCTCCGGCTTCGCACAGTTGTATTATACATATGAACATTTCTCTTGAATTACTTTATCTATTAAAACAAACTGCATCAAATTCCGTTGCGTAGTTTTAAAGATATAAGCATACATGGGGACAGACACTGGGAAGCGACTTTGTTTTATAATGTGTAATGATTCTGTACACGGGTGAAGTCGGTCATGCTATTTTTTGCAAAAAATTATTATTGTAATATGCATTCTAGACGTTCAGACTTTCTCTGCAAAATTCAAAACAAAGCAATACGTATACTAACCAAATCGCGAAAACATCGCCGGCATAAACATACAAGCGCACATCTATGTTCCGTAAAATTTACTTGAAATAATTTCAAGCTCTCTCTGTTCCATAAGAAAGTTTCGTTTGAAAGTTTTCGGTTTACATTCTGAGATAGTTAAATATGCTGCGGCGGTGTTTCGGAACCAGCTTGCTACGAAAGTTCGACTTCTATCAGCAAACGAGAGCTTTGACTGACATCCGCCTGGGTTTGGCTCTCAAACTGCTCTGGGTACTTAATAATTCAGGCTTAAGTTGAACAAATGCGCGTCAGACCATTTTACGGAAACTTTATTAAGCGTGTTATAATAAAGTAAGTTCGGAAAAACCGAGTGGCTAGGCCTGGTGTCAGAGTTTCTAAGCCACCTGGAGGCTTCTGATATAAATAAATATATAATATATATAATAAATTGAGTAAAAAATTTGTATCAGCTGGGTGGCTAACTCTGAGGCCTAAGCATAAGCTTGTATAGTAAATGATATTATTGACTGCCTTGGTGGCGCAGTAGTTAGTGGCCCTGACTCCTGGGCTAAAGAGGCGTGGTTTCGATTCCTATCTAGGGCAAATATCTATGTGGTGAACATGGGTATTTGCTCTGTGTCTGGAAGTTATAACTACATAGTATGAAACAAAGTCGCTTCCCTGTCTGTCTGTCCCTTTGTATGATTATGTCTTTAAAACTACGCGACGGATTTTGATACGGTTTTTTTAATAGATAGAGTGATTCAAGAGGAAGATTTATATGTATAATACACCTGTGCAAAGCCGGGGCGGGTAGCTAGTTATCTATGATATAGTTATTCTAAATAAAATGTATAATAGATATAACACTTAAGTGTTCGGTATAGTTAGTTTGAATAGTACTTAATTTGATTATTCTCTAAGTTAATACATTTCACGTATGTAAGCTTGTGTAATGTAATGTAATATCTAGCCAAGTCCCTTTTTTTAATATTGCACGCCCGTAATGGGTCCTCTATTGGAACTAATATATATTATAACATCTTTATACATAGTGTTGCAATAAACGATTTCTGATTATAAAAGTATGTATTCAATAGTACATTGTTCACCGAGAGGAAAAAGTGACCGATTACCGTCGAGGGTGTCGTTTGACACTCCCGAGATCGGGAATCGCACTTTCTCTCGAGTGATACATAGTGCTTTATACTACACCTACCTACCTACTCATCACTTTCACTACTTATCATTTTGATAGTTTTATTTTACTTTTCTACGAAAACTGAATCCTCAAACAACACACAAATTGAAAATGGCGCCAATGGCGTCTGCAATTTTCACATGTTCTTTTTTCAAATTGTTTGACACCATCCAACACACAGCTAGTGGCCAGTGTCATTTTGCGAACTTGGAGATAAAAACTCACTGTAAAAACTTTTTGGCTTTTGATATTTAGGTTACCAGCGCATAGTCTTACCAAAAATTAAAAAAGAAAAACCACGTAAGAAATGGATTTTCATACACTTTTCTCTCCCGCTCAGATGCGTTTTCTCGCCGCATATTTGTTCGATATGCAATGACGTACTTTCTACCGTAAATTTGATAAAGTATCAAGGTACTTTCCGTGCAGGTGTAGTATAAATAATATTTATACCTATGTAGTTTATCAGTCTCTGGCAGCCACATCACAAACTTAGCTTAGTTTGGGGTCAAGACCTTGTGTAAGATGTCGCCTAATACGTATTTATTATCGTTTTTATGTGGCTCTACTTTTGGTTCTTCCTCGTTTTCGCTAAGGACGCTGTAAAAAAATGTATGGAACTACACGGCAAGCCAAACTACTGTTGTTTCCATATAGAATCTCATGATGACCCGTGGTGTCAGTTTCAAAGCCACCTGAAAGCCTCCGCCATAGGTTAAAATAGTCAGGACTTACAATTTAACGGGTCAATCAAGCCGCGGCAACGCTCAGTTGGAAATGCCAACCGTGTTCACCAATCGGGGACTTAATGAAACTTATTTGATTTTGAAAATTATGTGGTTGATAGTACAATACAGAGTGTGCGCATAAAGAGAACCGTCATGGCGTTACGGTGAACTTACAATAAGATTTTTATCTGCAGCCAAGGTTTCCGACTATGCTTGGTAGACGTGAGTACTGATGAAAACCGAGTTGGTGGACACCAAGTGTCAAACACTTTTAGTTGTAGGTACTAGCAATGACAGAGCAGTGTTGTCAACGTAAAAAAATTAATTAAATACCCTCAGATCAAGAAGATATTATGTTCTCTTCTCTGTCTACGAAAATGCCACACGGGCGATTAAACCTACGACGCTTCTCTTTTTGCACAAACGACTAAGTATTTGTATAATGCCACGAAAAAGAAAAAAAACCGGACAGTGCGAGTCAGGCTCGCACATCGAGGGTTCCGTACAAATCCAGAAAATTTCACAAAATTGGGAAGTAAGTTGTTAAAATCGATACCTACTATAACCATCGACAAAAAAGTTTTTTTTTTTCACTTTTCTCGTCATACATCGAAAATTACACATTGTTAAAATAATTAAAAACCTGTTTTCGCATGTGCTAACGAAGTTCTTTTATATGATACGATTTACTTACTTTGAATTTTGAACCCATATTTTGTGAATTTTGAGGCCCTATTTTCTTATGATTTAAATAAAAATGTACAGTTTTCAGATTTATTCCTATATGTGTACTCTGATACAATGCTTCTCGCCAAATTTCATAGTTCTATTTCAACGGGAAGTACCCTGTAGGTTTTGATTTTTGTGAGTGTCGAAATATGCGGTTTTTTACGACATAAACGGCTCTAACTTTTTTAAACGATAACTGAGAAGTTTTTCTTTTACACTACTGCCAGAGACCATAGTATACGTATAAGTATACATTTTAAATTTCAACTCGATATATTTGCGCGTTCCCGAGATAAAGAGTCTTCACATACACACAGACGAACAGACGGACAACAGGGTTCCGTTCTTTTTCCTTTTGAGGTACGGAACCCTAAAAACACTTATTTATACCTAAGTAAAAAACATAACAGCGTACGTTAATATGATATGGCAAAATAAATAAAACGAAACACCAGTAGGCATACACAGTCTTTTGTGTAGCTTTCTGTAAAGCCATTTCTGTCGAATGTAGGCTAAGGTGAAGAAACCGAGTAAAAGGTGGATTACAAAACGTCTATATTTTAACAAGCATACAAAAGAACGTAGAGAACATTTATTCTGTGCCATTGTGAGAATGTGGACAGACCATTCAACGAAGTAATTCTGATTCCTTGCAGAACCTTACAGCGCTTGAATGTGTTATTTGATTCTTTTCTTCGCTAGTAGGTACTTTAAAGTTTGTCAGTTTTTGTAATGGCCTGATTATTTTGATCGCAGATTCTAGAGTCCCTAGAGCTCGCGGGAATGAGAATAGAATAATTATTTTTTGCAAAAAATAGCATGACCGACTTCACCCGTGTACAGAATCATTACATAGTATGTATAAAACAAAGTCGCTTTCCGCTGTCTGTCCCCATGTATGCTTATCTTTAAAACTACGCAACGGATTTTGGTGCAGTTTGTATTAATAGATAGAGTAGGTAATTCAAAAGAAATGTTTATATGTATAATACACCTGTGCGAAGCCGGCGCGCATCGCTAGAACTCAAATGTCATGCACGGATCGATGTAACATTTTTCACATTATTGTTGATTTATCAAAAATGGCTTAGCCGATTTCGATAAAATTTAAATGGAACTAATTGTGAAGTATATTCTTTCCAATAAAAAAAGAATTATTGAAATCAGACTACTATGAAAAAAGTTATGCGTGGTTATACATAAAAAAAAATATATATACCCGTCGAATTGTATACCTCCTCCGGTGATTCGTCGGTCAAAAAGATTGTAGAGATATTACCTGCCTGCACATGTACCACCCTTTATAATAGTCCAGCAGTCCAGGGCGTAGGCCTACCCAGGAAGGGTGATTGGACCATATCCGCCACGCTGGCCCAGTGCGGGTTGGTGGATTCACATACACCATCGATGTTCTTCTACGGAAGTACGAAGGTTGCCTCACGATGTTTTCTTTCACCGAAAATATGTTATTCGGGATGTTTCTCAATACCACGGACATATTTAACGATTTCATTGAATTTGTACTCATCATTATAACCAACTTTTACTAAGGATGGCAACTCAGAAAAAATTACAGCTGTTCTGTAGGTAGTCAAATTTGAACAAACTTTAGAGAACTGCTGTTTTCCCTTAGTAAAAGTTGATTGTTTTTAGGGTTCCGTAATCAGATAGTAAAAACAGGACCTTATTACTAAGACTGCGCAGTCCGTCTGTCTGTCCGTCTGTCTGTCACCAGGCAGTATCTCATGAACGGTGATAGCTAGAACGTTGAAATTTTCACACATGACGTTATTCTGTTGCCGCTATAACAACATATACTAAAATCAGAAAAAAAAATGCACGGGGCTCCCATAGCACAAACCTGTATTTTTGGCCGTTTTTGCTCGATATTAATAAAAACGACAGATAGATGCTTGAAATAATCACATAATATTTAGGTAAATATTCACTTTAGAAATAAATCTTCTATTATATAAAAGGCTTCCCTGAGTGACTGACTGACAGACAGCCTACAGCCCAAACCGCTAAAGATATAACGTTGAAATTTGGAATATAGGTACATTGTACGACGCAATGGAGCACTAAGGACGAAAATTTTGAAAAATCAGCCTCTAACGGGGTAAAACGGGCCCTTTTCGTTTGTATGTAACTTTTTATTCCCTGTACCGATTGACTTGTAACTTTGTATACATGCTTTTCAAACAAAATAAAAGTTACGTTTTTTCCTATTTTTCCGAATTTTCCTGATCTAAGGGGTCAAATAAGGTCCCAAAGTTGGTGAAAAAAGCATCAATTACATCCAACGAGCTGAACTGTTATGGATGAAATCTGGTACGGAGGAAGCACACAACATGTTTCAGTACAGAAACTATAATTATTCCAGAAAATCTATAAAGGTACCCACCTTAGGGATAGCCAAAATTAACGAGTTTAGGCTACAGTCTAAAATGTTGCAGATACAAACTTATAATTTGGAAAAAAGATACATTGTATTGCGCAATGAAGCGCTAAGGACAAAAATGTTTGAAAATCTACCTCTAACGGAGTAAAATGGGCCCTTTTCGTTTGTGTATCATTTTTTATTCCGTGTGCCAATTGGCTTGAAACTTTGTAGACATGCTTATCAAACAAAATAAAAACTATGTTTATTGCTATTTTTCTGAATTTTTCTTATCTATGGGGTCAGATAAGGTCCCAAAATTGGTGAAAAAAGCATCAATTACACCTAACAAACTGAACAAATATGAATTAAATCTGGTATAGAGGGAGCACACAACATGTTTTAATACACAACGATTATTATCCCGGAAAATCTATAGACTTTCTCAGGGTTATCCAAAAATAATCAGTTACAAAGCTAAGATAAAACGGGTAAATAAATTTTAGCAAAATGTGGTACGAAGCTAGATAATAACACAAATTACCACTTAGGGTACTGCTATTCCGGAAAATATGGGTGGGTCCTTTGGGATATCAATTTCTTAAAAAAATACTAAAAGACTGTTTGAAAATAATTGGAGTTTTATTTAAAAATAGTCCACCATTTTAACTAATAAATGACTATTGACGTCCTGGACATAGTCTCGGATTCCTTGTCTAACGCTAGACCAAACATTAATGCAGTGTAAAAAAAATAACTTGAATACGCTTTTTTAATAATGTAGTGAAGTATCTCAAGAATATAATTCAGACAATCATCTTTTAATGGGGCAAAATGGGCCTCTAATAGTTTACGAAAGTTTTTATTTTGTGAGCCAATAGACTTGAACTTAGGGTACATACGGATCAGTATATTACTTACTTTACCAATAATTCTTACTAAATAGTAAAAAAAAACTAATCGCAATTACTAATACCTATGAAATATTTTTTTTTATATTATGGGCCAAATTGTAGGCTTTATCATTTCAAAATTTTTTAACAACGCGGGCCATAGCTACTATATTATCATTTTAAATTGAGAACATTTACTGTTTAACTGTTCTACATTGAGATTTTAATGCTAAAAAAAAATATTGAATTAACAGTTAATTCCAATATGACTATTAAATAATTTATAGAACGTGGAATAATAATATAATAATTATTATTAAATTAAAATCAAATATTCTGCATCTTATCATCCAAAAATGCATGTACTTCATAATAAGCTTTAGACACAGCAAATTAAGTAACTAAGCAAATTTTGAGACAATGTAGGCCAATCTGTGGGCTATTATCCTTGCAAGTAATACGAAAACGCTGGCTACACCACGAGCTATTATTTTAAGCAAGCAAGCACTAAATCAACGCGGGCCAAATCGCAGGCAATTATCATTTTGAGCAAGTACTTAAATAACGCGGGCCAGACCATGGGCTATTATCATTGCATGTAATATAATACAACAACGCAAGCCAAACGGCAGGCTATTATGATTTTAAGCAAGTATTAAGATAACGCGGGCCAAACTACGTGCTATATAAATTATATAAATTACCATCTCAAGCAAGTACTAAAAATACGCAGGCCAAACGGCGACTTATTATCATTTCAGGACAATGCAGAGACAATTTTGCCAAGCCGTGATCACTGGGAATCATCCTTGCAAGTATTACGACAAAGCAGGCCAAACGGCAGGCTATTATAATTTTAAGCAAGAATAAAAACTACGGAAGTCAAACCGCGGACTATTAGATATTGTTATAAACGAGTATCAAGACAACGCGGGCGAAGCCGCGGGTTTTAAGCTAGTAGCTAAATAAAAATATAATAAATCTTTAAGGGCGGATCCCATACAAAAAACGTCATTTTTTTTGCTCGATATTAATAACGGTAACAGGAAGTTGCTTAAAATATTCACAGATCTATTTTTCTTTCAAATATACATTATTTAATTAAAATACAAATAAAGTATATAAATATGAGTATATGAATACAATATAATAAGGGGGCTTCCATACGGTACGGAACCGTTCGTGCGCGACTATGGCCTTAAGTAATTATTTTAGAATTGATCGATTTCAATTCATAAAGTAATGGTCACGGTCACTGGGCATTAAGTATTTATAAATCGAATTATATTGTCGTGAGCTTTACTATATTGTAACGGCCTTTTAATAGTCAACTGCTAAGCAAAGGTCCTCTGTGGTCTTGCATGTTGTCTTCGTAATGCTCAGAGTGCACTCGTTGGTGTTCTTTACCGATTACCAAAGCTAACGCTCTTACAATGATGTATGCCGCTCTAGAGCCCGAGACATCGACGACGGCTACAAGCTAGATTTCGATTTGTTCGGACTTAGTCTCACACAATTTAGAAGTAATATGTATAATTGTTTCGCCTCCAAACCATAATACCGTGTAATACAGTAACTCAAACTACTGAATTGCAATGTAATATAAAAAAACGGACAAGTGCAAGTCAGGTTTTACCGAGGGTTCCGTACAAATCTAAATTTCACAAAATTATAATGTTGAAATCTCTGTAGGATAAATAAATAATCATAACGAAGAGTTTTTTTTTTTACTTTTCTCGTCATTCATCGAAAATTACACATTGTAAACCTGCTGAAGCTCTTTCATATGATATCCCTCATGATAAGATTTACTCAATTTGAATTTCGGGCCTACATTTTTGTATTTAGGCCATATTTTTTTGTAGTTTAATTAAAAATTTATAGGTTTTCGATTTATTCCTATATGTGTACTATAAGACAATACTATCTTGCCAAATTTCATATTTCTAGGTCAACTGGAGACTGATTCCCTTGTGAGTGTCAAAATATGCGGTTTTTACGATATGAACGGCTGTAACTTTTTGAGAAGAACTGAGAAGTTAGATTTTTTCACCACTGTAACAGACCATAGATATATGTACATGATTTAACTTGTTAACTTTACGCAGGTCTTGACATATTTTATGGACAACAAGGTGATCCTATAAGGGATCTGTTTTTTTCTTTTGAGGTACGGAACCCTAAAAATGGCAAAAAATTATGTTTGTTGTATGGGAGCCCCCCATATGTATTTTATTCTGTATTTAGTATTTGTTGTCTTAGCTGCAACATAAATACATTATCTGTGAAAAATTTAGCTATCACGGCTCATGAGATACAGCTTGGTGACAGACTGACGAAAGGACAGTGAAGTCTTAGTAATAGGGTTCCGTTTTACCCTTTGGGTACGGAACCTTAAAAAAGAGCTCTGATAACAGACATTATTTTAAATGAGATTATATATTACTAATCCCTTCCCAGAATCGCCTAACTACGAATGAATTATGTGTAGGTCCCTAACTATAAACCTTCCAGAAGACATAATATTCTAATGGATACTAAAAACCGCGTTGCAATTTGTTGTGTAGTTTAAAAGATCTATATATTAATATAAGTGATAGTGATGTAGTGATACAGCTCTTTGATTCCCTATACATTGCATAGCAAATTCCTGTATAACTCTAAATGAATTACTCAGCTTAATACATACTGTATTAAGCTTAGTAATTCATTTAGAGTTTCTCCATACAATCGACAATTCTCGCAAACATTGCATCTATCAGAGAGCTTTTGTATAATCCGACTTTCTTATAGCACGTGGAATGTAGGTGGGTGTCATATCCCTCTGAAGAATTATCTACTTAGTGACCTAGACGCAAGACTTGTTTTTAGAGTTACGTTGTAAAACCAGGAACCCTTATAACTTCGTTGTGTCCGTCCGTTTCAATATCACATGCCTTTTAACTTCCACGTTTACGAACCAAATTGTATGAAATTTTACATTGTGATAGTTCTAGTAGTTTTCAATTTATTAAATCTTTTTTTTTATCTGCCCCTTTCAGGAGTAGCTCCCATATAAACGTATAAGCATTGCCATTCAGCGTGGTAATAATGCTGCCAGCATGCTGAACACGCTTACAACTGGCAGTGGGCTTGAGCATTTGGATGATCTTTAGACCTTCAAGGGTCTGTGGATGATCCAATTGCTTTCTATGTAGTAGTAGTGTAGGTAGTTTTAGCATATAAAGTAGTGTTGTATCTTATTGTAGTTAATAAAGGCCCATATAAATGTAAATAATGGATGAAACATTTTATCCAACCGTTCAACCGTATAGCCGTATAGGGTTTTTGTTTTTTTTTTATTTCTTATAGGTTTGCGTTTGACTACATGCTGCCTGATTTTAAGCAGATATGCGGTCCTATTTGTAGTACGCTTGCCTAGAAGAAATTATTAACGTACCTAGATTTGATGCAGATTTTATAAAACTTTTTATTTTGGCGGACCATTTAAGAGATATTATAATATTACTAGCTGACTAGGTGAACTTCATCTCACCGTCTGTCAACTGTCAATGACAACATTTACATGCAGGAACGTTTTGTATGGGAAAATTAAATTCACGTTTTTACTTGTTCCTTACATTTAGACTAACAACCACGATTCATTTATATATACCTAAGGATTTTTATATTTTTTTATATATGGTCTCCAAAGTGGTAAAAGAAGTGCCATAGTGACTATGATCTAACATGCATGTAGGTATAGCAATTATTATTTCTTAACTTTCGCGATTTGAGCACATTTTTTAGGGTTCCGTACCTCAAAAGGAAAAAACGGAACCCTTATAGGATCACTTTGTTGTCCGTCTGTCCGTCTGTCCGTCTGTCTGTCTATCCGTCTGTCCGTCTGTCCGTCTGTCCGTCTGTCCGTCTGTCCGTCTGTCCGTCTGTCCGTCTGTCCGTCTGTCCGTCTGTCCGTCTGTCCGTCTGTCCGTCTGTCCGTCTGTCCGTCTGTCCGTCTGTCCGTCTGTGTGTATGTCAAGACCTTTTATCTCGAGAACGCGTTAAGATATCGAGTTGAAATTTAAAATATACGTAAACCTATAAATTCTTGCAGTTGTGTAAAAGAAAAGTTTCTCAATTGCCGTATAAAAAAGTTAGAGCCGTTGATGTCGTAAAAAACGCATATTTCAACGCTCACAAAAATCAAAACCTACAGGGTACTTCCCGTTGACCTAGAACTATAAAATTTGGCAAGGAGCATTGTCTTAGAGTACACATATAGGAATAAATCTGAACACTGTAGGGTAAAGGCGGGATAGATGCCTCAGTGGGATAGATGCCTCATTTTCAAAAAACCTAACTTCCCAAACTCGCGACTAAGATACAATAGTATAACTAAGAGCCACAGGCACCCCGCACCTCAGGTAGCCACAGGCCGACGTGCGATGAGGACTCGTTTCGCTTGTGTGTGGATTCATCTCCGCGGCGAACTTAACGAACACGTCAAAGTTTTAGAGGTAAGTATTTGCTGTTGTATAACTTTATAAGTAGTTATTAATTCCGTTATATTTTTTATTACGTCAATATACTGATTCATCAAGTATGCGTCTAGATGTAAATAGTAATTATTTTATTTTTTTATTTATTTAAAAAATACTTGGGCATCTATCCCTATCAAAAAGGATAGTTGCCCTGATTTTTCGCGGTATAGGTGCCCCTAGGGGCATCTATCCCTCCATTCACCCTTATTGTATTCTATGGGCTTTGAACATATTTTTATGTTCTGTTATATTTTTATGTATTTATGTATATTTATATTTAGACTTTTTACTGATTGTAGCAAAACTATGCCACGAAAATACGAAAGAAAAGGAGTGCGAGCTCGAGTATGTTCTTGGACACTGTTCGGAAATTATTGCTCAAGATGTGGAAAACGGAAGGCTCTATCCGGTTAAGTATCTTTTCAGTAGAATCACAAGATGAATATCTTTATTTAATTGTGTTGTTATAATTTTTTAAAAATAATGACTTCTATGATTATGCATGTTGAAACTTAATAATTAATATTATATAAGAAGAATGCTTTTAGAATTTAATTTTATTTCATCTCATATTTAGAATTAAATTGTAACGATGACAATTAAAACATTAAAAAAATTGCAAAAAGATTTTCATTATAAATAAAATAAAGACAAAGACAAAATAATATGAATATTATAATTTTACAATATGAAGGGCATCTATCCTTATTAGTATTTTTATGGTGGGGCAACTATCCATACGGGTAGGCATCTATCCTCAAAAATGGAGATCCACAAAAAGCTAAAATCTACAAAATCTGTAATGTATAGGTCCAAAAAGACAAATTACAGTTAAACATAAAAGATTAAACTAGCTACATTTATAGACTATATTTAAATAAAATGAATGTTTTTTAAATTAGGAGTAATTTTCAAAAAGTAGGGCATCTATTCCGCCTTTACCCTACATTTTTAATTCAATCACAAAAAATAGGGCATCAAACCTCAATGCAAAAAACAGTGGGCTATAATTTAAAAGTGAATTAATTGTATCTTGTGGGGTATCATATGAAAGAGCTTTACTGAAACATGCTAAAACAAGTATATTATTTTTTTTGCTTATTTTTACGATTCATATTTCTCGATTAAGGACAAGAAATGCAAAAAAATAATTAAAGTACACCGCCCGCTCCCGACAACGTGCGACGCGCCGCGCTCGGCGCTCTATTTAAGCCGTCCACCCGGAGCTCGTGAGTCATTCTTGCTCGAGTGCTCGTCCTCGATGAATTAATTAATCATGATACTTGCATGTAATTTAGGGATTTGTACGGAAGCCTCGGTGAGCGAGCCTGACTCGCACTTGTCCGGTTTTTTATTTATATATATACTACAGGACTAATCGCGCACTGACTAACTCGCTAGAAACGTCAAGATCGTAAAATATTCCATCCATCCATCAGCCGTAGGACGTCCACTTTACCATGGATTTCCAATAAGGCCGATTGGAAGCGGCCAGCATCCAGCGCGTTCCTGTAATCTTTATTATATCATCAGTCCACCTAGTCTGTGGACGTCCTTCGCTGCGCTTGCTGGTCCGTGGTCTCCATTCGAGAACTTTACGGCCATCCGTTCTTCAAACTATGTGCCCTGCCCACTGCCACTTCAATTTGCAAATCCGCTGGGCTATGTCGGTAACTTTGGTTCGTCTGCGAATCTCTTCATTTCTGATTCGATCTCGCAGAGAGACACCGAGCTTAGCCCTCTCCATAATACGTTGGGCTATCTTGAGCTGATTCATAATGCCTACAGTAAGATACGTTGCAGTTCCATATGTCATCACTGGCAACACACAACTATCGAAAGCTTTCGTCTTGTGGAACTGTGGTATATGAGGATGAAAAGACGTCACGCAATTTTCCAAACGCTTCCCAGCCGAGTTGGATTCGGAGATTGACCTCTTTCTTTAGTGAAATATTCATTAGTCTCATATTTTTAATGCACGATTTAGTATTTAAAAATATTGTATAGCAGTTAGTAACTCAAATATCAAAGCTATACTAAAGTTGTATTTAAACTTTCAAGACTTGAGCACATTAATATTATATATACTACGGGACTCATCGCGCACTAAAAGTACGAGATAAATACCTCATCAACTCATCAACCCGACGTTCTGACCGAGTTGCATCAATCGTGGTCACGGATTTTCGAGCAAATATCTACAGTCCCTAAGAGAAAAATGTAAAAAGATGTCCGACCGCCGTCATACATACCGACTTAGATATTTACATCAAATAATTCACAATGACCCGTTTTATCGAATCTCGACGTTATGTTACCTAATTAGTGCTTGTAACCGAGCACTTTGGCATCGCGCGGCGTTGTAGTCGGCTTGCAATCGCCTTACGACTAACTAAAAAGCCTGCCCACTACGTAGTTTGGGCAGGGTTTTGGCTCAGACACTTTTTTTCACGATTGTGACTCCATAGGTATTTGCTTGAAATCGAGGATAGACTATCTCGTAATTTTAGTGCGCGATTAGTCCCGTAGTATATAATTATATTATACTAGAGTCGTACCGCCGCCTTTGACTGAAGCTGAAGTTTCAAAGATTAAATACTATCTATATACAAGTCAAGCTTATGTTTAACAAGGTTTCACTCCCGCAAGGTTGTTACTTACAGGACTTATAAGTCCAGCGCTCGCCACCAGGGAAATAAAGAGATGGAAATGTTACTCGGACTTTGCTTTTCGTCTGCTAAAATTACAATAATTTTGTGGCCCTTGGGTGTTTGCTTTTGCGAAATTTCATTTTGTTACGTTGGTCGTTAGATTTTTTTGTGTGGTTTTGAATAGATGCCAAATGAACCCGGAGTAGGCTGCTTCCGTATATTTTACAAGTTTAGTAAAAAAGTAGGAAGTTCGCAATTTGGTTGTATATTTTCTAAATGCGTAGGTACCTAAAACTCCATCATAATTGTATCAACGGTTCCGTTTTAACCTTACAGTTTTGAAAATAACAGAAATCAAATTCTGGGTTAGATTAATTTTTAGTTTGTTGTTACGTTTTCTAAAAAAACTATTTAGGATAACATCTCCAAAATCTCATTGCTTTTGATGTGCCTACTGTATAAATTTACTATTTAGTTCTGCGTATGACAAAAATGTAAAATGGGCTAGAGACGTAAACAACTATGGGAAGGGCGGGCAAAATGGATATGATAAGAATAAACGACTGTAAGTATATATAATTTTTGTATTAAGCTTTAATACTTAACTTAAAATAAACATTTACTTAATTAATCTCATTGGAAATATTGAGATGAATCAAATCTAAAACAAAAATTGTGAAACTCTTACAATTAGAAAAAAGTATCGATAAAATAGTAGGGCAAGATGGATCTTGGAGTTATAGGTAATTCTAGTCATAACACTCATCGCAAAAATACGAGCCATAACCAAGATAAGAGAAGCAGAGTTCGTGTGTCCAGCGTTGACATCCTGAGCATTCGATCCAGTCTTTAACTAAAGGTGTTTTGAATGGTTCTTCACAGACTGCGCAGAAATAAGCAGGCTGTTGAATTATTGGCTATTGTTTGTATTTTCTTTTTCCGTTCCGTAATGTTTTGTCTAGTTTCTCGAGGTATGGGTCTGATATGGGCCGGCGTAACTTGTGTTTCTGCAATCAATCTTGTCTGTAGTGTCTCAGTATCCTGTGATTGGTGATCAAAAACTGGTGAAGGTTAATTTGCCGATTTATAATCAGGAGGAGGAGTACATTGGGTAGCTTCTGGGAGGTCAGAGGGCTTACACTGCGTAGGTTCTGGAACTGGAATCAAAATGGCTGGTAATGTTGAGAGTTGGCCATTTGAGCAGACATTTGATTCCAAGGCAGTACAATGTGTTGATTCTTGGACTGGAATTATCATGGATGATGATGCTGAAGGACGATCAGTTATGTTAGCATCTGATGGTGCTATGGTCTTCGGAATCCCTGGTGCGTGCCAGGGATTCCGAAGACCATGATGTACGTTGAATTTTCCTAACGAACGTATTAACCATCTGAAAAGATAAAACCTACATTAAAATTAGGTTTTAATAATCGGGCAAAATAGATATAGCCTGATCCATCTTGCCCACTCGGCTCACTATGTAACAAAATATGAATATCTCGTAAAATGAAACTAATACACAAAAATCCATTCCAATAGCAATAAGCATATTCAATGTAAAACAAACGAAAATAACAACATATCATAAAAATTTACAAGAAAACAATGAAAATATTATTATTATTACTTACTTTTCAAAACATCGAAAGTTTGCAACACAAAACGTAAAAGCGTCGCGCGCAGGAGACTGGCGTGGCGAGGACTTTGCGAGGGGAGGCGGTCAGCGCCTAGGCACGCTGTTGTCAAGGTGCGATCGTAAAATTTCGCCGCGTCTTCGAGATATTTCGAGTATCCATCTTGCCCACTCTATCCATTATGCCCGCCCTTCCCCTAATCAATAGTAAAACGAAAACTTTTGTAGTTTATAAAAAATAAAATAAATAATATGTACTTTATTGCTTTACACCAAAGATAGAAATACAAATATATTAAAATTACACTTAGCTAGATAAAACAAACGGCAGCCTTATCACTGGAAGCGATTTCTTTCAGGCATTATTATTATTTATACTTCTAGTAGTAATTCAATCTGGACGCATTTCAATATTACCTACAGTAAATATGTTGAAAAACCGGGATAATCAATAGTGATGTGAGATACTTCATATTACCTATGGTTAATTTTAAATAAAAAATAGCCTTGTAGCCAATTATCAATTATAAACTAAATAAACCTATAATAAACAGCTATGAGTTTTAGGGGGTTACAGTGACATTGATGAATATATCGCGTAGGCACAAACATGGAACCATTTGCGGTGTAACTCAATTTAAGTAAATGCCGATTTCAGTACCAAAATAAGCCAAATATAGGGATATCAGCTAAACAACAGAAAAAATCATCATTGTTATCGATTTTTACTATGGGGCTGAGCCCTGAAATCACGAAAAAAGAATCAACTATACCATTACTTTTATCGAAACTGTTTGTATGAGACGACTGATTTTTCTTCGGTATCATAAATCCTCCTATAGGTAGGCTCATGTTCAACTGTAAGTAGATTCATCATGATTTATGAGCGTAATATTTCAGCTACATAATATATGTAAATATACCTAGCTAAGATTATGATGATAATGATTTGAATTCCACATTATTGTGGCAGGGAGAGATCCCTGCAGAAATATCTACCTTTTATCGGATACACTTCGGAGACTGCGCTCAGGAGTTGCACAATCTGGTCCCACCTGCCCCTTTCTTCTATCGTACGGCTAGACAGACGCGACCAAAGCGCCACCCTTTTATGGCGGACATTCCGCGCGTTAAAACTAAGCGTTTCGAATCCTCATTCCTCATACGAATAGCCAGAATGTGGAACGCTTTGCCTGGGTCTGTCTTCCCGCTTAAGTACAACGTGGGTGTCTTCAAATCCCGAGTAAATAGGTATCTTCTAGGTAAGCGTGCTACACCCTAGACCGCATATCTGCTCAACATCAGGCAGTATGTAGTCAAACGCAAACCTATACGGAATAAAAAAAATCTACATCTAACCCAAGTAAACTTGAACATCCTAACACAAGCCGTATTGTTTCAGAATCGCTGCTACTGAAAATAATACGCGTCTCAGTGCCGACGTACCGAGTGAGGGGGCAGCCGGCTCAGCTCGAGTGCGACTACGAATTAGGTGCCGACACGCTCTACTCGGTGAAATGGTACCGAGACAATGAGGAGTTCTACAGATACATGCCCAAGTACGAGCCGCCGAAGCACGCCTACAAACTCGAGGGGATCAAAGTTGATGTGAGTACTCTCAGTGTTCTAGTCTCTCAGCCCGTGAGATTTAACTGCATTGCCGTTTCTGTCTCGTGCAAATGTAGTCTAAAAGAGGTGCAAAGTTTTAGACTTGGCAAATTAACGGTACGTGCTTGTGATTTTCACACCTGTGACGCTTGAAATAATTCAGTTTATTTTAGTATCAAATGTACTGGCTGTTTTCCTAAGCGACGCTTATTTTCCCGGCTTCAGAATAGGTGGTTCTCAATTAAACTACATATATATGTTTTATTTTTCTACGTATGTTACGCGATTACTCCTTCAATTATGAACAGATTTTGTTTTTGACTTCTCTTTTGTTTGGTAGAACATACTTTAGCGTAGCACGGCGAAGGGAGAAAACCATTTTATCCACTTTTTTATAAAATATACAAAGAAGTCTTAGCACCCGGACAAGAAACTCTGATTCCCGGATGCCAACGTCTTCCAAAGTGTTAAAGAAAAATTAAGAAAAATTGAAAAATAAAAATTCTATCAAAAAAAATACATCAAATTAATGTGATAAGTATACAATGCCAAGAGATTAGTAAAATCTAAGAGTAAAATAGATTTAAAATGTCAGTTGACATTGTCAATCTACACTTTATTTCCTCTTCGAGATATAATAATGATGATATAATGGTGGAAAGATCATTAGCTCTTTGACATGCTTTCCGTGCTGAGGTGGTTTCATTTATTTTATTAAAATCGGCGGAATTGTTTTCGAAATATCAACAATAATGTGAAAATTACTAAATCGATGTGATTCGTGCAAACTATTCGGATTCTGTACACGGTTGAAGTCGGTTATGCCAATTTTGGAGAAAAATAATTATTTCAAAGCGATATCAGTTATTCAGTCAGTTTTCATCGACATTCAACAAAATGTATGAAATATAGATGATTACTTTTGTGCGGTTTCGATTCGATTTTCCCTAAAGTAAAAGTTAGTCATAATGAATACAATGATGTCTAATATGTCGGTCGTCTAAAGACTGAAAAAAGATGGATCTACTGATTATTGCTTGAAAATGGTTAGAAACTGTAAAAATTGCCGTGACCTCTAAATTGGTTTTATGACAACAAACTAAATTACACCACTGACAAAAAGACTTAGTTCAAACAAGTATTTATATCTACAATATTAGGCAGGATAGATATCTAAATTTTAGTCTATGTATACCTACAACCTTTTAAAAAATAAATTATGTAGTAATCATTAAAAGTAGATTACAAATGTTTTATAGTCTATCATGTGTGATATAACGAGAATCGGTGTAGGTATTGGCCGCAATACAGATTTTAACCGTAAAGCAAAGCGTACATTATGTAGGCATACTTAAACACATGTGTTTTTCTGAGCTCCTGCTTCGCGTAAACTTGAATGAAAAACTAAGATACAACTTATATGGTATGCTTTCATATGTACCATCTTTTGCTTGTGTTTCTATTAAAAGACGGCAATAGAAATAAAATTATTACGGCGAAAATCAATCGTATGATTTCAATTAATAAATGTTAAAATTAACGGCGTTATGAAAGCCAAAAATATCTCAAAACTAATGGACAGTTGCCAGTATCTAGCAGATATTTTAAACGGAACAGAAAAGGTCATTTCAGATATGAATCTTTCATGAATGAACTATTTGTTGAGCACGTCCCGCAACGTCGATAGAGATCGCTACTGAAATTTTGTCAAAACTTTATTGGTATGAATATTACTAAAATCAGAACTCTATTCGCTTTAAAATAGCTTTATATTTTGATTCATTGTGTGTTCTTAGATGTAGACTAGCTTAATGCCCGCGGCTTTGTCCGCGTTGTCTTACTTCTAGCTTAATACGATAACAGCCTGCGATTTATCCCGCGTTGTCTAAGTACTTTCAAATGATATTAGCCCGCGGTGTGGCCCATGTTCTCTTAGTACTTACTTAAAATAATAAAATTATAGCCCGCGGTTTGGGCCGCGTAGTTTTAGTACTTACAATGTCTTACATACTTAAAATGAGTACATGCCGCGATTTTGCCTTCGTCATTTTGTACCTTCTTAAAATTATTATAGCCCGAAGATTGGATCGCACTGTCCTAGCACTTATTTAAAAATAACTGATAAAATAAATAATAATAATAACCAGCGGTTAGGTCCGCGTTGTATTAGGTACACTTCCTTAAAGTATTTATCTAATTATAGTAAGGCGCGGGCTTTAAGATTCATTCGTTTAAGGGCATCCATTTTCCCGGGAGGTCAATTATTTGTTCGTGTCTTATTTAAAATTATGAGCTATTATTCAACAAAACTTTATTAAATTTCAAAGTATTTTCGATTTTATAAAAGTTGATAAAAGGGACCAACTCAGTTTTTAAAGGATTAGTACCCCATGTGCTAATTTGTGTTATTGTCTACATCCATACAAAACTTCATTAGTATTCATTTACCCGTTTTATCTAACATTATTAATTACTTTTTACAAATTTTGGTAATCTCTAGAAAACCCAATAAAATATATTGGATCTCTTAAGGATCTTCATGATAATAAATTTCATACAATCAAAAATGCCCGTTTTACCCCTGTGGAGGCCGAATTTTCATAAATCCGTTCTTAGTACGCCATTGCGTTGTACTATACATCTATGTTCCAACTTTCAAGTATATAGTTTAAGCGACTTGGGTTGTAGACCATGTGTCAGTCAGTCGCTTACGCCGGAGCCTTTTCTTAATATAGATAAAACATAAATAGATAGATAAAATGATCTTTGAGCAAGTTTGGAATGTTTAATCTTTAAAGTTCTGTTTCTTGTGTTTTAAATTTGAATGTTTTCTACGAGACAAATATAATTATTTATTATGAGACATTAATATTAGATAATATTTATGTCGACAATTAACATTGATTTAGACGGCTCTCTGCGGATTGTCAAAATCTGTGTAAAAATCAGTCGTAGTAGAAAGTCACAACTACTTATAATACTCGTACTCGTAACTATGGCAAATTACTGTGTACAAATGTTAAGCACCCTTGCTGTAAAATACCAAAATCAAACTGATTTACCTATTTTTTAAGTCTAGCTCTCAACCAGAAATAGTCTGCCTAGTTAGTGGCCAACTACCAAAAAGACATAATATATCATAAGGAGGTAGTATAGCGCTGCTACAAAATATGCCTGCCAACCCAAAACTCATATATAACCCAACTTCATAAATATTATCAATCCATAAAATTCCAATTGAAAAGAAAAGAATAGATAAGAATAGAAAAAGTATACATAAATCTAATTTCGCAATAAACTAACCACGAAAGGACGCCATAACTTGATATATTACAAACCTCTCGTCGAGTGGCTACTCTTGCCAATAGCTCTCATGTTCAACTCGTGTGGATTGCGAGGATTTTGGCTCATTTCTATCGAGGGTCCATTGTTAGTGCTCGTCGGCGAGCCCCATTGTACTTTGACGATCACAATACAGTACGTACGACGTTTTCTATATATTTTGTTCTCGAGGGCAGAGACGAGTTTAATTTAACCAAATGCTTTGCCAAATATTGTGATAGTTCAAATGTCAGTTGAGTTTATAGTAAACAGAATACTGTATTTACCACTTTCTCTGGTTGTATTAGCTCTGTGGTAAATAGATTATTCTATTTACCTGATAGTGCTGTTGTCGCTTGAGCCAATTCTCAGCAACAAAAATGTATGGCAAATCTTGCTCAGAGCTGTCAAAGCTGTTAAATATGAATTGGAATTTGACATTATATGGAGAAAAACACGGCAACAACCACTGAATCGAGATATTTTGTATGCATCTTTCTAACTCATGCCATATTAAATCAATGCATCTCCCACAGATTGTTTCGATCGACCACATTACCCCTCAGGTTGTAAAAGCCTTGTGCTATTTTATTATTAGCCTTTTATTCTGAGCGAGTTTTGGTTGAATGTATTCTGGTTATTATTGCTATAGAATGTCCCTCAGCTCAGTGTGCCTTTTGGCATAGGCCTCCTCCAATTGTCTCCATTGTGGTCTATCTTCAGCGACTCTTGTCCAGTATGGTCCCAAGGTTAGTCTGATATCGTCATCCTCGTCAGTGTGCTATTTACTTACCAAAAACTCAACTGACATTTGAACGAACACTATTTTTAATTTACTTTTACTTTAATTTTGAAGCTATATTTTGCCGTCCGTCAATGTCAGCTTTGCATTTAGTGATCTACGGGAGAAAAAGAGTTTATTTACTACACTGCACTACCGTACTCCCGCCAAGACGAGCCAAGCGAAGCGAAGCGCGAGGTTGAGCACTACCTACCTTTTTTCGAAGCGGTTGCCGATTTTTTTAACCTTCATAACTTGGGTTTGGAGTATATTAGACAAATAAAATTCTCTAGATATCATGTCCATATTAGATTTAATAAACATAATTATGGAGTTTCAATTGCAAAGCTGTTATACTTTAGATTTTGTTGATATCTAAAAACCCTCGATTTCGTCACTGATTCACTGATTGATTGACTGAATCACTGATGATCATCGAAGACTTCCAGAATTTTTTATGCTAGAAGTCTTAAAAATGCTATAAAGACTTCTTGACATAAATTATGAAATTCGTAATGCAAAATTTTAATAAATCGCTCCCAACTCCTAAAACTGGGGTATGAAAGTTTGTATGCGACTTCCACAAATGTTCGTGGTAGAGGTTTGGAAATTGATAAAAGTACTGTAATAAATAATTTACAAAAATAAATGATATCCAACGAAAAACATTTTCATGTAAACTGAAGCCAAGACGAGACTGCAGTTCGCGCTATAATAAAGTTATATAGAGCCAAGCTTCTAACTCTATAGGACTTAACTCTACAAGCGTTTCCTTCACAAACTCCACATCTTAGTCAATATATAAATGGCATGGCCGTTTCGTTACTACAATAACAATTCGTGTAACCGAAAAGTAATGAACCGTGAATAAATTTTCACCTTACGGCCACATGAAAGAAGCAAAACAGCCAAGCTGCATATATTGACTAAGGTGTAAAATTTGTGAAGTATGAGCTTGTAGAGTTAGAAGCTTGGCTCTACGTGAGATCTGATACCTTTTTGATAGCATGAACTGTAGTCTCGTCTTGGCCTCTTTTACATGAAAATGTGTTTTGTTCGATACTCATTACAATAATGTTACCTCGTAGTTAACCATGCTGAACAAATATAGGCTGATAGAGTCTACTTAATATCTTCGAAAACATGATGACCGAGCTCAGAAATGGCGGTTTCCTCACTTTCTTAAAGTACCATTTAAAAACCTACTACAACCTTTGGATGAACAACACAGCAGTATCCAATTTAAGCCTTACTGCTACCAGTTATCGCCTCTATAATTGCATCAATCGGTTTTTCTATCATTTCCTCAGTGTCATACTTGTTTCTTAAAATATGTTCAACAGTTGTCTATAAAATTGAATACCTCCGCACTTTACACCTCCTCACCTCACCTCCTACACTTTAATACCGCATTGGCTCAAGCATTGAACTGTTCCCCGGTATCAAATAAAATCATATTTTAGTATTAAAGTATTTAAGTAAATTACTAAGAACTCATTGTTAGTCACTCTTTTCATTACATTAGGTAATAATTATGAGATGTCTTATCTAAAAGCGGAAGAGACTAAATCTCACGACACAGGACCACCCTAGTGTGAGATTTAGGGTTCCACTCTGGAAGTTTGTAAATTTAATCTAAGTACCTACCTACTAACATTACTTTAAGCATCATCAAGATTTACTAACTCCAAAACCTGTAACTTTTTGAGCAAATAAACGTTATCTTATCTTAAAAAAAAATACTTATTAATAATTTCATTATAGTATTATTATTTTATACTACGGGACTAATCGCGCACTAAAATTACGAGATAAATAAATACCTCTTCATTCCGACGTTTCGGCCGAGTTGCATCGACCGTGGTCACGGGTAGACTGAGTCACGGTCGATGCAACTCGGCCGAAACGTCGGGATGAAGAGATTATTTATCTCGTTATTTTAGTGCGCGATTAGTCCCGTAGTATAAAATAATAATGTGTTCAAATCGCGAAAGTTTAAAAACAACATTCATTGAAGTAATCAAAATCCGATAACCTAACTTAATAAGCTCAACTCTACAAAAAGATAATTTCAATATTTTCGTAGTAAATTCATTTTCATTTACCTCTTCAAACTTTTCTCATTTCTTTTATAACAGTACAAAAACTGTAGTCAAGTTAGCTTTTATTTTATTATAGAAACAAAACTTACGTGTAGCGATCCAGAAAATTAAAAACAGGAGATCTGGAATTTTCTAAAGTTTGAGATTGACGAGCCTCCCTTGATAGAAAAATAAACGAGATGTTTTAGATGAAAGAAGAATTTATTTTTCTTATATTCCTTATCTTATTTAGTCTTATAAAAGACTAAACCATATTACCACAAAAGTTTTACGCACAGCTTAGATAATATTTAACAGTACAAATTGCACAGTTAAACAGTGTTTAAAGCGTGTTTAAATCTTTTGTGGTAGGGCGGAAAATGTTTAAATTAGCTGTTCCTTATTCAAAATTAATTAAGTCTGTTAACGATAACATATGAATTCACTACGCCACTGGTGTTAATAGCTTTTAAAAAAACTACTGATTCACTCACTTATTTTAGAGATGTAGACGGTTGACCAAAATTAGCCATCCGGCGGTGTTGCTATCTTCTGGCTAGCAATCCGTCCGAACAAAGTCTTCCAAAACATTGAGTCCATATCCATATCCACCATGTTGCTCCAGCGTGGGTTACTGGATTCATATAGGCCATTGAATGTAAGATTATCATCTCCAGTATTTAAAATAAGCCGTTTTCTTTTACTGCATATAATTTTGACGAAACCGCGATCGCGTAGTAATCTATTGAGTAGCGAGAGTGGCAGTCATATTCTTATTATGTACCTACATACATAAAATCTCCGCTATTAATGTACCTGTACCTATGCCAGCCTTAAAGCGACAGAGAATCTACTACTACTACAAACCAGGGCGATCATTATCGTTTTGACAATATCAAGGAGGAATGGGTGAATTTGGTTTGAAATCCTAAATCTCAGCATGGTATTATTGTATCGATGGATACTGCCGCCTGGATCTTCTCCTCCAACCAGGAAAGAACGTGGACGTGTATATGTACAAATCCCTCATGACTAATAAACCTCTTGCTGAGATTTCAATCATTAGATCATTTGGTGATTCCAAATAGTGCAGATATATTCCGGAAAATAATGAATTTACTGTAAATGTATGTTTTTTTTTTAATAAACTTATTTATTTGCTCTAAAAAATACCATTTAGTTAAGGATCTCTAGGAAATCTAGGAAATGTGACAATCTGTTTAATTATGTAGACAGACCTAAAATCAAAGAATCTGTTAATGAGGTGCTGGATACAATGCTAAACGCCACCCTGTAGAGCTTTTACATAGTACCTTAAGGTAGAAGCACCAAAAATGCTGCTTCACAACCTTCAACCTGCTTAATTGTGTAACTATATTTCGTGGGTACAGATGAAAATAGCTTCAAAGTAACATGAGAAAAATTCATATTTAATTATAGTTATGAACTGTACCAGCCTTTTTTTAATAGTCCATTGTATGACGTAGGCCTACCCACCAAGGGTGATACCTACACTAATCAATAATATGATGCGCCTTATCAGTGTCAGATATAACTGTTTTGTACTGTATCAACCTTTTTATAGTCCACTGCAAGACGTAGGCCTACCCGCTAAAGGTGATTGGGCCATATCCACTACGCTGGCTCAGTGTGGGTTCGTGGATGCGAACACATGCGCCATCGAATTTCTTCTACTAACTTATGCAGGTTGCCTGAAGATGTTTTCCTTTACCGAAGCCAGTGGTGTGAAATCCCGTATATAAATTCCAAATAACTCATTGATACGGGACCAGGATTTGAACCCACGAATGTAAGGCGGGTGTCATTACACCTAGACCACCACGGCTTTTCAGATATACCTACCTAATAGTCAAATTGCCACTAAGACATTTTACTCAGTATTGTACCCAACACAATTGTGAGCTGCGTGGGCAAAACCGCGGGGCGCAGCTGGTTACTACCATGTATAATTTTAAGCTGACTTTGAAGAAGCAACATGTAGCTAGAATATTGTCGTGATCTTCAGTTCGTCCACCCAAATCAACGATTGCCTAAATTTTCTTTAAAAGTTTAGTCATTTTGTTCAATGACAATGTGATAGTAATCAATACGTATGTTTTTCACACAGTTACAAAAATCAGACGACAGAAAAGTCATACTGCATGCGGTGACGCTGAAATCTACCGGGCTCTACCGGTGCGAGGTGTCGGCTGAGGCGCCTAGCTTTGCTTCTGCGGCTGGAGAAGGAAGAATGGAAGTTATATGTGAGTGAAGAACTTAAAAAAAACTTTTATCTTATTGTCTAGTCAGCAACGTTATAAATGGAACTGTATATTATGTCATTCGGTCAGTAGGACGCCATACATACTGCAGCAGCATTAGTTTCCCATACCTTTATAGGTACCGGGTTAGTTTTAATTAATTAGCATCTTTTAGGGCCTTATTCTGTATATCAAGACTAACAACTTTTGTTCTGCGACTTTTGTCAAAACTCAAAGAGAAATCAGCTGTTCCATACATTTGGTCGCGGGTGAACGATATTTTTCTATGGAACACCAAGTTTTTTTGTCTAAAGTAGCAGAACAAAAGTTTTGATGTAGGTTCAGAATAAGCCCCTAAAAGGATGCTAATTGATTAGAAATAACCCTGTATATTATAATATATCATCTCGTGTGTGGTAAAATATTACAGTGGGCATTCATACTCTCTACTATCTACTTTTTACGTACAAAAAGAGTTAGATTTTTCCTAAGAACTTTTGTTTTGCTCTTGACTTTGTGAATTTAAAACTTTCAATGCTTGATACTGGCCGCCACTAAAAATGCCATTAGGCATGCAGAAGAGAATGTGCCATTTGCTTTCTATACTTGCCAAATCAGCGAACGCAGTTTGATTTAGCATAACATTAATTTACAAAAAAAATATTCATAATATATATATATTATGAATATTTTTTTTTGTATTATCATATTTTTCATTTCTCCAAGCTTGAGGTTTTATGGCTGTTTTGTATATTCTAGAATTAAAACGGCCGCGGGAATACTACGTTGGTTTTACATTATATGCTTACACTAAAATTATTTCAACATCGACAACTGTTAGGTACGAGTACTATGATTCAGTATATAATATGTAGGTAGTGTTTTTGTCTACAATTCTGAGTCGTGTTTGATTCCGGCCTAGCTATTTAGGTCCATCCATCCATCCATTAGCCATAAGACGTCCACTGCTGGACATAGGCCTCCCCTATAGATCTCCAATATGACCGGTTGGTAGCGGCTTGCATCCAGCGCGATCCTGCGGTCTTAATGAGGTCATCCGTCCACCTTGTGGGTGGACGTCCTACGCTGCGCTTGCTGGTGCGTGGTCTCCACTCGAGAACTTTTCGACCCCATCGGTCATCAGTCCCCCGCGCTATGTACCCTGCCCATTGCCACTTTAACTTGCCAATCCGCTGGGCTATGTCGGTAACTTTGGTTTTTCTACGTATCTCCTCATTCCTGATTCGATCTCGCAAAGAGACTCCGAGCATAGCCCTCTCCATAGCTCGTTGTGCTACTTGGAGCTTATTAATAAGGCCCATAGTTAAAAACCAAGCTATTTGGGTGATGAATTTAATATATCTGTTCTGGATCTGGGAGTTGACCTTGCCTTGAAACTTAGCGAAACGCTATATGGGTATAGCGTTATACCTACATGGTAAATATATTTATCTTATCCTGATATTAGTCTGACATTTTTACAAGTACATATACCAAGACCATTATAAAATGAAATGAACTTAGATAAAGGAGTTATAAGAACAGGTATTCTCAAGTACATTGAGTCTTCATAAATGTTATTGTAGGACTAAGAGGCTTATAATAGTATTATGAAATGCGCTTATAAACATATATGAGTCTAAGTAAGAAAACCGAGAATTCTTGACTTTGTGCTGGCTAATCTAATGCTAATATGAGAGTAATAGAAAAGTACGCTCTTAGTATTTTTATGTTATGCTGATATTAGTCTGACATTCTTAAAAGAGCTTTTACCAAGAACATTATAAAATCAAATGAACTTACAAAATGAGGCTATAAGAACAAATATTTTCAAGTGCAATGAGTCTTCGTAAATGTTATTTTAGGAGTAACAGGCTTATAATAGTATTATTATAAAATGCGCTTATATACATATATGAGACTAAGTATAAGACACAGAGCTCTTGAGTCCAAAAAAGCTTATCTAAGAGTAATATAAGAGCGATAATATGTTCTAAAACTATTATAAGAGCGCTAGAAGCCCACCATTCTTATCCAAGCGAAATCCTATACATTTTTGCTAGTTGGGAATTTTCCGAACAGTAGACCTCGAGTCTGTCTCAGCTCGCTCCTGATCGATTTCTATTATACTCGCGAATCTTTTTAGGATTTAGATATTAAACAACTTTGCAAAATATTTTTGCCTCTTTTGGAGGGAAATACTCCCCCAATCATAAATCGCTGTCTAAGTTTCGTCGAGATTTGATGAAAAATGCGACATGTATAGGAAAATCAACATCCAGACAGACGAAAGAAAAATTATCGACTTAAAACGGAGCTCTCTCACTTTGTTCACTCAGTCAATTATTCAATTAACTGCATCCTACTATCCTACTAATAATATAAACGCGAAAGTTTGTATGTAGGGATGTTTGTTTCTCTTTCACGCAAAAACTACTGAGCGCATAGAGACGAAACTTTGCAATAGTAATGTTTATACATTAGAATAACACATAGGCTATAATTTATAAAGATACTGCGTGAAACGAAGTTCGCCGGGTCAGCTAGTCTCATATAAACGACTAACTACCAAAACCATTGTCCTCAGATTTACCACGGGAAGGGCCTAGAATAACGGGCAACGAGCAGGAGAACAGGAGAGGGGACTCTTTATTCCTGAACTGCACGTCAGGGAGGTCGTTCCCCGCGGCCACTTTGACGTGGTTTATAAATGAAGAAAAGGTAACCACTTTAGGGGTTATTCTGTTAGTTTTTTTATTTATTTATTTGATAAATTACAATGATAGATAACTCGTTCATACATTGTCTTAAAACCTAGATTAGGTTTGTCTAGACAGTTTAGTTTTCTATAACGCGTTCACGTGATTGCTTAAGCCTGAAAGTTTTCCATAGAGTCTAGGGATACTATACGAGTTTGTTGAGATTTTTACGGGCTGGATAGATTTAACGTACAACAATTTTGTACGCAAATGAAACTGCGCCTGCGCCAATTTGATGCCAATAGATGGCGGTATCTAAATTTCAAAGACAAAACTTAACACACTCATTCGAGGGTATATTATTGACGTTAATGTATTCAGAATTAGTATTTTATGAAGTTAGCTATCCGTTTAAAGATATAATCTTACTAAATAACCACATACTTAAATTAATTCTTTGCAATTTTTGTAGGATATAAATTCACGTTTAACCCATGATTCGTATGATGTTAATTTTATGTGTTTGAAAATATTATAAATAACTATTGATTATTGTCAAAAAAAAACGCACAGTTGAAGCTGTAAAAGTGTTTAAAAATAAATACGTTTGGTGCACGAAAGAATAGCTTTTGCTTGTTTTAGGTAAAAAGTTCCACCATATTCAGCTCTCTTTTGAAATCAAGCAGTTGAATAATAAATAGTTCTCAATAATAATAAAGAAAATTTAATATTTTCCATGGCTAAAAGCCTTAACTATCAAATAAATGTTAATCATGAGTACATTTGAAAATAGGATTGCTAGCATGAGAATCCTATAAAAATAAATCGTAACGTGGGCACGTTACATTTGTTGACGCAGAGAATAGCCCCCTAGTATACTTTGATGGGACATACAAGGATTATGGGGCATAAAACTATTTACCCACTTTTCGTGCTCCATCCACCCGTATTTTCAGGCACATATTGTTTATATTATGCGGGTATTACCCACGGCTTAACTGAGCTAGAAACTTTTAGTTATCGTCAAGCTAAGCATCTAAACTCGACTTATTTGCTAAGTGGTAGTATAGTTAAAGATAATTTAATAATTTAGCAGCAATAGAAACTGTTTGTAACGTTAAAGGTAACGTTAAAGTTTATTTTCGCTGTTTAGTTTATCAATATTATCTGAGATGCAAACCTTCCATTGTATCAAAGGTTTTTATACAGTAAATTATGTTTAGTTAAAATATATCGGAAATAATAATAATGTCTAAATAGTAATAAATGTAGCCTACACATTGTGGATCTCTTACGCTACTACCACCAATATCTGGTACCTGTATAATTGAGAACATAATCGTAGTCTCATGTACCAAGATATTGCTATGTTTGGAAATACCAACGTTCTGCAATTTTGCATTCGTTACCTACAATTCCCACAGTGAAAATGTAAAGGAAGAAATGATTATTCAAATTTTGTAACACATTAAAACGTTCATAAAATGTTCATGAATATTTGTAATATACGATTGAGGTAGTTTCCTTAATGAAATTATACCGAGTGTTGCAATAATTCAGCTACATATCTACCGCAATTATTGTGTATTTATTGTCAAGAATTTGTTTTAGTAATGGCAATGCCTAAAAATGTCTTTATGGTTGTAGAGTAAAACAAGGATCTCTTTTAAGATCGACTTTTGCTGATATAATGCTCGTATTTACATAAATAAAACTGTCTTATGTTTCTAATTCAACAAACGTAAAATCAATGAAAACCAGTTTCACTTGTTTCAATTATTTACATTACAGAAGTTAATTAAAGTAACACCCGTTAGTTAAAATATATTTTATTGTATGGCACAGACATGCGGTATCTCAATAAAATATACGATATAGAGATACTTGCTTGATGAATATACGACAAAAAAAAAACAATCAAATACTGATCATATCCGTCAGTAAGATTTTGCATTATCACTAAAGTTGTAATCATTCAGGAAATAAACGTTTTGGTTTAGATACAAAAAGTTGTTTTTTAATTTAGAAATCTACTACAGAAAATTTAAAACTTTCTCTTGTTCTGTAACCCCTTTTAAGAGCTATGTAGAGACCTGTCTAACAGACAAACTGATTGAAATAGGGTTCTCTTGTAAATTCATTAACAAGAACTGAACACGGTGTTCGACTGACAGCCAATAAATAGAAGCCTAGCAATTTTAGCTCTAAAAATTCCAAAATAAACTAATCTTGTTAGTTCTGTGTACGCAATGTCCATAATTTGTTTTTATTTACCACCACATATTGTGCAAAAAGCTTTCGTCACTCGTTCCAGATTTCAAAACGAACAATTTTATAAAATGTTTGACGCGGACACACACGAATGTCATTACAGAAATGTCCAGAGAACGAGTTTATTCAGCGTCTGTATGTTAATTTATTCATATTCATGTTTGTGTGGGACTCTGTACTTGGCACTTTGAAATTGCACGACTTTTGAACTAACGTGAACTTATATCTGCAGTCTCGCTAATCTTGATAACTTTTGAGCAAAGAAAATTATTAGAATTTCGGTGAGAAGTTGGGATAACTATTATCAGGCATTTGCATTTAGGGTTACCTCAAACAAATTAAATTAATATACAAATATTGTTACTTCGTCTCAATACTTATCCAAAAATATAATAATTTTGGGTTTAGGTACTACTATTTTTATATTAGATATAGTTCGTTTTTAAAATCATATCCATGAATAAAAAAAAATCAAGTCACCAAACCCTAGAGTGGGCACGTGGTGAGCATTTTGCCGCCCGCACCAAAAAAATGTTAATAACTCGTGAAACAGTCACCCGCGAAATTTGCGCTTCTCAGTAGCTGACCTTCGTTAGCAACCCATACCGAAAGACTGGACGCCACCAGTGCGCGGGGAGCCCCTGAAGAAGGAGGTTTTTACCGTCGGTCGTAGTCAGGCGGCAATTTGCTCACCGGGCGCCCACTCACGTAGGTAAAAATTCGGTCTTATATTTTTTGGCAAAATTTCAAATTTGACATATATTTACGGTGCATTTATTATAAAAACTGAAAAAACAGTTTCGTCGTTGCAGCCATATATAAGACTTCCACTGCTGAAAATACGCCTACCCGATAAATCTGCAATAGTACTGATTGGAAGCGGCTTGCATCCAGCGCGAAAAAAAGTTTATTATTTCATGACTCATTTATCACGTGATCAAAATGAAAAATATATTACAAAATATAAGATTGTATAGTGTCTGGGCTGAAAAAAATAAGAAAATTACACCAAAGAAGAATGCTACAGATGCTCAAATTTACTGTGCAATGAACATTGCATAATATGCTTATGTGTAGACTGATTTGCTAAAATATATCCTGTATATGCAGGAAATACATAATTCTAATATCATTTTCTATTGTAATTAGTATTATATAGGATAATGTAGAATAACTAAAAAAAGTTACGACTAGAGTATATTATGTATAAATATATATTATGTAAGTTAGTATTCACGAACCAAAGTTCCTATATCAGAGTTCAATAAGTTGTTACTAAAGCAGAGTTCAATATGTTGGTTTTATATATAACTTACTTATGTATTACTTACATTTTGAGAAAATAATTTGAATTAAATACTGTATTCCTACTTAAAATGGTCAGTGAAAAGGAACGGCAAAATGCTCCTCACTCGCCAAAAAAGACGCGCCCACTCTAGGGTTAAACTTATTTCAAAATAGTATCATCTGTTTATAAACGACACGTTATCGTTGTACTCGTCAACGCCAGATGCTGAAAATACAGGATGTTGCTTTGCAAAGTTTAGGGACTTTACGATTACGTCTACGCTAACTTCTACTTTGAGTCCAACTACAAAAAACCGCTTGTTCTATGAAAAAGTTCATCAACACTCAATAAAATGCATTAAACAGCTGATTTTTTCAAGTAAAAAAGCAATTTATCTTGAAATACTAACGTCTTCTTTAATTGATCCCGAGTTAGTTAACAGTATGTGGTATAACCCTGAAAGTCCCTGCACTTTTCAAAGCCTCTATAAACCCTTGTGTGTATTGGTCATTACAAACAATCTCGCAGGTGACAGACCCAATGCTCCTAGTGGAGTATCCTCCGACGGAGCACACCCACGGGCTGCTATCAGCGGCGCTCGGGCTCCGGGTGCCGTTCGGGAGGACCATGCAGGTCCGCTGCGTCGCGAGGGTGGCGCCTGCGTGGCGGGAAGGAAGCGAAGCCGTCGTCGGTAATAGTCATCTAGCTGATAGCAAAGAAGCTATGTTACTTGGTGAGTTGGGCTACCTTTTAATAAACACCAATCAGTTGTTTACTACCTGTGAAACAAGTGTTAAATAATGCTTCACAGTTATCCTCAGACACAAAAACAATGTCATCTAAGTAATACCCCTATCAACATCATCATTCCAGCCATAGGATGTCCACTGCAGGACATAGGCCTCCCCTAATGATTTCCAATAAGACCGGTTGATAGCGGTTTGCATCCGGCGCGATCCTGCGGTCCTAATAAGGTCATCGGCCCACCTTGTGGGTGGACGTCCTACGGTGTGCTTGGCGGTACGTGATCTCCACTCGAGAACTTTTCGACCCCATCGGTCGTCAGCTCTCCGCGCTATGTGCCCTGCCCATTGCCACTTCAACTTGCTAATCCGCTGGGCTTTGTCGGTAACCTTGGTTCTTCTACGGATCTCCTCATTCCTGATTCGATCGTGCGCAGAGATTGTATTATCAATAAGAGGACGTATGAGTACTTGATTAACCCACTCAAGCGACTCGTACTACCATGGTCGCTTGTGCGGCGGTCGGCAACTTGCTCGAGGCAACCACGGTAGCACGCAGCTGATTTTGCGTTGCTGACTTTTTCGCGCGCGCAGCGCTCAATTTTTTGTCTCGCCAAGACGGGCGACCAGCGATTGAGTGAGTAAACTTGATATAAATTCCTTTGGTTTCCTGGTTGGTGGCTCGTGGGTGTCCACAGAGATTGTCCATTTCAGCCTATCTTGATATCTGTATTTCACTTCAGATCATGTGTTACCAACTTTATGTCTGTAATACTCCGAGCAAATAAAAAAATCAAGAGAGAATGTTGTGAACAAACAAGTGAAGCCAACCAAAACTGCGCCTCGCCGTGTACAGACAATTACACACACATCAACGTACAAGGAAACTACGCCTTGGCTTGTCAGTCGAACTATGGCGGCGCATCAGCGACGCACTCACACATGTATAAAAAACCGGCTTCACTTGACTGTACAACGACCTTCCCTCTTGATTTTTTATTTGCTCTGAGCTGTAATAATGGAGAATCGACGTCGCTCGGAATGCTTTGGTTCGGTTTGGTTACCTGGTGTAGTTTGTTTGCCCGATATCCTCTTATCTTACAGCTTCTAGTCAAATAGTACACACTGCAAATAGCAATTATTTGAAATAAACATGGTTTTTCATACTTACTCGCGATTTAAAAAGTTTTAACTTTGTCAGTTTGGAGTACCTAATAGCTTATGCTATTTTTAAACTATCGCGGTTTGAGAAAATTGTTCATATAAGAATAATAATAGACCTAATAATTTGTTTTTTTTTTTTTTTGCAGTAACGGATATTAGTAGTGTACCCATAAAAAACAACTTTTAAAAAAAAAATTTAGTTGTAAGTTGTGCACTCCACTAAAGCAAAAAGTATCAGATTGTAGGGTTACTTCGTCACAACCGCTGCGATCCGGGTTTTCTTGTTCATTGCTTAATCTAACTTGGATATATTCCAGGTCGTAAATACATTGGCACGTCGTAAAACTGGTGTTCACGGGATATTCTCGAGCCTCACCTTCGTAAATAGGTTTACTGTGGCATAATTTTGAATAGGCAGGATTTATGTGGTGCGATATTTCAGTGTCATAACGTAAATCTAATTGCTAGTTATGTTTTTTTGACCGACGAACTACCGGAGGAGGTATACAATTCGACGCGTATATATTTTTTTATGTATGTCCGATTTAATTAATTCTTTTTTATTGCATAGAGTATTACTTTGAAATTGGTCCCATTTAAATTTTATCGAAATCGGCAAAGCCATTTTCGATAAATCAACAATAATGTCGAAAATGTTACATCGATCCGTACGAAATATTCGCGAATTCTGTACGCGGGTGAAGTCGATCATGCTATTTTTTGCAAAATATAATTATTATAGTGAATTTGGTGTTATATCGTAGACAAAGTTGTATTACATTACTTTATAATTATTATTGTAATATTAATAAACAATTCAAAAATTTGTCGTGACCACAGGATTTGGACCTGCTTTGCTGATACTCCGATATCCGTCCCGGTGCTTTACCAATTAAGCTAGACCACACTCTGGCGCTCACGCTAAATTAGTTGAAGTTATTTTCGCGATTTGAACACATTATTATTACACCGAAACGTCGGGATGAGGAGGTATTTATTTATCTCGTAATTTTAGTGCGCGATTAGTCCCGTAGTATATAATAATAATGTGTTCAAATCGCGAAAATTTAAAAACAACATTAGTTGAAGTTTTCATCTCCTGTGGTCACGAACAATTTTTAAACTGTTTTGCACATAAAGAACTCTTTGAGATATACCTACTGTGGGGCTGTACACAAAAATACTTTTATTTTGCTTTGATTGTTACGTAGTAAATAAAATAATATATTTATTACGTACGCTTTACTTGTATATTTTTATTTTTTGTTAGGTACTTAATATGTGTTATTATAACTAATCTAACGTATTTAATTATTTTATTGAACGTAGATCATAACAATATAAATTATTTCCCTGTGAAAATCCATAGAATTACTCGTATATGATATATGCCTATTTTTTTTTATTTCAAATAGGTTTTCGTTTGACTACACACTGCCTGATGTTAAGCAGATGTGGAGTATTTAGTTGGAGTCTGATTTCCATTCCAGAAACCCAAGAAACACAGAGTTTGATAGCTGCCAGTTATTGAGTCATTGCTATAGATAGGTCTCCATCCGAGCTAGAGTTAGGATAATTCCATTTATTTTCCTAACAGAGCTTGTTTGTTCCAGTGAGGAGTTCGGCGGAGGCAACAACGCTCAGTGTAATGTTATTAACACTTTCCCTCGGATTGTTCCTTGGCTCCGTACAGCAAGCTGAAACGTGATAAATTATCTACTTACTTTTATTAGCAAAACTTGATTTAGATGCTGGCGCGAACACTGTTCAGCTCCGCTGAGACCGTCGCACATTAGATCTCTCTGAACACCAATCTGGTCAAATAGTGACGCTCGAATCCTAGTCATGTGATAGACTGAGTCTAATTAACTAAGTTTAATTTTGTTATTTGATACATCAAAGAACATACACATATACATGGTGTATTTTTAGATGACAAACATATTTTAAAATATCATTGTGCCCAGCTATGGCCCATGATATTGCAAAAAAAAAAACATTATAAAGACTTATAGCTGTACATATGTGTGCATTTTTAAGGGTTGACCCTCATAATATAATTATGTAAGTCTTGTGTTTAGTTAGTCATCAATTCATAATGATAAATTGCAATTATATTCTAGAACATTTCTGTCGTCTAGATAAACATCATGTATATTGTTGTTGTAACTCCTTTGTAGCAACAAATGCCTTCAACTTTTAAAATTAATGACAAAACATTTGCAGCACTGTTTATTTGTCAATCTAGCAGTTAACTGCATTTATTTGCATTCAAGTATATTTTATTTACTCGTACATATCACAAGATCTACGGTATTAGCATAGACAAAGTACTCAAGTAGACGCGCAGTCGCAGAACAATTGAGCGTACGTCGCAAAAAGCTCGAAACTATGTATTATTTGTAGATGGCGCTACTAAATATCCTTGTGAATACGTATTTTGATACAGAGCACCGATTAAAATAGATTACTATGATGCAATTTGTGTCTTAAGTACTTTGTCTATGGTACCTATTAGTAAAGTTTTTGGCGGTATTACTACGTCTAAATTGCTACAACTTAGTTTTATATATGAGTTGGCCTTTGGTGTTGCTTAGATCTAATGGTTGATGATCTCAATAACTATATTACAATAGGTACTATGCATTTATATACCAGAATATTTTGCATAAAAATTGTTTGCTAAAAATAATACTAAATACTATATCAGATACGACTTGTACCTGATGTAGAGCAAAATATTTTTGTCGTAAAGCATCTGTAAGTAGTGTGGTCTTAGCCTATTTCAACAAACACTTTCAGAATATTATATAGACATAATAGGTACATTTTTTTTGAATGGGCAGTACGTTAGGGACGATTTAAATTATTGTTGATGTACAAATAAGTCTGTAGATAGATAATTATTGGAAAATACCAGTAGTAAAGTTATTATAAAAATAGTTTGCGGTGATTTTCTATTTTTGATGAATCTACGAGTGTAGTTTAACTTTAACTGTCAATGATTGTTTTGCGGTATTTTTTTCAATAGATATGGTATATCGAACGTTATATCTAGACGAGGAAAATATTCTAAAATATGGTTGTACTCATCATTATGACAAACTTTTACAATGACATAAACCCCGAAATCCAAAAAAATCATGCCTTTTTATACATTTTGTCAAATGTGATGAACTTTTTGTGCGGAACAGGCTGATTTTTGTGTGATTTCGGGGTCAATCTCTTAGTAAAAGTTATTCACAATGTTGAGTACAATGATGTTTTAGTATTTGTTTGTTGCCTATAAAAACATCTGGCACAACTTTGGAGCCTCATTTTTCATACCTATAACAGTGGTCTAGCCAACAGCTAGAAAACACCCGATCTTAGTCTTCTATTTAATCAGTTATAGTTACAGATCCATTGATCGAAGTGTCTACGAAAAGAATGCGCGGAAATGTGGAAAAGGCTTTTACCTTTTGTAAATCATACTGTCGAAAAGCAAGTTGTTTTTGTCTTTGAATACCTGTTTTAGCAAATATTTTTAATCATGTTTTTAATCACCACAAAGTTGTTTACCAAAACAATAGGTTGTCAAACAAAGACTTATTCGGGATGATCAAACTTTATTTCATTGGCAACTTTAGAATTGTAGTGAAATACAATTCTTCGATTGATTTTCGAAAGTTATATTTATTTAGAATCTTAAGAAGTTAATATGCCATAGCAACAAAATATTTAACAAAATATTGCTGACTGTAAAATACATTTATAAAAATGAGTCCGAGAGATTGTAACACATTAATCAAATCGAACGGCACATTCTATGTTTCCAATTTATCATTTCCGATATATTTTGTCATTTTAGTAAATATAAATGATGCCTTTGATGAAAAAATTATAGTCGTACCTACAAAATTTCCGTGCAAGCACGTGAATCGTTTCTTTGTAATAGGTATAAAATTAATAATGTTTTATAGTTCTCGTATCGCTGATTGATTTCTAAAAGAATCGTTTGAATATACAGGGTTTTTAGTTTTGTGCAATTAGTTCTTATATGCAGTTTCCTTACTTAACAACTTTTGTTGTTAGACTTTGAACCAAATTCAACAGTAAGTAAAGTAAGTAAGTTCGTATAGGCCGGGTGGCTAGCCCTGGTGTCAGAGTTTTTAGGCCGCCTGAAGGCCTCTGACATGGCTAAACGGTTAAAACAACCGGGACCTACAATTTAACGTGTCATCCGAGCCACGGTAGCGCTCAGTTGGAAAATGCCACCCGCGGTCACCCATCCAAATACTGACCGTGCGGAACGTTGCTTAATTTTGGTGATCGCTGACAAACACCTAGTCAAACTACGCTACGAGCGCTACAGTATTCAACATTAATAATTAACTATCTACTAGGCTAGCCATCCGGTCCACGCTACAAACACAATGGCATTTCAATACCAACATTAAACAAAAAAAAAATAAAACCAAAATGTTTTGGATTAAAATATGGAAAAAAATTATATCATTATTTTATCTTTAGGAAGCCGTGGTGGTCTAGAGGTAATGACACCCGCCTTGCGATCGTGAGGCCGTGTGTTCAAATCCCGGTCCCGTACCAATGAGTTCTTTGGGATTTATGTACGGAATATTACACCACTGGCTTTTCGGTGAAGGAAAACATCGTAAGGCAACCTGCATATGTCCGGAGAAGAATTTCAATGGCGTATGTGAATCCATCAACCCGCACTGGGCCAGCGTGGTGGATATGGCCCAATCACCCTTCGTGGGTAGGCCTACGTCCTGCAGTGGACTATTATAAGGCTGATACAGTACAGTACATAATTTTTAATTTAATACAAGAATAATATAAGGAGCAGGCTATTTGATGTAATGAAACGTTGGTTAAATAGTTGCATTGGTAATACGTACGTAAGTGAAATTGACAGAATTATTTAACGAGTAAATAAAGTAATGGTTACCAAACATAATAAAACCTATCCAATTAGCCATACAGAAAAAAATGTAAATGAGGAATTCTGGTGTTAAATTTAAAATAAAATAAATAGTTTGACACGTTTTGTATTAGAGAAAAAGAAACTGAAAAGTCGTATAACTGAAGTTACTGTGATATACGGAAACTACCTTTAAGACAACAGCAATTTTTCAAAAACCCTGCATGATCAAATTTTATATTTTTGGATAGACAATAGTGTTATGCATTTAGGTAAGCTTTCTTTCAATTAAATAATGAATTCATAAGATATTTGCATGTAAATACTATTCGTTTAGAATTGCCTTCCTAGATATTTTTACAGATGTAAATATGATCTTGTGAATTTTTATTACGATTATGATTCATTTATATTTAGCGAAATTAACTATTTTATTTATAAACAATAGTGTTATAATTATCATTGTCTTGAACTGTTAAACTGTAAACGTCTCTACGTAACGTCTCTGACTTATTTTTCATGTTGAAAAAAAGAACTGACTGAATGTATTTTGTTTAATTATAATTTATTTATGTAATCTAATTTAAACTATAATCCTCCTACGTAACGGCTTAAAAGATAATCCCTTGTCAGGGGCCAAATGCAGAGTTTAATTTACACACTTAATGTTGGAACATGAAAAGTGTGATTGTTTATGACATTATAATAACCTATTAAGATTATTGTATGCATACATATTTTTTGATAAAATTATAACGGCCTTGATTTTTGGCCTTTTTATTACTTCTATGAATTCAACTGCGATTTTTTTTTCACTTTGTCACATTTGTAATCCAAGTCCAAAAAAAAGTCATGGTCAAGTCCAAGTCATCCCTCAATAAAGCAGTGGTGACTGATTTAACTGAGACCGTAGGAACACGTCCCATGGAAGCCGCGTACAACCTGTCTTATTGTAAATCCATAGGGGAGACGTATGTCCAGCAGTGGACTTCCTATGGCCGATGGCGTAATAAACCTTGAAGTGTAAATTGGCTTTACTAATAATTGACTATGACTATGACTATGACTATGCCAGCCTTGCTCATGTTTGTGACAAAATAAATCAAAAACAAGACATTTTTATGTTTTCAACATTATTAGTGTAAATGCTTACCAACATCACAAGGATTTTTTTCGTATTTTCTAAGAAACAGCTTTTTGGTTAGCACGCCGAGAAAAATAGCATTCGCTGGTTCAAAATTAACCAGCTTTGGTTTTTTAGAGCGTTTTCTCTGTCATATAGACCTTTTCCAGAATGATTACCGTTATTGAACACTTAAAAACTTTTTTTTGGTATACATATGTATACCTATATATGACCAAATAAAAAACCAATATAAACATAACCAAATTATACCAAGAGACCAACTTTGAAATCACAAAAAGTTGTTTTATAGATACATTCGCCGAGATTTTATTTATTTTTTTTTTGTTTGGAACAGATGATATCGTAAAAGATAATCATAAAATTACTGCCATAGCAAAAACCAATACCCGGATAGTCAGAGAATGCGCTCTATGAAACCAAAATAGGTGTGATGGGTTAAAAAAACATTGTTATAATTAGTCCTTGAGTTATAATCAAAAAATATTGGGCATGTATTTTTTCTTTTGTCAATTAAACAAAAAATGACAAAGATAAACCTTGTCAAACTTTGGGAGTGGGGATCGTGACGTCACCTCTCTCACAGAAGTCTATACATTTGTATGGTACTTGTGACGTCACGCGGAACTTTAACAGGCTATATTTTCATCATTTTATGTTTAATTGACAAAAGAAAAAATACGTGTCTAATATTTTTTGATATTTTATCTGACAGACTATTTTTTTTTTTAGTCATGTCTATTATAATAGTTATAAAATAAGTTACTATTCATATCATTCTGCTAACTAAGTAACTGAATAATGAAATGATTCTGTTTTATAATTAACTACAGCATATCAAGCAGCTTGTCGAAGTATCATTGTACATATCAACTTAGAACACTTTTGCTTTGGTTGTAAATTAAGAAGTGTAAGTTAGGCAATATTTTAACGGCAAAACTTGGTTCAAATAAAAGACGAATTTGTTAATAACTTTATTTAATTTACACACTACACCCTTTAGATATAAGGAAAATAATTGAATGCGTTTCATATATTAAAAATAGGATTTTTTGTGGCAATATATAAAATATACCGATCTTACCGTGAAAGATTCATATCAAACTAGTTTTTATCCGCGGTTTCGTCCGCATGATATTTTAATTTTTGACTCAATATCATTATAATTTATAGCCTTTGTGTTATTCGGATATATAAGCTATATTATTGCAAAGTTTCATCTCAATCCGTTGAGTAGTTTTTGCGTGAAAGAGTAACAAACATCCATCCATCCATCCTCACAAACTTTCGCGTTTATAATATTAGTAGGATATGTTTCTTCTCCTAAATGTTATTTATGTAAAAAATAACAAAGATGTTTAATATATCAAAAAGAAAACTAATAAACATCAGTACCTATAATTAGTAAAAAAATACGTATGTGTAGCATCATCAATTTACATAGCTGAAATTTACACAGTGAGTTTATACACAGTTTATACATTTGTCAAAGTTAACATACCTACCTGTCAAAGTTAAGTTACCCTTAACTTAAGTTTTATGCTTGTTAAATTCAAATATCTTTATTGACTTTCTGAATATAGATATAATAAAGATCGATGGATGGAGGGCGATTCCAACCGGCCTTATTGGAAATCTATAGGGAAGGCCTATATCCAGGCAATGGACGTCTTACGGATGATGAATAGATGAATTAATATAGATAATTAATTATAGGATACCACAAATCTGTATACCTACCACTATGTGATGAGTAGGTACTATAGGACTCAGCGTAGCTTGGCTAGGTATTCCTTGGAACAGTTACCAAAAAGAACCATTCGGACTTTTGCTGATATGTACAACATAGTGCTGCCGTAATACGCATGATACGTTAATTGACTCTGGTTATTTTAACAGTACAGACATGTCAAGACTTTCACTCAGCCTGAAAACCCCAAGAACAGGTACGAATTTACTTAAGTAATTACTTATAGATGTTTAACACACAATGATTTTCCCAGGTTAGTAAAAATACTACTAAACACAAACAAAGCAAGTTAAATAAAAGCAAGTAATAAATTAAGAAAAATAATTCCCCTAAATCCACGAAAAGTCACAAAAAATGAGAGAATTGCGTGAGACTGCCTACATTTCCGTTGCTTAAGCAGTTTCTGTCCTGTTTCAAACAGAAAAAGAAATATTTCATAACACAAATATCAGTCACGACTCGTTTTGTTAGATGGAAGTTGATAAGCAAATTTAGAGCTTATCATTACGATCTTACGGCGTCCAATTCTGTTTAGGTTATTAATCTTATAAAGCAAAATATATAAATGGCAATTGGTTGCTTTTTAAGGATATTTGGCGTCGTTATTATTTCTTATCATTTTTAGTTTAAGCTGAGCAACAGAGCCAGCCTAATATTAAAAGAGAATTTTGACTTTTACTGAATTTGGATTAACCTCAACATCGTAAAAAACGTAATTTTTACTCATAGCTTTTTTGAAATTGGATATTTTCAATGTAGATCATTGATAGTATCCAAAAACAAAAAAAAACTTGAAACGAACTAATGTTAAGTAGACAAAGACTAGACTACACCAAGAAAATTACTGCTGAAAGTATTCTGTTTTATAGTGGCATGATCATTTTATGCTAACCAGCTTCCTAGTTCTAAGTGTTAACGCACACTTGGGAAATATTTGGTGTCATTACAACACCTTTTCATTTTTAGGATTCCGTAACCAAAGAATAAAAACGGGACCCTATGCACTAAGACTCCGCTGTCCGTCTCCCTGTATCTCATAGACCGTAATATCTAGAAAGTTGAAATTTTCAGTGATGACGTATTTTCATTGCCGCTATAACAATAAACACTAAAAATATATTAAAAAAAATAGGTGAGGGGTGGGAGGGGGGCGCTCCCATACAAAAAACTTAAATTTTTAGCCGTTTTTCGCTCGATAATTATAACGGTGACAGGTAGATTCTAGAAATAGTCACAAAATATTTAGTTACAAATTAGCTTTAAAAATAAATGATTCAATTAATTTAACAAAAAAAAATATTTTGAGAGGGGCTCCCATACAAGAAACGTGATTTTTTTGCTTGATACTAATAACGGCAACAGAAAGATGCTTGAAATAAAATAAATTAAAGGTGGCTTCCATACCGTACAGAGCTCTTCGCGCGCGATTCCAACTCGCACTTGGCCGATTATTTGACTCTGACACCTAATAAAAAAAACAATCTATATACAAAAAAATACATTACTAACATCATTTTAGCATTTTTCAACGTTAGGTGTGTAGTCACCAAAATATATAACGCATAATCACATACATTTCGTGAATTAAACTAACATCATCATACGTTCTAGTATAAGAAAATTTCTAATAAAAAGAAAAATTGTTTTATTTTTCTACTAGTTTAGGAGCTTTTAAAATTATTGCCATAAAATAAAAAGCAATTCAAGCATTTTAACGTCACAACTCAATAATTTCAGTCTTCGCGCAACCGTAGTTTATAACAGCACAGTTTTACAAAAGTCCGCGCATTTCCTTCAGAATTACAAAAACATTTTGCTTGCAACTCCCATTTCTTAGGAATACAAATCTCAAAAGTACCCGTTGACTTAAAAGAGTAAATCCGTCTTAGAAATCTCCAAAGCGCATCTTTATATTGACCATCTAGCACAAACCGCTCGGCCCGCATCCTTTTGGCTCTTTTGTCAGCAATCCACTCTCTTCTTTTATATTTTACCCTGAAATTGAACCTTTCAAACAATGTCGATATATCTGTCCGAGGTCGGATTACTCGAAGATACGAGTATAACAGCGTGTAGAGTATCTTTCTCTTGGATAGTTTAAAGTCTTTCGTGACTATTTTGGGTAGTCTGAATGCTGTTTGAACAACTCTTCGCTTAAGTGCGTTAAATAGAAGCTTGAATTTTAGCCCGTCATAATAACAGTTCAGAAATAATATAACATGATCTGATAAAAGTGTAGTATTTTTAAAACAGTATTTTTTATGGCAGATAATGTATTATGTCATACAATTATATGCCTTATAATTGTATTATGCTACAATATATATCTTAAGCCATAATTTTTATTTAGTAGACATAATATTTTCCTAACAAACACTTAATTTACCAGGATAATTAGCTATTTTATTATAATTACTTTATCGCCAAACATCATAATCGTCTACACGAACAATAACTGTACGTACTCAAAGGGTTCTGAAAACTGACAATTTAGCATCAAAGAACGACTTTCATCCTTTCAGCATCGTCAAGACGGCCCGGATGGTATTAATACAACAATAGCTTGTGATTCTCCGTCAGCCAAATGAAAGACAACACTTTAATGAAAACGTCACAGTCACTGAGACGTCTCACTCAGTGCCACGTACTAACAGTAGGAGTGTATCAAGACTTTTATATTAATAAGTAATTTTTAGTTTATATAACAAGCCTCCTTAACTTTACATTAACGATGATTCACGCCTGATTTTTTCAGAGATTTTTAGTGTAAGTTTTAGATTAAAAACCTCATTCAACACATTATCATTCAATTCATTAAATTAGACCAAATTAATCGTTTCACTTTATAAATGCGTAAAATTTTACGTTAAGTTGAAAGTAGGGTACAATGTTCAGTCAGTGGTTGTCACATGCCACTTTTTTTCAAAAACTGGCATGTGACAACCAAAGTTTGACAAACCCATGAGTAGCTAAATGATTATTTTACAAAAAATATTTAAAGAAATCGGTTATATCTCAAAATAATTACTTGACAAGCTTACATTCTATCACATTTGATTTAATAAACAATTATTTTGATTTTTATTAACTTATGCTTATGTTTAATAAAAAACCAACACTTGACAAATTTTTATTTTGTAAAGTGTCGTTAACCAAGCAATGCCATTTATGTTAAAAATAGGTACTTAACAAATGTTTAAAAAACATGCCAACACAGTCAACACAGAAACGAATTGCTTTTATAAGTTAGGTGTGATACAAAAAGTAGGTTAGGTAATTTTTGTTTAAATAAATTGTTAGGTACATAACAACCAACGCACAAGCCGAGCGAGCGAAGCAAGCGTGCCGCGGCAGCAGCCGACGAAGTGCCAGAAACAAATCCCTTTTGTAGGTTAGGTGTGAAACAAAAAAGTAGGTTAGGTTAGAACATGACAACCAACGCACGAACCGAGCGAGTGAAGCGAGCGTGCCGCGGCAGCGACCGGCGGAGTGCCAGAAGCAAATCGCTTTTGTTTAATAGCTGTGAAACAAAAAATAGGTTAGGTTAAATTAGAATATGACAACCAACGCACGAGCCGAGCGAGCACAACGAGCGTGCGGCGGCAGCGGCCGGCGAGTACCAGAACCAAATCGATCATTGGTTCACTGGTCTATATATACATTAAACTACAGTGAACATGAACAGTAGTTCATGATCCAAGTCGTAAAATAGGGGCTTAAACTTTCAAAATATTTATTGTTAAATTACATTTTGGTAAATTTATAAAGAAAACAATATCTGAAATGAAAAATACACATAAACAAAATATCATTCGAGATATTGTCTACGTGAAACGTTTGATTTTTTTTTTATTTCAAATAGGTTTGAGTTTGACTACACACTCCCTGATGTTTGGTTAGTGCACCTATCGCTACTGGTAGAACTAAATCTACAAAAAGTGCACTTATCCCTACCAGGGGGGATAGCTCGGTATAAGTGTACCAGCCGATGTTAAGCAGATATGCGTTCTAGGATGTGGCACGCTTACCTAGAAGATACCAATTTACTCGAGATATAAGTGGTTTTATAATGATGGTTTGTGGATTCAAGGTATTTTCAAATAAATAATATATCAAACGTAGTTTGTTTAAATGTTAAATCAAACGCATTTAAAATGTAAAGTTTTTGAAATGAATTTTATTAATACGAATAGTTTTGCCAAAAAATGTTTGTGAAACATTAGGGAACCCAATTCTACTTATAACAGAATAGCGGAATACTTATTTAGCCCTTCTACCTCACTACTTTATTTATGTCCATTAACCTATCATACTTGCCATAAAATGTAGGCGCAACGCTCTCTCCTCAAAGAAAGTATCCGACGACACGGCGATCCATTTACACGGAAAATGAATAAAAACTTTGTTGGTAAACGTTCACGACACGGCCAGTGTCGTCAACAGATTGTCACTCAAGTTGTTTTCGTTGAAATGCTAAAGTTAAGACTTTATTCAATAGGATTTTTGATTGACGGGTCTAGCTACTGTGACTTTTGGACTGAACTTCGAGTTATCGTTATAATTGAGCTGGTGTTCGGAAAGGTGTTTAGTGGTTATGTTTGTCTGTAGTTTGCACAATTTATATTTATTTCGAGTTTTATCCCTGGTATATTGGTCTCTCACTATGGGCCTTATTAGTAAGCTCCAAGTAGCCCAACGATGTATGGAGAGCGGCGAGGGCAGCCGCGTGGGCAGGCTCCGCAGACTTCAGTGCGCGCGCGCCGGTCGACGGGGGTGCGCGTATTCCCTGAGGATGGAGTTCTAAATACTCTGAAACTGGTTGGATTCCTTGCGGATCGACCGTATAATTATAACGTGAGTTTTACCCGTATTCTGTTATAGTTATGTATGGAGAGGGCTATGCTCGAAGTCTCTCTGCGAGATCGAATCAGAAATGAGGAGATCCGTAGAAGAACCAAAGTTACCGACATAGCCCAACGGACTTACAAGTTGAAATTGCAATGGACAGAGCACATATCGCGGGGGACTGATGACCGATGGGGTCGAAAATTTCTCGAGTGGAGACCACGTACCAGCAAGCGCAGCGTAGGACGTCCACCCACGGTGGATGGATGACCTCATCAAGACTGCAGGATCACGCTGGATACAAGCCGCTTCCAACCGGTCTTACTGGGGATCCATAGGAGAGGCCTATGTCCAGCAGTGGACTTCTTTTGGCTAATGGATGGATTATACCTGGATAGTTTAATGTAGGCATTTTATATCGTCTTAGGTATCTCTCAACGGTCAATTTAGACTAGGATACGCTTTAATACAATGTATAAATCCTTAAAGAGATTGTAAAGATGTTGGTTCATCTCGGCGCTGCGAACAGGAACATGGAATCGCGTAGGAGAGCTTTATTCAAGGCATAAAAGATGATACATAGTACAGTTTGAAATTTTAAATTAGTAAATCGCGAACGCTAAAAATTAAAGTAAATAATCGTAACAAGTGAGTAAATATGACGTGCTCTAGCACGAAGAAAGTATAAATGAATGACACAGTTAAGATATTCAACTCACATTCAATATTTTGCGGATCATGTTGAATACAGCCTTGGCCAAAAGTATTAGGCACCCTGTAATTTTGCTCTAAACTAATTTCACTCCTTTTTGGCATTTTTAACAAAATTAGGTGTCAATTTAATCACATAAACAGAAATGAAAGCTTGTTTACTTGTTAGAGTCCAGAACACAAGTGACCAAACATTGAGTGATAATACCGAAAGAAAACCGAATCATTTGTTTTTGGTCACCAGGTGTTTTAGACCTTAACAAAGAGCCGTTTGATATTCTAAGAAGTTATTTATGACCCCGGTAAGTCATTTAAGATAAGTACTCAGTTATTGGATAAGTAGTAAACATACATTTTGATTTTTTAAAGGTGCCTAATACTTTTGGCCAAGGCTGTAGATGCTTTATGACCCTTATAAATCATCTCTAAATTATTGAACTTCATACAAAACTCAAATAGATACAAACCAGTCGCCGTCGCCATAAAGATCTATAATTAGTCGCCATTAAAATCTTTCACTTATTCCACCAACATAAACCAACACTGCATACCATACCCTCGGCAACAAAATGTTCTATATTTGAAACAGGATACCAGAAAACAAGCAAGGACTATAAACACATTTAATTAAGAATAAACTGCACCTCTGGACAGAGAAAGCAAACATTGACAGATAAAATATACTAAATAATTCGACACTGCATAATATTAGCATATGCTGTTCGCCCATAAATAAGAAAATAAATTATCTAAGAGGCGGTTCATTATATTTGGAGAAACTCCAAAGTAATTAACCTATTTGCTTGATTTAAACTTTTAAATGGTTGCGAATGAACACTGGTGCTAGTTAAGTGGAATAAAGAACTACAAAGTTACTAACTTTAGCTTCGAAGCCATTAAATAAATGTCTAAGTAAAAACTTGCTAAGTACACAAAAGAAAATTAAGAAGCTTAAGGAATTAAAACAACAACAAAATAATTAAATAGAGAATGAGAACTAATAGAAACCATAATATTTAATCCATATCATACACATTGTAGAAAGTAGAAACGTACAACGTACTAGCAATGTATGTAAATTTCCTACGAAAAATAAAACACAACTTAAACCTTTTCTAACGAAAATATGTTTATAAAGACAACCTAATGATAAGGTAAAGGTTAGCAGTAAATAAAAAGCATATTTTCATAGAAAGGTTAACATACCAATGTAGCCATATGTCCAATATTTCTAACGAGCCGACCCGGGCTATTTCCTTCACAATTTTATTCAAACTTGGCTCTTCTTCCGGTTTGTTGATGCGTAAAAAGTGCCTACACGCTTCTTGGCACGGACTCTTGATAAAATCGGGAACCGATTAGGGTGTCCTTACACTAAACTTTTTTATTCGTACTTTATTCAAATTGACACGAGGGAACCGACAGGGTGTAAAGGCTGATAGCAGAGTAGTTTAGTACCGTTCTATACCATAAACATTGTCACAGTATGCGAGTTTGTTCAAAGAGCACATTGACCGAACGAAGCGAGGATTCACAGCCTACTCAAGTAAATATACGGGTTGAACAATTTGAGCATTGAAGCTTCGTAGACTTGTAGATACTGAGTAGCCTCAGGCGTAGCATTAGGTGTAGCAGCTACGATCGTAGACGCTACGACAGCGTGGTATACAATTTATCAATTCATTTGAATTGATAGAGCAAACCACGGAATACCAACAATTTACATTATGATACTATTTCTAAGAATTGTGTGTGTTTGAAGTCTTTTTACCATAAAATTTATCCTAATATAACTAAACAAATAAATATATTGGGAAAACAGATAAAACTCAAATTAGTACCTAATTCTTAGTGAAATTTTTGGGGAGCTGATACCTATTTAGTTGATGCAGATTGCAGAGTTAGAAGTCAGATATGATAATCAGTTCAATTGATATCATGTTATTTTATTATACGACCTGTTATTAAGCTATTTAGTAGGGAAACAAATATAAAACCGGCCAAGTGCGAGTCGGATTCGCGCACGAATGGTTTTGCACAGTGTGGAAGTCCTCCATAATTTATTTTCATTTAATTGTTTGAACTTATATTAAATATGTATGTATATTCTGTGAATATCAAAATGGAGCAAAAAACGGCAATAAAATCATGTTCACTGTATGGGAGTCTTTCCTTAAAAAAATATGTTATTCTGTTATTTGTATTTTTGTTATAGCGTCAACAGAAATACATCATCTGTGAAAATTTCAACTGTCTAGCTATCATGGTTCAATATATACAGACAGACAGACGGACGGACGGACAACGGAGTCATAGTAATAGGGTCCTGTTTTTACCCTTTGGGAACGGAACCCTAATAATATCCCTATGAACTAACAATATCTGACGTCTCTCTGACTTCTAGGTGTTAATGGTATTTGGAAAAACAACGTTACCTATAATAAAAACAACTTTGGTGCTAAAATATAATTTTAAGCTTTTCTCATTATAAAAAGTTGTTGACTTCACGTCTATATAACAAAAGGAAAACCTTATTTTCTTTCACTTCTCTTCTCAGAACTATAGGGCGTTATTTTGTAGCTTTGCGAGGAACTCACGACCAGATCTCCTGAGACTTTTCCCAGAACACATGACAATTAATTCGCAGTTACAAAAAAATTCATAAATAGCTAATATTCTAATATAAGTCTATATTCAAATTTTACCCAAAATATCTTTAAGAATTTTATTATCCTACTAATATTATAAACGTGAAAGTATGTGAGGATGGATGGATGGATGGATGTATGGATGTTTGTTACTATTTCACGCAAAAACTACTGAACGGATTGAGATGAAACTTTGCAATAATATAGCTTATATATCAGAATAACACATACAGGCTATAAATTATAATGATATATCGCGTATGCGGGCGAAGCCGCTGGTAAAAACTAGTGCGTTATATTTATATACTTAGCAAGCAGTGATGTATAACGCCCAGCTACTGTCAATTTTTCTATCATTTCTCGATTTTCACCTAAGAATTAACTTGTTTTTCTCGGGCTGTGAGTATTTTATACCCTTCTTTGTAGGCCTAAATTTAATCACAAAACATTAAAAATACGTGTCCGTGAATAATGAATATGTTCCGTCTTCGGCATAAAGTAAGTTCATATAGACTAGGTGGCTAGCCCTGGTGTCTGAGTTCTTAAGCCAACTGAAGGCCTCTGACATGGCTAAAAGGCTAATTAAACCAGAGCCTACAATTTATCGTGTCATTCGAGGCACGGTAGCGCTCAGTTGCAAATTCCACCCGCGGTCACCCATCCGTAGACTGATCGTGCCGAACGTTGCTTCACTTTTACTTTTAGCGTTTTGAGTCCACATTCCTCATACGAACTGCCAGAATGTGGAACGCTTTGCCTGAGTCTGTCTTTCCGTTAAAGTACAATGTAGGTGTCTTCAAATCTCGAGTAAATAGGTATCTTCTAGGTAAGCGTGCTACATCCTAGACCGCATATCTGCTTAACATCAGGCAGTGTGTTGTCAAACGCATATTTATACGCGTAATTGAAATAAAATAAAAAAATAAAAACTACGTATATGAGCGTTACGTACATATTTTAGTTAAAAGAAAGTAAAGTTACTTAACTGATACTCAGCTGTATACTATACAAGTTACAGCCCTCATAGTGACTCCAGGAAAGATATCAAACGGTCAAACGGTCAGATAATCTGATCGAAGGAGTCGTGTTTTGTCACGCAATGGTGACGGTAGATAAGTTTTAACGGGATACTTCGTGTGGGTGGAGTTATTGTCAGTGGTCGTATCTCTCTACTAATCTAGTTTCTACGAACACATTTATTCAATGCTAAGGCAATTGACAAAGAAGTTATTCTATAATATTCATCTATTCTATAATAACTCCGTCCTATAACCGCTGAGAACTAGGGTCGTTACGACCTTTGACGAATATAATTAATCTAATAGGTTTGCTTTAAAAATATCACTATATTCTGGTAGTTTTTAAAAGATACAAGGTAGATATAAGATGCGTGCTGAAAATAAGTAATAATTATGTATTATTTTTACGACTTGTGCCAATAGATTTTCAACTGGTCCAATCTCAGCGGTTATGGAACGGACGTTTGTGAGAACTTAATAATTGAAAATGATAAATAATTTGATTGCTTTTATATAATATGTAGCCATGATCCAAAAGTCCTTGTACATTTTTTTAAAGTAACTAAAAAATGTAATAAATATTCTTCGAGCAAATATCTATAGAGTTACGATCGTGCAAAAAAGTGTCCGAGCCAAGACCCTGCCCAAGCTACGTAGTGGGCAGGCTTTTTATTTAGTCGTAACGCGATTGCAAGCTGACTACAACGCCGCGCGATGCCAACCTTCAGTAAGCGCTCGGTTGCAAGCACTAATTAGATGACATAACGTCGAGATTCGAAAAAACGCGTCATTGTGAATTATTAAATGTAAATGTCTAAGTCGGTATGTGTGACGACGCTTGGATATTTATTACTACTTTCACTTAGGGACTGTGGTTCCGTAGATATTTTTGCTCGAAGTAAATATTTCAAAAATTCGTGATCGTAGAACTTGAACCTACAGTATTGCAAACCGCTGCACGAGTTCGCCGTGTCGCCGTGCCGCTTTTCTAAATAAACTAGATCACGTCATGACGTTATCTACAAATTAAGCTGAAGTAGTTGTCTATCGCCAACTTGAAACAATTAATACTAAAATGCAACATTGCAGTCACGACTACTTTTTGAAATGTTTATCTAAGTAATGTACTTATTATAGAGGGTAAAATCACTAGAAAAATATTTGTTTTTGTAACTAAAATGAAATATCTTACAATTATAATCCGACCGTTTAATTCAGTCCTCACCTGCGCTGGTACAGGGGCGCGGGGGTAGACGAAAGAGGGAACTGAGACAGGTGCAGGCGGCGAGGACCCGCCGCCCGCACCTGTCTCAGTCCCCATAATAAATTTGTTGTTGTAAATCCCGTGGTGATCTAGTGGTAATGACAATGGCCTTACAATCGTGAGGTCGTGGGTTCAAATCCCGGTCCCGTACCAATAAGCTCTTAAGAATTTATGTACGCAATTTTACACCACTGCCTTTTCGGTGAAGGAAAATATCGTGAGGTAACCTGCATACGTCCGTAGTAGAAATTCGATGTCGTATGTGAACCCACTAACCCGCACTTGGCTATTGTGGTGGATATGGCCCAATCACCCTTCGTGGGTAGGCCTTCGTCCTGCACTGGACTACTAAAAGGCTGGTACAGTACAGTATAGTACAGGCTTCCTACTAACTAGTTTTACTTGACATTAGTTATAGTATAACGTTAAATAATAACACACAGCTTCGACGTGATGTATGATAGTATGATGCATAGTGATGTAAGTCGTAGTCCAATAAAGTTTTCACGGAGAAAATGCTGCTTATTTTGAAATTGTTCAAAACAACATTTCAACACAAAAAACTCCGTGAAGAACACAAAAAAACTTAAGCATTTAACGTAATTACGTAAGTTTACATAATTCGGTACCCGCCGTACAATATTGTGTAAATTTATAAAAAAATGTCCTTCGTGTCGTATTTCTTAAGACCAGTGATCAATGAGGGGCGGTCACGCAGGGCTGGCACGCAACGCTCCCGCCTCGTGCCTTACCTGGCCTCTGACACCTACATTTAGATTACAGACGTAAAACTGCCAGCCCTGCCTCTTTGCTACCAACCACTTCATTTATTAGGACGCCATTCAAAATAAATGTAATTAGAGCATAGGTATGGAACAGATTTCTGATCATAGAGTCTTGAGAGAGGCTTTTTATTATTATTGTTTTATTCGGTGCGGCGCGCGAGACATTTATTTATATTATAATGTAGCAAAAAATCATACATCGTATTTTTAACCATTACTAACTACTGTTACTAATTACTATTAAGTGATCAGTGGGCATCAAATGGATGGAATTGGCAGGTGAATGACATAAACAAATGGTTGCCCAGCAGTAGGTTATTAAAGGCAGATGACGACGATGATGATGATTACTAACTTCAAAATAATAAAATAAAACTATATAATTAAGCTAATTATACATAAGAGGCAATGATTCACAGTGGATCATCCACAGACACTGGAGTTCTAATGATAGTTCAGATACTCAAGCCCACTGCCAATTACCAGCATTCTTAGCAGCCTCGCAGCGTTTATCGACGATTTTATTTAATTGCGCATTACATTGTAATACAATACAAACAACTATTCTTCTGGTTTAGTAACAATAACAATAAATAACTTTTATTCAGCAAAATATACAGTTTTAAGAGGTGTTAACATCCAAACAAGAGAAGTCTATATCTCGGATGATAACGTATTTCTAGGTGTACCTGCAGTGTTGTACACAGGGTTACCAACTTTTCCAGCTGCCATAACCGGACAACGTTAATCTCGTCGTACTTGGTCAACATTGGAAAACAACTTATCAGCTTATAACTTAGCGTTATCACGCTGCGGATAGCATTTTAACCTAACATACAGTCTTGGCCAAAAGTATTAGGCACCTGTATTTTCACTCTATCTTCTAAACTAATTTCACTCCTTTTTGGCATTTTTAACAAAATTAGGTGTCAATTTATTCACATCAACAGACATGAAAGCTTGTTTACTTGTTAGAGTTCAGAACACAAGTGACCAAACATTGACTGATAAGGCCGAAAGAAAACCGAATGCTTTGTTTTCGGTCACCAGGTTTTTATGACCTTAACAACGAGCCGCTTGATATTCTAAGAAGTTATTTATGACCCCGATAAGCCATTTAAGATAAGCACTCAGTTATTGGTTAAGTAGTAAACATGCATTTTGATTTTTTAAAGGTGCCTAATACTTTTGGCCAAGGCTGTACATAGCATAACGCAGTTTTGTTGTACGCGCATAAATATCATGATTTGTAGTACCTACTTTACTTAAGTACTCTGCGAGTAATTCTTCTGAAATTATTAGCTTAACGTTTACAGAAGCAGTTGTGATTTTAAGCAGAGAATTTCTTACGAAATTAGACCTCCGCTTATGGAGAAAACATGTCCACTGTCCGAGATCTGTGTTTCATATCCAAGTACATGTTATGAAATTAGGTGAAAGCATTTTTGAAAATTGCTTGTCATATTTTTATGACACGAGTCGTAAAACTTATTTCGTGAGATGCATGCTTATTACAAGTGGTAAATAGTATATCGCGGTTTTGTTTGACCTGTGCTGGGACTAATTTAGCCGCTGCGTAATTTGTTCGTTATGTTCCTTACCCACAAATGAACCAAAATATTTCAAGTATCAACTTCTATCATTTCTTAGCAATTAGCATGTACCTAATTGTAACAGCATACGTATTAAAACATTACCTAATGCATATTGCTTCAGACACCAAAACGTGTAATAATCTTTTTACTTTGAAAAAAGATATGGCTCTGCAGTTACCAAATTATACACGTAAGTATCTATAAATAAATTATGTTTCGAACTACTAAATATTAAATAATAATAATAATATCGCAGGGGCGGCTTTGTGGCGAGCCGTCGGTGAGTGGCGACACCGCGTACCCTGATTCCCTGGGGCTAAATGAGACCCCTGACTCCTCTCTTGCCTTAACTGGCTGGCTTGGAGTGGAAACCGCAAGAGCTAAGAACCTAAGCTCCAGGGTGGAAGTGTTAAAGGGCATAACGCCGCTAGTAGCGTCTAGTGAAAGCGCAGCACACCTCTCGACACCCTAAGCCGTCCACACCAATGTTGCCCCTCCGGCGCCAAATTACGGTAGCCTTTATGGGGGGCCCATTTAGTGGATGGCAAGTCACCACCCGCCTAAATATTTTGAAATGAGGCATCACTTGGCGGGTGCCGCACCTTATTCCATAGACCAGCTTATATCATGTAATAATTCATTAAAATAGCCTAAGAAGTACCTATTCCCCGCCTTTACAATAGTTTCCATCTTCCTATCACCCAAAAACTGTATTTTTTTACTTAATAATTGTAAAAGGGCCTCTTGGTGTTGGTTTCGGCCCCACCAATGCCCTTCAAAGATCCGGGGCAACCCGTGAGTTGTAAAACAAATAAATGGAATAATAATAATAAAAAAAAAACCGCTGACAGCCCAGACGTCTTTTTGGTCTTATTTTCTAAAAATTTTATATTTTTTGGTTTTTCGATCGTTTTTCTGCAAATTTCCACACAAAAGCAATAGCCAAATTATTTTCCACTACATTTAGATATTTTCTGCAATAAAACTTAAACAAAATATGAAGTAAAGTAAAAATTCAATATTTCACGAAATATGTCAACATGACGTTCAAAATATCGGACTACAGAATAAATGCTAACAAGATCAAAGACGAAAACAGCGGATTCGAGAGGCGCACGACCACCACCATCGCCCGCCTCGTCGTCAGCTCCGAGCGCATCGTCGGGTGATGATTTCTACACCACCCGCGAGACGAGCGGCTCGTCGAGCGACACGAGCGGGCCACGGACGCCGCCGCCGCCACCACCACCAGCGCGACGACGAGGCCGTCCACCGCTGCCGGCACGCTTGGGGCCTGTGGGGCATCCTGCCCCGCCATCCGCTCCCGCTACCGGTGGCATAGTGCGTCGCATGCGATGGACTCAAACCATTAATGAGAATTGCATGCGCGCGTACTTTGGGGCTACAGAGGGAGGAACCAACATGACAGCGTACTGTGCCAGAATGCTGCCTTTGTTTCAGGCCCTTGAACCGACCGTGGCCGTGACTGCCCAACGACTATCGGACCAAGTGCGGGCTATCCACCGGTGCAAACTGCTGGATCAGTCCGTAATTGATCGGCTCCGCCTGGAGGCGCTGCCTGCTCGCCCCACTGCTTCCTCGACGCGGGACTCGACCGTACCTGTCGCGTCGTCAGCCCCGACAATGGCTTCAGTGCCGATGTCGGCGGCGACACTAGCGACACCACCGGCTGGTCCTGCGGTCGACGAGCCAGATGGCGCGAGTATGAGCGTATCTAGCCAGGTGAGTGAGCAACTGAGGAGGGCTTTGGAAGACGCGATTTCCCAGTATCGGTTCGCACCCGACTCTAGGCCGCGACTGCCACGTTTTCCCACAGGCGTAACTTAGCGCTTATGGGATCCCTGAACCCTTTGCTAGTCCCGTATTTACAGGTTAGCGAAGGCTTAGTCGATACCCATTCGATCTTGTACTGCGGCGCCATCGCGGCGTGTCGCGTTGCACGTGTTAAGTTCCCGGACACTAGCCGTGCACCGCGACCCGCCGGGGGTGTGCCCGCGTGGCAAATGCGGATCCAGCGGCGTATCGACTCGTTCAGGACTCTCATAGCAAAGCTAATCTGTTTCAGCCGGGGGAATAACCGCCCCCGAGTCATGCGTTTCGTGACACAGGCCTTTGCCGGGACTGGTATCAGACGCCAGCACTATTTGGCCAGTGTCACGGAACGCATAGACTATCTGAAACAGAAAGTCTATGCGTGGGCAAACCGCATTCGTCGTTACAGAGAGCGTGTGGACCGATATTGGCTAAATCGCCTCTTCCAAAGTGACCAAAGGAAAGTGTACCGAGGCTGGGAGAGAACCGACCAACGTGTGAGCGACGGGCAGTTGCCGGATGCTAGCGCCATGAATGACTTTTGGCGTGGCATCTGGTCGGTGCCCGTCGAACACACGGAGGGTGACTGGATGCGTGTGGTTGAGCGGGAATGCGAGACTATCGAACCTATGGGATCTGTTTTAATAGATCCCGTAGACGTTAGTTGTGCGATCCGTACGGCTCAGAACTGGAAAAGTCCTGGGCCAGACGGGCTGCACAACTTTTGGATAAAATGGTTTCGATGCTCGCATGACCGCTTAGCCACACAATTCCAGGAAGCCCTTGAGGTTGGTTCTCTACCTAGCTTTTTCACCACCGGTGTCACCTTCCTGCTCCATAAGTCCGGTAGTACCACGGAAGCAAAGAACTATCGACCAATAACATGCTTGCCTACCATCTACAAGCTCCTCACATCCATTCTGAGCATCAAAATTAATGCGCACGTCGTTGCGCAAAACGTTTTGGCTTTCGCTCAGAATGGATGTAGGGTTGGGTCCCGTGGTACTAAGGAGCTCCTCCTCATAGACATGACCATAAGCCAGCAAGTCCGGCGGAACAAGGGAGCCCTCTCTGCCGCCTGGATTGACTATAAGAAGGCCTATGACTCTGTGCCTCATTCGTGGCTCGAGAGGATTTTAGAGTTGTATAAAATCGATACAACTCTAAAATCATTCTTAGTGTCATGCATGGGGCAATGGGCCACGGTCCTTCGTCAACCTGGCGGTAGAGACGGCTCCGCTGGCCCGCAAGACTTGATTAGGATTGAGCGGGGAATATTCCAGGGTGACAGTCTGAGTCCATTGTGGTTCTGCCTGGCCCTGAATCCTCTCAGCACTTTGCTGAGGAATTCAGAGCTAGGCTATCGGCTTCGCAGACAGGGTGAAGTTATCTCTCACCTGCTGTACATGGATGATCTCAAGCTGTTTGCACCGAAATACCAAGACCTGGTGGAGCTGCTAAAAACCACTGAAGTTTTTAGTAGGGCTATCAGGATGGAGTTCGGTGTAGATAAGTGTGCGGTCATGCATGTACAGCGTGGGAAAGTTGTGGATTCTCCGAATCTACAAACTTTCTGAGACGATGACTATCAGGTCTCTCTCCGAAGCCGAGACCTACAAGTACCTCGGTATGTCAGAGTCGTTGGGTATATCGGCAGTGGACATCAAGAAATCGGTGAAGGAGCGCTTTTTTTGTCGTCTGACAAAAGTACTAAATAGTCTTTTGTCCGGCGGCAACAAGGTGCGCGCCTTCAATGGTTGGGTGATGCCGCTGCTGATGTACTCCTTTGGCATACTGAGGTGGACTCAGACTGAGCTGGACGCCCTGGATAGGAGGGTCCGTCGACTGCTCACTGTGCATCGCATGCTACACCCGCGCTCGTCTGTCATGAGACTGTACATTCCGCGGAAGTGTGGTGGCCGAGGCTTTTTAAATGCCAAAGACCTCCACAACCGCGAAATATACAGTCTCCGGGACTATTTCCGAAACAGCGGGCGTGGAATGCATTGCGATGTGGTGGCAGCTGACAGAGGCCTCACCCCGCTCTCTCTGGCGAAGGAGAACTGGCACAGGCCATCGGTGCTCAGCACCGATGATCGCAAGGCGGTATGGAGGAGCAAGGAGCTGCACGGGCGGTTCTATCGGGCCCTAACAGGACCCGATGTGGACCTGCTCGCGTCGGTGGCCTGGCTGCGCTTCGGTGACCTCTTTGGGGAAACCGAAGGTTTTGCCTGTGCAATTGCGGACGAAGTTGTCTTGACGAACAACTACCGGAAGTATATCCTGAAGGACGGTACGGTCGACATTTGTCGGGCATGCCACCGTCCCGGAGAGTCACTCAGGCGTATTACTTCCGGTTGTTCTCATCTTGCCAACGGCGAGTACTTACACAGGCATAACCAAGTAGCCAGGATTATCCATCAGCAACTTGCTCTTCGATACGGCCTTGTCGAGTCTGAGGTGCCGTACTATAAGTACGCACCGGCACCAGTTCTCGAAAATGGTCGTGCGTTGCTTTATTGGGACCGCTCTATCATCACGGACAGGACTATTGTCGCCAATAGGCCTGATATCGTGGTGGTCGACCGGTCCCAGCGCCGGGCAGTGCTCGTCGACGTCACCATCCCACATGACGAGAACCTCGTGAAGGCCGAGAAGGACAAGCTCAGCAAGTACCTTGACTTGGCTCACGAGGTCACCGCCATGTGGGATGTGGACTCTACGATCATTGTCCCGATAGTCGTTTCGGTAAACGGCTTAATAGCGAAGAGTCTCGACCACCATCTTAAGAGGCTCTCGCTAGACGGTTGGGTCAAGGGTCAGATACAGAAGGCGGTCGTCCTGGACACAGCGCGCATTGTCAGGAGGTTCCTCTCTCTGTAGACCCAACCACCGGTAGCTTGGGCCTCGCCCCGCTGCCGGCGGCACTCTAGGTTTAGGTTTTTTTATAGTATTTTGTTTTTTATTATTTAAATATTGTAAAAAAACTTAAATTTAAGACAATAAATAAATATGTGTATAATAATAATAATATCGCAGGGGCGGCTTTGTGGCGAGCCGTCGGTGAGTGGCGACACCGCGTACCCTGATTCCCTGGGGCTAAATGAGACCCCTGACTCCTCTCTTGCCTTAACTGGCTGGCTTGGAGTGGAAACCGCAAGAGCTAAGAACCTAAGCTCCAGGGTGGAAGTGTTAAAGGGCATAACGCCGCTAGTAGCGTCTAGTGAAAGCGCAGCACACCTCTCGACACCCTAAGCCGTCCACACCAATGTTGCCCCTCCGGCGCCAAATTACGGTAGCCTTTATGGGGGGCCCATTTAGTGGATGGCAAGTCACCACCCGCCTAAATATTTTGAAATGAGGCATCACTTGGCGGGTGCCGCACCTCATTCCATAGACCAGCTTATATCATGTAATAATTCATTAAAATAGCCTAAGAAGTACCTATTCCCCGCCTTTACAATAGTTTCCATCTTCCTATCACCCAAAAACTGTATTTTTTTACTTAATAATTGTAAAAGGGCCTCTTGGTGTTGGTTTCGGCCCCACCAATGCCCTTCAAAGATCCGGGGCAACCCGTGAGTTGTAAAACAAATAAATGGAATAATAATAATGTAAATATACCTATAGTCCTATACCCTATAAAAAGTAATTGTTTTAGATATAAGTTTTGTTGTTTTTTAAGGTTTTTTTCGAACTTTAAAGTAAATAAATAAATGAATATTTTGGGACATCTTACACACGGCCTCTGACCCCAAACTAAGCAAAGCTTGTGATATGGCTGCCAGAGACTGATATACTACATATACTTATTTTTAAATACATACTTATATAGATAGTAACTAAATAACACCCAGACACAGATCAAACACTTAAGTTCATCACATAAATATTTGCCCTGGGTGGGGATCGAACCCACGCCTCTTTGATCCAGAATTTAGGGTCACTAACCACTGAGCCACCGAGGCATAATAAGCTAAATTTATAAAGTGATTGATAAATTTAGCTTATTAACCATGAAAATATCGACAGAAAAACTTCTATGTTAAGTTATATCACAGTATGTGGAAAAGAATAATATTAGCGAAATAAGAAGTGACTTTGCGCCGCCAAACTTCAACGCAACAGAAACACTTTCTCTCCTAATGACTTGTTATGTGAATCATTTTGTGGCGTGTTCTGCCTAACATAAATAATCATTTGTCTTCATCAAAAGTTGTTCTTATATAAATTAATTGGCTCTTTGTACAAGTTTGACACTTCAGGGTCACGAAAGCGGGCAACTTTGCTATTTATTATAAAATATCGGATTTAAATCTCCTAGCCATTAATCAATAAATGTGTACCTAAAAATTCAGGCCTTCCTTTGTGGTAGAGTTTACCGGAGCTAAGTGAAAACTCGTGGAAACTTTGACTTAATATTTAAATATAACATTGGCAGTGGCTGGTTTATGTAGTTTCTACCAGTAAAGTAGAGTAATTAAATTCTTGCTGCCCCCCTAAAAATCTATCGTTATTTCGCGACTATGCGTAGGTATACATATACACGAGTATATGTATACCTACGCATAGGGGAGTAATTAGTAATAAATATGTGTCACTTCGATTCTTAAGTTATAAAAATATTAAACCTTGTTGATTTTATTGACCGAAGTTAACGAAGTGTCTTCGTTTTAACTGGTGATTTTACTTACGTCTGTCAACAGGGCGTTACAGGGCGCAACACCAAATCTCAACGAAATTGGTACACAGGTTTTAGATATTAATTGATCATCATCATCATCATTTTGCCCTTATCCCACTAGGTTGGGTCGGCACATCACGTTTCCTTTCGCCACTTCACTCTATCATTTGTTATCTCATCATCATAATAAAAGTATAAATTGTATAAATATCATAGTATAAATTAAATTTTTTTGTCTCAAAAATCGCCAAATCCCCGTATTTCCCGGTTTATCCGGGTATTTCCCTCAAACGGGGAGAAAATTTTACTGTTACGCTATTTATTAACCGATTTTGATAATATTTCGCAAGATCATTAAATATTTAAATTAAATTATTAATTAACAAGGTTTGCGAGTATAAACAAAATCGGTCAAGATATAGACTTATGAAGATAAGTCCAGATATAGAAAGGTGCAGCGCGCGATGTTTTTTTTTCGGAAACAAGTTCTGATGATACTTACCGAAAATCTTATGCTATTTCGTACACAAACTGCTAAACGTCTCACCATCATTCCGTCTGTCCGTAAGTTAGCACCGAGTAGTTAACATGATCGTTAAACCGTTTGTATATCATAAAGTTTACAGTTCATAAACTAAAAACTTTAGATTTAATACTTCGAGACCAAACTTTAATAAAACTATAACTAGGTATTATAAAGTATAACTATTTGCACACAAAACTATCGAGGCGAGCGTTGTCTGTTTGGTTGATATTTAAAATAATTGTAAAGATAGGTACATATATTACAATATATTATCAGTTATACCATTTTAAATTTGTACTAACAAACCTGATCTTAACATCATTCAAACATTTCCTTGCTTTTTAAAAAGCTAAGAAAATCTAAGAGTATCAGCTAAATCACCTACTTTGCTCAATTTGTAGCTAGTTTTGATCAGATCAAAGTCATTTGGATATCGAACTTTATCTTCATAAAATTTTTTTTTATACACACTGCCTGATGTTAGGCAAATATGCGGTCTAGGTTTTTAAACGCTTACCTAGAATTACCCGTAAAGCAATTTTCTTATCAATATAGTCAAAATAGTAAAAAAGCAGAAGTATTGTATGTGACTAAATTCTATTGGTGGCCAATACTTAGAAACCACTAAATTGGCGTTGATAATAATTATAAAAAGCGAATGAATATAATGGCTTCCACTACTACCTGCACATACACAAAACATTCTACATACAGACAATTATTTTCTTAAAACTACGTAGCTACTCGTGAAACGAATCTCACAATGTTCTTAAAACTACTTACCTACTTCAGTCTGCGAGATATTCTTAGAACTACTCGTACTCATCAAATGCATCTCAGTTCATGTTCATTTCAAAAACTTTTACGTTTTCAAGAGTGTCTATAACTTTCGGAGTCCATTGAAATGCGTTCAACTGCGGGTTCATATCAAGTCGATCTGTTCGTAGCTAAATAGCTTAAGTTACAAAGTTTGCCCGACCGTGGCGGATGAATGACGACATTTGGGCAATTACGACATAATAACTATGACTCGACGCTTCAGTAGTTCAATTGTACTTTGTGGAATGTAATCATTTGTAAGAATAACTTTCGCTCCTTCAAGAAGTTAAGCACTCTATCGATAGTAAGCGGTTCAATTCAGAAACTGACCACTGGTCGTAAAGAAATGTATCACGATGTAATACCTAACATTTGTGTGCGAATATTATTCAAAAATTTTAATCGAAGATTAATTTAAATATAATTTAATTATGTGAGTTAGTCACGCAACGCAATATATTTTTCCGATCACACAAGTCAATCGTTGGGCTCAAAAAAAATCCGTGAATGTGGATTCACGGATTTTTGTTCTGAGTTTGTTCTGAGTTTTTCTGTAGATTTAGATGGAAAATTAAGTATCCATGAATCCACTTGTAGATTTAAGTGGAAAAAAAAGTATCCATGAATCCACGGTGGATTTAAGAGGAGAAAAATGTATCCGCGTATCCACAAGTGGAGCCTAGCTGTGGATCCAAGTGGAGGGAGCCAATCGTTGCTCCATTGCTTCGTGAAAGAGGTAAGTACAAACCAATAACCCAACAAACTCACTTTCGGATTTATTATATTAGTAAGGAATAAGAATGTCAAGGAATAATCGACATATAATTTAATTTTCACAAATTTAAATAGGAACCTATAATTTATCCTAGTGAGTTTGTCACGCAACGCATATATATTTTTCCGAAAACACACAAACTTTTATCCTCGATAATATAGCAAAATATTAACAGTCAAATGCCAAATCAGACTAAGATAGAAAATACATTACATTGTGTATTAACCACAATTTAACTTAAGTAGAATGCAAGATAGAAACTTGCATTCGCTACAAAGTCTACAGTCAGTCGTCATTTCACACCTCAATCCCGAAAGCAGCACAACCAAACTAATTCGAATCTCGTCACCGATGCACGAGCGTCTCTCATTACACTGAGTATATCGCACAACTTTGATGGGATTCCGACGCACAGAATCGAAAAAAAACAAGAGATGGAAAGTGCTTACCGAGGTTTGAAATTGGAAACGCGTTCATCAGGGTCCTGCGGAAATTGTTGGCTCGCAGTGAGCGGGTGCCGTCGGCTGCCGCAGACAGCTCGCGTGACCTCATTATCCTGTCCTGGGGTTGCTTGCTCTCGGCTTGGCACGCAGATTAGGAAACAGTTTGTTTGGGAAAAATGTCTTCTAATTGCAAGCTGTGATCGTTTAATTTTGAGGATTGCTGGTGCGGTAATTGTAATTAAAATATAGGTATAGCACAGTACACTACAGTTTTAATTTAAATGAAATTTGGAAAACTACAATTGATACAATAATACCAAGTTTGCTATTAATTAATTACATACAAGTCACATTATAAAGTTTGTATAAAAAAAAACGACAAGTGCGACTCAGGCTCGCACATCCAGCGAACCGTCTAAATCCAGATAATTTCATAAAATTGGGAAGTAAAAAAGTTTGTTTTTTTTTTCACTTTTCTCGTCATACATCGAAAATTACTCATTGTTAAAATACATAATTAAAAACCTGTTTTAGCAAGTGCTAATGAAGTTCTTTTATATAATACCTTACATGATACGATTTACTCACTTTGAATTTTGAACCCATACTCTGTGAATTTTGAGGCCCAATTTTTTTGTGATTTAAATAAAAATGTACAGTTTTCAGATTTATTCCTATTATTTTAACTCTGAGACAATGCTTTTCGCCAAATTTCATAGTTCTATGTCAACGGGAAGTACCCTGTAGGTTTTGATTTTTGTTAGTGTCGAAATATGCGGGTTTTTACGACATAAACGGCTCTAACTTTTTTAAACGATAACTGAGCAGTTTTTTTTCTACACAACTGCAAGAGACCATAGATATACGTATATAGTTTAAATTTAACCTCGATATCTATACGCGTTCGCGAGATAAAGCGTCTTGACATACACAGAGACGGACAGACGGACAACAAAGTGATTCTATAAGGGTTCCGTATTTTTCCGTTTGAAGTACAGAACCCTAATTAGTAAAAGTCAAACATGCCATTCTAAATGAACAATTAACGTGATTGTTTTCTACTGTATTCTACTGTTTCAATCGACGTGCCCCCATGTTTTCCTATAGAAATGAATGTTTATGGCTATGACTAAAACTACAAAAAAGCAATTTGCTATTTAAATTAAAAAGAGATGCTATTACAGCAAGAGCTTGTGCGCATGTCATAAAAGATAACACTGAATCACTCCCTTTATTCTGCATCTCTAAATCGATATGCAAATAAATATAATTATAGTCAGTACTTAACTGCCAACGTGGCCAACGTGTCTATAGTCACAGCTGTTAGTAAGATATTCAACTTATTTGGTTTAAATACTTTTTCTTATCTCTGTACTTTGTAAGTGCGAGCGAGTTAACGACACAAAAAGTAGGTAAAATCAGTTGGCGGTAACTCGCTCACATGAGCGAATATCCCTCGAGCGAATCACTGAATAAGTCCCATTAGACTTTTATACGCTTTCTGTCCTCTCCATCCTAAGGTTGCCTGGAAGAGATCGCTATCAGCGATAAGGCATTGTACCACTGTTTATGTATCTTTGTTCCTTTATTTTGTTTATTTCTTGGTGTGCAATAAAGAGTTAAAATATACTAGTTTTTACCCGCGGCTTCGCCCGCATACGCAATATATCATTATAATTTATAGCCTATGTGTTATTCTGATATAAAAGCTATATTATTGCAAAGTTTCATCTCAATCCGTTCAGTAGTTTTTGCGTGAAAGAGTAACAAACATCCATACATCCATCCATCCAACCATCCTCACAAACTTTCGCGTTTATAATATTAGTAGGAAGTAGGATAGGATATCTATCTATCTATCATAATTGGGCCTGTTGTGAGTCTAAAGAAACACAAAAACATGTATAACTTTTTTTATTCGAAACTAGACCCAGCTCGTTGTCTAATCATTAACAGTACAAATATAGCAACAGATTAAAGCCAGATAAGAGAGAGCGATAAATAACAAAAGGTGAGTTCATTTCGCATAATTGTTCCACTCTTCCTTACCGCCAGCCTTATCGCTTGAGAACTTTATTAATGCGCTTTGTCTTCCCCGTTATTAATCTACTACGTATTTGTATCTTATTATTACAAAGTTGTTGACCGAAGCGAAGCAAAAGTCTCTGCTTTAACTCGACGATTTTGTTTTCGTCTATCCAGATTTTAATTTTTCTCTATAGTACGCATATATCAACGACTTTCAACGACAATGGGACCAATATAATATATACGCGTCGAATTGAGTACCTCCTCCGGTTCGTCAGTCAAATAGAAGAGAGTTAATATAAAGTTATACATTGTCAAGCAAGTTTTGGTGGTTCATGTTTTTTTTTTCAAAACTTTACAGCCTCATCGATCATCTGTTCTATGAACTGCGTGCCCTGCCCACAGCCACTTCAAATTCATAAACGTCATCACCGCGGTGTACTTATTTTCATTGTCTGCGACTTTACCAAGTGACTGAATAATGACCTGAATAAAAATCGCAACAGCGACTTCCACCTTGTACATAATTTGAATAACTTGCACGAATCGATGTGACATCCATGTAAGTTTTTGTTCATTTATCAAAAATGGCTCAGCTGATTTCGATAAAATTTAAATGGAACCACTTCGGAAGTTTATTCTTTCGAACTAAAAAACACTTTTTTAAATCGGTTCTCAATTGGCAAAAATATCGACCATACAAAAAAATACATACAGTCTAACTGACTTTCACGTCATAAAGAATCTAAAAATAAGAAATCGTAATGTTAATTCCCGTACTTATGTTGGTAGCTTTACCAAAAATAGCTCTGAGGAGAACAATTTCCGGAGAAGAAACATCGAAACGATCAAAGAGTAACGAATAAATACAATGATGTTGACGAGAGATATTTCGGGGAAAATAAATAAAAGTAATATAAACAAAAGCAGCGCACAACCACTTTATGAATGGCCTTAGCACTTCAAGACGAACAATACTCGTATGTGCTGTGGCTTTAACCCTTATATGCAAATAAATCAGCTGTTATTGAAAATAATTACTTGTACTTTTTGCAAGAAACTGTTATTTTTTAGGGTTCCGTAAAAGGAAAAAACCGGACAAGTGCGAGTCAGGCTCGCACATCGAAGGTTCCGTACAAACTCATTGTTAAAAAATTAAAAACCTGTTTTACATGAGCTAATGGAGTTCTTTTATATGATATCTTACATGATACGATTTACTCACTTTGAATTTTGAACCCATATTTTGTGAATTTTGAGGCCCTATTTTTTTGTGATTTAAATAAAAATGTACAGTTTTCAGATTTATTCCTATATGTGTACTCTGTGACAATGCTTCTCGCCAAATTTCATAGTTCTATGTCAACGATAAGTACCCTGTAGGTTTTGATTTTTGTGAATGTCGAAATATGCGGTTTTTTACGACATACAGAGATAGAACTTATTTCCCAATTTTATGAATTTTTTTAAATTTGTACGGAACCCTCGGTGTGCGAGCCTGACTTGCATTCGTCCGGTTATTTTTACCTGGCCGTTTACCTTGTTTTCAAGCATCTCGAAGAAAAAATGTCAAGTTGACAATCTCGTGGATGTGACGCTTGGCCAAAATGCTGGTATTTTATTTTTCGTATGATTGATATTCAGCGTTGTAATACTTAATGCCAGCATGCTGGGCGCACTGCTAACTGGCAGTGGTCTTGAGAGTTTGAAGGGTCTGTGGATAATCCAATTGTTTGTTATGTAGCAGGAGCTGCTTATGTATACACTTGGTTTTATTTAATTTTAATATAAATAAGAGCACTGGAGGCGTTTCTACACTAGGTTACTACAAAAATATTGCTTATAAACCAACTTTCAGAAAGGAAGCTGTTCGTCTTTATGTATTTTTTGTGTATGTTCATCGAAGTTTTCGCCAATTGTGAACCAATTTAAAAAAAATGTGCCAAAGGGTAGGTATACATCCAAAATAGTGTCATTAAAATTTTATTGTATTATGTTATTGTAATATCCGACCGATCACTTCCCGCTCATTGTTGATTGTAATTTGGACGATATTATACCAAAGATTATGTGTGATAGTAGTGACGGATTTAAGCAAAATAGGCGTAAGCATCTATGGGGTAGTAGGGAACGGGGACAAATATTAGACTATAGTAAACTCTGTGATATTAGGTTTAACGATATTTTTACGAAATACGAAGATTTATTTAAGAATATGACTTGTTGTGATGATTTTAATTTATGTGAATGTACACAACACTATAAATTTATAGATAATTTTTATGCAGACATTATAAATGTATTGCAGTCAGCAGCTGCCGATACCTGTCCAGTAATGTGTAATAGGAAGCGTAAACATGTAGTTGGATGGAACTTTCATGTTAGGGATGCGCACGCTCGGGCTAGGCTGATGTTTTCTGTTTGGGTTCTGTATGGTAAGCCGCGCTTGGGGTTACACTATGAGAATATGACTGCCTCACGTAGGGATTATAAAGCTGCACTGAAATACGTTTTAAAAAACCAAGAAAAAATCAGACTAGACATGTTGGCCCGTCACCGTGGAGACGGTAATTTTATTGAATTTTGGCGAGAGACTAAGAAATTAGACTGTAAACCTAGTTTACCTGTTAGTGTAGGAGGTGAACAAAATAAAAAGAATATTGCTAACGTGTTTCGTAACCATTTCAGTGTAGATAACGGTCAGACAGATTCTGGTAGGCCTCGCCGTGACGCGGAGCCTCACCACGTCACAGTAACATCTAAAGAAATTGAAGACATTTTAAGAAATATGAAACGTGGTAAGTCTCCGGGCCACGATGGCCTTAGTATAGAACATATATTGTACGCGGGGCAACATGTCTGTCATGTGCTAGCGCGGCTGTTTAATCTCTGCGTGAGGCACTGCTACTTACCTGATGCTCTCATCCGAACCGTCGTCGCTCCCATACCTAAGAGCAAGACTGGAGACATCTCGAGTGTGTCGAACTATAGGCCAATCTCCCTGGCAACAATTGTGGCCAAGATACTTGAGAAGGTGATTCACTCGCATTTAAGCACGCTACGCTTGAACGATGGACAATACGGCTTTAGGCCGCAAGTGTCCACTGACATGGCTATTTTTTCTTTGAAAGAAGTAGTGAAATATTATGTTGAGAATGATACGACGGTCTATGCTTGTTACCTAGACTTGAGTCGTGCGTTTGACAGTCTTAACACGAATTTGTTGTGGACAAAAATGCAGGACACCGATGTTCCATCCGAGGTTGTTGATCTGATGGCATATTGGTATGACCATCAGGTCAACAATGTCAGATGGGATACTGATTTTTCGGACGACTACAAGCTAACCTGTGGGGTCAGGCAGGGGGGGCTTACCTCTCCCGACCTATTTAATTTTTATATGAACGATTTGATTGAGGAGCTGAGCAGCACACCTGTGGGGCTCAGGTTGGATGCCAGATATGTCAACAACCTGAGTTATGCAGACGATATGGTGCTGCTCAGCCCCTCAATTAAAGGCTTGCGTAAGCTGATCGGAATTTGTGAAAAGTACGCACATGATCACAACCTAAAATATAACGTAAAGAAAACGAAGATGATGATTTTTAGGTCGGGAAGAGGGCCGCTCAATGTGCCTGAGGTCCGCATTGGTGGACAGATTGTTGATACTGTGAGTAGTTTCAAGTATCTTGGACACATTGTGACGTCTAATCTTTCTGATAATGAGGATATTGAGCGTCAGCGCAGAGCCCTTTGTGTTGTTGGCAATATGATTGCACGGAAGTTCTACAGAGCTTCTAAGGACGTCAAAATCACTTTGTTTAAAGCATATTGTCAAGCATTTTACACGAGTCAACTCTGGACCAATTACACCATGAGGTCGCACAACGCAATTAGAGTAGCATACAATAACATCTTCAGGCACCTGATGGGCCTGAAGTGGTATTGTAGTGCCTCCGAAATGTACGCAGAATCGCGAGTAGACTCATTCAACGCCATTCAGCGAAAACGTATCGCATCATTTATGTCCAGAGTTGACACGTGTAAAAACAAGATCATTAGAAGCTTAGCGGACCGGCAGCTGCTGTCTGCAACTTATAAACGATGGGTAGCTATTGCTACCTGATTTGTATTTTTCTTTTAATATTATTTGTTTTGTGATATGGATCGTTGTGTCTGAAATAAAGATTTATTATTATTATTATTATTATTTGTTTTACAACACACGGGTTGCCCCGGATCTTTGAAGGGCATTGATGGGGCCGAAACCAACACCAAGAGGCCCTTTTACAATCATCAAAATAAAAAAATACAGTTTTTGGGTGATAGGAAGAGGGAAACTATTGTAAAGACGGGGAATAGGTACTTCTTAGGCTATTTTAATGAATTATTACATGATTATAAGCTGGTCTATGGAATGAGGTGCGGCACCCGCCAAGTGATGCCTCATTTCAAAATATTTAGGCGGGTGGTGACTTGCCATCCACTAAATGGGCCCCCCATAGAGGCTACCGTAATTTGGCGCCGGAGGGGCAACATTGGTGTGGACGGCTTAGGGTGTCGAGAGGTGTGCTGCGCTTTCACTATTATAATATTTTCGAAAGTTCTAGTTTGAGCGAACTATTCAAATTTTGTGCACGTTATTTTTGTCGAAAAATAACTATAAAAAGAACATTTATATTCTTCATGATCTTATAGAGTTCTTATGCGCAAAAAGAGAACCGTCGTGACGTTACGATGAACTAACAACAAGATTTTAAATCACTAGCCAAGGTACCGACTATAGGGCTGTCCATTAATCACGTGATGTTTTTTAACATTTTTAACCCCTCTCTTCCCCTTGGAGATACGTGGTGAGGTTTAAGACTAAACCTCCCCTCCACCTCCCCCCTATGAACCTCACGTGATTAATGGACAGCCCAATACTAGTAGTCGTGAGTACTGATCTTCTTCTTCTTCTTTTCGAGTCAGCGGTTCGATCATAAAATTTATATGCTGTTCGACCAGTAAGAGGCCACGGAGACTGCGGCGGTGTTGGCCTCGTGGAGATCTTCTTGTGTGCAGGTGTTAGGACAAAGTGGGCATTGTAGTAGATGCTCCATCGTCTGTTGAGTGGCGCCACAGTCGCATTCCTCCCTTGGTGGTTCGGCTAAGCCCCATTTGCACATGTTGTACCTACAACGGCCCACTTGTGTTCGGAGTCTGTTAATGGACTTCCAGATGGGCCATTGCAGGTCGTGGCCCGGTGGAAGGTTTTCTGTTGGGGAAGGATAGCTGGGTGGGACGGGATGTTTTTCTGTCCATAGCCTACGTCTAGCTTCAGCTGGATCTGTTGTAATGGGTGCAGTGGGGCGAATAAAGTTTTTACGACTTTTTAACCGACACCTGCCGCATTATTTCCGGGTGTTTAAAACCCACACCTTTAAATCTGCTTTACCCATTAGTTGGTGTTGCCCCACCACCCATCCGAAGAGAAATTGCGTGCGCTGTGGAGAAACAAAAACAAGAGACAGACCTCCGACATCCTCTGTATGCTTATAAACCTCCCCCATCCAGGTGAGTACTGATGAAAACCGAATTGGTGTCTACCAAGTGTCAAAGTATCTATCAAGTTCTTTTAGTTGTACTAGCAATGACAGAGAAATGTTGTCAACATAACAAAATTAATAAAATGGCACACGGGCGACCTCACCTACGACTTTTTTCTTTTTGCACAAATTCTATAAGAGACACATAAAAATCACTAAGTGAAATCACATCGTATTGATTAAATTACTTACTTACTCAGCCATCAGAATTCAATACGTTGGAGAAACAATTGTTCATTGTTATTGATTGCACAGAATATCAATATTTATTACAGCGTTTCATCAATATTTTATTAAAGTTGAGTATTGTCTACAGATACACCAGACAAAACGTGAATGCAGTAAGGAAGATTAGGTACCTAATCCAAAAAAAAACGTATTTGCCTTTTAATAAACCACTACTGAAATTAAAGCTGATATATAAATAATAATACTCGTAGATACCCAAATCTATATATACATACAGGGTTACAGGCTACGAGTAAGTCGACCTATTCCCGTTAAGCGTGTGTAGTTTTCTACGTTTCTGACTGATTTGACTATTAAACACCATATCCTAAATCTCACAGTTTCGAGATATTTGAACTCAAATACTTTTTATAAAAGGATAATTTTACGGGCAATATTGGGTAGTGAGGTCATAAAACATTATTTTACATGTAAAAATCAAATCAAAATAATAATACGACTTACACGTTTAAAATATCTGAGCTGATAGCCGAAAATTGGGAATTTTATACGTATCAATTTCAAATATCTCTTTTTTTTAATTTAGGATAGCGTATTTCATAGTCAAATTAGTCAGAAACAAAGTAAATTACAGACCCTTAACGGGAATAAGTCGACTTACCCTGTAACCCTGTATATAAAAGAAAGTCGTGTTAGTTACACTATTTATAACTCAAGAACGGCTGTACCGATATGGCTGAAAATTGATGGGTAGGTAGCTTAGAGCCAGAAGACGGACATAAGATACTGTTTATCCCATTCGATGCGGTTCCTGGGTATCCGGATGTGCGCTCTACGGATGCTCTTGGTCGTATGTATACAGTTCATCCAAAGAATGATAATTGTTTCTATTTGCTGTTGTTGGTGGTAAATGTGCGTGGGCCTACGTCATTTGAGACACTACGGACTGTTAATGGTGTAATATTCCCAACATATCGTGCTGCATGTGAAGAACTGAAATTATTAGAAAACGATACCCATTGGTATACGACAATCGCTGAAGCCATTATCTCTGCATCTTCAAGTCAGATACGCACATTATTCGCTATCATAATTTCGACATGCTTTCCATCAAACCCATGTAAGCTGTGGCACAAATACAAGGATAATATATCAGAAGATATTTTACATCAAACTGGTGTCAGTTCCAGAAATCACGATATTTAGATGAATGAGGAGATACATAATCGCGCTTTACTCTTGATCGAAGATATGTGTTACCTCATGTGCAGTAGTTTACTAATCAGGTTAGGAATTCCAGCGCCAAATAGTGAAATGAATGACGCATTTAATCGAGAATTGGAACGGGAACGTGAATATGATCACCAGGAATTAGATTTAGTAGTTCAAACGAATGTACCCCTGTTGAATTCCCAACAAAAGGCAGTTTATGATACTTTAATGAAGGCAATCGATGATGAAAATGGTGGTTTATATTTCCTAGATGCCCCTGGTGGAACTGGTAAAACATTCCTCAAGTCAGTAGTTTTAGCCACTGTTCGTGCGAGATCCAACATAACGGTTGCAGTAGCTTCTTCTGGAATAGCAGCCACTTTGTTAGAAGGATTCATTCAGCATTAAAATTACCGTTAAATCTTCAAACTATTGAAGAACCAACCTGTAATATTGCAAAACACTAAGCAATGGCCAAAGTTTTATCGGCATTGAAAATCAATCGGCAAGAGCAATCAATGTACTAAAACAAACAAACAATAATGAATGATTAATATAGGTAGGTATTTTTTTTTATGTATTTTCTAGTAAAAAAACTTAATATATTCAAAAATCTGCTTATTTAATACCTTTAAGGCGAAACAGAGTTCGCTGGGTCAACTAGTATAATATTTATATACATCAATATAGAGAAAAAAAAACCGGACAAGTGCGAGTCAGGCTCGCACATCGAGGGTTCCGTACAAACACGTTATTGAAATAATTAAAAACCTGTTTTAGCATGTGCTAATGAAGTTCTTTTACATGATACGATTTACTCAGTTTGAATTTTGAACCCATATTTTGTGAATTTTGAGGCCTTAATTTTTTGTGATTTAAATAAAAATGTACAATTTTCAGATTTATTCCTATATGTGTACTCTGAGACAATGCTTCTCGCCAAATTTCATAGTTCTATGCCAACGGGAAGTAACCTGTATGTTTTGAATTTTGTAAGTGCGAAATATACGGTTTTTTTACGAAATAAACGGCTTTAACTTTTTTAAACGATAACTGAGAAGTTTTTCTTTTACACAACTGCAAGAATTCATAATAATAAATTTCAACTCAATATCTTTACGCGTTCCCGAGATAAAGAGTCTTGACATACACACAGACGGACAGACGGACAACAAAGTGATCCTATAAGGGTTCCGTTTTTTCCCTTTGAGGTACGGAACCCTAAAAATAACGTACTTATGTGAATCTACGAAACCGCAATTGGATCAGTATGGTAGATATGGCCAAACACCCTTCGGTGATGGCCTGAAGGGTCACCTTCAGTTACTTTTGTTAGTAAGAAAGTTTTATTTACTTACTTTTGCGTCCAGTTTACTTCTAGTGAAAGTGAGTGAATAAAACTTTTATACTAAGACAAGAAAAGGTTACGGACTAACTTACGAGTATTAAAGGATTTGGTTTTGAAAATATGTACTATTGTTTATAGAACAAAAAAGGTTTATGCGCCAAGCTTTACTTTTATGTAAATGAAATCTTTTAATAATAGTCCTCATTTTTATCTGATATTCCATTTATTTTCTCAATTTATTTAAGTTTTTCTAGAATATTAAAAAACATACTATTAAATAACTTATATATGTATTATTATTAGAATAGCTTAAAAAACAATCACGATTTTATAAGTCATTATAATAAAGAACACGAAAATAGGTTTTTAAGCACCTCTTTAATAAAGTTGTTTCCTGTTCTAAATTGTCTCTATCTGTATAAGATGTTTAAATATTTACAAGAAAATTACACCAAGTTACCCATACTCACTTAAGTTTCGTATTTTGCAGTGACTTCAGACCACTAATCATCGCAACTTTGTATTGAGATCACGTAGAGAGCAGCGCTGGCGCTGTCCGAGACAGCCAAAGGAACCGAAATAAGTATGCAACAACCTTGGATTATAGAGCAGAGAAGATTCACCTACCTCTGAGTGATCTATACCTAACTCATTTATATACCTACTAAGCCGATACTACCTAGGAGACGTAGTCCAGTTAGGTAGGTCCGATTTCAAGAAAGAGGTCAATCGTCGAATCCAACTCAGCTGGACTGCGTTCGGAAACCTGCGTGACTTCTTTTTATCCGACATACCTTAGTGCCTCAAGTCGAGAGTTTTCGACAGTTATGTGTTGCCAGTGATGACAATGGCAATGGGAAGGGCACATATCTCGGAGAACTGATGGCCGATGGGGCAGTAAAGTTCTCGATTGAAGACCACGCACCGGCAAGCACAGCGTAGGACGTCCACCAACCAGTTGGACCGACGATATTATTAAGACCACAGAAACGCCCTGGATGCAGGCCGCTTCCAACCGGGCTTACAGGAAATCCATAGGGGAGGCTCAAGTCCAGCAGTGGACGTCCTACGGCTGATAATGATGATGATGATGAAGCCAATAACGACATTTCCCATTGGCAAGATTTGTGTTTTACATTTTACTAGCTTTTGCCCGCGGCTTTGCCCTCTTGATATTTTAATTGTGCTATAGGTACTTTTTATTTTTCCGGAATAAAGAGTGGCCTATCTCACTCTCCGGCCGTTGAACTATGCCAAATATGATGTCAATTCGTTGCTCTGATGCTGCCAGAAAGAGTAACAAACCAACAAACACAATTTCGGATAAATGATATTAGGGACTTTGATATTTTATGTTATTTTTTCTATAAATTTAGAGTTGGCCTCATTAACATAGCATTTCCGTGCTTGTCACTTGACAATAATTACTTAATACGTATTTAGTACTTAGTAATAAAAATTAAGAAGCCTCGATCATAGTTTTACCGAATAATGTTTTTAGTGAAACTATTTTACGAAATACATTTCCAGAGGTATAACTTGGTGTAGGTAGGCATAGTATTATGTAGCATGAATATATTTTGCCTATATTCTTCACGTCACATAGGTAATATTTATTTGGTTTACGAGGAGATGTCAGTGCGCATTTTAACGCACTCTTATCCATTTATGAAAGTTTATAAATCAGAGATATATATTTATAAATTAATATTTTGGGACATCTTACACGGCCTCTGACCCCAATCTAAGCAAAGCTTGTGATATGGCTGCCAGAGACTGATATACTACATATATTTATTTTTAAATACATACATATATAGTAAAGTAACTAAATAACACACAGACACAGAGCAAACACTTATGTTCATCACATAAATATTTGCCCTGGGTGGGGATCGAACCCACGCCTCTTTGATCTAGAAGTTAGGGTCACTAACCACTGAGCCACCGAGGCAGTCAATTCAAATCAATTTGTATTTATCAAAAAGCATCAAAGATTTTCACTAAACCCAACGATTTTGAAATATAAATTTTACGTCTAAAAGCCATTTTGTTTTCACTCAGTGTTTGGGTTTTATCGTCGAAGATTTGGGTACATAAAATATGTAAAGGGCGTAGCGATGGATGCAACGTGTCTCGATTTAGATGTCTCATATCGATTTCAAAACCTGTTTAAATATTTATTTATTATACGACTCATCCATATTTAAAGATTGAATCAATAACATAGATGTACGACCTGACTAAATTATACGCCACGTAGTTACTTACGCCTAATTATGCAATAACTGCTATGAAATAGGCTGAAATCATTAATCTTAGTATTTATTAGGTAGGTACCTAATCAGTAAATAGGTCGCAGATTAATCAGATCTAGTGTTAACGGTTGATAAATATTTAGTACTTACTTAGCAACTTAGTTAATATTGTTATGTATGTCCCATTAACTTAATTTCCCTTAACTAGTTTAGGAGCATTTGGGTCAATTTTTCAGACTATTGTAAACTTATGCTCAAATAAACAATTTTATTTTATTTTTAGGGTTCCGTACCTCAAAAGGAAAAAACGGAACCCTTCACTTTGTTGTCCGTCTGTCCGTCTGTGTGTATGTCAAGACTCTTTATCTCAAAAACGGGTAAAGATATCGAATTGAAATTTAAACTGTATACGTTTATCGATGAATTCTTGCTGTTGTGTAAAAAAAAACTTCTCAGTTGTCGTTTAAAAAAGTTAGAGTCGTTTATGTCCTAAAAAACCGCATATTTCGACACTTACAAAAATCAAAACCTACAGGGTACTTCCCATTGACATAGAACTATGAAATTTGGCGAGAAGCATTGTCTCAGAGTACACATATAGGAATAAATCTGAAAACTATACATTTTTATATACATCACAAAAAATAGGGCCCCAAAATTCACAAAATATGGGCTCAAAATTCAAAGTGAGTAAATCGTATCATGAAAGGTGTCATATAAAAGAACTTCATTAGCACATGCTAAAACAGGTTTTTGATTATTTTAACTATTTGTTTGTACGGAACCCTCGATGTGCGAGCCTGACTCCCACTTGTCCGGATTTTTTTATTTTATTAACGAATATACATATAATATACGAAATAAATTCCTACAAGTAAATGTGTGTAAGCCTATATTCAGCTATTTAAAAAGCTGGTACAATACAATACCTCATACTAGAATCGTTTTAATTTGATCTTTTGTCACTCTGTAATGTTGATGCAAATATACAGGGTTATTTCTAATCAATCAGCATCCTTTTATGAGCTTATTCTAAAAACATCAAAACTAAAAAGTTTCTGCGAATCTTGTAAAAACTCAAAAAAAGAACATCTGTTCCATACATTTTGTCAAGGGTGAACGATATTTTTCTACGGAACAACAACTTTTTTTGATATTTGACAAAAGTCGTTGAACAAAAGTTGTTAACAGAATAAGCCCCTAAAAGCATGCTAATTGTTTAGATATAACCCTTTCTATCACAGACCCTTGTCGCTAAGCTATCACTCGTCTCTCATCATCCAAAATGTTATAAGTTGCACATAGATTTTTCTTCGGTCTAGGTTCTCGAGGCTTTCGAGGTCGAGGTTCCAATACTACGTAAAATGCGTACATTCACAGGCAAAATGCATGCATGACATTGTTTTTTATTAATAAGTAACATAATAATTATCATTATTTAAAAATCCAAAATTATGCACCGATTTTGTGTTATCGTTAAAGTATTTATCAACGCCCAAAATCAGTAAAGTTCACTGAGTGAGCAGCATTTTAAAACTTTAATTAAACGTTACCGTATTTATTCCTCATTATCCTTTAAAATGCAAAATCACAAACAATTAAGTAATTTGACTGAAACTGAATCGACGCGTAATTAAACCCAATAATGTATAATTTGACACTTTTAGCGCACCTAATTGACAACAGCTGCATAATGGGACTAGAGGAAGTACATTCATAATAGGATAATTAGCACATAATACCTATTAATCAAGGAACATAATTGTCCTAACTATACGTGATACAGATTAGTTTATAATAGAGGCGGCATTTGCTGCATATATCGCTAGATTCATTATGGAATGATAAATTAGTCTATTTATGATTTGTGGAGGTCATAATGGCGACTGTCCGGGCTGTAACTCAATGTTTCGTGGTCTGGGAGTACGTAGAAAATATAGATAACAATGGTAGAGCGAGGGTATACCGCTATGATTTGACTGTGAAAATCATAGTGAGGAAAACTGCATGTCTGAAAGTTTTCGTGTTTTTGAAGATTCGTGAGATCTGTATTTTGCTCACTTGTCACTTAATTCTTATTACTACTAGTTAAAGCTTTCATTAAATCTATGAGAAAGATCCAAGAACTGCAGCCTAGCGAGATTGTCCGACTAAGCATAACAAAACTACTGGGAATACATAGGTACATCTTATTATCATCTATATCTCATTAAAAAGTTTGTGTGTAAAAAATAACATAGTTTTTTTTTATTAGTAGGTACTTCATTCATCGTTTTAAATAATAATTGATATTCATATTTTTTCTGATTAAAAATTTTATTTGCTCTCAAAAATGTATCTCTGTTTTCATGTTGATAAATATATGCATTGATGTTAAACTTATTTGAGATATTTGATCTTACGTAAATAATTATTAAATAAGGGAATAGCGTCATTGCAACACCACAAATGCCGAAAGTTTTGGTAACAATGTAATGACGGCTCATTACATTGTTACCAAAACTTTCGAGCAATCGACATACGAGCTATAATTTTACGAACTGAAAACGCACTACTAAACAGAATTATCCAAAACTGGTGTACTAGGCCAAAAAGAGATGATTAAGACTATCTATACTATATATAAGATTAAACTTTTATTAAAGAGCCAACCAATAAGAAAAGCCGTGGTGATCAAGTGGTAGTAACGCTCGCCTATCATTCGTGAGGTCGTGGGCTCAAATCTCGATCCCGTACCAATGAGTTTCTTTGGACCTTATGTACGGAATTCCACACCACTGACTTTTCGGTGAAGGAAAACATCGTGAGACAACCTGCATATGTCCGTAGAAGGAATTCGATGGCGTATGTGAATCCACCAACCCGCAATGGGCCAGCTTGGTGGATACGGCCCAATCACCCTTAGTGGGTAGACCTACGTCCTACAGTGGACTATTAAAAAAGGGCTGGTACAGTACAGTACAGTATAGAGCCAACCCGAAATTCAAAGAAAAAATCAGCTGTTTGATCAATGTGCTTTATTACTCATTTTGTCGATTCCGAGTTGCAATTTTCTAACTAGAACCCCTAGTAAAAGTTAAAATACGATACACATAATGATGGTCTTGTGACTAAGACCATAACTATGAACATCTTTCCCTTTCGGCTTAGGGCAAGCAGACAACCCCGTGTAATACATAAAGTTCATACGAGCAAAGCATTACCTAACTTCCATAGATCATGCACAAACCAAACACAAGTTGCATAATATCAGGATCTAGACGGTTGATATTATGGAATGTTCCCGCTGTTCGTTCATGTCTTGTTAGTTTCAAAAGCGACATGATATGCAGCTAAAGTCAGTCGTTAGCTACCGCATAACTAGAATCACATACTTAACTCAATAGCGTACACTGAGTTTTTTTGCCACGTATTAAACAAGATATTGTAATAAGTCTCCTTTTCATTATTTCAGTCATAGAGCGTCAAATACTAGAAATAAGCTTTGACTTTGTTGTATAGAAGCGACTTGCAACCGGCACAATCCTGAGATAATCGATCTTTCTGGGTCGAACGTCCTACGCTGCGCTTACCGGTACGTGGTCCTCACTCTAGATCTCTTTGACCCCATCAGTAATCATTCTTCTGTGCTATGTGCCAACTCACTCCCATTCAACTTACCAATCTGCTAGGCAAAATGTTGAACAAAATGTTTATTACGAACTTTTTTTACTGAAGATTCAGTTAATCATCGAGGTAGTCTAAACAAGCTATTTTGAAAAGAACTTTGGTTCTTCTACGGTTTTCCTTATTTCTGATTCGATGTCGCTAAGACTCCGAACATAACTCGTTCCATAGCACGTTGAGCTACTTCGATAGATAAGATACTTCGACTTCAATAAAATTGATAAAGTTTACATTATTTCGTAATTTACAATACAAAACCTTCTACGTCGTATTTTACAATTACAACTCAATATATATTTTTATAACAAATCGTTCAACTCGTATGGTTACCTGCTCGCTCGTAAAATTAGAAATTTCAGATCTCGGTCGTTTTAGATGCTTAATTGCTATGCTAGTCTTCGGTTGGCTTAAAACCTCAGGTTATATTTAAGGAAGAATTTCATTTTATATAAGTCACGGGTCTAGACACGTGACTTACATAAAATTAGTTTCTGATAGAAACTGCAATTTGAAGAAAAGTTTTAAAATAAAATGCTCCTTTTACCAACGTTACCTAAGTTTGTACGTATATTTCAATGGGCAACATTCCCCAAAAATGTATAATAATAAAATAATAATGTAGTAAGTACGTGGGCTGTTCCAAAAATTGTTTTAAATCGATTTTTTTTTGGTAGGTAAGTGTTTGAAAGAACATTTGCTCAAGCAACACTGAGTGCTACATCGCGCAGTGACAGCAGTAACAGATTTGTGGTTCCTTATAATACACGATCTATCTTCAGAAAGTTGATAATGACGTTAAGATTTAACACACCTAACCTATAAGTTTATGTGTGTTAACTTTGACTAATAAATAAATAAAAATGAAAAATTTAATACACTTAACATAATCCCTCACATATTGTTAGGGTTTATGTTAACTCTATAAACAGTGGCTGTTCCAAAAATAGCCAGTGAAATGAAAAATAAATTATCAAAACGATTACTTACTGCTTTTCAAAATATCCCCCTCTAATCCCAATGCACTTATGCATTCGGGTGAACCAACTTTCAAAACATTTAAAAAACATGTCTTGGGAGGTCGAAAAATAACCGCCGAAATTCTTCTACGGCCTCGTCTGCAGTGCCAAATTTTCGCCCACGAATATTTTTTTTTAACGTGGTAAATAAAACGGAGCTAAATCTGGGCATTTGTACCCCGAAGTTGTCAAATAGTCCATGGTTCTAGCAGCTGTGTGAGCGGGCACGTTATCTTGGTAAAAAGGAATGCCACGGACGCCGCTCCTTGGGCGCTCGCTATTCATCTCCCCGAAAGCTTGAGGCAGACAAACTGCGCTAGACCATTCACTAGTAACTGTTCTACGGTCTTCTAGCAGAGTTACTGCTACTGGTCCACTGCGTCAAAAAAACGCTCATTTTTAGGGTTCCGTACCTCAAACGGAAAAAACGAAATCCTTATAGGATCATCATCACTTTGTTGTCCGTCTGTCCGTCTGTGTGTACGTCAAGACTCTTTATCTCGGGAACGCGTAAATATATCGAGTTGTAATATAAACTATATACGTATATCTATGGTTTCTTGCAGTTGTGTTAAAGAAAAACTTCTCAGTTATCTTTTAAAAAAGTTAGAGCCGTTTATGTCGTAAAAAAACGCATATTTCGCACTCACAAAAATCAAAACCTACAGGGTACTTCCCGTTGACATAGAACTATGAAATTTGGCCAGAAGCATTGTCTCAGAGTACACATATAGGAATAAATCTGAAAAATGTACATTTTTATATAAATCACAAAAAAATAGGGCCTCTAAATTCACAAAATATGGGTTTAAAATTCCAAGGAAGTAAATCTTATCATGTAAATTATCATATAAAATAACTTCATTAGCACATGCTAAAACAGGTTTTTATTTAGCTATTTCCGAGATTTTGTTTGAAAAATAAAATTTTTTTTCCTGTTTAGAACGATCAAAATATTTATTTAAATTTTGTATGGAAGAAAACAAATACAAATTACCTATTTTAACAATGTGTGATTTTCGATGTATGACGAGAAAAGTGAAAAAATAAACTTTTTTGTCGATGGTAGGACATAGATTGAGAGACATGGTGAATAGAGATTTTAACAACTTACATCCCAATTTTGTGAAATTTTCTGGATTTGTACGTAACCCTCGGTGTGCGAGCCTGACTCGCACTTGTCCGATTTTTTTGTTAGCAAACAACTATTGTTGATATAATTGTCCTCTTCAAACACCCATTGCGTGGATTGCTGCATTCTGAGAGGATCGTAGCTATATATGCATGATTTATCAGTTGTAAGAATGTAGAATACGTTTTGCGAAGTTGCTCTTTCGACGGCATTTTTGCTCATAGGTGAGAGAATGAGGTATCCATCGCGAAGCAAGCTTCCTAACTTTAATGTGTTTGTAATATGCAGGATGGTCAAAACTGCATATGATCCAATGTTTAGTTCAGCTTGTATCTTTCGATGTTTAATTATGTCTATTCTCTCGCAATAACCACTCTACTTGACGATTTCATGATTCGATGACGTTTTCATGAGTTACTGCACTTGATGGTCGGCCAGGTCTTGGGGTCATCGTTTAAGTTCTCTTGACCACGTTTAAATTCACGAAACCAATAAGTTATTGCTGCTAACGCAGAAGCAAACCCCTTTAAAGCAGCTTGTGTTTTTTTTTGAGATGCCTTGAAGGTTAACCCTCGTTTATAATCATAAAATATCATAGCACGAAAAGCTTCCCGCGAAACGTCCATTGTTGCAAACAAAAGAAGACTAACAAATAAACTTTAAACATAAACCGTAAATTCAAAATAGTATACAACCTCTTCTTAAATTAATGTAAGAAGAGGTTGTATTTATTCTGTGGCTATCAATTTTCGGAATTGTATTCCATTTTTGACCTTATAGAAAATGTAGTCAATAAGTAACTAAAATTAAAAATAATGTGACCAAAGGTAAATAAAAAAAAAACTGAATATAAACAAATATAAAGTATAAAATTAAAGATAAACAATGCTTTGAGAAAATTATCTTTTGTCTCTATAAAAGCTAACAAAAGTCAGTTAAAAATCATGATCCTTCCTCCACGTCGATGTTTGAACAATTCATCACGAACGGAGGTTGATTATGTACCTACCGTTCGGATTTCAGGAGTCATTTTTCATGCGTTATGACGTAATCGCTTATGAGCTCTAACGTTTTATTTGGAAAGTGAGGGAATATTCATATTCAACGTTTGCTCGTGTACGTCAATGAGAAAAGAAAAAAGAAGAGCGGTCGACGACGTTTTTATTTATATTGGTCGCCTGTCGTTTTCTCCATGATTTGTTCCCGAACCAAAACTAATGCTCTTTTAAATTCAAAATTAAGATTCTGAAGATAAAATATTTTTAGTAATCATTAATTATTATTGATTTCGAAGAACCTATGCTTATTACCCAAGAAAGTGTGGAAATTAAAATTCAATAATGCGAATGCACGTGGATGTTTTTAAGTTAGTGGCAGCCATTTTGCCCTGTGGTATATTCAGATCCTAATTTGTACGCAGATCAAGTCTAGGTACAATACAATACAGTACAACAACACTTTATTCACATCAACAAGAAAACATAACAAAAAAAACAAAGACAGAAAAGGCACAAAAGGCGGTCTTATCGCTAAAAGTGATTTCTTCCAGACAACCTCTCTTGGATACGAGGAAACGTAAAGACGACAAGGACGGTGTAAACGAAAAACAAAAAAAATTGTAATAATAAAATATTGAAAGAAAGTCACTAAAAATTCCTAATCAACAACAAAATAAACTACATAATAATAGCCATACATAAATACTTCTAATAATACTTACTATAAAAATAAACATAATTATACGTAAATATATTACAAATTAATAAATTAATAACGAGGAGAGAGATTTGAGAGATAATGTTGCTGAACCTGGTACGTGTGGTACATGCAGATCATGATTGGTAGGTAGATCGTGTCTATAATGTTTATGTCCATGGAATAAGCTTATCCGGTATGGTCGGGTCGGGAGTCGGGAGTCGCATCCATATATTATAACCGTTTCCCCTGCGGAAGTTTTAAAATGTGTTAATTTTTAGTCAAACGTGAACCATTTTTGACTGAAATTAATTCAGTTGGCGTTAAAATTTTGTGAAAAAATCCACACCACTTCACGGAACTGTTATTACGCGTTTACCAAAACTAAAATTAATTAAATGATATTTTACCTGTAGTTAGCGGCACGTAAATCTAGCGCTGAGGTTACTATGGAGGGGATGGCTGCGCATGGTGACCGCCATACTAAACCTATGCGCAGTCTTCCCCTCCACACTTCGCTCAGCGCTACACTTATATGCCGCGAACTGTATGTATATTGAATGTGATTTTTTTTTAAAAAACATCACAATCACAGCCAGTGTTTGCTTACTACTAACTATAAGTATACCCATTAGGCATTCTGAAGTAAACTTTTTAAATGAATGAATTAAATTTAATTATCATTTAAAATGTCATAGTCATTATCAGCCGTACAATACAAGGTCCACTGCTAGACCTTTTCCTATAGATTTCCAATAACACCGGTTGAAAGCTTGCTTGGTTTTTGGAATCTATTAAAATTAAAGACATCTAAGCATGTCTTTTAATAATCACCGACGTTAAACAAAGTTCAGCACGGTCATTATTCGTATGGGATTCCGTGATTTGTTAATTATTTACAACTGAGCTCTATGCTTTGATGATACGTTAAATTGTAAAACTCCAGTAGTATTAACCGCTTAGCGACTTCAGAGGTAGAGGTGTTACAAACTGGCACCCATTGACATACATAGGTACAAACATACAATAACTAATAAAATACAGCATAATAATAATTATTATTATTTTAGCCGTTATCGTCCCACTGCAAGGCAGAGGCTTCCCTTCCCTCTTTCCATAGTTCTCGGTCGAGAGCTTTGGTGTTCCATCTAATGCAGTGGGAATCAAGCTCGGGGTCTCTTAATCTTAGGTCCACATTGTACAGGTTTTAGCCCACAGTCCACGTGCATGCAGCAGAGGTGTCCGGCCCAATTCCATTTCATACTTCCAGCCTTCTCTCCGACATCTAGGATCTTGGTTTTGAAGCGCAGTTCTTAGTTTCTGATACAGCCAACCAACCTCAATCCAAGAATACTGCGCTCCATAGCTCTCTGGCATACCCCGAGCTTGGACTTTTCATGTTTAGTCAGAGACCAAGACTGTGCGCCGTAGGTGAGTATAGGGAGAATGTGTATGTCCATAAGCTTTTTCTATAGTGATAGTGGTAGGTTACCTTTCATGAGGTATTTCATCGACCAACAGCTCTCCCAAGCGCTATCGGTGCGCCGAGCAACTTCGAGCATAACAATAATAAACCATACATTTATTTTTACAACTCCCAATTGGGCATTTTATACGTTTTAAACCATTACATCTCTTAACCAGATAATTATATATTCAGCTGAGAAAAGGTAACAACAAAATTAACAAAGCTTTGTGCCAACGTTGCTAACAATTGCATAAATTTAGTGCAGTTAAATTCAACTCGCTCTAAGGCATTGTCACATGCAAGCGACAGGCACATTATTGCCATCTGCGACTGCCGGGCAGCTGTTTGTGCCTCACTTCATGAGATAGATCAGTCGTTCTCAAAGTGAATGACAATGCCCCCTTATACCCACCGAAACACAATTTCTGAAATGACTTTTAGGATTTCCTACGAAATGCATGCTATCCCATTTGCACTAGAGTTTGTGCAAAAAGAAAATCGTCGTAGGAGAGGTCTCTCGTTGTCATTTTACTAATTTTGTTACGTTGACAACACTGCTCTGTCATTGTTAGTACAACTAAAAGTGTTTCATACTTGGTAAACACCAATTCGGTTTTCATCAGTACTCGCGTCTACCAAGTGTAGTCGGTGTCTTGGCAGCTGATTAAAATCTTATTGTTAGTTCACCGTAACGCCACGACGCCACTTTTTGCACATACTCTAACTTAGATTTTTAATGCTGGCTACCTGTTCATTTATTGCAGTTAAATACATGTCGCTCTATATAACATATTTAAGGATCAGGTTAAAAACCATTATCTACAGAAACTGTCGCTTTATTGAAACTGTTGTTGTTGTTTTTCTGTTGTTTTTATGTATAAATAATCTTTGTAAATTATAAATTATATGTATTAGTTTATTATTTAGTTATAGGTTTATTTTATTTTTATGTATTTTAAGTATTTATATCTTTTATTTAGTGTATGTAGGTTTATGACGTATAATTTAATTTATATGTATAACTATATACTCGTATATGTTTTTTTTTGTTTAATGCGCACCCCGTCCTTTATTTATACGCTATCTATCCTCTCCATCCTAAGGTTGCCTGGCAGAGATCGCTATTAGCGATAAGGCCGCCCTTTGTTACACTGTTTTTGTACCTTTATTTTTTCTTATTATGGTTATTTCTTGGTGTGCAATAAAGCGTTTATCTATCTATCTATCTATCTCGCTCTAAGGCATTGTTACATGCAAGCGACAGATGCGCTATTGCCTCTACTACCGGGCACCTGCTTGTGCTTCACTCAATGAGATCAGTGTTTCTCAAAGTGGATTTTAATGCCCCCTTATTTGCAAAGGAGCACAATTTTTTAAATTACTTGTAGAATTTTCTACTAGACGCATGCTATCCCCTTTGCACTAACTTAGATTTCTAATGCTGGCTACTGTAAGGCATTGTCACATGCAAGCGACAGACGCACTATTGCCTTCTACTACCGGGCACTTTCTTGTGCCTCAATAAGATCAGTGTTTTTCAAAGTGGTGACAATGTTGGCTTATATGTACAGGAGCACAATTTTTGAAATTACAAAGCTCGTTTCTGCTCTTTTAGTGCAGTTAAATACGACTCGCTCTAAAGCATTGTCACATGCAAGCGACAAGCACATTATTGCCATCTCCTACTGCCGGGCAGCTGCTTGTGCCTCACTCAATGAGATAGGTCAGTCGTTCTCAAAGTGGACGACAATGCCCCTTTATATGCACAGGAGCACAATTTTTAAAATTACTTTTAGAATTTTCTATTAGATGCTTGCTATCTCGTTTGCACTAACTTAGATTTTTAATGCTTGCTACTGTTCATTTATTGCAGTTAAAACTGATTCAATTTTCTTGAGCCCAGCTTGACATTTCAGCGTTCTTTCTATGTGACGCGACGTATACATAAGTGTGCAAAATAAAGAGAAAAGCATTGAGTTTTTTTTTATACCTCAAAGTAAACACTATAGAGTGTACAAGAAGAGTTTGAGAACCAATGTTACAGATTCATTGTGGATGATATGCAGTAGACAGGCTGCCTATTTGTTAGATATATTTGAAATTATTAGCGCAGAGAGGATGTGTCAGCGCTGTGTAGCGTGTAGCTCTACATTTACTGAGCATAGAGTGATGTGCTTGAGAAGCTATCTGTTAGTATATCAGCGTGCCTATTAGTATGTAATAAGACTTTATGTCTAAATATAAATACCTATAATGGACGTGGTAGGTAAAGGGGGATTTATATGGGTTACCAAAGCCGCAAGATTTTTACCGCGCGGCAAAAATCTTACGGTTTTAGTCACCCGTGAAAATCCTCCGTAATGCGCGAAAACGCTTTACTATCGTGAGGTTGAGTGTTCAAACCCAATTCCGTACTACGTAGAAGAAATTCGATGACGTATGTGAAACCACCCAACCCGCACTGAGCCAGCGTGGTGAAAGTGAGCTAGTTGCTCTCCATGGGTATGCCTATGTTAGACAGCAGTGGACTATTAAAAGGCAGGTAAGTACGAGTACAGAATAATTTTGATAGCAATTTTTTTTTTGCGTCAGACGAAATATTAGTGATGACCGTTCCTGGCGTAGTTGAAACCTCTATCTTTTGCGCAAAGGGTCTGGATTCAGATCCAGGTGCGGCAGATATTTGGGAGATGAATTAATATATTTGTTGTGGGTCTAGGTCTCAGTTCTGTTATCCTTTTCTGGCCATCCTAATTGGGGCTATGCGTGAAGAGTCATTTATTTATGTTTACGGTTAAATGCAACAGTAAATAATTTTGTATATTTTGATAGTACATATGTATTAGAAATCATTACAGCATAGAGTGGATGTGTCAACGGTCTAAAGTCTAAGTATATTGACTGGTTTCAGACCGCATGAAGCTGTCCGTTAGTTGATGAGGAATTATGTACATGGTTTGCAGCAAATCTATTCTGGTCAGCCGCTTTTATTCGGCAAAATTTATTTACTTAATACTCCACAAAATTACCAGGTTCAGCCGGTCTATATGAAATATCTCCACAAAATTAAATTTTTTTTTTCAAATAATAATTGTTAACGCATTAGGATATTTGGAAAGCTTTATTGATATCTTAGTATAAGTAATTCTAAGTTTATGCTTAGAACTGGATAAAATTACTTACAAGATTAGTATTTAGACCGAAACTTATCAGATCAGGTTTAGGAGTTTTTATTTTATTTAAATAGATACACCAACAGTGAATATATTGAATACAATCATATACTAGGTATTACATTGGTACAAAGATCTGATATGATCACTTCTATAGGTGTATATAGCATTTTTATAAAACTACTTAGACATATTTAGCTGTTACGAACTATTATTACAATTTAGAAACTTAAAAAGATAAAAAATGTTATGTTATTTAAAATCAAACATTAAACTTCTCTGTTCATTTTAAAACATTTTAACATTTCTTAGGGCAATGCAAATGGTCAATAGTTATATCAGTAAATTAATATAATAAATAGTGGTAATTGTTTTTATACGACATAAACTTTACTTTAGTAGTAGTAGATTAGTAGCCAAGGGCTGTAAGGAATCAATTGCAGCGTGAGATATGGGCGCCTATAGTTCGAGGGTGAAATTGGTGCTTACACCCGAGCTAACTATTCTGCTTTACATCTTGATTGTGAGTAGAAAAAAACCGGCATCACAAGAATAATAGTAGATTACTTACCGCCCTAGGGCTTTTCTAGCTACATTATTACTCTAAAGCGTTAATTAGTCACCTACAAGCCCCATTTGG